>VDFB02105785.1:39307860-39350399 GCA_007258455.2 Sequoia sempervirens | reverse complement strand
AAATCAGATATCCAATTTGTAGAACAAAAATTATACCATTACAAGTATCATAATTTTTTTTCAAATGAATTAGATATCAGATCATAATGGATATTGGATTTGTGGGCCATTTTGTGCATTCCAACGGACCCTACATTCTGTTTGTAGATGACACACACGCGGTTTCAAATAGGAAGAGACAAAGATCAACTTTTTGGAGCATCTTCTATTAAAATTTGTCATAAGCAATGATTTTTAGCATCTTTTATGAGGTATAATGGGGAGCAACAGTCATCGAAAGCAAAAACTTAAGAGAAAGCTTACAAAAGAAGAAACTGAAGCATATAGACAAAGAGATAGAGAAAGTCATAGGAAGAGAAGACAAGGTATGTTAAATATTGGTGAACCTAACCCCTATGGTCTTTCAAGTGAAGAGGAAATTGAAGATGTTCAAAGTGAAAATATTCATGTTGAAAATGTTGGAATTGAATATGTTGAATATGATATTCAAATTAGGATGGAATTATTGAAATTGATAATGAAAATGTTCAAGGTGAAAATGTTGGATTTGAAGATGTTGAACATGATATTGAAATTGGGAATGAAAATATTGAAATTGATAATGAAAATGTTGGATTTGAAGATGTTGAACATGATATTGAAATTGGAAACGAAATTATTCAAATTGATATTGAAAATGTTCAAGGTGAAAATGTTGGAAATGAAGATTTTGAACATAATATTGAAGCAAGTGTAAATTATGTTTCACCAAATTACATGAGAAATGAAGAACCTTGTATGGAAGAAAGACATATTCTAATTTCAAGACCTTCAAGAACCCCTAAATGGTTACTTGAATTTGATGAGAATATTATAAATAATTTTGAAGGTAAGAGGTCAACATGAACTATTCGGTTGTGGGCTAGAAGAATTTTCAACCAATATTTTAGTGATAAGACATTGACCGAGCAATGCCAAATTTTTGTACAATTGCTAAAGATGCAAAAGATGAGATCTTTGCTAGCCAAATTGAAGATTCGTGTGAAGAAGAAAACTGAAAAAAATTCTATTATTGTCAAAAATATTTTTAATCATCTCATGTCTATTGGAAAAGTAACAAGGAAAAGGATAAGAGAGCTGCTCAGAGAGTCATTACAACTTCCCTAGTAAGCCATAAATTGAAAAAGGCTCACTTTATGAGACAAACTTGTATTGATTTTGACATAAATCGTAAACCTTTGGATAGAGCACTTGCAAGAAGAGAAAGAATAGACGATCCTCTTCAAAATGATACATGGGATTTTTTTGGGAGGCTTCCACCTATTGATAAGTAGCTAACCAATAATGTAAAGCAGGTAATTCAACAATTTTGGCATGATAACTCTAGAGTATCACCCAATGCAAAGGATGTTTTAAAGTTAAGAATTGGCATTCGAGACCATACACCACATCCTAAACATTTCTTGGAATCAATCCAAACAATGTTTTTCAAAAAATTTATTGAAACACATAAAAATATGGAAATCTTGCAAAGGACTTTTGAGGCTTTGAAGCCATTTTATTGTGTGCCTCTTAATATTCGTAATACTTGTTGCAAATACCATGTGGAGTTTTCAATGTACCATGAGCTATTATGCTATATTTGTTCTACTTTGCATACTAATGAAATGTTGCAGGAGTGTGGTGCAATGCATCTTTCAAAATCATCAAGGGACTTGCTAGATCTATTTTTATGTTCTAGAGATGATGGTTGCTTTTTCTATAGAAATTATTGTTGAAATGCAAAGTTCTCACAATGTGGTGGCTTGTCAAAGTTTGTTCAATGTTTTCATAAGAGTTCTGAACATGAATTTGGAAAGAATCTTGTTGAGAAAAAGAGATATGAGATAGTCAAATATACTTTGCAAAATGGAGGTGAAGGTTCTATATGTGAGTTGGTTACAAAAGAATGCACTGTTGCTGATTTTATTTCAGATTTTAAGGACAATCTTTTCTACAAGTATGCAAGGCATAGTCATAGGTCTCAGTGGTTGGATCAACAATTTAGGATGTGTAAGGACTCTTTTCTGATTGGCAATATTATATCAGTGGTTGATTTTGCAAAAAACTACACATTGCAACCACAAAATGAGGTACAATCTTAGTATTACAATTCCATTCAAATTGCATTTTTTGTCCACATAACATTTAGACATGCACCTGATAGTACAGAGGAGGATCTAAAGATAATCAGAGAGTGTCATTTTTATATGAGTGATGATAGATCTCACTTGTCTGAGTATGTCCAACATTGTTTCAAAAAAAATTTTGAGTTCTTGCAAGAGCATGATATAGCATTGGGCCAACATCTAATTTGGTTAGATAATTGCATAGGTCAATTCAAGAATGCTCATATGTTTTATTGGTTGAGTAGAATGCATGTAGACAGGGGTCTACCTCATATTTGGAGTTTTTTTGAAGCTGGACATGGGAAAGGGGAGCATGATGGAGTAGGTGCATGCGTAAAGAGAGCTCTAGTTAAGAAGCAATTGAAGATTTCAAGAGAAAAATTCAGCAATGCACATTCTATAATTGATTGGTGTAGTTCAACATTGTCACAGGGAGGGACACTTGATTCAATAGTGCATAGATTATTTTGGTTCGTTGAGGAGGGTACAGTGGGAGGCAGATTGGATTGTCATACAATCAAAGATTCTTCAAAGATTCATTCATTTCGAAGCTCAGATGCAGGAACATGGACCATTTGGACACGAGAGTTGGATTGTTTTTGTCAGAGTTGTATTCAGTGGGAGTGGGATCAATGTGAGTCAAGTGAGTGGGTGGATACATGGGTACCATAATATCTAACTCCTTTATCTCAAACAATATCCATGACAAATGACACAATGGAAAGTTCAGTTGATTATGACTTGCTTTCAGATCTACTAGAGCTAGGACATATTTTTGCAGTTGTTGCACCGTAGGGGAATGAAGAGAGATCAAACTATTGGTTGGCTTGATATGTGTGGGTAAAGCATAAGCTAACAAAATCGATGGAAGATGATGATGGTTTCATGTATCCTACAGGTTCAGTTGTGGTTGTAGGAACTTGGTTGCAAACATACATGATTAGAAAGAATGTCATACCTACATTTGAAGACTATGCGAAACACAAAACCATTCTCATGTATTCACACCTTGTTATAGCAATAAATGTTAAGTTGTTGAAGTATCATGCCAGACCAAAGACAAAACAACTATGGACACTTAGTAATGTTGATCATGAAGCAATATTGGATACTCTTAAGCAAAGAGATGATCCTTCAAGCACACTTGAATAACATTTTCTAGAATGGAAGGTAGAATGCTTATGTTCATTATGATTAAGTTCATTAGTGTTCTTTATTTAATACTGATATTTTATATACCATTGCAATGTAGGTGTTTTTAATAGTGATTTTGTATGCAATTTTGCGATATTTTTGGCAAGATTGATCATGGACATGCTGCAACAATAGCCAACTCTGATCCTTTCAAAGAGGTATGCATCTTTTATAGTTTTCATCACTAGCTCATCATCATTCAGGTTGTTTAGATTAATATAGATATGCTAGTCTAAGCATTTTTTCTATTGTGACAATATAGATTTCTCATTTTCTGTATATTGTGATATTCTTGGCATGATTGATCATGGACCTGCTACAACAATAGCCAGCTCTGATCCTTTTGAAGAGGTATGTGTATTTTATAGTTTTCATCACCAACTCATCATCATTCAAGCTATTTAGATTAATATAGATATGTTAGTCTAACATCTTTTCTATTGTGACAATATAGATTTCTCATTTTCCCACTTTTTCGATATTCCTGGCTTGATTGATCATGGACCTACTATAACAATAGCCAACTTTGATCCTTTTAGAGAGGTATGCAACAGATTACAACAATATAGATTGGTTATTCTAAGCGTCGTTTATAGTTTGCATTACCATCTCATCATATTTTGTGTCATTTAGAATAATATAGATTGGTTATTCTAAGCTACCTTGATAGTTTGTACAGGTGCTTGTCAGTCCAGAACATGAACATACTACTATTGTTGAAGAATGTGCCCTGAATGCCTCTAATAGGAAAATTTTGTAAAATTTGAATTTTCAAATTGGAAACAATGTAAAATGGTCATAATTGTGTATGGGCATAATCTATACCTAGTGATGTTTTTTGAAATATGGGTCAAATGTCTGGCATTGTATAAAGGGTATGTTTAAAATGTAAAGGGGCCTGTATTTTGGAAACTCATAGGTTTTGTAAAGGGGTCTATTTTTGTACTTAATTGAGCTACAACCAAAGGTTTTCTTCTTGGTTCTTTCTTGTCGATATGCTCGTTTGAATCAGGTTTTGTAATATTTCCCATTTATATATAATAAATTATAGTGGCTTGCAACTTTTTCTCCTCAAACCCAATTCTTTAATTCACAAGGGTGACCTCATAGTCACAAACCTATTCCATTTCATTTTAAAATTCAAAATTTAAACTTTCGCTAAGTGGTGTCATTCACCCACTTTGAGTTGAATAAACACATGTTTGGCATAATTTGATGATATACGCTAGCATTAATAAAATACTGTAGACACATCAAATTGACATAATGCATTCAACTAGGTCATATTCATCCATTCAGAAAATAAATTAAGTTTATTTATCAATCTCCTAAAGTCATCAGTTTAAATCAAATAAATCAACTTGATCCCATCACCCTCATTTTAATTAAATAAATCAAACCTTTTATTTAATTAAATCCCAATACATTTGCCATCCTTTTCTGATTTAAATAAATCAATTATTTAAGTCCTAAAAGGTCAAATCAGCCTAATCATCATTAATTTAATCTAATACTGATTAAATTCTAATCTTACCCACTTGCATTCTCTAGATATCTCCACTTGCACAAATAAATCAATTTATTGATTTATTAAAACTCTCATTTTCACTCAACATGGCCCTCAAATTTGAAAATCATGACAAGTTGATTTGTCCCTCCAACATAGCATTTATTGCTCTTTTTCTTGTCCCCCTCTCTAAATTTATTGCAAAATCTGAATTCAAATTCTCCCTCTCATTGGCACTCTTCCCAAATTTTGCACATCCATTGGCCTATCATCACTTGACAAGTGTCCTTCTTTCATTTGTCCAATCTTAGTCCCACATTGGTCTCTCTTCAACACTTAGCATTTTGAAAATCCTTAAATGAGAAGCTTCATCTTCAAGCAAATCCTCCATCGTCTCCACAATTTCATCCCAAAAGCTTATGCAAAGTCACTCTTCATTGAAGAACTGATTTTGCCTATCCATCATCTTGATCATCAAAATATCATATCATGGAGCTTAATCAAGGATTGGGAAAGGGCTTCTATCCATAGAAACACCAATCCACTATAAGATGCTAATTTGATTATTAGAATGATGCCTCTCTATGTTTTACTTGTTTCTTTGGCTTTATTCTTGTGATTAGATGAATCTTATAGGGGATCTTTTATTTGCTTTGGTTTACTAACAATACTAAAGGTTTCTATTTTTGAGCCAATGTAGATTTAGGGTCCTACACATACAATATATTCATTATAATCATGAAAGCATTCATTTATCTTATAGCATTGGAGCAATTAATAGTGAGACATTTTGATTCAATGCAATAAAAATGAGTAACAAATTTATAAATACCACCAAGTCCCTAGATATTCAAGAGTAGATGCAAAGATAAACATTCATACCATTATCAACCCTTAATTATCCAATACCCCTATCAACCCTTAATTATGTTAGGTTGATTGTGTTTGATTGATTGGATTTTATACATCCTTGTACCTCATTGATACATTTTTCTATTAGGTTTTGCATTTTTTATGTTTAGATATAGTAAATTATATTCACTTGCAATTTGAAGTGTAAATATGTTGTATTGTTAGAATGAGTACTTGAATGATCATGAGGTGTTGAGGGAAACATTTTTTTCATTAGTATTCTTTGGAATGCTTTGGATATTGTTGTAATGGCATTGAATAAAGAAGGTCATCAATGGGAGTCACACAATCGTTGCCATCAATGAAATTGACCATCTCTCACATGTAATGCTTGGGAGTTACATTGGGAGAATTGGATCATCTTTCCATAATGTTATAGGTTCCTACTTAGTTGATATGTTCATGGTGGAGGGCTATCTTGAGTGCTATCATAATTACACGTTGGGGTAGTTCGTGGTTTTAAACTATCAAGAATGGTTTTGGTGGCAATTAGTTTGGGGAAACCACTTACATGGTTTTATATTCCCATTGCTTTGTATAAAAAATTAATGTAGAAACGTTATTACATGTCTTGATGTTATTTCAAGAGTGGAAGGCGTTAAAGGTCCAAAAATGGTGGTTTTTTTCACTTGAAAATAGAGTTTTTACCCTAGGGTTTGCAAAAATCTCTGAGATACCAGAATTTTCTTTGTTTTCTAAGCATATTGGGGCCTAAATAAAGGTTTCTAAGGTGATGGAAAATTCTGAAAGGTTGTGGATGTGCTGCATCCAATAAACCCTCAAGAATTACACTAAAAACAAGGGTTTTTTGATTTGAGGGTTACAGGTTCATACAAATGGAATCCAATTGTAGAATCTTTGTTTTCTTGGAAATTTATTTGTTTCCCCAAGGTTTTAGGGGTCTGTGTGGTGTTTGAAGGTATGTTGCTTTGCATTTTTGGGCTAATTGAGTAGCCTATTGAAGGGTGAATGTATAGGAATCAACACTGGTCCAAAGGAGTCTATGTTGTTTCTCATATATGTTGTGTAACTTGGATATGGGTGTTTGAATCAGTCATGTGTTCATCTGGTGTTTTGGAAAATTGTGGAGTAATTGGACAAAAACTAGTTTCTCACTATTACAAGGGTTTAAGGGGTTAAAGAGGGAAATGTGTATTTAATTGCTTGTCAATTTTAAGGGAGTTTTGGACTGTCCAAAGAGGTCAGAATAATCTTGTTAGATGCCTCAAATAGGTAGGTTGCAAAGAGTTTGTGATTGTGCCCTTGTGTTTGCATCAAATTTTCACCTAATTTGACTTTGTCCAATGTAGCTCGGAGTGATTCGGCATATTTGGGTGCAAGAGAGGACAATACATAGCATAAATGTACCGATATAGATGTGTTGGAATAGTCCGTTTGGTCATACAAGTTGCAGAATGAAAGTTGCACCACTTTGCAACTTTACACTGCTTGCATCTGGCAACTTTTCCCTCCACTGAAAAGCCATCACCACAAGAAAATGCCTTTGAGATAGCAAAAACTGAGAGAGATTTTTGTAGACAGTCCCAACACAATGCCACAACCTTGGACGGAGAGTCTATAAGCATCACGGTCTCTGAGAAATAGACCTTCAAAGATTGCTGCCTTTTAGCACTTTGGACTCTTAAGGGAAATCGTCGGTCCAATGTAGCTCGGAGTGATTCAGCATATTTGGGTGCAAGAGAGGACCATCCCTAGTGTAAACGTACCCATCTGGATGTGTTGGAACAGTCTGTTTGGTCGTACAAGTTGCGGAATGAAATTTGCACCACTTTGCAACTTTGCACTGCTTGCATTTGGCAACTTTTCCCTCCACTGAAAAGTCATCGCCATAGGAAAATGTCTCCGAGATAGCAAAAACTGAGAGAGGGTTTTGTATATGGTCCCAACACAATGCCATATCCTTGGACGGAGAGTCTGTAAGCATCACGGTCTTTGAGAAATAGCCCTTCAAAGATTGCTTCCTTTTAGCACTTTGGACTCTTAAGGGAAACTAGTGGGCAACATAGTTAACTTCTTCACAAACTTGGTTTGAAGTAATTTCATTCTTTTTTGTGCATTTAAAATGGATTTTTAAGCCTTCCACCCTAAAAGTGACCTCTAAATAACTTCAAACACCTTAACTACCTCATTCTTATTCATTTGTTTTGCAAACAAGTATTTTCATTCCAAGAGGCTGAGCTTTGATTTTTGCTTGTTGGACTGAATGCGGACCGTGACACAACTTTCTTTTTTCTAAAATTGTTCAACATCATTGAACTAAGAATTTACCACACATCTGTAGAGAAACAAAGGAGTACCACAAACTAAAACACATTACACTTTGATTATCACTGACTTGATGTAATCTTCAACATCTCTCTTCCTATGCCACTATTACACTGCACAGGGCAACCAAGCTTTGTATTGTCCAGACCTATATTAAGCTACCACTCTCAAGACCAATGTAACAATGATACAAAATAATGCTTTGAGTTTGAAATATAGGTCACTTTCCTACTTTGGGTGGGATTTCAGACTCTCTAATACTATCATGCATTTCTTTCATTCCTTGTGCCTCCACCTCCCACTTCCTTCTCTTATGGGCCTTTGAAATTTTTCCTTTCCATTCGCATAACACCCTAATACCTTGACCACCACTTCTCAAACCATACATTCCTCTTTGGATCTTTGGGCCTTTTGATGATGTCTTACGTTTGTAAAATAGCCAATGGGGTATCCTAATCCTCAAACCCCTAGATCCCCATTGTCTTGTGTCCTAACACCCAAGAATCCCATCGCTTGAACCCTTGATGTTGGACCTTGGGATAATTATTTGCTTGAACTTAAAGCAATCATTTCCCTAGATCTCCACACTCAAGCATGCCCTTTCACAAAACCTCACCATTTGAATGGACTCCACCCATGACCATGACTAACCAAGAATGCAATTAATGAGCCCAAATTTGAATGTGAGAAAATGGCAAGAAACTTTGAACCCATGTTAGGCCTTCAACCTCTATATAAGGAATACAACTTCATTAGTTTGGATAATCTTTGGACATCATCTCAACAAATCCAAAATTGCAAAGTCGGATACTTGTGTTCACTTGTTGAATCTAAGGACAAAAACCCTTAGGTTATGGAGATTTTTCGACGAAACCCCATTGGTTTCCTAGAGTTTGGAGGATGAAACTTGTTTGGATTTGTGAGGGAAATTTCACACAAAGGTTGCATCTGTACGCCAAGCATAGTGGATTTCAACATTTAGGCATTTCAGCATCCCAATATTTTTCTAATTTTTTTTTTTGATCATTGTAATCTTGGTTATGAGCAAACAATTTTACCTAAACAATATTATTCTCTCTACTATTACACCTTATTTAAGTACACTTATCCTTTACTCATAGGGAAAGAAATAGTGTTTGTGGTGTATAATTTTGATGGTTGTCATGACCTCTTGCTTGGGAAGGTTGTAACTCCCCCATTCATTCAGACAACCAGATGTATGTTTGTTGAAAATATCAAATAAAACCTCCAGCCAGGGTCTGCTAGTGTAGGGAGAAGCAATGCATGAACTTTTCTTTTTGATTTGGGCTAAATGTGATTAGGACAGGCCCTGACAGGGTTGTATTAAAGCCCAAGAGAGAGATATGTTGAGGAAGAAAATAGAGAAATTATAGTGAAAATGTGCATTAGCATGTCTCATTTTATTTATAGAAGAAAGTACAGTGCACAACAATCAAGCAAAAGCTAAAATCCATCTATGAAATAAATTACTCACTATCAAAACTAACCTTCAAATTAAAGAAGAATTTAAGAAGCTATATTTTCATATAACTTCTTCAAATGTATTTAAATTATTGTACAAGGAACATAAAATATTAGAGATGCACTTTCCAAGCAATGTTGTTTTCCTATCGGTTTATGTAAAACATAATTATTGTGGGGATTCTACTTAAGATTCAATTAATCAAGGAAATCAGAAATGTTTTGGAGTTTTGTTCTACCAATGCAATTATTTTCTATACTAGCCATTATGGAGAAGCGGTTTATACAAATTTTCTTTGTGAAAAATACATTGTGATTAAATTATTTGTTTAAAAGTTATGTCTTGCTTTTTATTTTCTAAAAGAATCCATATTTAGATGGTGTTGCAGTCAGATAAACATCTATTTTTCACAGAGCTCACAACTTTTAATAGTATTCTTTTCCTAAATTTCTAGGTCAAAGTGCATGATGATGTCATTTCATGCCTGCAAATAATTGAATCTTCTAGTCAACAAATGGTCACAACATCTTGGGATGGAATGATTAAAATATGGAACATTGATGAAGGTAGAGGTAGTTGGGCAACAACTTTTGGCTCATCTAAGAAGACACAAAGTGCCAGTAAGTATATGAAGAATGGTCATATGATATATTATTAGTATTCATATGGGAGTCTAGCCATATTAATTTTTTGAAAAAGGTGAATTTATGTTATATAAAAAAATTGATGGTTACAAATGGACCACCAAATTTACTAAGGCATGGGAAAGTTGACAAAGAAGAAAATCAGATGGTGTAGGGTTAATCATATGAGTATCTAGTTGTTACTTATGCAATGTGAAATAATTCTTTGAGTTTGAAAGATGTGCAATGCAATGTAATCAGCAATATGAATATAAACTACATAATATTTAACCATTCTTTTTATGCTATTGTACATTGATATTTAACCATTGCTCACTTGATTAAATTTTCAAAGAGTTTAATCATGCACATGAGGAGGAAATTAAATTTTGATTGTCAACTTCTATATATATCAAATTATCCAATAATCAAGTGTATGTCCATATACAAAAATGGCATCAATGCCAACTCAAACAAAGTTTTACAATATGTGGCATATGCCATCTCAGTATCTATTCAAAATTTACATGCCCAAATGTCTATCTCATCCTAAACTATTGGTAGATCATCAAAATGGAGCCTCTTTGAAGCACTCGTTGGCTCTGAAGGTAGCTACACAAGAAAAAGTAAAACCACAATTGAGATTAGTTATACTATATAATTTAAAATCGAATAATTAACATAAAAATCAATACACATTGAATTATAATTGAACTCTAAAATTGAAATCTTGATTACCTGAAATATACGTCTCTTTGAAGGGTCAGGAGTCCTAGAATATACCCCTCTCAAAGAACTAACCAAACCAACTTTTGTAACGTCAATCTATATATGTGAACAAAAACATGAAATTGATCCAAGTTAGCATAGAATTGTCAGTAATAAGAACATATTTACCAAGCGCAAAATAAAATAAACACATACAGGTCTTTAGGTTGATCTTTTTATGTATCTCCTTTAGGTGTCTCAACACCTCCTCCTTCAGGTGTTCGAATACCTACTCCTTCGGGTGTTGTGGCACTTATCAACAATGATGTATAGCTCACAACCGCCTGTACATAAAAATGACAAGTACATATGAAACTACAAATCTATGTCAATGTATGCATAATCAATAAAAGATCTTATAAATTTTAATTCAATCAAATTTGAGTTCAATTACCTTTCCCTTATCTAACATTTTGCATCCATAGTCTGGAGAGCATCGCACCTCGCTCGCACTAGGTGTTTCCTACAAGCAAAGAGTAAGATAAACATATAAGTTAATATATAATTTCATTATTGACAATTCAAATGACAAGAAAATATATAGTAAAAAAATGTAAATGAGTGAGTGCAAAAATACATACTATGTGCATGTTGAGGCCAAATGAAATGGCCCTAAGGGTTTTATCAGTCACCTGTGTGAGCTCCTCCTCAGACATTAACTGTTAAATAGACCATGTAAATAAATAGCTGTACTTGATACTATCTCTTATTAATATTCATTTAAAAAAAAATGCAAGTTATGAATTTACACCTTAAATGTTACTTGTGTAACTACTCCAATGTCCACCTCTCTAGTAGGAGAGGACTCTGTAATGTGTGCTCCACTCCCTTGCGTGTGATCTGCTATAATCTCCACATCTTGGATGTCATAATCAGAAGTGTCTAGATGGATGATCAAGGGGTTGTACAATAGGACTCAAGCATATTTGCTGGCACGTATTGCAAATATGTGGCACACAAATATGTGGACCTAAGGAGAATGATGCAGCAGCACTGGATCCATCACCAAGATCACCAGACTGTGGCTGAGCTACTAAAGAAGCATGGGAAACCAAAAGACCACTCAAAGAGTGAACGGCCTGGATAGTTTGTGTGGCTACATCCTCTGTAATATCTGGATGTTGTACTGGAGGTGGCGGAGGAAGGGGAGGATGGGGAACATGTGGGCACCTAACTACTCTAGCTAACCCTAGCCTATCCTGAGGCATACCTCTACCAACACCCTAGAAGGGTTTAATGTCAAAGTAATTGACATGATGCCCTAACAAAAACTCAGCATATATTTTTTTAATAAAGTAAAAAGGTACATCAAGATTATTGTTGGGTGGTTTATCAAAAACCATACACCAACGATCCCAAAAGTTATCTACTATGCCCCTATGCATGCACCATTTTATAGAAAGTTTTGGTTTGTTAACATTAACTGGAAAACCAATGCTAGGGTTAATAAATAAAGAGGCTATTTGGGCTTTTGTTATTTGGAGATCTTTCACATCATCATAAGACAATCCACATGCATAATATTTCCTCGTGGTTTCTCACCACGAATGAAAGGCATTATGTTGGTTGGAGAGGGTTTCTACATTTGTAATTATTCTTGTCCATGTGTTTGACATATGGGATAATTAAGGGATTTTCTTATAAACATCACAAATTCCCCTCAATTGCTCCAATTTTTCATGAATTAAGTCATCAATTGATGGTTGTGGAGGTGGTGGAGCATTTTCCATTTCTGTATTTTGATTCTTAGCTGGTGGATTTTCATTCTCAACTGGTGGAATTTGTGCATTCTCATTTTCGGTAGCCATAATGCCTGATTAAAGTTAAAAAATAATTAATCTAAAATTATAAAATATAAATGAAACACTATTTTTAAATCAAAATCCATTAAAAACATTCTTTTTTTTATCAAAATCCATTATGAACTCAATTGTTTCATAAAAATTCAATCAAAAACCCTATTTTGAAAAAAAATCCACAAAAAACATTCATTTTTTTATCAAAATCCATTCTAAATTCAAAATTTTCATAAAAATTCAATCAAAAACCCTATTGTGAAAAAAAATCCACAAAAAACATTCATTTTTTTAATCAAAATCTATTCTAAATTCAAAATTTTCACAAAAAATCAATCAAAAACCCTATTTTTAAAAAAACCACAAAAAACCATATGAAATTATTCAAATCTAAATAAAAATTGAATCTAATCAAATAAAAATAAAAAATCTTACCTTTCCAAATTGAATTTAGCCCAAATCGGATATCCGTTAAGCAAAGAATGGATGCACTGTGCGCCCACAGGTTCTTCACTGCCAAATGAGTTCAAAACAATGACAAACATTTTTTATATATGCTTTTTGCAAATCAGATATATGATTTGCAAAAACTAGGTTTGGTGTTTGGTATGGTGACACCCGAGCCTAAAAAAAGTCAACACGTTCTTTTCACATTTTTCGGTCGATGAAAGACGTGTTTTTTTCCTCATTGCCACTTTTTGGCCCACCATTACCCTGCACATACCCTCCTTTATCCTTGGAGATATTGAGAACACAGATACCACAAGGTCTAGAGATTCCTAGATTTGTGAAATATGGGGGGAAAGGAGATCCTTCTAACAATGTTTCCACTTATACTACCCTATGTAGTGAATTTGTCCTTGAGGATAAGCTCTTGGCTAAACTTTTCCCTAGGTCCTTGAAGGATACCACCTTAGAATGGTTTTCCTTCTTACCGAACAACTCAATTCATTAACTTAATGAACTTTTTGAGGTATTTATCAACCATTTCCAAGTGCACATGACTCCTAAGATGACATTAGTTCATTTGATGAGATGTGAGAGAAAAGATGATGAAAAAGTTACTGACTTACATTTTACACTACCAATCACTTTATTCCCAGATCAACGTAAAGATTCCTAATCCTCTCCTTCAATGGATGTTCATTGATAACTTGCAAACTAAGATACAAGATAAGCTTGGAATGATTAAGTTTCCTTCCTTTTTTACACTTGTGTATTTCCCTCCATGATTATCAAAACTCGGTTAGTACTCATGAAATAAAACCCACCTCTAGCTGACCTAAAAAGTCTGAATCCACAAAATAAAAAAATTATCAACCTTTTAGGAAATAGAATAAAGGATTCCTTCAACTTAATCCCCCTCAACAACCAACTCAACATATTAATACCCAAGTGGCTACTAGAAAGAAGACAACTCCTTTTACATTTGGGGATCCAACTAGACAATTCACTCCCTTACCTAATACCCTCCATAACACAATGTCACAACTTCTAAAATAGAAAAATATCACCTTACCTCCCATTAAAACTATCGATCCTAATAAGCCCCTACCTCCAAATTTTAGATCGAATTCTTATTTCCATTATCACTAAAAAAATGGACATGATATAGAACATTGCAAGTGTCTCAAACATCTTGTGCAAGACCTCTTTGATTCCAGTCAACTTTCAATTGGAGGTGTTAATGATCAAGGAAATAAGTTTGTTGCCCCTCCTAGCCAAAACTTGCAAATATTTACCAACCCTATGCCTAACCATAACATTCCATTTGTAAAAGCTAGTGAAACCAAGAAGAATGATGTGATGAATGTGGACATGGATGATGACAACATGAATACTATTGAACAAGGTCCTATGGATATTAATGAACAAGATCCTACAGATGATATGGTCGGATTGATAGAAATTCTACCTCGTAAGGGCTGAACTAAAAATCCTCTTGACATTGCTTTCTCATCTAAAGATATGATGGTCCTGTTTACATAGCCAGCTGAATCAATGACAAGCCCACTAATGGGATATTAATTTATCCCATCTATGGAGAGAATGTGATCACCAAATAATTCTTACTTGTGCATGAAATCTATCAAGAAACATATGACAAACCAAAAGCATGGATAAAAATGCATAATGTTTTCACTTTCCCTACAATAGGATGGATCACCCTTTAAAATCAAACTGAAATAATTAGATGTTGTATTCTCCATCATCTCAACATCAGACCAATTATGTGTGAAGCTTGGTTATCCATGGCTATGCTCCATGGAATTCATCCTTCTAGTTGTGCATAAATTCTTAAATTTTTCCTTTGACAATGAAATATTCATTATGCACCATGGTGGCTTTAATCCTCTATCTTCCTGTGGGAGTTTTTCATTGGATTTCTTTTGGCCCGTGCCTATGGAACCTATTAAACCTCTTGAAGACTTCTTTTTCAAATCCTATCAAAAGTTTAAGGAAAAATTCATAGAAAAACTATCCATTACAACACATGCCTCAACCTATGACTAAGCCTCCTATCCTTGATGAAACCATGATAGAACCAAAGGACATTTTAAATAACCAAGACCAACCCAAGATAGATCCTTTTCCTATCTCCTACAAAAGACCAAGAGATAAAAAAATCAATCCCATCATGCCTCCTAAGGTAAAGTAAGTTTAAAAAGCTAAAGAGAAAGTGATTGAACAACCTCCCATGGTTCCTTCCATTCCTCCTAGGAAGAAAAGAAACCTATGGATGATAAACCTGCTCCTACACAAATGCAACTTGAGAATCATACTAAAAGAAACAAAAATGCTAGAGAGCGTAGGCTTAGACGTCATGCTCTTGCTTGAAGGTTAAACAAAGAAAACCACAAAGAAAATAAAAATTCAAACTTGACTGAAGCACTACATGATAAGTCTCCCTCTTCACCACAATAAAAAGATCCTATACCGCAATAGGAGCTAAATCCTTCTTCTGACATTATCATTCGACCTCCCATTGTGATTAACTTGGATGACGATGATGAGGTTGGTAAAATTGATGAAGAAGTGCATAATGAGTTGAATACATTGTTTTCCTCTTTTATGAGCTTAAATGATCTAATTCTCCTAGGAAGAGTTTTGAACTTGGTAATACCCCTAGTTCGGCACTTTCTATTGTCCCTTTGGCTAGATGTCCACCTTTTATATATGGTGAACATGATTGGGATGTGGACAACCTGCTAATAGGTTGACTCGCATGTGCCTTACTACTTTTTTGTATTCTTTTTCTCTTTCATGTTATGCATGTGATTGCATACATGTGTGTAATGTGATCCCCCATGCTATTTTATTTGATGTGTCCCTCTCTCTTTGTGGCATTCCTCTATTTGTAACTACATTCTTCTCTACATCATAAAAAAAATTCTTTGTCTTGTGTTTTCCTTTTAGGGATGACGCAAGGCATCGAGACATTTAGGTCTTTTCCATGTTGACCCAAAATATTTTCCTTTATCTTTTCTTTGTCTTGTGCTTTCCTTTTTGGGATGACGTAAGGCGTCAAGACAATTAAGTCTCTTCCATGTTGACCCAAAAGCTTTTCCTTTTATATTTTCATTTGTCTTGTGTTTTCTTTTTGGGGATGACACAAGGCGCCGAGACATTAAGGTCTCTTCCATGTTGACCCAAAAAAAATTATTTGTTTTCACTCTCTTTGTGTCATTATTCCTATTCCACATGAGTATTTTGGGAATGATGATAGTTCTAAGCTCTATAACAACATTGTAGCAAAGACATACTAACCCCAAATCCATGAATCCCTTGTGTTATTTTTAGGATTTCATTTTGGGTGACACCCCTCTTTCCTTTTCATGACATATCTTCATTTGGAAACTTATGACTTGGCATAGGGATTTCCAAATAAGTTCTCATGTCCTCTTTATTTTTATCATTGATCATTTTCTACTTTAAATTATTTTCTCATATCATGTTGTTTAGCAATTTCTTTAAAGTGGGGGCATACATTGACATTATTCTTTTTCAACTCATGTTTCATTATGTAGTCTTCAAGTACTTCATGCGATGCATCTTTTTCTTTGTGGTGAAATTGGGTGTGATTTCCTTTAAGAGGATGATCTCTCTTAGCATATTATATTCCTCTTTGTGGCTTGATGTGACACACTGCATCCCCTAAGTCATGAATCTTCTATTCTTCGTTTGATCCTCTCTTGGAGACATTAGGTACAATGCTTCCCTAAGTTAAGACCTTACATGAACTAAGTAAAACTCCTTTGAACTTACCTTACACTATTTTGCATTTACAATTTCGGTTATATGGCCACCTTGCATAACACACTTTGCTTGCTTGTGAATCCATCTTGTTTGTTCATGAGTTTCAAGCATACGAAGCTTTTCTTGCATCATGGAGCTTGAAGTTCATTGTTGTTTGGCTCCTTATCAAAGTTATCACAAGTTAAAGCTTTGGTATGGTTGTATGTATGGGAGTCGAACTTAGATGTGATTTTCCTAGAGCCACTTTCTTGTTTGTGTGAGTGTATGTACCAATGTGTGTGTATGTGTCTTGCTAGGGGCTCACATAGTGGACTGCCCGAGGTTCCACTAGCCCTTGTGAGTGTGCATTGGTTTACATAGTGGAAATCATGTTCCACTTGTAAATATTCTTGGACAAAAAACTTAGATCTAATCCACAACGTGAGAGACAAATGGTCAAATCTTGATCCACCCCCTTTTTGCTTTTTTTTTTCTTTCTCTTTGTTTTTGACAATGTATGCTTGTGCCTTGTCATTTTTCCTTACATTATTTTCATGTGTGTTCAATTTTTCCTATGTTGGTTTGCCATAGGATCTTGATCTTGGGGGCTTGATCACCCCTCTTGATCATTGTCGTCCTATCTTACTAACATTGGTACACTTGGACCCCTCTTGTTGTGAGTTTCTCTACTTTACTATGAGTTTGAAGCAAGTTCATCCTCTCACTAATGTGGGGAATAAATGTAGTGTATAAAAATGTAGCCCTTCACATTTTCACACTTTTTTGGGACTCCCTTCTAAAATTGGGCTTCTTTATGCCTTAATTGGCCTTATTTTGCATCCACAAGCCTTAATTAATACATTTTTCTGAGGATAATCCCAACATATATCAAGTGACCAATCAGAATTTAAGTGACCAATCAGAATTATACAATATGAATTTGTCTAATAAATTATTATTAATAATTTGATTAATCTTTTTTTATTTTAAAATATATCTTATAATATAAAATTTCACTTTATAATGGTATTTTTTACTATTTTTATTATAATTTTTTGAATCTTTTATATTTACATATATATACATCTTATAAGATTGGGTTAGAGTAATTCATAGGTGTTGCAAGTATGAGCTAGTTTGTTAGTGTTGTCATTAATGTTGTCATTGATGTCAACACAGTTTAGTATGTTGCGTATTGTACATGTATAACTAAGATGGGTATGTCCAGGATCATGATGGGCCAAAAAGTGGCGATATGATGGGTATGTGGTTGACAACTTTTTTTTACCGAAAATTGATGAAATGAAAACGGTTTTTAAAGGAAATTCTTAGCTTTCCACCAATATAAATTATGCTTTACTTTGAATTTAGTAAATAATTATTATTCATTTTCTATTTGAATTACAACTAAAGTCCTGATTGATAGGTTGATTGAAAAACATCTATAGCTTCCAAACGGTATCACATTTTTTGAATCTAAAACATGTGTCACATTCTATGCTTCACATACTATAAGATTAAAAAAGAAAAAATAACTTAATGAAGATTTGACCAAGTTAAGGTGGTCAGACATACGAGCTTTTATATTTTTTAAAATTTGTAATAAAAAAATCATAATTAACTATTTACTTGGAAAAAATTACAAAAAAATATGCATCACATCGGGACATGAGTCCTCTACTTAGATCTAAAATCTTATAAAAAAATATTATCATTTTATTGTGGTTAGGGTGGTTAGACAGACACCTACTTATTTTTTCCCTGACATTTAAGTGCTACTACATTCAAATTTGAAATTTTCACCAAATAGAAATTTTTTTTTAATAAACCTAGTAGTTTAGAAACTACATTCAATTTGCTAGAGATTCTATTCTTACATATTTTTGAAATGATATAGATAACTTATTCAAATTTTTACATCAAGTTGCCTAACTCTAATTTTTCTGAATTTTCCACCACTTAAGGGCCTGTTTTTTCCATGATGATCCTGCACATACCCAGATGCTTCTAAGATGTTGTGAGTAAATGGAGCTATCTTTATGGTGTTGTAGATGTTCTGGTTTGATGAGTTTCTAAGTTCTTTTCAAAAAATTAATAAAGAAGTAAAGTCAGAGTGTTGAATGTATTCAGATTGTGCTCTGGTATGTGCTCCACATTTCTCCTATGTTGATCATATGCTTGTGCGGACCTGAAGGTTTGATAAAGGTGATTTAGTGGTGATATATGTTGAGTTACATTTTCTAGTGAGTTGGTACATGAAATTTATATCCACCGGTATGTGTGTTCTACCGACAGAGTAAGTATTCTATGGATTGGGAGAAATATTGTTGCTCTGCATTTTTTCTTTGTTTCATTTCAGATCTTGTAGATCTAGAATATGCTTTGTGAAGGTCTTTCCTATGCCTAGCAAGGAACTTTGAAGTCTAGAGATGCGGAAATCATGTTTCAATAAGCCTATGTGTATCTGCATAGTCTAAATTATCTGATGAAAGAAATTTGATGATTGAAGCATGTTTTTCTTGTTGTGGATGTATCTGGAAGGTTCTGAAATATATTCTAATGCTTAAGGAAGTTTTTTGTGGCATCCCAATGTCATTTTCTAGTTGGGGAGTATGTACATCAATGAGTATTTGTGTTCTCATTAGGTTTGGCCGACCTAGTGTTTACACTTTATTCGAGGAATAAAATTTAATTAAGAGAGCATGTAGAAGATTCAAGAATATTATTTGTGGTATTGGTTATATGTTTTATTGGTCCACTCTTATTCCTTTCCACTACGGGAATTTAGAGTTGTAGACCTAATTTGAATTTATGAAACAATGTATTGTGGCCAACCTTGGTAAATGTTTCTAAGGTTGAGGATAGTATATAAGCAATTCGAATTATGAAGAGATGTGTGATAGGGAGATGCAAAGTGATGAAAGTGTGCCACAAATCATAAGAGAAGAAGTGTGTGTGAGTGAGTTGTGATAGTAGTTTTTCAGCTTGTTGAAGGCAGTGAACTGAAGGTTTTTGTAATCCTATGAATGTGCTTTAATTGCAGTGGTGGATCTTGTGTTCTCTTTTGTATCTATAGGTTGTGATCCTCTCTGTTGGACAATGAGTGCTTTGTAGGAAGTGATCCTTTGTATTTGGACAGTGAGCCTTTGTATTCAGTTTATAATCTTTATATTGTGACTTAACCCTCACCGTGGTTTTTCCCTTATTAGGTTTTCCACATAAAAATTTGGTGTTCATTGTGTTGATTTATTTTCTGTTATTTATGTTTCATGCTTATATTTAATAACAAAATAATGTGGTTAAAGATTTGATAAGTGATAAATATTTAAGGTTAAATTTGTGTGGCAACTGATTCACCCCCCCTCTCAGTTTTCCTACATCGGTTTAACAATTGGTATCAGAGCTTGTGGTTCCTTGTGTAGAGCTTAACCGCTTAAGGAAGATCCGATGGTGTACAAATTGGCGATCCCTATGTTTGATGGAACTGACTACAAAGATTGGAAGGGTCATATGAGAGGATATATTATCTCTCTTGGTTTCAAGACCTAGAAGCTATTGAGAAAAAGTATACACTTTCATTTGGTGGTGTTAATTCTATAGATGAGATCTCTGCTCGTGAAGAAAATGAGAAGGTGAAGTATGCGATTTGTAGTGGTTTATCTAAAAATGAGTGAATTAAGGTTAATTATTTAGATACTCCATATGATGTCTAGAAGAAGTTGGAAGACATGTATGAAGGAAATGAAAAGATGAAATTGACAAAGAGAATAGTGGAAAAGTGTAGATTTGTGAACCTGAAGATGGAAGATGGTGAAGAATTTATAAGTTTCTTTCACATGGTCGAACAGACTACAAATGAAGTTAGAAATCAATGAGGAAATCTATTAGATGAAGACATAATTGAGAAGATCATGATCACTCTACCAAACTGCTATAGTGATAAAATACCTGTGATTGAAGAAATGTATGATCCTAAGAAGTACACCTTGGAACACTTGTTCGGCACCTTGCAAGCATTTGAATTGAGAAAATTCTGGAAAGATGACAAGATAGAAGAAAAGACACAAACAACATTTAAGGAAATGAAGATTAAGGAGGAACCGGATAGCGATGGTGTTGATGAGTTGGAAGCTAACTTCACCAGGAAATTGAAGAAAGGTACCGGAAAGTATAAAGGTATGTTACCCTTTAAATGCTTTAGTTGTGGTAATATTGGTCATTATGCTTCAAGATGTCCGAATAGGGCTACACATAAGAAGAACAAGGATTATAAAGATAAGGGTAGGAAGGATTTAAGAAATATAAGAAGTTGTACTATGTTAAGGAAGAGGTAGGTATTTCTGATGATGAATCTAACAATGAAGTTGATGATAGTGAATTCTTATTCTTAGATTTGGAAAGTAAATCTGTATCCACTCACCCTAGAAAATGTGTAAGTAAGAAGGTTCTAGAGGTTAAGAATAATAGGATGGAAGGTACTTTGGTTACCACTTTTCATGCAAGACAGGATGAAGACTATTGGGTAATTGATAGTGGATGTTCAATCACATGATCAGAGATAAGAGTAAGTTCACTAAAATTGAGAGGTATGATGGTGGTTTAGTTATGTTTGGTGATGATTCAGGAGCTATGATTTGTGGAAAAGGTTCAATTAGTTTTAATGGAGTGCATAGTACTAATGATGTGTATTATGTGAAGGGTTTGAGGCATAACCCCCTAAGTGTTGGTTAGATGTGTAGCAATGGCTTTAAACTTGTGTTTTAGAATAATACCTATGAAATTAGGAAAGGATCTGGTAATGGAGATATGATTGTTGCATGAAAGGAGTTGATGGTCATTATCTTGTATCTCATATTAGTGAAAGTTGGTTATGGCACCGAAGAATGGGACATACATGTGAACTTTGATAATGTGGTCAAGATCAGTACAAAGGAGATTGTTTGAGGATTTCCTAGAATCACAAGACCTGCTAATGCCATCTATAGAAGTTTTCAATTGGGGAAGAAAACAAGATGTAGTTTTAAAGGAAAGGAACATTATACTACCAGAATGCTGGAATTAGTACATACTGATCTTTGTGGTCCGACTAAGACTAGAAGCCTGAATGGTGATAGATATTTCATGTTGCTTATTGATGATTACACTCAAATGATGTGGGTTACTTTTCTCAGAGAAAAGAATTAGGCCTTGGATAGGTTTAAGGTATTCAAATCAAGAGTGGAGAATGAAGTAAATCTAAAAATCAAGTGTTTAAGATCTGATAGAGGTGGTGAATTCACTTCTGGTGAATTTAATGCATTCTATGAGAACCATGGCATAAAAAGACAATTTTCTACTCCAAGAACCCCTTAGCATAATGGAGTAGTTGAAAGGAAAAATAGAACAGTTCAATAAGCTGTTAGAACTATGATGAAAGATTCTAATGTACTAGATGTATATTGGAGAGAAGCGATACATACTATTTTTTATGTTCTTAATAGAGTTTAGATCAAGCACAACAACCTATTGAAAGTGATAATGTGAAATTTGATGAAGACATACACAAACCTATTGAGATAAATGAAGTTGAACCTAATGATCCTATATGTGGACATATACCTGAAGAAAATAAGGAGAAGGAAGAAGAAGAAGAGAAAGATGAAGAATAAGTGGAAGAAGAAGAAGAGAATGAATCAAAACCTGCTACTAGGACTCCTAAATATGTACAGAAGAATCATCTAAAAGATCAAATAATTGGAGACAAGAGTGAAGGTGTGAAGACAAGAAGCAGAGTTGCAGCTATGGTAAATTTGTGTTTACTCTCCAAAATAGAACCTAAATTTGTAAAAGAAGCATGTGAAGATGAAATTTGGATGAGAGTTATGAAAGAGGAACTGCAACAGATAGAAAAGAATTAGACATGGGAAATAGTCCCTAGACCTGTGAGTAAAAATGTTATTGGCTCAAAATGGGTGTTCCAGAACAAACTGAATGAGAGTGGAGAAGTAGTAAGGAATAAGGAAAGACTAGTATAAAAAGGATATTCACAAGTTGAAGGTATAGATTGTGAAGAAACATTTTCCCCTATAGCTAGAATGGAAGCTATAAGAATGTTTTTGGCATTTTCTACACATAAGAAATTCAAGGTATATCAGATGGATGTTAAGTTAGCTTTTCTGAATGGTGAGTTGGAGGAAGAAGTGTACATGGACCAACCTGAAGGGTTTCAGTTGTCTGACAAGTTGGACATGGTTTGTAAATTGAAGAAAGCATTGTATGGATTGAAGTAAGCTCCCAGAGCTTGGTATGCAAGATTGGACAGATATCTGTCAAAGCAAGGATTCAACAAAGGTTCTGCAGACAACAACCTCTACTTCAAAGTGCAAAGTAATAAGATGTTGATTGTAGTTGTTTATGTTGATGATATCATCTTTGGTGGAAATGAAGGCATGTGTAAAAATTTTGCTGAGGAAATGCAGAAAGAATTTGAGATGTCTATGATTGGTGAATTGAATTTCTTCCTTGGTCTACAAGTGAATCAAACTAATAAAGGGATATTCATTTCACAATCTAAGTATGTAAAAGAGTTGTTGAAAAAGCTTGGGATGGAGGATTCTAAACCGGTTCAAGTACTCCTATGGTAACTAGATGTAAGCTAAGTAAGGATGATGAATCTACTAAGACTGATCAGAGCAAATACAGATCCATGATTGGTGGATTGTTGTATCTTACTGCTAGTAGACCAGATATTATGCATGCAGTGTGTTTAGTTGCTAGATTTCAAGCAGATCCTAGAGAAGCACATCTTATAGCTGTAAAAAGGATATTTAGATATTTTAAAGGCACACCAGATTATGGATTATGGTACCCTAAGAGTAATGATTTCACTTTGAGCACCTATACAGATGTTGATTGGGTTGGATGTGTAGATGACCAGAAGAGAACCAGTGGTGGTGATTTCTTTCTTGGTAGAAGACTAGTTCATGGATGAGTAAAAATCAAGACTCAGTTTCTTTATCCACTACAGAGGCAAAATATATTGTTGCACCATCTTGCTGCACACAAGTTCTGTGGATGAAGAAAACTCTGAAAGACATTGGTGTGATATGTGATGAGCCTATTCCCATTTTTTGTGATAATACAAGTGAAATAAAAATTTCAAAGAATCCAGTTATGCATTCAAGAACAAAGCACATATCTATCAAGTATCATTTCCTGAGAGAGAAAGTGTTGGAGAATGAGGTCGGATTGGAGTATGTGATAACAAAGGAACAAATTGAATAAATATTTACTAAAGCTCTTCTGAAGGATACTTTTGAGCATCTTAGGGAGAGGTTGGGGGTCATTGACCCTCCTAACTAGGTGCACACGAAGGTGCATCAGTCTAGTGATTTCACAAATTCTTCATTTATCTAGACTAATAAATGGGTCTACTCCGCAAGGGGAGTAGAAAAGGTTTTCATTGTTGCAGTCTATGTGTACTCCTAAGGGGGGGTAATTAGAGCAATTGTTCTTTTCCATTTATTTCAAAGGGGGGGAGAAAGGTTATGTGTTGCCATCAATGACAAAGGGGGAGATTATTGCAAGTATGAGCTAGTTTGGTGGTGTTGTCATTAATGTTGTCATTGATGTCAACACAGTTAAGTATGTTGCATATTGTACATGTATAACTAAGATGCTTCTGAGATGTTTTGATTACATGGAGCTATCTTTATGGTGTTACAAATGTGTTGGTTTGATGAGTTTTCAAGTGCTTTTGAGAAAATTAATAAAGAAGTAAAGTCAGAGTGTTGAATGTATTCATATTGTGCTCTGATATGTGCTCCATTTCTCCTATGTTGATCCTATGCTTGTACGGACCTAAAGGTGATTTAGGGGTGATATATGCAACGTTTTAATTTTTGGTGAGTTGGTATGTGAAAGTTGTGTCCACCAGTATATGTGTTCTACCAGCAGAGTCAATATTCTGTGGACTGGGAGAAATATTGTTGCTCTGCAAATTTTCTCTATTTCATTTAAGATCTCGTGGATCTAGAATATGCTTTGTGAAGGTCTTTCCTATGCTCTGGAAAAGAGGTTTGAAGTCTGGAGATCCGAAAATCATGTTTCAGTATGCCTGTGTGTATTTGCACAGTCTGAATTATCTGATGAAAGAAATTCAATGATTGAAGCATGTTGTTCTTGTTTCAGATGTATCTAGAAGTAACTGAAATGTATTCTCATGCTTAAGGAAGTGTGTTGTGGTGTTCGCGTGTCATCTTCTAGTTGGGGAGCATGTACATCAATGAGTATTTGTGTTCTCATTAGGTTTGGCCGACCTAGTGTTTACACTTTATTCGACGAATAAAATTTAATTAAGAAAACTTGTAGAAGATTCAATAATATTATTTGTAGTCTTGGTTATATGTTTTATTTGTCCACTCTTATACCTTTCCACCACGGGAATTTAGAGTTGTCAACCTAATTTGAATTTATGAAACAATGTATTATGGCCGACCTTGGTAAATGTTTCTAAGGTTGAGAATACTATAAAAGCAAGTTGAATTGTAAAGAGATGTATGACAAGGAGATGCAAAGTGATGAAAGCATGCCACAAATCATAAGAGAAAAAGTGTGTGTGAGTGAGTTGTGATAGTAGTTTTTCAGTTTGTTGAAGGCAATGAACTAAAGGTTTCTATAATCCTGTGAATGTGCTTTAATTGCAATGGTGGATCTTTTGTTCTCTTTTGTATCTATAGGAAATGAGCCTCTTTGTTGGATAGTGAGTCCTTTATAGGCAGTGAGCCTTTCTATTTGGACAGTGATTCCTCTTTTGGGCAGTGAGCCTTTGTATTTAGTTTATAATCTTTATATTGTGAGTTAATCCTCACCATGTTTTTTCCCTTATTGAGTTTTCCACATAAAAATCTAGTGTTCATTGTGTTGATTTACTTTCTTTTATTTATGTTTCATGCTTATATTTAATAACAGAATAGTGTGGTTAAAGATTTGATAAGTGATATATATTTAAGGTTAAATTTGTGTGACCATTGATTCACCCCCCCTCTTAGTTGTCCTGTGTCGATTTAACAATAGATTCCTAAAAAAAATCAATAATATGCTAATGTAGTAGACCTATGCTACTTTAATTTTACAATATGACTTTGTCTAATAAATTATTATTAATAATTTGATTAATCTTTTTTTATTTTACAATGTAGCTTATAATATAAAATTTCACTTTATAATGGTATTTCTTTTTATTTTTATTATAAGTTTTTGAATTTTTATATTTCCATATATATTCATCTTATAAGATTGAGTTAGAGTAATTCAAAGATTCCTATTTCAATAATATACTAATGTAATAGACCTATGCTACTTTAATTTTACAATATGACTTTGTCTAATAAATTATTATTAATAATTTGATTAATCTTTTTTTTATTTTAAAATGTATCTTATAATATAAAATTTCTTTTTATAATGTTATTTTTTACTATTTTTATTATTTTTTTTTTGAATTTCTTACAACTGGTATATATAAAAAATCAAGATACCTTCAAAACAAATTCCCATGGCACACGACACTCAAGATATTCATAGTTCTCTTAAATGTTTTTATCATTTTTGAAAGAGATTGAAGTAATATTTTAATCACCCATTACCTTCGCACTAATAATTCCCACATAAGAAAATGAGCTATCTCATGAAGATGTAGGTAGTGGACATCTTTCCTATTTATTTATTTCTAGTTCAATGGGCCTTGGGGCCTATGACTTTCAATAACTTTGAGTTTGGAAGAAGCCAATAAATCTTCGTCAAGTGGGAGCTTGTTGGAAAATGTGCCTCAACTTGCTGGCTTTGAACTTCCCTTAAAAGCTTGGTGTTTCTCCCTTTATCAACCTTCATGTGGTGGGATCATTGAATTTCTAAACTTTGGAACTCATGTCATAGAGTTCTAGAAATTCATAACTTTCTGACATATCGCTAGATCACAAAAAGTTGAAACTTCGCAACCTGTGTCGCGGTGTTCTAAAATTTCATAACCTCCTAAATTTGTGGTAGAGGTTCTCTATGTTGTCGACATGTCACGGGCTTTGGGAAATTCATAACATCTGATAGAGGTTATGAAGTTAGGATTTCTAGCAAAATGGCAACTTCATACGAGATTGGTCAGTAGTAATGACTTTGATGTCATGTTGACAGTGAGATGTCATTTTTTATTGATCAACGGTTGTGATTAGAATAATCCAATGGTTCTCATTTACTCTACGCTCTTTTTTGGTGGGAGACCTGATAGGTTGATAAGGACAGATGGTGATGTCTATAAGCATACGACAATTATCAATTGGATGATCATGCAATTCACATCCTTGTTATGAATTGTGTGGCAATCGTTAGTCTAAACATGGACAACTCACTTGGTGTAGTGTAGTAAAATGCATACCCTTGCATTTTCACACTTCTTTGGGCTTGTCTTGCTTTATTTATGCTTATTCATGGCTTAATTGGCCCTATTTTGCATCCACAAGCCCTCTGAACTATATATTTTTATGGAAAATCCCAACAAACATTAAAAGATAAATGATCATTTAATGTTTATGTTTCTGTGTCCCTAATTTGTGGAGTGTGACTAAAATGCCACCTAGGGTGTCTTTATCCTCCATGGGTCTTGGGACCCTGATATTGAAAACACCAAAATAGGTCCCTTTTTGGAGTTTGTGCCCCAAGAATTGAGCCTTGGGACTAAGATGCCACCGAGGGCATCTTAGTCCTCCTTGGCTTATTTTCATGATTCAATTTCAAATTTGAGTAGGATTTAGCCTCCTTTAATTAATGATTTCATATGCCAGCTTGTTGTGGTGTAATTTTGAGATATTAAGCATGAATAAGTATAAATACAAGGTCCCTCCACTTGTTTTCATATAACAAGATAACAAGCATTCAAGTATTCATTACTAAGGCAAGTTTATGAATTCAAGAGAATTTCATCAAGCATTTGAAGCCATCATCAAGATTCAAGCATCATGGGTTTAGTGCATCAATTCATGTTGTTAAACCAAGATTGTGGGTGTAGAATTAAAGATCTATTTGCAACCATATCCAAGGATCCAAGATCTACATTCTTCATGGCCACTACATGGTAGATTGTAGATTTTCTTCACAAGTCATCATACAAGGTGATATCATTTACATATTTCATGTTTCATGATTCACTTCATTTATTTCATCATTTGGTTTAATTACCTAAAAGGGGCTTGACCAAGGAAAACCCCCATTCACTAACAATCAAGAAGTTTTCCCTCTCTTGTGTGTTTGTATTTGCAGATCTAGGTTGAAGACTTGAAGATCATTTGGAGTGCAAGATTGAAAACTTGCAAAGTTGGATTGTCAAATTTTTCATCCTCACAGAAACTCACCTACAAGTCAGATCTCAAGAGAAGCAAGTGCAGAACTTGGAGCTCAGGACCACATTCATATTTTTTAGAAATTCAAAACGAGACTAATATGCCACCTTGGGCGTCTTAGTCCTCCATAGGGTATTTTTCAGAGATTCTTTGAGATTCTATTCCAGCATCCGAAGACTTTGCATCTGCCTCAAAAATAGCAGTGGGACTAATACACCATCTTGGGTGTCTTAGTCCTCCACAACATATTTTGACAACTTCTTTGCATTTTCAGAATCCTCACAACATCTCTAGACTTCCTAGGTACACATGTCATATCTCCCTATTGCACAATTTCATCATTTGCATCTATCATTTAGCTTATTTGAGGTCATTTTTCATATCACATTGTGTTTTCCAACATTTTCTTTTCCAAGCATTTTCTTGGTGGTGAACCCCTTAAAACTCGAAGAACCCCCCTCCTAGGTCCTTCCTAATTGTGAATTGACTCACCTTGTGAGGTTGTTATTCAATCCAATTGGGATTCCTATGACATTAGTGAATGATTGGTGGAAAAAGAGTGATATCATTAGATCTCCCTTTTCCTATGCATCATCTTTTAATTGACATTAGAGGGAAAATTAATTAAACAACTACTCTAGTGACAAATTAAATGAAAAATTGATCTTCATGATGACAACATGATTTGTAGAGGTTATCAAGATCAAATCATATCAAATGAGTAGCAGGATGCATTGAATGTATATTCAAATCCTCTATATTGAAATTAAGTGGTGTGTGGCTTGATGAAGTGTTGGTTGAGTGGTTCTACATTGTATGCTTTACGCGCATTGTAACAGAGAGAGTAGAATTGTAATCAAAGAGTGAGGTTGGTCAAGGGATTGTATTTGCTGTTGTGATTTAACACCTAAGAGTGAAGTCTGTAACTCTGTATGTAATCTATTTATTGTAATACAAAGTAGCTTTATTTGTTTTGTGGGTTTTTCTCCCATAAGGGTTTTCCCATGTAAATCTGGAGTTCAATTTTGTGTGTGTTATTTGATCAATATACTCTATTAATGTATTCTCTTAATATTGTGTAACTTGATTTTAGTTTTTTCTGCACTTCTTCCCTGATAATTTTGCATTAGGAAGGTGTTTTCGCACTAGTCTTTCCTTACAAGAAAAGAACAATAAAATTGGTTCCTATCACAAATCTCAATTGTCTAGTTAAAGAAGGCCCATTGCTCAAGAATGAGGTCATGGAGATCATGCCTATTCAGACCAAACTAGGGTAGATAACATGATTTAAAGGCTTCATCATGGTGGGTTATAAGAACAAAGAAGTCTCCTTCATTATTAGAGGGGCCTTGATTTTAGCTAATATTTATATCATCCCTTTAGGGCATGACTATTGGGGGAACAAGATGAAGATGCATAATATGTCACAAAAGATTAAGTAGATCGTTTATTTTTTGGGTTGGTGTTGTACTTGGTTTAAGTATGGTATAAATTATCAACCCCCCAACTGTGGTTTCTAGAGGGGATGTTGCCAAGGTCCATAGGATAGTTAGTATAATATCTAACTCCATAGATGTTGTTGATGTCTTCTTTCATTTTGATCACAAGTTTAATTTCATGTATTTCATCCATGCTTTTGTGAATTGGTATGTTGGTGAGGGTATGGAACAAGGGGAGTTATTAAGAGGCCAAGAAGATGAGGATTCATCAGATGATGAAGCTATTATTAATGACTTTTTTTGTGGTGCTAATTTTGCATTAGTACTATAAACCTTCATGTATTGGAGGTTGGTGGAATTGGATGATGGAGGATGGAGGAATTTCCATCATCTAAAGTTAGCTTCTTGCTTTCAGATGATGCTTTGCATGAGAGGCGTTTTTCAGCTTGTACCATAGAAAACTGGATCATTGACATTTTCATGGTTATTTAGATCTTTCTCTTGTGATGTTTGACTTATCTTGCTTTGATTTAATGTTGCAATGTAACTTATGCATTCACATTAGGTCCTAAACATTCAAATTATGACATATTGTGAAGGTGTTGTGAAGTGTTGTAACACATTTCTACACTTTTCTAGACTCTTCTCATTAAAATTCATCTAAAAATCACCTTTTCATCACTTATCAAGTCCTATTCTAAATTTTTGTAAAGTCTTGTAACAAGATTTCATGCTTTTCTAGGCTTGTTATCACTATTTACACCTTTCTTATGCTTTATATGACCCCTTTATGCACTCATAAGACTTAATTAAGTGTATTTTTTAATGTAAACCCGACAAACAACATTAAATGCAACTTAATTCCTAACTCCCACTTACAAGCTCAAGGTGGGACCCATTCACCATGGGTGGTGAATGAGTTTCTTTTGGCTCAAAATTCAAAATAATTCAAAATTCTTTTCGGGTTTTTATTCAAAAAGACCTTATGTCAGCTTGTGATGAGGTATTATTAGGTTATTAGGGCATAAGTGGTTTTCTTCTCATTTAAGCCCCCATTCATTCAAGCATTCATCAAGTTCACTCATTCAATTGTATTCAAGCATCATTCAATCAAGCAAACATCAAGCATCTTGGAGTAGCCATTGGCATATCTTTAGACTTCTTCAATAAGGTTTTTGGTGAGTTTAGGAAATTTTTATGTTGTTTATTCATCATTACTTGCTCATTTCATTTCATTTCTTTATTAATGGTTTCATTACAAAGTGGGATTTGACCGAGGAAAATCCCTATACTCTAACCCTTAACCATTTTTCCCCTTTTGCATGTGTGTTTGCTGACTTTTGTATGCAGATTTGTCAAGCAATTAGGTGTTGAAAAGTGGATAACAAGTCAATAAAGTTTTTCAAGTCAACTAAACCCTATTTTAAGGTTGGAGACAACCTATAGTTAGTTTTCTATAGATTTGACTCTGTCAACCTGACAAGAAGACAAGTGCAAATCTGGAACTACATAATTGACCTTTGATTTTACAGAATTTTGGAGGACTGATTCACCATCATTGGCAAATGAGTCCCACCTGAGGGTTGAAAATTTTAATTTTGTCAGAATCCAGTTCTCGACTGTCGGAAAGCAGTTTTAAGTGTTTTTTCTAGTAGTAGGACTGATTCACCATCAGTGGAAAATGAGTCCCACTGGTGATTTACAGTGATTTCTACCAGTTTTCAGAGCCTTCCAGATTCAACATCCAATTCCCAAGTGCACTCTATTCAGCCTCTTTTAGTTATGTTTGTGTTTGTTCATGTTTTAGTTCATTCTTACATACCTCACTATGTTTTCAAACATTGCTTATTTCATTAGTTTTGCATTCATAATCAATCAATTTCATAACTTAGTTGCATTTAGATCATTCCATTTAGTCATAATTCCATCTTGCATTCCTTAATTTGAGTGAACCACCTCAATTTTAGGGTTCTATCTCTCCTTGTAGGTGAAAGATTCTAAGAGTGCAAGAGAAGTCCATAGAACCTTCAAAATTGATGGTTCATAGATTTAGTTTCTTATTTTTCCTTGTTGTTGGTGACAAATTTGAAGAATACATATATTGTGAAGTTTGGTGTTTGAAGACAAGTAAGGGATTTGGTGTAGATCTCACTATGGATGGTTGTCCAATGAACACTCAAGGCTATGATCAAGAATTATACCCTTCTGAGGGTCATCAAACAACTTGATGGAGTCATGTATTTGGAGAGCTCAATATGGATTGTTGTTGAATAATTCAAGAATCTGTTATTCAAGAGTTTATGCAAGGAAGAACTTAGGAATTAAGCTAGGGGCTACACCTTTTTCAGGGTAACGAGACAACTTGATGGAGCTTCACCTGATTCAGGATTTATTTCTTCAAGGAAGATCTTCACAAAGATGTGTATGCATTTTGTATTCAGCAAATTTTGTTATGTAAGCCTTAAGGGGGGTCCCTAGGCAAGATGATTTTGTGGTTTTAGGAATGTAATGTAATAAGGTGGGGAATGTTAGCATTATTAGCTATATTACATTGGTTAACTAATATGATTACGTTGTCAGTTATGATTGGCCGTCTACCGATTACATTGTAAGTTATGATCAGTTATTGAACTATTTCTTATGTATAAATCTACCTATAATAAATCAATAATCAATCAAGAATTTGACCCTTTGAAAGTAATGTCTCTTTGTAGTGAAATGAGAAATTTGAAATGAGTTTGTATCAAATGTGCATTTTACTATTTGTTTAGAAAAGAAAAAATTTATTGACTAAGTGTTAGTGTCATAAACTATTCACATGTGGGTAAAGCATAGTAAAAACAATGGGTAGAACAATGAGAATGTTACATTATCATTTTGCATTGTATCTAGCTAAGGACCTTTTTCTTTCTACTTTTCTTTCATAAAAAATCATTTACTAGTTCCTATCAAAGGACCTCCTATCTAATTCTTCTTGCTCCTCATATTATAATTTCTCTTGACCTATGAAATTTATACCATAGTTAAGGATCTAAATGATTCTTTGGAACGCATCCTCAATTGGAAATATTTTATGGAGAACCTATTTTATCGACATGAAACTCTCCCTTATATGCTTCACCATAAAATATGTGTTAATGGTTGAGGATTTTATTTTATCTTTTTATCTTTATATCTTTTTCATGGATACCTTCTCCTATATAAGTGTAGTAATATTCACTACAAAATCCCAAAGTTGATATCATTTTAATGCCTTGATCATCAATGTCCATTTTAAATTTATGATTTAATCATTACACTTATCACAATAACTATTAAGATTGATGAATATTAAAGAAAAAACACACTACAACAGTGAATGTGAATAAAAAACTAGTCATTAAGAATTATTATTTATTTTATTGAAACTTTTCATCCATAAAGTGTCTAGAGTCTCTTTATTTTCTACTTCTTTGGATTATTATGGTAGTATCATTTTTGTATTGATAGCTAGTATTGTTTGGCTGATTAGATAGAATACATAATCTGTCATGTTTATTCTAATATACGATTCATTATATATGCCTTGATCATTCTTAGCTTCATTGTATCCCAATTGTTTGAAGATATTCATTACTTAATCCATTTGGTGTTCATTAGGTAGTCTTTTAAAAGTTTGATATCTATCATTTGGTAGGATCCTTGCATTACTCATTTTTCTTACTTTGTGAAAGGCTTTTTTATTTCTCTCTATATCAAAGTAAATTATGTATTATTATCTCAATGTTTGGGGTTGTTTATCTCTTAACAAATATCCCATCTATGCATCACATACATTACAATATATTACCAAATATATGTATTTTTTGGACTCTTTTGAGCTATAATTTTAAATATTAACCTAGAAAATATTATGTTAAAATATCATATTGATTCATCTTATCCTTTGAAGATATTACTAAATTTATTAATTATAAAGACAATATTAGTTTATCTCCATACCGCTATTTAGAAATTCTTTAGAAATCTACCTGGGATTCAATACTAGAATGAAGAAAACTCTTATATCATTCTCTAGTTGCATTATCTAAGAATTTGAAAAATATTTTTGCTAGCATATCCTCTTTCTCAATTTCATAAATATCTATTAGTTTATTGAAATATCTAGTGTAATTTTCACCAAAGATCTCATTCCCCTAAAAGTTCTTGACCTTAGATCTTCTTTCCATTAAGATCGCCTACTAGGAGCTTACACAATATAATTTTTAATTTTCCCATGGTTTTCTCTTCCACCAGTAGGGTTTCCTTGAGCTTTATTACCCTTTTGGTCAATATTCCTTATATCATTTATTCTTCTCCTCAAGTCTTTTCTATCTATTTAAAGTTGTAATCTAGCTAATTCTTTTTTAAGAGTAGGAACTTCTTCCATGAGATAAAGAATCTATTTTTATTTATCTTTGTTTGTTCCCTAGATTTCTTGTATTTTGAGTCCTCATACTTTTCATATCCTTGATCCCTATCATTATCTATGTCACTTGTCACCTATAAAGGACCTTCTCCTTCATCTATAGGAATTACTGGTACTCCTCTAGATGAAACATTCTATATAGTACCCATTTTAGTAGTAAAACCTTCATTAAAATATGGCTCTTCTCTTTAATTTCATTCCATTTCTAAATCATCTAGAAAATTTTGGTGTTTAAGACTACACCACTCCTCGCCACCTTCTTATCTTGTGGCTCTTGGAGTTTCCTTCTCCCTATGATACATAGTATGAGTATTTCTATCTTTAGGATATATTATATTACCATCAAATTTGTTAGTATTAGAGGCATAATTATTAATTATTATTTTTCTCCAATAGGCTTGTCCTTTTGGTTGTCATTAGCAAAATTCTTGACTAGGCTATTCTTACACAAAGACCTTCTCCCTTCCATATTTAATTATTTATGTGCAATTTATATTTTTTGTTAATATAGTTAGAAATTTTTTATGGATTAGAAACAAAAGAATAACTCAACCCTAAAAAAGAGAAATCTTGAAAAAAAGATTGAGGAATAAGGAACTAGAATATCCCTAATAGATTTTTAAATATCTTGGTGATATTTTTTTATGTTAAATCCTCAACCTTAAGGTTATTTACAAGATATGAGAAATGTAACATATCTATACCACTCACAGAAGACACCTATTCTTAGGCAAGAGGTTGGTAATAACAAAAAAATATGAGTTATATAGATCTCTTCAACACTTTGAGCCCTACCAAGCTTAGGAGGGTAACCATTGAGATATTTTAAATAATACGATAAGTAAAAATCTAAATAAATCCTTACAAATATGACTCTATAATTTAGCTTTAGTCATTGTAGTGAGCAAGGATTAATTCACACTTTATTGGTCTCTCTTTTAGGTAGTTAGATTATCTAATATAATTGAAGATTTAATCTAGTTGTGAATCCCTTCATATGTACTCAATGAAATTAACTTAAATCATCATTAACCCAATGAAAAAATCATGCAACATCCCTCTAGGATTTTAAATAGTCATAAGATCACTATAGTTATAATAGAAGTTTACAACAATAGATAATGAAAATAGAATAATAAGTAAAACCAGAGGTTTATACTATTTTCTTAATTTTCAATAAGTGAATGGTCGACTTTCAAGGTTGACTAGCACCCAATTCTAGAACAATTTCAAATCTAAGTGAAACACTAACAATGAAGCAAACCAAAAATCTCATACGTGTTTAATATGCTTGACTATATCTTGTAGAGATTAAATCCTCAAATTCCCTACTTTCCTGGTAAAATACCTCTATTTAATAATACAAAACTAGTTTAAGAGCTCCACATGTTAACCTTGAAAGATTTTTTTTCCTTGGCATACTATTAGACCCAATATAAAATGGTTTTATAGCACTTTTGAATGTAAAATAATATTGGCATACTATTAGACCCAATATAAAATGGTTTTATAGCACTTTTGAATGTAAAATAATATAGATTAATACAAAGAACAACAAAGAAGAACTTTGGTAATCTTTTGATCTTCTAAAACTCTCAAATAATAAATAAGACATAATACACTAAAAGAAAAGAGATAATATTTTATATTCATGTTTCGAGAAATATTTATGTTAAAAAGATTCAAAAATATAAATTACATGCATATATACAAATTTATAATATAATGTTAAACTTGATGTAAATGAACTTTTCCCACAAAGATGCCAAAAAAAATATATCTTCTTTCAATGAAATCTCAGTTACATCAATACATGATTAAGGTGCAAAAAAATGGTTGATAGAATGCATGGAAGGAAACCATGCATGACATCTTGCTATTTCAAAAATTCAAATTCTTAGACAAAAAATATGCTAATAATCATCGAGTGCTTGTCACAAAAATCTATCATTAAACTTGTTACAAATTGCATTCAAGCACGTTTATTTATTTTAAGCTTAATTAAAATTGTGTGAAAGATATAATATGCTACACAAAATACTCCATGATGAGAATGTATTTTATTGTCAAAAATTATTCACATGTTAAACATAAAATAAAGCAAACAAAAGAACGTGTTTTGCCTTAAGAGAAAGTGTACCACGTGTGGCTTTTCAAATTTTAAAAAAACTCAAAATGGCTGCCTACACGCATCCAACTTCACATGAATTGAATGGCTGTTCTACAATTAATCACATTCGATACAAGGCAACAAATTTAGAGAATGCTGAGCGGTTCACAAATTTAGGATATTTATTTACATTGCTATAACATATTCGAAATGACAATCTGTAGTGGCAGCTGGAATAGCTTATCAATGGAAGGCAGTCCAAGAAGACACCATGCATTGCTGTTTCCATTTCCAGCACAGGGCCATATTAATCCCATCATACAATTTGGGAAGCTCCTGGTTGCGCGAGGCATTTTGGTGACCTTGGTGAACACAGAATTTTCGCATGAGCGGATGAGAAAATCTGGTCTTGCAGAGGAATTGAAATACGAGGTTATCCCTGATGGTCTGCCTCCCGATCATGGCCGCACGCTCAGACTGCCAGAGTTCTGCAAATCGGTGGCAGAGGTGTGCCCACTTCATTTCGAGAAGGTGGTTCAGAAGCTGATGCATTCCCACACACTCCCTCCCCTCACCTTCATTGTCGCTGATGGCGTGCTCTCCTTTGCGCAGGAGGCCGCCGATAAATACAACATTCCCGGAGTTGCTTTCTGGACCACCAGCGCCTGCGGCTTTTCTGTTTACTTCCACATGCCCCTCTTGATCGACAAAGGATATATTCCACTCGCTGGTTTGTAATCTATTTCGATAGGTCGATTTAGAATAGTTTTGATAAAAACTTGTGAATGTATTTTTCGATTAATATTCATCGTTCATAGTCATGATGAAAAAGAAAAAGATAGAATTGTAAACCTTGCTTAGTAAATAGATCGGAAAGTTACGGTTAGGAGAAGTGAGCATTCTTTACTTATTGAGCAAGGTCTGCAATCCTACCTTTATAATTTTTTGGGATATTACAAAACATCCAGATTGATTTGGTTCCACTAAGCGTAATGTATGTTAACCTTTACACAGGCGGAGACGAGGAGGAGCAAAATATAAAATGCATTCCAGCAATGTCAAGGTTGAAGATGAGAGATCTGCCTAGTTTTGTAAGGGCGAAAGACGATTCAGATTTCATGTTCCAACACCTCAAGAAGGAAGCGCAGGCCACGCTGAAAGCCGCTGCAGTTGTGATCAACACATTCGATGAGCTGGAGCGGCCTGTCCTCGACCAGCTGTCCTCATATTTTCCGGTTATGGCGATTGGGCCTCTGTTAAACCAAGGCAAGGAGAGCATATGGGAGGAGGAAAGCGGGTGCCTGGAGTGGCTGGATACGCAGGCTGTGTCCTCCGTGGTGTACGTGTGCTTCGGCAGCATAGCGGTGATGTCAGAGAACGATCTGACAGAGTTCGCGTGGGGTTTGGAGGCGAGCAAGCAGCCCTTCCTGTGGGCCATTCGCCCGGATCTGCTCCACGGCGAATCTGCCATTCTACCGCAAGAGTTTGTAGAGCAAGTGAAGGAGCGGAGCTGTTTTGTAAGCTGGACGCCGCAGAGGAAAGTGCTGGCTCACCCCGCTGTGGGAGGGTTTTTGACCCATAGCGGGTGGAACTCGACGCTGGAGAGCATAGCGGAGGGCGTGGGTATGATCTGCTGCCCCTGCCATGCCGAGCAACCCACCAACCGGAGATTTGTGACTGACGTTTGGAAGATCGGATTAGAGATGAAAGAGAAGCCCATCTCTCGAGCGCACGTTGAAGCGCTCGTGCGGAGGCTGATGGTGCCCGATGGTGAAGCCAAAGAAATAAGGAAACAAACACACTATTTCAAGGAGAATGCGAAGAGTGCCTTCAAGCCAGGGGGCTCCTCTTATAACAATCTCCATAGGTTTCTTGCCCTCATTGATGCTTATGCTTCACCTTCTCAGTAATATCATTTATCCGCCCTTTTTAACTAAATAAAATCATCCCCACTGACCTACCTCTACTTTCATCTGCTGATGGTGTGTCTGAACTACTCTTCCAAGAAAACCCAAGGTCAGATTGTGCTCCTAAATTTCTCCGTCGTGTTGTTACCATCTTTGGTTTTCTTAAAAAATAATATGGCCTTCTTTCCATGATTAACTCATCTTTCTCTTTCAGTTTTCATAATCATTTATAAAAAAATCTTTGAAATGTATTGAAGTTATGGATGAGATAAAAAAGTTCATATGTGTGGGGTGAAACGAGTTTCAATAATGTAAGATCATAGCAAGAATTTTTGTATAAAGTTACAATTTTTTGTTCATCATACATAGCTATTACTCATTACATAGATTTTCATTCAAAATTACAAGCAGATTTTCAGGAAAATAAAAAATTGAAAATGGAGTTTTCTGAGCTACACTCATATTTTTAATGAATTCTTAAAAGCTTTGTGGAGTTCAAACAATTTGATAAGAGAATAATCAAAAGAAAGAAGTTTATTCTTGATGTCAATACTATATGGACCTCCTTGCATGAACTTTAGTGCAAAGAGTCTGTGTAGAATACCAAACCTTAATTGCGTAACATACAAACATTGGCTCATAATAAACAAAACTCTTAAGTTTTATTTATGTTAAGTGACAAATAAGTTTTTAACTCATGATTTAACTCATCATAAATTTGTCTATCCCATTCTTTACCATCGTGGTTTAACTCATCCTTCAATTTTATTTTTCATAACTAATTATCACATTTTGGGGGGGTTTGCTCCTAAATGACATTATTTTTGTATTCAACTCATATTAAATTTTTCTATTGGTTAGGATTGAAGATTGTTTTCTTGTAAAAGAATTAATCACCCTCTTTTATATTCAATTAATATTTTAATATTAATATTTATTATTTGTTAGAAAACATAATAAACTATAATCATCCTCACTTTTATACTAATTTTTTTATTAATTTTTTTAATTATTCTTAATAAAAAAAATGAATAGTTTAATTTATATGTTCAACTTATCTTTTCTAATTAATTTTTATTTTATTTAAAGGTTGTTAAGGCAATCATTTAAATGAACACAACCTGCTTTCTATAAATAAAATTAATAGTTTAAGTTTGTAGGTTATTTTCAAAATGGAGGGTGAAATATGGTTAGAAGAGCTGCAATTTGGAACTTTGTTTTAGCTAGATGCAATGTTAGTTTAGTTTAATAGTATTTCAATTCTTAAATGAAGATATATGTAAAAAATTTAACTCCACCATTAGAACAAAAAAAAGATGTGCATTATTTCTAATTCTAATGGCCATTCATTTTTGTTACCTAAGGGTGCTCATGCCTTTAGAAATATTGATAAATTAAGGAAAATTAAAATATCCCTTGGATTGATTATAAGTGATGGGGAAATGAGGCATAAGTGTTCAATGGAGTTGGGACTCAAGAAAAAAATTGCATTATTATATTGAACCCTAAAAAAATCAATAATACATATGTAATTATCTAGCTAAAATAAACCTAGCAACCCACATCAAGATTGCATTATGAGTTATTTATTGTTATTTTCAATCTAGTATAGAAAATTTAATATTTTATCCTTGTAATAGTTAGGATTCTTTTTAAATCACCTGACAAATCATTTGAATTTATCCATAACCATTATATACTTGTCCTTATTTTCTTCAATCACTTTATTAGATTGTATAATTAATGTATTAGTTTGTAGAAAACATGGATGTCATTTCCAATATAACTATGATACCTATTTGATGTAATATGTTTTAATTATCATCAAGCTATACATAAGTAAATATTAATTTTAGTTAAATATGTTCAAAACTTTGATAATATTATCATTATAATAAAATAAAAATAATTCAATATTTTTATTAAGAAATAAAAATGCATCTCATTAAAAAGATGGGAATAAATCCCTACTCTAGCAATCTCACATAGATGTGTACCATTGTGTCACCTACTACCACCTCATTCAGAGACTACCCTTACCCATCATGTACAATGGCCAATGATCTATGCTCCTCAATGGTCACAATATGACCATATATTGAAAATCTAGGGATGTAATTCACAAGTTGCAAGGCCATGATTATCTTTCCGATTGGGAGCATGAAGGGGGATCTCTCTTCAAAGGTGAATTATCTTCCTCTTTTTTTCCTTTTGTAAGCAATGAAAAATGTGAGGCCCTATATTAACCTTTTTAAAATATTATCATCAAATTTCTTCTCTATAACATTCTTGTCTCCATATTAGATTTCTTCCAATTTGGAAATTGGCACTTTTACTATTGTAGGATATGTATAAATTTTTCCTAACCTTTAAGCCTATATGACTAAAAATTCAGATATTATAATTTCATATAGTTTGAGTCTAGGGGTACCACTATTGTGTGTCAAAAAATTATGCATCCTCTATAATACTCTTTTTGGGCATTATTTCCTTTAATATTTTATATTTCCAATATCTACTTTAGTGTAGCTCATTTGTTAGCAAAATTATCTCACTAAAGTGGACACTAATTGCACTGTTAAAAATTGTATACTTATGAAATTTTATATAATTTTTTGAACTCATATTATCTCGCGCATTAATGATAGATTTCCATATTTCCTTAATAAGGATTTTAGCTCAAGTAATTGTACAATACATTTTGAGTACATTTGCAAAATTTAAGAAAAATTCTTTTAGATGATAGCATGACATGAAAAATTTTGCATAATGTGTTGGCATCCTGGCAATTATTAAGATTAAAAAGTGTACTTTCAACTTGTCTTACTTTTGGTGCATGGAATAATTCCTAGATGAGAAATTAGTTTCTCTTTCCCTCCCATTTGAGTATAAAAAACCAAATTTTTAATTCACTTTGAAAGGATTTTCACTTTTAAATTTGAAGCTCTCCATTTTCTCATATTCTTTAGAAAGCTCTACATAAATTGTTCCTTCTATCTCTTTGTCACTCACTTAGTGTTCTACCATTTCACATTCTCAACTCACATAAGTAATTTGATTCATCAAAATGGGATACAGTAGTAGCCATATCCTGACCTCCATTCAAGAACATCCCTTTTTTTTGTAACAATATTGTTTTGTTTATTTTATTCAAGCAATTACTCTTCAAAGTGAGAAAGTATATTTGTTATAGGATTAGCTTTATATTTTACTACTAATTTTACTTGCATGCAATGGTGGTTATCCTTGTAAATCAAGAATGATGACATTATCAAATAACTCAATTTATCATATACTTATAATGCTTAATGCATATATTATATAAAAAAAATTATTCTACCAATCATATTTTGTCTTATTTATTTGTGGAGGTTGAAAGATGAAAATAGGGGTTTGATTGAGGAAAACCCTTAGACAACCCCAACTTATTTTTCTACTTTTTTACTTGTAGGTTGAAATGATTTTGAGGCTTGCATAGACTATTTTGAATGTTTTTGGTCTAATTGGTGGAGGAAAATAGTGTGATGTGAGGATGTCAAGTGACACACTAGTGACCTAGATAGAAATATCCATAATATGGTGCCAAGTTCTTCTCAATTTATATTTCCATGATTATGTTGGTAGTTGTTGTCATTGATGACATCACTGAGGATTTTGTTGGAAGTTGTCATTGATATCAACACTAATTATTGGTTGTCATTAATGTCAGTACTTGAGAAGTAAGGAAGGTTGTTAGTCCTTGGTATTGGTTTTCATTGTTATATTTAGTTTGGGCTAACATTGGTGATTAAATTCATTATTGGATGTCATGACTTATCTAAAGAAGAGTTGATGAAGTTGATGGTTAGATTTCATGCCTTATCTAGAAATAAGAGTTAATGAAGTTCATGGTTGGATGTCATGCCTTATCAAACAATAGTTTTTGAAGTACATATAATGCATTATTGTTGTTATCAAAGTTGATTTCATAATGATATATAAGGATGAGGATTAGAAACATGAATAATAGTGGAGAGATGTTTCTAAAGGTCTAAAGTATGTTTTATGCTCTCTCCCAATGTTCCTAGTAATGTATATGTTGTCAAAATAAATATTTGGCCTCCACAAGTTATTTAAGTAGCTATGTTCTTGAAAGTTGCATTGAAGTCTATTTGGTAGAATGCTCCACTTTCCTCTGCTACTAAAGATATGGTCTTGTGGTTTGGAATTCAAAGTCAATTTTTTGTGGATGTTGAAATTATATCTTTTTAGGTCACCTATCTTGCTAAGGATATGAATTGTAGAAGGTTGGTAGTGTTATTGGGTGTCCGGACTA
>VDFB02105785.1:39039157-39301153 GCA_007258455.2 Sequoia sempervirens | reverse complement strand
TATTAATTAGTTATATAATATTTTATATATTAGTAATATATATATACATTAACTAAAATATAGAAATAATATTTAAATATTATGTACATAATAATATAATATATTACATATTAAATTATAAACTATATTGTATATTCTAAACTAGATATATTAAAATAAACTATAAAATATTTATTGCATTTTCTAAATCATATATTATAAAGTATAATTTTTTAAAAAAAATCATGTATAAAACAAATCAGATATCCGATTTGAAATAGATATCCGATATTTCTAACAAAGAATTTATTTCCTAGGGATTAGCCTCGGGTTTGCTTTGGTATTTGGCTTGGACATGCCAATCCTAAGAAGTCAACGCAAAATATGTGTTTGACAACTCACCTTGTTTTTCTAGACTTCGTCCATGTGGCTGACGACTTTATTTTTAGCCAAAATTGATGAAATGAAAAGGGTTTGTAGAGGATAATTTCAGGTTTCCAGCAATATAAATTATTATTTACTTTGAATTTAATAAATAATTATTATTCAATTTCTATTAGAATTACGACTAAAGTCCTGATTGATAGGCTGATTGAAAAATATCTATAACTTTCAAACGGTATCATATTTTTTGAATCCAAAATATGAGTCACATTCTATGCTTCGTATACTATAGGATTCAAAAAAATAAATTGAATTTCATGAAGTTTTGACCAAGTTAAGGTGGTTAGACATACAAGTTTTTATATTTTTTAAAAGTTGTAATCAAAAAAATCATAATTAATTATTTACTTGGAAAAAATTACAAAAAAATATGTCACATCCGGACATGAGTCCTCTACTTATATCTAAAATCTTATAAAAAAATTTATCATTTTATTGTGGTTAGGGTGGTGTGACACACCTACTTCTTATTTTTCCTTGAAATTTAAGTACTACTCCATTGAAATTTCAAATTTTCACCAGAAAAAAAAAAAAAACTTAGTATTTTAGAAACTACATTCAATTTTCCACAGATTCTATTGTTACATATTTTTGAAATAATATAGATAACTTATTCAAATTTTTATGTCAAGTTGCCTAACTTTGATTTTTCTGAATTTTTATTGCCACTTAAGGGCCTGTTTTTTCCATGATGATCCTGCACATACCCAGGATTGCTTTTAATATAATATGTAGGTTGGTCATTTTGATTTTGGTTTATGGTGGAATTTTTTTTTTGAAGGGATGTAACATTTTGCAAAAGTTGGATGAGAATGATGTCATTGTTTTTATTTTGAGATGGAGGTGAATATGGTGGTGTGTGTGTTTGAGGGGGAAGTGAATGGAATGCTTATGAGAGGTAAAGTGGTAGGATATATGACATGTGATGCCACAAAGGTACTAGGAATGCTAGTGGGAATAACCAAGGTAGGAATGGCATTACTAGTAGGTTGCATTGTTAGTGTAACTTGAGGGTTGGTATATGTAGGAATAGAGGCAATGGTTGGGAGAGGATGAATGTAAATTCCTCCTTGACTTTGGATATTGTTCGAAGGTGGAGCACAACTAGTAAGTTTTCCAAAAATATGAGCTAGGTTACATGCAAGTTCTATTCCTTCTTTATTTCCAATCATGCAGTGTATGTTATCTATGGTAGGGATAGAAGTGGTTGAAATGTTTTTAGTACTCACTTGATGTTGTAGGTTTGCTAAGTCTTCATGAATTTGAATTATGTTTTCTTGGGGAATTTACTAGCAACCATTGTCTCAACACTTGTCACACTACTTGAAGGTAAAGAGTTGTTAAGGGTATGGTCCATACCTAGTGAACTAGTGTCAACACTAGTAGTGAAAGAGCTAGATAACCAAAGATCCACGATGATTGTGCTATCATGGGATGACATGAGTCTTAAACTTCATCTCAATAGCAATAGGACACCAAGTTGTAAATCTCATGCAAGGGAAAATCAATGAATGAAAGATAAATGCAATGAAAAAAAGATAAATGATATTCTCTAATTATAATTTAAATTAAATTAAGCTAGATGCAATGAAATGAATGAAACAAAAATTAAGTAAATTGAAATAGGAATCTAACAGAAACACAAAAACAAAGTTTTGATTGCTGAAAAATACAGTTTAAGATCTAATACAGGACTAAATCACCTAGAGGGGTGTATGAGTCCTAGTCAGGGCTTTTCAGGGTTTCCAATGCTGATAAATAGTCAACAAAGAATACCCAAAAATTAGGAAAAACCACCTGTACTGGGACTAAATCACCTAGAGGGGCGTATGAGTCCCAGATTAGGGTTTATGCACAAATTTTATAAAATTATAAGTGAATGTTAGGTTTTTTGGTTTGAATAATGTCTAGAATAAGTGCATTTATAGTTTTCAAATGAAAATTAATGATGCAAGATGCAAAAATGTAACCTATATGCACTTTCACTAATGCAAGATTTAGAAACCCTAGATGTAAATTAACTAATGCAAGACCTAATGCAAAGTTAATGCAAGATAGATCTAGTACTATGTTGCACTCCAAATTAGAAAAGAAGGTGTTCTAAAGGCTAGGTTCACCAAAATGAAATCTAGGAAAATAGGGGAACGGGTTATAATCTTTCTAAGAGATAAAACTAGGGTTTAAGACCTTTCCACCTATTTCCTACAAGTTTCACTCAAGGAAACCTTAGAGATCTCAATCCAAGGATGGAATGAGGGAAAGATACCTTAAATAAGGTGTCCTAAGGTGTGATAAATTACTAAAAGGGGGTTCACCACCAAGCTTGGGCTTGGAAGGACAATAAATGTAAATGATATGCAAAACTTAAGCAAATGACCTAGAAATGAACTCGAATTAGAACAATAAACTGAGAAAGTATATAGGTGCACCTAAAAACTTAAGAGGCTTGGATGATGGTTTGAAATCCTAAAAATATTGGTTTTTGGTGCACACTAGGACTCATACACTAGTAGGGGTGATTTAGTCCCATTTTAGGGTTTTAGGCCAAAACCAAAATCTAGAACTACTAAATGAGGATCTACAGAAAAATGCCCAAAAATGTGTGTATTGGGATTCATACACCACAAGTGGCAATTTAGTCCCAATATTAGGGTTAATCTAAAATTATAGAATCCTCTGGTGATCTGCTGTAATTTCCCTCCTGTCAAATCTCTGATTCCGAAACATTGAATTTTGCTTTGTAGGCGACTTTCCGTGATCTTGCAAGTAAGGTGACAACTTTGACAAATTTTCAACTTGAAATTTTTTCTCCAATCTTACTTTTCAATGAATCTTCAACCTAGATCTGAAAATAAAACATCAAAGAGGGAAAAATATTGTTTTGTTAGTGGATAGGGGTTTACCTTGGTCAAACCTCGTTTTGGTAATCAAACCTTGAAACAAATAGAAATATAATGAAGGAATGATGAATGAACAAATATGCAATGTTGCAACTCACCAAATCCTTGGAATAAAAGCTTCAATCTTATATGTAATTGTTAGCATGAATGTAGATCTTGAATCTTGCTTTAATGATATGGATCTTGAATTGAATACTTGCTTGAACCATGGAATCCTACATCACAAATGTTAGCTCAAACAAAAACATGAGACATGATGCTTGAATCTTGAATAATGATAAAAAATGCTTGATAATGACTCTTGAATGCTCTTGTAAACTCTTGTGATCTCAAATTTTCTATAAGAATTCTCTCATCAACTTTCTAGGAGAAAAAATGAGTGAAATAACCTTGTATTTATACTTGTTTATGCCAAATTTCTCGAAATTACAACACTACAAGCCAACATCAGATCTAGAAGAATAAAATCCTACCAAGAATTTGCATTTAAATTAGGCCTAAGTGAAGCGGGAATCATACACCAGTTGGGGTGTATGAGTCCCATTAGGCTAATCATACACCCAAAGTGGCGTATGATTCCCATATCACTAAATCTGGACCATACAATCCAAAATCATTAAATTCTGATTGGTCACTTGATATATGTCAGTATTATCCTCAGAAAGATGCATTAATTAAAGCTTGTGGATGCAAAATAAAGGCAATTAAGGCATAAAGAAGCCCAATTTTAGTAGGGAGGGCACAAACAAGTGTGAAAATGTAAAGGGATACATTTTTCTACACTACAACATATATATTAATATTTATATATATTATATACATAACATTATTTTAATTTCTATACTTAAACACATATTTACATATTCAATGATTGGTGCATATATATATATATATATATGCCTTATATATCAAATCGATACTACCATTTCAATGATATATTTGTACATAGATATACATAAGTATATCTACCTACATATATGCATGCACGTATATATTCATATGGAGTTATCAAAGGTATATACATATATACACATATTCATTCTATGTATATACCTTATCGGTTTTAATATATAAGCATAAATACATGAAAGAGAACTTATACTTGTCATAAAGACTCTATCACATATCCTAACAAGAACATTCAAAGACTAACCACAAACCAAGACTGAAGATTGGTTACCTCTTCTCGAACATATATTGACTCAACTAGGGGGTATGTGCAGGATCATCATGGAAAAGCCAGGCCCTTAAGTGGCAAAAAATTCAAAAAAATCAGAGTTAGGAAACTTGACGTAAAAATTTGAATAAATTATTTATATAATTTCAAAAATATGTAATAATAAAATCTGTAGCAAATTGAATGTAGTTTCTAAACTACTAGGTTTATTTAAAAAAAAAAATCTATTTGGTGAAAATTTGAAATTTCAATGCAGAGTACTTAAATTTGGGGAAAAAATAAGTAGGTGTTTGTTTGACCACCCTAACCACAATAAAATGATAATATTATTTTATAATATTTTAGATATAAGTAGAGGACTCATGTCCCGATGTGATGCATATTTTTAGTATTTTTCCAAGTAAATAATTAATTATGAAATTTTTGTTACAACTTTTAAAAAATATAAAAAATCGTATGTCTGAACCTTAATTTGGTTAAAACTTCATGAAATTCAATTTTTTTTTAACCTTATAGTATGTGAAGCATGTTTTAGATTCAAAAAATGTGATACCATTTGAAAGCTATAGATGTTTTTCAATCAACCTAGCAGTCAGGACTTTAGTCATAATTCAAATAGAAAATGAATAATAATTATTTATTAAATTGAAAGTAAAGCATAATTTATATTGGTGGAAAGTTGAGAATCTCCTTTAAAAACCCTTTTCGTTTCATCAGTTTTGGGTAAAAAAAAGTCGTTAGCCACTTACCCTACACATACCCATCATATTGCCACTTTTTGGCCCATCATGATCCTACACGTACCCCTAGACCAAACTAAGTTGTGAGTGTGTTTATGCTCAATTAGGCTCATTAAGGGTTACCAGACCAAGTTCTTCTCCTGAATGATACTCCCCCTCTCTACTAGAGGTTCCAATCTATTCCTGCATCCAACTAAGTGCATCACAATAGTAGTTAGCTGATAATAATACATTCATATTTATATACCTATACCTATACATATACATATATATATATATATATATATATATATATGTATGTATGTATTCATCTTCTAACATTCAAGATATCATGTTGAATTAAACACTCATTCATCAAATTATACATCAAGATTCATATACAAAACATAATCATATATTAAATAATTTTAACTCAACAAGGTAATAGTAAATAGGTAACAACACCATAAGATGTAACAGCTAATGACAAAGAGGTTATAGAAAATGAGATCAAATATCCAAAGAAGATATAGTCCACAAAAGAAACTTTGAAAAGGAGAAAGAAAAATAAGGCATAGTGTATTATATATCATTTTCTCCCATTTTTAATTTCTAAATAAAATATTATTTATTGAGGATGTTCCGTTAGACATGACCCATGTAATAAAATAGATCAATTTATTGCTATCACTGATGGAAATGATGTGAATAGTATAATATAAGGATATAATAATAACTCTTACTTGTGACACACTTACAACTCAACAAGGTAGAAATATGATTTACAATAAAGAGAAAAGTAGAATTAACTAGAAATTGCACCTTGGTGTGCAATGGGTACGCCGAAGAGTTGTGGAAGGTCAATTAGGGAACTTAGTTTTGATCTATTTTTTTTCAATTTGTGGTGTACATGAGGTCAATTAGTAGAGAGATATAAGGGTAGATAGAGGGAGAGAGATGGAGAGATAATGAGATAGAGATATATAGAGATATGGAAGAAGAAGTATGGAGAGATAGAGATAGAGAGAAAAAGTGATATAGATATAGAGGTCTAGGAAAAGCGATAGGGAGAGTGAGAGTGAGATGGATGCATAGAGAGGAGGAATGCTTAGAGATAAGGGAGGAGAGAGGAAGATAAAGGTAGAGATGAACATAGAGCAAGAGAGGAGGAGGGAGACAAATAGATAAAGAGGTAGAGGGAGGTAGAGAGAGAGATAAAGATAGAGAGTGAGAGGTAGAGAAAAAAGAGATATAAAGATATAGAAAATGAGATATAGTGATAGAGAGATAGAGATAGAGATGGTGAAATATAGTGATAAAGAGAGAGAGAGGGAGAGATAAATATATAGAGATAGGGGGGAACAAGGAGTATGTGTGTGAGAGAGAGTGAGACAGATACAAAGATAGAGATAGGGAGGGAGAAACATGGAGTGTGTGTGTGTGTGGGAGATATATATATATATATATATATATATATATATATATATATATATATATATATATATATATATATATACATATGGAGATAGATATAGAGAGGAGATATATATAAATAGATAGTGAGGAAGGAGAGAGGGGATATAAATAGATAAAGGAAATAGGATTATATATATATGTAAGAGAGAGAGAGAGAGAGAGAGAGAGAGAGAGAGAGATGTATATGGAGTGAGAGAGGAATAGGGAAGGGGAGAAATAGATATAGAAAGAGAGAAAGAGAGAGCGAGAGAATTAGAGAGGGAGAGATAGAGAGATAGAAAGATAGATATAGGAGGTTATATATAGAGAGAATTAGAGAGGGATATATATATATATAGAGAGAGAGAGAGAGAAAGGAAGATATATATATGTGTGTGTGTGTATATTGTAAACGATGATTTTGGTTTTCCCCTCGTAATACTTTGCTCCTCCTAGGGTTTTTAACTAAAAGGAGAAAGGAGATGGAAAGGGGACCAAAATGCAAGGGTTTATACTCAAATTCTATGTTCATGAAATGTATTATGCCTAATTAAGATGTACTAATGCTCTGATCTGAAAATGAAGTGATCTAATGATGCAAAATCTAAGAAAAGTAAAGTGCTGGAAAATACAATGTGATATGCAGAAATGCCTAAAAATGTAACTAAATGATGAAATAACAGAATAGGATGAAAGAAGTACACCTGGAATATGAAGCTTGATGTTGGGAGATTTTGGAATCCTGAAAAATTGACTGAAAAATGCTGACTGGGACACATATGCCAAGTGGGGCGACTTAGTCCTTGTTTTGGGAAACTTTGCCAAAACGAGAATTTGCTAAATGGGTATCTAGAAATGTTAAAATCAATTTTTAGGCCCAAAATCAGAACTAATTTGCCACTAGTGGAAGCTTAGTCCACCTACAAATCTTGGGGAATTCAGGACAAAATATGGAAGTCTCAAGTCTACACTTTCTTTTTTGATAGATGTTTGCACTTAATTCTGCAGAAAATGGGGTAGAAAGCCTCTCCAAGCTTGAACTAGGGTTGTGTTGACTTGATTGACTTTGTAGACTTGTTAACCACCTTTCAACACCTATTTTATTGATAAATTTGCATACAAAATTCTGCAAACACACATGCAAAATGGGAAAAATGGTTGAGGGTTAGAGAATAGGGGTTTGCCTTGGTCAAACCCCACTTTGGTAAGCAAACCCTAAACAATGAAATGAAATGAAAAGAGTGTGATAAATAGATAACATGTAAATTTCATAAACTTACCACACCTTTGATGCTCAAAATATGAAGATATGCAATGAAGTGCTCGAATAGATTGACTTGATAATGCTTGATTGAATGATGCAAAGTGCTCAAATACTTGATTGATGTTTAGTGAATGAAAGTGAATGAGGAGATTGTAGGAGATGTAAAATGAGGAGAAAAACACTTATTTATACTTGATTTTATTAAAATTTCTTGAAAGTAACACATCATAGGCCGACCTGAAGGGTTGGAGGATAAATTCCCACTAGAATTTTAAAATTATTTTGAGTTTTGTGCCAAAAAGGACTAAGTCACCCCTATTGGCGACTTAGTCCCACTTAAGAAAATTAAGTGGGTGTCGGGAATTTTGTGGCATTAAAATTTGTCCAACAGGAATATTCTCAAAAACACACTTGAAAAAAGTCAGAAAGTACATTAAGGGGTCAAATAAAGCATAAGAAAGGTGTAAATAGTGAAATTAAGCCTAGAAAAGTATGAAATCTTGTTACAAGACTTTACAACAATTCAAAATAGGACTTAATAAGTGATGAAAAGGTGATTTTTAGGTGAATTGTAATGAATAGACTCTAGAAAAGTGTAGAAATGTCTTACAAAACTTCACAACACCTTCACAAGACACCATAATTTGAATGTTTAGGACCTAATGTGAATGTTTTGATTACATTACAACATTAAACCCAAGAAAAATCAAGCCAAAGTCCAGTAGAAAGACTCAAGTGAGCATAAAAATGTCAACTATACATTTTTTGGCAACACATATATAGAGAAATAGATCTCTTTATATCTATCTCCCTCTCTATCTCTATGTTTCTCATTCTATCAATCTCTCTCCTCTCTCCCCTATTTCTCTCTGTATTTGTCTTACCTTCTATCTTATAAGTACATTATAAATTCAATACATATGTTGTATCAATGAGAATATATACATGTATATGTTCATATAAGCCTATGTTATATGCCTATCAATGAAATGTGTATTTAGAAACCAAACTTACAATGATTTCTACCAAAATAATTTTTCTGAACTAACCATAGGACCCAATGTGTGTGTGCATGCATGTAGATGTAGATTTAAATTTTAAATCAAATGGGTATTCAAAAAGTAGACACATTTTCCTACCAATCCTACTAAACTCACAATGTACACAAGGGCATTGTTTTTCACTTACATTACTATGAGCACCCTTCAAAATCTGCAAACACTCTAAAATCTCAAACATGGATTAGTGATATGCAAATTCATCAAATGCTCCTATGAAATAATTCATGATGCCTCTTCAAACAAGATAAAAAAATAAACTACTTAGAAGCATGAAAGAGACATGATTCACACCTATTCCATATTGGATTGGTGTCAATTATGCAAATGACCCTTTCCCAATCCTTGCTAAAACTCAAATGATGCAATGCAATGGTGATGGGAAAAATTAGTTCTCATTTTAAGAGAGTAAATTTGCATGAGAGTGTAGATTTGTGGAGGGTTTGTTGAAGAATGAAGCTTTCATTTATAGATTTTAAAACTGGAAGAGAGCTCAAAATAGAGCAATGTGGGATAATGATTTGACCAATGAGATGAAGCCACTTGTCAACTTGTGATAGGTTGAGGAATGAGCACATTTTGGTCAATGTGCCGAAGGGGGAGATTCAAATTTGAATTTGAGAGTTAAATGCTGAGTTTGACCTTGTGCAAGAGACATGTAAGGCCTCATAAATGCTTTGTTGGATGTACATGTCAAATTGGGGGGATATTCAAACTTGGAGAATATTCTCCCTTTATGCCAAGTTGAAAGTAAATAAATATTTTGATAAATCAATTAAATGCAATTTCATGTGCAAGTGGCAAAATCTAGAGAATACAAGTGATTTAGGATTAATATTTAATCATGGATTAGATTAATTAAGATGGTATTAGATGTTTTTGACCCATTTGACTTAGATTTAGGGATTTAAATCAAATCAAAGGGAGATGAAAGGTGATGAAGATTTAGTTAAATAAATATTTGATTTATTTAGCTAAGGGGGATAATGATAGGATCAAATTAAATAAAGTTAATTTATTTAATTTTAGATGGACAATCCTTAGAGATTAAATCAATTAAACTTGGTTTATTTAATTGATGGGCGAATATGAACTAATTAAATGTATGATGTCAATTTCACGTGTCTACATTTTGCCCCTCTTTGAAGCAATGTACTTGCTGCGTTGGTTCAAAGAATAAACTTGTCGCGATCAAAATTAAAATTTTTTATGATTTTTTCGGATGCCCCAGTGGAAAGAAGTACACTGGTACATTGCCCCCTCGAGAGATCGAGCGAAAAGATTCGATTTGAGGGTCGATACCGCAATAAAAAGGTTCAAAATGGATGGTATGGATGATTGCAATGATGATGCAAATGAGATGATGATGTGATAATGCCTATATGATTATGTAATAGATGTTTTATGCAAATGTATGATTTATGAGATGCTTAGACTAACATATCTATATTATGATGATGACTATGCATGTGAGATGATATGTCGAATGTTTATGGTTTGTGGATGCAGGATGGATGCAAGATGGATGCATTGGTGATGTTATGTTAGCGCAAAGAGAAGAAAGAAGAAATGAGATGATGACAAAAGGATCCAACAAGTCCATGATTTGATAAGACTTTATTAGAGATGCTGATGATGATAGATGATGTTTTGCTTATCAAGGATTTGGAGTTTAAAAGGGCTACTTACCTTATGTTTGATAACACACATAGGTGCGATGCATCAAGGTATAAAGAACCAGGATGGCGTTGCACCTAGTGAGATGGACTTTGACTTGACAAACAGATAGGAGTATTCTTGTTCACACTTGACATACAAAAACCTTGCTAGGACGTACCTAACAAAGCAAGTATTCGCCAAGTTATTTTACAAGAACGTCCAAAAAACACAGTAGACAAAATGATAATGATCATTGCCCCATTCCTATCTCTCTAAATCATTCATTCAGATATCATTGAGAGGTCCTTGGAATGAGCGCAATAAGATAAATCAAAAGAAAAGATCAAGTACGCAAACAAGACAATGTTCTTCATACCTTCAGCCAAAGGGATGTGTTTTGATAGGATAAGAATCCAAAGTGATATCCAAAATGATGCCCATTGTCGGAACAATATATCCTAGGACATACATTGTATATGATGATGATGGGTTGATAAGTTGATAGATAGGCTGTTGATATAAGGTTGACTGACATGTTTGAAAATGATCAAGAGTTTGATTTTGCATTTAAAAGTTTGTTGTTTCAATTTTGATTTTTGCATTTGGAGTTTGAATTTTGCTGACTGTTGTGATTGTTTCTGTTTGTGTTGCCAAAGGATGAAGGTGATGATTAGTTTATTATGGATGATTGATTATTTCGAGTGAAAGAGAGATGAGACAGATGGATTTTTTCAAATATTTGGATGTTTTTGATGTTTTTTGGATTTTTTCAAGATTTTACAAATGTTTTGATTTTCAAAATTTCAAATGTTTTTGTGTTTTCTAATATTTTATGAATGTTTTTGTATTTTTTTTTTTTTTTGAATGTCTTTGGATTTTGTGTACAATTTTGACAATTTGGATATGGACATGTGTGACGATATCAGTTCTTTATTTGGGATTTTTGTTGAAAACCAAGCTAAGGTTGATTGATCGAATCGATGGATTGATGATAATAACATTGTTGAGGATACACAAAAATGCAAGGATAGTGTTAAGCAACACAAGGATTAGGATGGATATCCCAAGATGATTAGTGATTGGTTGGATTTGATTGATCAGGATTTTGAAGTTTGATTTGGAACAAAATTGTTTTGAATGATTTGATGTGACGTTGAAGCACATGTTAGATGCAACTGATATTGATTGTTTGGATTGATGTTCGATTGAAGATAAAACTTGATAAGGAACATCCTCTTGTCAAAATGTGCCATGGGCTAGTGATTTGGATTTTTTCTCACAAGTGGTGGATCAATTTTATTTCACACTTGCCAATGTTCGGATCACCACATAAGTTGGAGGATAAAGATCAAGATTTATTCCTGAAGCAAGATGTAAATACCTGCCCCCAATGTCTAGCAATGTACGAAAAGTCATGAATGGATGCCTGGATGGTAAGCACGCAAAGGATGCCAAGGATTATCTTGCGATAAGATAAGGTGTGTGGATAAAGAATATGCTCATTTGGATAATGCTTCATGGCTCAGATAATATTGGGTAGGATAGGATCAATGAAAGTGACTCATGTCAAGATGTTTTCCATAGGCAAGTGTAAAGTGTGCCCCAAAATTTCATCAAGATCAAGATAACCTGGATGATGGATGTAGATGGATGAAAAATGGATTGGATAAATGGTTCATGGATGAATGGATTTATTATGGATGGGATGAGATGCTTCCATTTGAACTGGCGCACATAGATGCTCAATTCTACACATGATGCCTATTTGTCAGGTTTTCATCATGGTCTTTCCCAAAGCGCCACCATAGTGGTTTTCACTAGAGGATGATTTTTTCTCTTCTCTGTTTTCAATCCTTTTTCTAATTATTTTTGAATTTTCATATTTTTTAATTTTTTTGATTTTTCCAAAAGATTTTAAGCTCATGTTGAATCACAAGGTGTCGCTGATGTAGATGCCCCTATCATAATGTGCCATTGATAGCCTACTTGAATAAGTTTCTTTGCTAAGATACGTGCACTTGAATGCAACTTTTGGGATTCTTGATCTGCTTTATTGATATCAGGGTTAACTCTATCTCTATGCATAGATTGTGATAGAGTGCCTTCAGAATCCTTATGATGAAGGGTCATTTCCAGTACCTGTTCAATTTGAGATTTGGATATCATGCATGGAGGTGTGGATGGAGTGTGTTTAAGGATAAGAGATGGATTGGCTGACAGTTTGGAACCTTTGACTCTCCAAACTTGGGAAGATGAGAAATGATAGGTGGATACAGAAGTGTGTGTGGAATTAGGACCAACTACTTGATATACTTTGTACGTTGCTTGAAAAGCTTTCCTTTTCTTTTGTGGACATCTTGGATGGATACTTTTCCATTTTTTATTTTTCCCCATAGTTTCTTTGACTAATGGAGTTTGATAGGGATATAATCTTTCTTTGTTTTCTTTGGTATCCATGTGTATTTGATTTGTTCATTATTCTTCTTTGCTTCTTTTTCTTTGATAACATTCTTTATGCTTTGATTCAAATCTTTCTTTTGATGTTGGTCCCAATTCTTGGATGGGGTGATGGGTGGATAAAGATTCATGATGTGACTGGTTGTAGTATTGGCATCAGTTTCATCATAAGGATTCTTCATGCTCCCTATCCTGACATTTTCTTGGGACGAAGTTTCCCCCAGTATGGTGGTATTAGTACCTTCATGCTTTGATTCCACCTGTTTTGAGAGCTCTTGTTTAGAATGCATTCTCTGATAAATGACCATTGTAGATGATTTTATTGGAATTTTTTGCTCTACTGACTTCATAATATCCTGTTCTATCTGACCTGTTTCCATGATGTCCTCAGTCTGAATTTGGGATATGTCTGATCTTGATGTTGAAAACTCAATAACGTGCTCTTTTTGTGTAATAATGTCAGGAGTAAAAGAATCTTGTTTTGAATGAAGATCTTCTGCATGACCATCCACAAAAAGAATTTCATGGGTAGATGGAGGAGTATGTGTTACATGAACATGATCATCATTTGCAACATCTTGTATAGATAAGAGAGTGTCCATTAGATCATTATAGTATCTTGGAGATACAAATTCTTGATCTTGAATGATTTTGGAATTGTTTTCAACATTCTTTGGATCAAGTTCTTGACATGGGTTAATTTCAAAGGATGGATTGTTTATAAAGGGTTCTTGGATATCTTCGTTAGGAATAGGAAGTGGCTCAATATCCTCTCGATCTTTGAGTGAATTTGGATCAAGTGTTGAGTTGAAGATTCCTTCAATATCGACAATCATGAGGTCGAAGGATGTCAATATGTCTTGGAAAGGACCATTGGTAGACTTTGGTGAGAGATGTTGATCATGCTTTAGCATAAATTCTTGAGATATGTCCTCTAACTTATCAGGTGATGTAGAGACATTTTCAACATGATCATTGGTTGATGCATTGTTGGATGAGGAGAAAACATCTTTATTGATGGATAGATCTTGATCATTACTCCAAAGAGTTATCATTTTTTGTGTTTGTGCTTGTGCTTGTTGGGCAGCTTGAGAGGCTTGTTGCATTTGTTGAGATTTTTTTGCTTGTTTCATGGCTAGATATTGTTGGATGGCCTTTTGGTAGGCCTGGTGAGCTTTTAGCGCAATTTTATATTGTCTTGTTGCGTTTGGTTTTGGTGGTAGTGGTGGCGGATTTAGAATTGTGTTGGATGTAGTGACAAGTGGTTGATATATGCTTGGAGTGATCATGGTAGTGAGGGGTTGAGATGTGATGGGTGTGATAGGGGTGGTTGGAGTGATCGAGGTGATAGGAATGGTCGAAATGACTGAGGTGATAGGTCCTTGGGAGACCATATTTTGATTTGTCGAGATTGATGTTGTCATTTGATTAGATACCATCTGTTGGTGCGATGTCGATGGTATATTCAAAGGATTTGATGTGATGGCTTGATTGGTGTTAGGTGGATTGATTTGGATGGAATGATTGGTGTTAGGTAAAGGGGGAATCCCTAAACCAGGGAATGATGTTGATATGGGTAATGGTGGTGGAGATGTCTCTTGGCGCAATGACTCAACTATTTTGGTAAGTGTACCAATTTGATCTCGCCAAATTTGATCTTGATTTTGATCTTGACTCCCTTGATATAGTTGAATTGGTTTTTGTTCAAGTAGATTTGGGATGCATACTTGTGGTTTTTGAATGGGATCATGGACAAATTGATTTTTGGACAATGTTCTGATTTGGGATGATGTTGAAATTTGGCATGATAGGTTGAAATTGAGCATTGTTGGTGTTGGGAATCACATTGCCCTGTTTTAGGTAACTACACAGAGTCGTTAACATCTTGTTTGGACTTTGAACAATATTCATATGATTTGAAAACATATCCATCTTAAAGTTTACCATGTTTGGATTCAAAATGTTCATGTTTTGTAAAGTTGTACTTGGTATGTTACATTCATATTTGGCATTTTGGGATTTGATGAGATGACGTTGTTCATTTGAAAGCTCATGCATTGACTGTTCAATTGATATATTTGTAGGTTTGGAATTGGATTTAAATATACCATCGGAAAAGGTGCTCCAAGATTTAGATTGGGTAGAATCACATTTTTTGTATCATTGATGTTTGTAGGAGATAATGATCCCATGTATGGATTGTATAAATGTGAGTTTTGAAAATCAATTGGCATTGTAAGGCTTTGATAGTTTGGTTGACTTGGATTACTCATGATGTATGGATCAAGTTTATATTCCATGTTCCTCTTGTGTTTTGACCTTGTTGTAAAAGTGACCTCTAAGGTGTTTAGGGCCAATGACGAGATGAAGGATGAAAAGGGGTGAATGATATGAGTGTTGAACATTTAGGGACTTTGTATCAATGCTAGACTTAGGGCTTGATTTTGATTGTTTGTTTTGGATAATGAACTTGTAAACCCTAAGATGTTAGATGTTATCTTAGGATGAACTTGTTCAAAGGGGTGCTAATTTAACTAGAGGTATGAGAAAGGATGCATTCCCCTACACCTAACTAAACAAGGTGATTTTGATTTTGGTGATTTACCCAAGTCTAGAATGATGTTTCCAAAGCTCTAAAGTTGTTTGGTGGGATGGATTTTGATAGATGTTTGGAATTTGGATGAAGCATTTGACTTGATCCTAAATGAACCTAGAAAGGACTTGTTTACAAGACCAAGATAACGAAGAACATGCTTTTCTCTAAGAGTAATTCAAAATCAAAAGACCAATGTTTGCATGAAAACCCTATGACCAAAATATGCCAAGCATATGTGTGGGGTCCAATTGATTTAATCTTTGCTTAATGGATTCTTTTTATCACAAACACTTCTTGATTAGGTTTTCAACTGAATGTCCAATGTCCTAATTTTCTTTCATCCCATAAAATGCATTATGTGGAAATCGAGGAAATCAAGGCAAAGGTTTCCTAATGTTGACCTTAGTAGGAGAAAATTGAGATGAAATCCAAATGCCTAGAAACCTCTAAGGACATGAATCCCAACGGCAAGCAAGGCCATACAAATTCATTCAAAGATATTGCTTCTCCTAAAAGGTTTGAAATTTGAATGATGTTAAGTGTTTGTTTTCAAATGTTTTTGAACAAGCACAATCCTATGGATATGAAAGACAGTATTTGTTGAGTCCCCACTTGGACAAGTCCAGCTACGCTTATCTTTAGCGAATGGTTAGATTCTTGACCCCACTGGCTCCCCTCCATTGCATTCACTTATACGAGGCAGCCAAGCATCAACACCCATGAAACTCCCATGGCATGATTTCCATTTCTACTAAAGACCGTAAAAGTGTGGCGCAGCTTTAGAACGACCGTTCTTGCACCAACAAATAGATCAAGGATTTTGGAAATTCTAAGACAAGGGTTTTAGTTAAGACTTTCCGTTCATGGAGATTGACCCATACGACAAGAGTCCCCTTTCAGATCCATCTTGTCAGAATCAACCGCGTCATATTGGCGTTTACTCCAATACCCACATTTATATCCCGGTTGGAAATACTCTTGGCTTTAGAGTGTTACTAGTTGAGTCGTTCCCTTGGGTGAGTACGTTTTCCCCAAGGTAGGCCCTCTAAGATAGACAAAAGTGAATAAAATTATTCATAGTTCGACCGATCCTTGTTTAGAAACAAAGGGAGAACACATGCAATAAGCTCACTCACACTCTCACAATATTTTGTTCAATTTTAAACCCAGAACGAAGTGTGGAGGTGATTGCTTTATCTTACCCTAAAATCATGAAAAAGGGCCTTTTGATTCTCAAGATCGCTATAAAGTATGAGAGAAGCACATACGCCCTTTTCCAATGAGGTTAGTTTAAGTAAGCCCTCACAAAAAAAATAGCAGATGTTCATTTTAAATCCCACAAAGCAGTTATTTTGATTCATTTTAAAGCACCAAAATGAAATATGAGAGTTCCCTTGTTCAATTTGTTAACCTCAAACAAAATCTATTCAATGTTGCCTAAAGTTCATTTTAATCCTTCTGCAATGAAATTTGAAAGCCTAGGTAATGTTCGTTTTAAAGCCCAAAACCAAAGATGAGTTAGCCTAAAACAAAAAATTAAGGCGTGCGATGGAAGCTCAAATCATTTAAAAATGATTTTGGGTTTCAATTTTGATGCTTAATTCTTCAACTCCAATCTCGCTTTTGTTTTCGCTTGATTTCAATGTTTGATTTTGACATCAACCTTCACCTTTTTCCTTTTCCTTTTCTTCATTTTCCTTTGACACCTTTGTTTTCCTATAAGAAAAATGCAATCATGTGAGAGTCAAGTTAAAATCATCTTAAGTATTAACTTCCAAACATCAAAATGATTCCAAATGGAAGGACTAATGATTTTGGATGATAATCAATGAAGCATAGATCGGCAATTTATTAACTCTGGCTGTATGATGTTGTAATAAAAAAATATTAGTATGGACATTTAATCAAAATATATGATCTTCCAGCTAGCACACTTTTTTATTTTTATTAATGCATTAACTTATTCATTTATAGATCCTATATCCTCATTGTTTATCTATGACTTCAATGTATCGATCTTAGCCTTTGATTATGATTTTCAATGTTTTTTCCAAGAAAAGATACTGCATCAACTAGAGATCTGCATCAAGAGATATTAAATATATAAAAGCATTCCTCAAAAGATATCTTCTGCAATGTGAGAGATATCTCAGCAATTTATAATTCGTAACAGCTTTCTACACACTATTATCTACCTTAATATCAAAGGCAGATGATAGTTTTAAAGACAACGTAAGATTCAAATGGACTATAAAGAAAAATCCATCATTCACTACCTACCAAATGTCACAGGATGAAATATTTAGGCATCCTTTAAACCAATTAATATACGAAGTAGGTAAGAGGTATTTGAATCTTGAAATCATGCCATTTACACACTCATTCATTGATGCATTGATGGCTAAGTTTGGCAGTTCAAAATTGGATTTTCTATTTGACCAATGCGCGCCTCATCAATGTCTTAAACAAAAATATTAATGAGATGGATACTACAATATTTAATGATAGATAGTGATGAGAAGAACAACGATATTGATGAGGGAACATAAACAAAGCATGTCAGACAAAGACTTTACCCGATGCATTCAAATTTCTAGCTATAAATTTGTTTTCTTACCACCCAGTCAATTAAAAGTAAACACTGATTTCCCTTTTGAACATGCATATTACATCAAACTGGTTTGATTTTAGACAGTAATAGTTTGAAAGCAGCAAAAAAATGACAAGTGATTTGGATGATGGAGGTGGTATAGATAAAGTCATAGTTCTCCAAACAATAATACATTTCAAATATAAATGATGCAGATGACATACCCACCGTACATGCTAAATGGAGACCAAGCATATTTTTGGAACACCACGCATAATGCAGATTTATGATTTGTTCAAAAAGACTACGATCAAATATACTAGATATTCTCTACTTAATGGATACGTTACCAATCTTTCCTCTACAAGCCAAACGTTGTTTGCTGCCACTAGAGAAGTTTTTTTGGTAGTCTCCTTGCACATTCATCATGTCTATGAATTTCTTATCTTTCCAATCAAGACTTAGGCCTTTTCAAACGCAACTTCGGTGCCTTTCTCTTCTCCAATTTTGGCGAGTAGCACGACACACTAAAGGCATGAGACACTTTCAAGTAAATGTAATTAGCAGGTGCAAAACCAAATTCAGCAGGCAAAGAAATTAACCAATACCAAATGACTCAATGTGTTGAACCAACTTAAATGCACATAAATGAGCATATTGCGTGTGTTGACAAAAAAAATGTGCATTAACAATAGAGAGTAGGCACAATGGGCTATGTTCAGGAATGCAGACTGTATGGGCATGGAGTTGAATCATAGATGACTATAATATCTCTGGCTCACGTTGTTTCCTATTAATTATTTGACTATAAAGAAAGAGATGGTAGAAAATGCACTTAATAAGATATGGTTTGTGTATGGCCTACTATGTGGGCATTTATTAGAGAGGTCATAACACCTGAGCCAAATACAAATTCCATTTGAAGCTATGAGTACACATTTATTTTGGTGAGATTGGAAATGACATTGTCCATGCCATGCTTACAAACGAGGGTGTCTAGTAAAATCAAGCGTTTATCCCTAGGGATCGAATCCTTGCCTTAATGCAATCTATATGCAATCAGGCTGTGGAGATTTTTTTGCTGCTCATTGCATCATGACCATGTTGGTCTAATGTTGCTTTGCCTGTGATATCTTATAGGAGTACAAAGATTGCTTGACCTGCACAAAGAGTTTTATTTGAAAAGGTCTAAAAGCTTTCAAACAGATAGAAGCACAGGAGAAAAATCCATATTTCACAACCATTCTCAACATGCTTTTTTCCTCCGCCCAACATTGGTGGCTTGAAATGGGGCATGGAAAACCATGAAAAACATAAAACGTGGAGCGACTTTGTCAGATATTATTGTTGGAAATGCTTTGACAGACATGTATGTGAAATGCTCAAAACCAGAGCAGTTTGAAACAGGGTATGGACATCCATGAAAAACATAAAACGTGGAGCAACTTTGTTAGATGTTTTATGTAATTTCAAATTTGGGAAAGGTAATGGCTCTATCTGCTGCTATACAAATCATCAGACACGAATATGATAGATATTGCAAGCTATTTTCTCAATATGCATAACAAGAAACAAAAAGATCAGTTGGAAAATACTCCAGCATGCATGGGCAGTCCAAAACAAGAATTGTATAGAGAAGTTGACGATGATATTTAGAAACCACAAAAAATCAATAAAATTTATTGATGTTAGGAGCATATCATATATAAACACTAATTCTGGATCTGTGCTAAATCAATGTCACCCCTATTAGATTTTAGAAATCCAGTGCATATAGAAGATGACAATGATAATGATATTGAAAAATAACGAAACATCAATCAAATTTAGAAATTTCAGTAACATATATATCCAAGGGTGAAATGAGCCCTCCTTCTAGCACCATATGTGAGCACCCTTCAAAATTTACAAACACTCTAAAATCTCAAACATGGATTAGTGATATGCAAATTCATCAAATGCTCCTATGAAATAATGCATGATGCCTCTTCAAACAAGATAACAAAATAAACTACTTAGAAGCATGAAAGAGACATGATGCACACCTATTCCATATTGGATTGGTGTCAATTGTGTAAATGACCCTTTCCCAATCCTTGCTAAAACTCAAATGATGCAATGCAATGGTGATGGGAAAAATTAGTTCTCATTTTAAGAGAGTAACTTTGCATGAGAGTGTAGATTTGTGGAGGATTTGTTGAAGAATGAAGCTTTCATTTATAGATTTTAATACTGGAAGAGAGCTCAAAATAGAGCAATGTGGGATAATGATTTGACCAATGAGATGAAGCCACTTGTCAACTTGTGATAGGCTGAGGAATGAGCACATTTTGGTCAATGTGCCAAAGAGGGGGAGATTCAAATTTGAATTTGAGAGTTAAATGATGAGTTTGACCTTGTGCAAGAGACATGAAAGAGACATGTAAGGCCTCATAAATGCTTTGTTGGATGTACATGTCAAATTGGGGGGAGATTCAAACTTGGAGAATATTCTCCCTTTATGCCAAGTTGAAAGTAAATAAAGATTTTGATAAATCAATTAAATGTAATTTCATGTGCAAGTGGCAAAATCTAGAGAATACAAGTGATTTAGGATTAACATTTAATCATGGATTAGATTAATTAAGATGATGTTAGATGTTTTTGACCCATTTGACTTAGATTTAGGGATTTAAATCAAATCAAAGGGAGATGAAAGGTGAAGAAGATTTAGTTAAATAAATATTTAATTTATTTAGCTAAGGGGGATAATGATAGGATCAAATTAAATCAAGTTAATTTTTTTAATTTTAGATGGACGATCCTTAGAGATTAAATCAATTAAACTTGGTTTATTTAATTGATGGGTGAATATGAACTAATTAAATGTATGATGTCAATTTCACATGTCTATAATTACATATTGTTCAACAACATGTGTAACCCTCTCCACATTTGAACAAGTGCCTCTTTTGTGAAATATCAAGGAAATTAGTAATAAGGATTCATTCTTGTAGATATCCTAGCATGCCCTACAGAAAACTAAAATTATATACACATAATCTTATGTATATACAAATTGTATATGTAGAAATGTACATGATGTGTTTATATATATCAATCTTTAGAAACAAGACTAACAAGGATTCTATCAAAGATGCTATGTGTACTCTAATTACAAGTCCCAATGTGCATAAACATTATTCACACACAAATCTAGACATATCAATGAAATGGGTATTTAGGAATAAGACTTTGCAACAATTTCTATCCAGTACTGAATAAAATTATAAACCATACAAGGATTCCATAAAAGCTTTGAATAATACCATATGCACTCTAAGGGACCTATTTTTATAGATATTATACATATAAACATAAATAGGATGAGACATACATACACACATGCTTATATGGATACGCAATGAAATGGATATTTAACAACAAGACTTGTTGAAAACTCTACCTAGCACTGAAGAAAACAAAAAAATAGACTTACAAGGATTCCATCAAAGCCTTCAATATATTGTTTATTCTAATCACAAGGTCCAATATATAAACATATTATACGCATACATACACACAAACATAGACTTAAAGACCTGTGCCCATATGTATAACAATGAAATGAATATTCTTTTGATGACTTGTGATGTTTTCCTTTTGTGGGTGCAACAAAACTTCTTTACCATCCTTCTATTGGTGCAACATCCAGAAGAGATCATGTTGTTGTTTTCATTAGGTATTTTTATCACAAAATGTTTTAGACTTTCTACTAAATGTTTTGAATCTACTCAATAATATCATAATCTTTCTTGTTAATCATTTATCAATGAACCCATCAATGGGGATTAAATATTCAAATACTAATTTTTATTAGTTGTTCCCCTACCATCCCCACAACCCTGTCCCCTAAATTGAGAGAAACATTGCTTAACCTTATTCATTGGATAAAAAATGAGTTTATCACATTTGAGAAACCATCCATGTGGAGTAGATGTATCCATATTCTCTTGTTTGTTAGTGATGTCATCCTTCTCTTTATGGTAAAGATAATGTGTTTATCGGTAAATTCAAATCGAACCATGGCAAGAACTTATGGGCTTTATCCTCACTCTTACTCCTCACTCCTAAGAAATTAAAGCCTTTGTCTCAGATGTAGCCACAGGTAGGCCTCAAAGGTTTTTGGGATTTTAGCAGGGAAGGGTCTTCAGAAGTATCAAAATTCAACAAATGGTGCAGATGTTAGGATTCTCCTCCTTTTTCTCCTCCTTAGAAGGACCCACGCTCTGAAGGTATGAAAATTTAAAACTAAATTTCCTCAAACTTGCAATGACAAACACATGTTCTGCTTCCCCACAGCCACAAAACAACAAATATAGCACCAAGAAAAACAATTACCTTTGTTGAATGTTTCTACAAATGTAATATGGAAATTTTTGGATGTTACATTTTATAACTAAAAATAGTTGAAGCCAAGCCATATGCTATACAGATGTATTTGAGGAATATTCAAGGAAAACCAACATATACTTTCCAAGCCTACAATTTGAAGCCAAGCCATATGCTATACAGATGTATTTGAGGAATATTTGAGGAAAACCAACATATACTTTCCAAGCCTACAATACTATCATTGCCTCAAATGATACATATCTATTTTTTTGCAAGTGTTGGCATAAGCTTTATGCCCCTAGGATCCATCAAAATTGTTTGGAAAGATTTTGTCTCCATGCCAATACATCTAAAAATTACCTGTATCTTTTGAAAAGCTTCATTGTCATTCATTGTAAAGAATGCCCATAACACATGGCAGGGGAAAACATTTACTATTCACCAAAATTGTTTAAAAATAAATGCAATATTTATCTCTTGATAGTTGTCCCAATCCTTCCAAAATCGCCCATTTACATCTTGATCCCTACTCTATACCTTTTGGATGTTATGATAAAGTGATACACTCTCATCAAAAATTCCTTTGGCACTCCCACTGTTATACAGTAATAGGAAAGTATGCATAAATCATTATTTGTTTCTCATCTTCAATAGGCATAAATATAAATTTACAACCCATTTAACCTTTAATCTATTTCTCAATCAACCAAAAGATCTATCATTCAACTCCTGTGAATGGTAGTTCATTCCCACAACAATAATCCACCTTTCCGAGACCTAATGACCATCTACATATAGACCCCAAGTATGCAAAATGCACTTTCAAGTACGCATGAGCAAGATTTTTGGGCTTCTACTATTGGAAGAAATAGAGTGATTCTTAGGTCAATGGAATTTCCTACCTTATAGCAATTGATTTGTGCTCCCTGCTAGAAAATTTCTCCACAACCTAGGTTTGGGCATGGCCATAGTAAGCTTACGTTAAGGTTAAAAAGTTCAACTTCTTTCTCCATAGAGGAATATTTTGTTGCTAAACCACAATAAACAAAGTTGAAAAAAAAAATCCTTAAGAAATATGGAAAGTTTAGTTGCAATTGTGCTGAAAGGAAAAAAAACTTCAAATGTAGATCCAAAGTAGATGCACCATTAGTCTGAAGATTGATAATCATTGACATGGTCAAGTTGTATCCATCCTATATTTAAAAAAATCCATTTTGTGCATATCCTACAATCATTGCATTCCATGGGATAACCTCTCTTTGAGGCATTATGTCAAACAATTCATGTGGCTTTTCTATGCTTCCACATTTTGGATACATGTCTACCAGAGTATTTCCAACTATAATATTAGAAAAAAATCTTTCTTTCATGATGCTTCAAGATGGATGTCCATACGCTATTCCAAAGCTCACATTCTGGTACAGGCAAGGAGGAAACTGGCGAAGGTTGTGGAATTTGGCTTTACACCTGCCAATTTCATATGGTTGAAAGTTTCTAAATCATTTTCAACAAATCCATTTTGTATATATCTTGCATTCATTGTAGTCCATGAGATGACATATTTTTAGGTATTCTATCAAATAGTTCACATCCCTGGTTAATGCTTCCACTTTTTGTTTGAAAGTTTATAATATCTGAAAAAGTTCCTCTATCCTTTATGCTTTGATGGATGTCCATACTATTCCAAAGCTCCTATTTTGGCATGGGCGGGGAGGATGATAGCAAAGGTTATGGAATTTAGCTTTAAACCTTACAATTGTATTTCCTTGGAAATTTCTAAAGCCTTTTCAACAAATCCATTTTGTGCATATCTGAGACCGCATCTCTTTGAGGCACCTTGTGAAACACTTCACATGCCTTGTCTATGCTTCCAAATTTTGCATACATGTCTACCCAGGTAATTGCAAATACATCTAAAAAAATTTCCCTTATCCCTTATGATTTGATTGATGTCCATACCCTATTCCAAAGCCCCCATTTTTGCACAAGAAGGAGAATGGTAGCAAAGGTTGAAGTTTGGATTTACAACTGCCAATTACATTTTCTTGAAAATTTCTAAGGATTTGGACATCTTGTTGATTTAGAATAACATTTATCTAAGTGCAGTAACCTACAGACTTGACATAGAAGAATGAGACATGGATGACCTCTTTGGTGCACACCACCTACAAATACTAGTTCCAATCCACTGGCGTTTTAGATTGGGGATAGGGGAAAGTGCCTCTACAATTGAAAATGGATCTCAAACCAGAGACATTCATGTCATCATGCTTGAGGGATCTCGCTTCTTTTTTTTAACCGATAAACGAAATGAAAATATTTGCAACATATGCTTGCTTCACTAAATTGAAAAACATGACATACTAATAACAATCTATTTAGCAAGCATCTTTGGAATCCATGGAATCCATCTCTTTGTCAAGCTCTATGCGAGCCTTTACAAGAGCATATTAGAAATTGCCCACATCAGAATCCCATGGCTTGACTCTAAGCATTATTAGATCCACAAACTTGCTAACCCATGTGGTGGTGGATGAGAAGGCCGAGCCTTATGTAGCCAAGCCACAAGTAGTAGGAACAGGGGTGGACATGACAAGCACAAGGGCAAGCAAAAAGTGGAAGTCAACAAATATTCAATGGTCTAGATGAAAACAATCATCTCCACCCTCCCTCAACCAGCCTGTGTTGTAGATGCATTAATTTAGCTTGGCGCACCTCAAATAGGATACACCAACAATACAAGGATTCCATAAAAGCTTTGAATCATACCATATGTACTCTAAGGGCCCGATTTTTATACATATTATACGTAAATGTAAATAGGTTGAGATACACATGCACATGCTTATTTGGATATGTAATGAAATGGATATTTAACAACAAGACTTGCTGAAAATTCTATCCAACATTGAAGAAAACAAAAAAATAGACTTACAAGGATTCCATCAAAGCCTTCAATATACTGTGTATTCTAATCACAAGGTCCAATTTATAAACATATTATACACATACATATGCACAAACATAGACTTAAAGACCTGTGCCCATATGTATATCAATGAAATGAATATTCTTTTGATGACTTGTGAGGTTTTCCTTTTGTAGGTGCAACAAAACTTCTTTACCATCCTTCTATTGGTGCAACATCCAAAAGAGATCTTGTTGTTGCTTGCATTAGGTATTTTTATCACAAATTTTTTTATACTTTCTACTAAATGTTTCAAATCTACTCAACAATATCATAATCTTTCTTGTTAATCTTGTATCAATGAACCCATCAGTGGGGATTAAATATTCAAATACTAATTTTTATTAGTCATTCCCCTGCCATCCCCACAACCCTGTCCCCTAAGCTGAGAGAAACATTGCTTAGCCTTATTCATTGGATAAAAAATGAGTTTATCACATTTGAGAAACCATCCATGTAGAGTAGATGTATCCATATATTAATTGAGATTCTCCTATTTGTTAGTGATGTCATCCTTCTCTTTATGGTAAAGATAATTTGTTTATCAGTAAATTCAAATCGAGCCTATGCCGTAGAAAAATGTACCCTTTTCTTGAAATGGGATTAAAATTCATGATAAAATGGACTTAATGAGGCCTTAATCTAGTGTTGTGAGGTATTTTATGCATCCACACTAGGTCTTGGACCCTTGCACACTAAATAAAATGTGTTTAACAATGTCTTGTAAAGGTGTTGTGTTGTCTTGTAAAGGACTTTCACACTTTTCTAGACCTAATAAACCTATTTCTCCTTAATTCAACATTATAAAACATGTTTAATTACATAATCAGATTAATTTAGAAGGCTTGCAAATTAAAGTTAACTTTAACCAAGTGTTGCAATGTGTCTTGCACATTCACATTGGTTCTTATGCCTTCCTAGGCTATGTGGACCTCATTTTAGTGTTGTAAAGTGTATTTAATTACACTTTCACATTTAATTATGTGTCCCAATCCCTATTTGACATTTAAATCATTAATAATAGATCTCTATTAACCCATATTGTGCATCGTAAGGCATAATTTTATCAAATAACCAACATAGTCATCATATAAGCCTAATTTTCTTACTTCTCAACATTCCTGCTAGCAAAAATGACCCCTGTGGGACCCATTTGCCATTAGTGGTGAATTAGTCCCATCTAGGTGGGACCCATTCACCATTAGTGGCAAATGAGTCCCATTTTGAGTCATTTTTGGGGTTTTAGAGGGAAAAATTAGGTTTTAACCTTAATTTTTCTACATATTGGCTTGTGATGAGGTATAATTAGGATAATAAGGCACAATTGTTTATAAATAAGCATTTTTATCCTCATTTTACATCTAACAACTCATTTTTACATCTCTCATCATTAATTCATCTTCTATCTTCTCATCCAAGTCAAGCAAGCTAGGTTTTCTTCATTAGAAGTCTTCAAGATTAGCTTTCTAAAGCATTCAAGGGCTGAATCTTCTGCCATTGTTGCATAATTTCAAGATAAAATCATCATAACAAGGTAATCATCTCCATTTTTTCATGTTTCATTGCTTTATTTCATCACTTTGGTTTAATTACCTAAAGGGGTTTGACAAAGGCAAACCCCCATATCCTAACCTTCAACACTTTTCCCCCTTTGCATGTGTTTGTGTATGTAGATTTATCAAATGAGAAGGTGAGAAAAGGTGTGCTTATACCATCAAATTCATTCAAGGTGTTTCAAGCCCTATTTCAAGCTTGGAGAGAGTCTACAGGTCCAGTTTTGCAGATCCAGATCCGAAGATTAATTAGAAATAGAATTGCAGATCCTAAGCCACAAAATCCAATCTAGATTTCTCCATTTTCCAAAAGAGGACTCATTCACCATTGATGGTGAATAAGTACCATTTCTAGGCTTGAACAGTGATTTCTAAAGATCTAGATACCCAATTCCCCGAAACTGGTTCCGACACTTTCTGGTAAAAATAGGACTCATTCGACATGCATGGAGAATCAGTCCTAGTGAGAATTTCTAGTGTGTTCTACAAGTATTTAGAGCCTCATTGTAGCCTCTTATAGCTTCCAGGTTCATATCTACAACTGGGTTATTTTTTGTTTCAGTTTGTTTACATTCCTATTCAAGTTGTTTGAATACACATTGTGTTTTCCAACACTTTTGCATTAGGTTAGAATACATTCCTTAATCTGAATTTTCATTAAGTTTCCAACATTTAAGCACATCCACATGCACACTTTACACCCCTCTTTCCATTTCTTCTAATGTTAACAAAGTCATTTTGGCCCATTTTCCTCTCCTTCTAGGTGAAAAACCCTAAGGAGCTAGAGATTTTGGGGACCCAAAATATTTGTTACAAAACCATGGAAAGAAATTTTGGGCTCTATCTTCACTCTTACTCCTCACTCCTAAGAAGTTAAATCCTTTGTCTCAGATGTAGCCACAAGCAGGCCTCAAAGGTTTTTGGGATTTTAGTAGAGCAAGGTCTTTAGAAGTATCATAATTCAATAGATGGTGCATATGTTAGGATTCTCCTCCTTGGAAGGACCCACGATCTAGAGGTCTACAAATTTAAAACTGAATTTCCTCAAACTTGTGGTGACAAACATAGGTTCTACTTCCCCATAGCCATAGAACAAAAAATATAGCACCCATAAAAACAATCACCTTTGTTGAATGTTTCTGCAAATGTAATATGGAAATTTTTCGCTGTTACATTTTATAACTAAAAATAGTTGAAGCCAAGCCATATGCTATATAGATGTATTTGAGTAATATTCGAGGAAAAAAAACAAATACTTTCCAAGCCTACAATAGTATCATTGCCTCAAATGATACATAGTTATTTTTTCACAAGCGCTGGCATAAGCCATATGCCACTAGGATCCATCAAAATTGTCTAGGAAGAGTTTGTCTCCATTCCAATACATCAAAAAATTACCTGTATCTTTTGAAAGGCTTCATTTTCATTCACTATAAAGAATGCCCAAAACACATGGCAGGGGAAAACATTTAATATTCACCAAAATTGTTTAAAAATAATTGCTGAAAATTCTATACAAGACTGAAGAAAATTAAAAAAATAGACTTACAAGGATTTCATCAAAGCCTCCAATATACTGTGTATTCTAATCATAAGGTCCAATATATAAACATACTATACACATACATACGCACAAACATAGACTTAAAGACCTGTGCCCATATGTATATGAATCAAATGAATATTCTTTTGTTGCCTTGTGAGGTTCTCCTTTTGTGGGTGCAACAAAACTTCTTTAACATCTTTCTATTGGTGCAACATCGAGAAGAGATCTTGTTGTTGCTTGCATTAGGTATTTTTATCACAATATTTTTTAGACTTTCTACTAAATGTTTTGAATCTACTGAATAATATCATAATCTTTCCTATTAATCTTTTATCAATGAACCCATCAATGGGGATTAAATATTCAAATACTAATTTTTATTAGTCATTCTCTTTCCATCCCCACAACACTTTCCCCTAAGAAGAGAGAAACATTTCTTAGCGTTATTCTTTGAATAAAAAATGACTTTATGACATTTGAGAAACCATCCATGTAGAGTAGATGTATCCATATATTAATTAAGATTATTTTGTTTGTTAGTGATGTTATCCTTCTATTTATGGTAAGGATAATGTGTCTATCGGTAAATTCGAATCGAACCATGGCAAGAACTTATGGGATCTATCCTCACTCTCACTCCTCACTCCTAAGAAATTAAAGCCATTGTCTCAGATGTAGCCATAGGCAGGCCTCAAAGGTTTTTGGGAGTTTAGAAGGGCAAGGTCTTCAGAAGTATCAAAATTCAATAGATGGTGCCGATGTTAGGATTATCCTCCTTTTTCTCCTATTTGGAAGGACCCATGCTTTGGAGATAGGAAAATTTAAAACCTAATTTCCTCAAACTTGCGATGATAAACACGGGTTCTGCTTCCCCAGAGCCATAGAACAACAAATATAGCACCCATAAAAACAATCACCCTTGTTGAATGTTTCTGCAAATGTAATTTGGAAATTTTTGGATGCTATATTTTATAGCTTAAAATAGTTGAAGCCAAGCCATATGCTATATAGATGTATTCAAGGAATATTCAAGGAAAACCAACATATACTTTCCAAACCTACAATAGTATCATTGCCTCAAATGATACATAGCTATTTTTTCATAGGCGCTGGCATAAGCCATATGCCCCTAGGATCCATCAATTTTTTTTGGGAAGAGTTTGTCTCCATGCCAATACATCTAAAAATTACCTGTATCTTTTGAAAGGCTTCATTGTCATTCAATGTAAATAATGCCCATAACACATGGTAGGAGAAAAAATTCACTATTCACCAAAATTGTTTAAAAATAATTGCAATATTTATCTCTTGATAGTTGTCTTGAAATCTTTCCAAAATCACCCATTTACTTCTTGTTCTCTACTCTATACCTTTTGGATGTTATGATAAAGTGATACACTCTCATCAAAAATTCCTTTGGCACTCCCACTATTATACACTAATAGAAAAGTATGTAGAAAGCATTTCTTGTTTCTCATCTTCAATAGGCATAATTATATAAATTTACAACCCATTTAACCTTTAATCTATTCCCCAATCAACCAAAAGGTCTATCATTCAACTCCTGTGAATGGTAGCTAATTCCCATAACAATAATCCACCATTTTGAGACCTAATGACCATCTACATATAGACCCCAAGTACGCAAAACACACTTTCAAGTACACGAGCAAAATTTTTGGGCTTCTACTATTGGAAGAAATAGAGTGATTCTTAGATCAATGCAATTTCCTACCTTCTGGCAATTGATTTGTGTTCCCTGTTAGAAAATTTCTCCGCAACCTAAGTTTAACCATGGCCATAGTAAGCTTAAGTTAAAGTTCAAAAGTTCAACTTCTTTCTCCATAGAGGAAGATAATGTTGCTAAAGGCACAATATAAGCTATGCTAATCCACAATAAACAAAGTTGAAAAAAGTTTTATCCTTAAGAAATATGCCAAGTTTAGTTGTAGTTGTGCTGAAAGGAAAAATAATTTCAAATATAGATCCAAAGTAGATGCACCGTCAGTATGAAGATTGATAATCATTGACATGGTCAAGTTGTATCCATCGTATATTTAAAAAAATCCATTTTATGCATATACTGCAATCATTGCATTATGTGAGATAACCTCTCTTTGAGGCATTTTATCAAACAGTTCATGTGCCTTTTCTATGCTTCCACATTTTGGATACGTGTCTACCAGAGCATTTCCAACAATAATATCTGAAAAAATTCCTTCTTTCATGATGCTTCAAGATGGATGTCCATACCCTATTCCAAAGCTCCCATTCTGACATAGGCAAGGAGGAAACTGGCGAAGGTTGTGGAATTTGGCTTTACACCTGCCAATTGCATATGCTTGAAAGTTTCTAAAGCCTTTTCAACAAATTCATTTTGTACGTATCTTGCATTCATTGTATTCCATGAGATTCACATTGTTTTAGGTATTTTGTCAAACAATTCATGTGCCTTGTTAATGCTTCCACTTTTTGCTTGAAATTTTATAATATATGACAAAGTTCCTCTATCCTTGATGCTTCGATGGATGTACATACTATTCAAAAGCTCCCATTTTGGCATGGGCGGGGAGGATGCTTGCAAAGGTTAAAAAATTTGGCTTTAAACCTGACAATTGCATTTTTTTGGAAATTTCTAAAGCCTTTTCAACAAATCCATTTTGTGCATATTCGAGACCACATCTCTTTGAGGCACCTTTTCAAACACTTTACATGCCTTGTCTATTCTTCCACATTTTTCTTACATGTCTACCCGGGTAGTTGCAACTACATCTGAAAAAAATTCCCTTATCCCTTATGATTTGATGGATGTCTATACCTTGTTCCAAAGCCCCCATTTTTGCACAAGCAGGAGAACGGTAGCAAAGGTTGGAGTCTGGATTTCTACTTTCCAATTGAATTTTCTTGAAAGTTTCTAAGGATTTGGCCAGCCCATTGATTTAGAATAACATCTATCTAAGCGTAGTAACCTAAAGGGTTGATGTAGAACAATGAGACATGGATGACCTCTTTGGCGCACAACACCTACAAATACTAGTTCCACTCCACTAGAATTTTAGACCGGGGATAGGGGAAAGAGCCTCTACAATTGAAAATGGCTCTCAAACCAAAGACATTCATGTCATCATGCTTGAGGCATCTCTCTTCATTTTTTTACCTGGTAATTGAAATGGAAATATTTGCAACATATGCTTGCTTCACTAAATTGAAAAACATGACATAATAATAACAAGCTATTTAGCAAGCATATTTGGCATCCATGGCATCCATCTCTTTGTCAAGCTCTATGCGAGCCTTTACAAGAGCATTGTAGAAATCATTCACATCAGAATCCCATGGCTTTACTCTATACATTATCAGGTCTGCAAACTTGCTAATCCATGTCGTGGTGGATGAGAAGGCCAAGCCTAGTGTAGGAAAGCCACAACCAGTAGCAACAGGAGTGGAGATGACAAGAAAAGGGGCAAGAAAAAAGTGGAAGTGAACAAATATTCAACGGTCTGGATGAAAAAAATCATCTCCACCCTCCCTCGACTAGTCTGTGTCGTAGATGCATTAATTCAACTCGACACACTTCAAATAGGATATGCCTTCAGCGTAAAAAAATTGACTAAGTAAATCCATAAATTTGATATGTATATAGGCCTAATTTTTTAATGACATTTAGCAAGTCTCCACATTAGGTGGACTCTTTTTGTGTTACACTTTCCATAAATGGTAAAATGTACAGAAATGGGTATGTGCAGGATCACGATGAGCCGAAAAGTGGCGATATGATGGGTATGTGTAGGTTATGTGGCTGACGACTTTTTTTTACCTGAAATTGATGAAATAAAAAAGGTTTTTAAAGGATATTCTCAGCTTTCCACCAATATAAATTATGCTTTACTTTGAATTTAATAAATAATTATTATTCATTTTCTATTTGAATTACAACTAAAGTCCTGATTGATAGGATGATTGAAAAACATCTATAGCTTTCAAACACTATCACATTTTTTGAATCCAAAACATGTGTGATATTCTATGCTTCGCATACTATAGGATTAAAAAAAATTGAGTTTCATAAAGTTTTTACCAAATTAAGGTTGTCAGACATACGAGTTTTTATATTTTTTAAAAGTTGTAATAAAAAAATCATAATTAATTATTTACTTGGAAAAATATTACAAAAAATTATGCATCACATCGGGACGTGAGTCCTCTACTTATATCTAAAATATTATAAAAAAAATATTATCATTTTATTGTGGTTAGGGTGGTCAGACAAACACCTACTTCTTATTTTTCCCGAAATTTAAGTGCTACTGCATTGAAATTTCAAATTTTCACCAAATAGATTTAAAAAAAAAAATGAACCTAGTAGTTTAGAAACTATATTCAATTTGTTATAGATTCTATTCTTACATATTTTTGAAATAATATAGATAACTTATTCAAATTTTTATGTCAAGTTTCTTAACTCTTATTTTTCTGAATTTTTTCGCCACTTAAGGGCTTGTTTTTTCCATGATGATCCTGCAGATACCCAAATATATGATTTATTTTTAAACTTTAATGAATATCATGCCTTTTTAAGTATTGAATCAGTTAGGTTTAAAAGTCACACAATCAGTTAGGAATTTTTTTTCTATGGATTCAAGAGAATTCTTGGTCATTTGAATCATGAAAGATCTATACTTCAAGTTTGTTTTGTGTGAAGAATGGGGTACAAGATGAATGTGACAATAGTGAAAATCCCACCATAATATGATATTTTGTTATCAAGGAGATAGATAGTAGCAATTAGATTCAAATTTATTATTTCTATGGCATTCTCCTTAGCAATGAGACTCACATGTCTCTAGATAGGGAATCAAGAAATCAAGATATTATTAAGTATCCCAATAATCTTCATCAAAATATTTGTTATATTGACATAGATATATATAACTTTAGGATTATAATGATTAGTAGTGCAAAAGGCTATAATGATAGATACATTTAGCTCTATAAACCAAGATGCGTAGTCAAATGACATGTGGATCATGAATTTTAATAGTGCTTGTTTAAAATAAAGTGACAAAGATGGGGCATTTTTTATTTAAAAAAAAGTTCAATCTTTCAAATCAAGATTTTAATGTGCAAATAATGTAGCAATGTATGAGTTTCTACTATTAGGATTGAATATTGGCTTAAAGCTTATTGTAAGACTTATTAGAGTGTTGGGAGACTTAGAATTAATCATTTTCCATATCTGACACAAGTGTGATTAAAAAACTAAACAATTAAATAAATACAAAATTATTTACATTAGACAATATTAAGCTATTTAATTCTGTCTCCATAGATTTGTTAGAGAGAGAAAGAACAGTAATGTTACATTTCATTATGCATACACCCATTAAGACAAAGGAAAATATATTGATTATAATTTCAAGAGTAGATATTTAATAAGGCCTTCTATCTCTTTTAACATCCATTACTAGTGGGTTTTTAATGATGATTATGATCTAATAAAATTTCTTAAATACATTGATGAATACCAAAAACTAGGAAATAGATTTTTGACATTTTCTTGAAACCATGGATGGTAAAGGTATTAGGGTGCTGTCATAATAGTGGTTTACAATTCGTGAGAGGAACGAATTTTAGCTGAAATCACATATTTTTAGAAAATATAATGATTTAAGCCTTAAAAAGTTCCATTTTAAGGACTCCAATTGAAGAGGGTTTGATCAAATCACCTTAGATCAAAACCCTTTGGATAGAACCTCGCTAGTTTTTAACCATACCTATAAATGCGTCTCCTTTACACCTATCAAAATGCTGATAAAAAATCACTTTTGATTTAGCTTTTGGAGGATCAAATGAATTCATCTAAAATTTATTTCAAATGATTATGGTAAACCTCAGAACAAGCTATCCAATGAATATAATTTTAATATATTTTGGTTTTGTTATGTATTTATTTTTTAAGTTTTATTAAACATAGGTTTTTCATCAAAAATGAATTTCTTTGTTCTTCACATGTGGAAAAATAGAATATTATCAAAAAAAAATTGAAAAATATGAGTGCACCAAATATTGAAGTCCTTGATCCAACAAAAAAATAAATTAAATTTTGACATATAAAAAAAGTTACATAATGTTGCACTGTGGTCTGAATTATAATTGCTTAAATTTGAAACTTTATTAAGGAAAAATATTCAATAAAAAACTATCTAACCAAGTGGAAGCACTAGATATTAGAGTTACAAATCTAAATTTGAAAGAATTAGAATTTTATCCTTCATGGAAAAAAGTTATGCGTTATAATGGTGTCACTTTAAAAATGTTGTTTTCTGAAAAATCAATTTTCATGGGAGATGGAAAAGAAGTGAAATTTGATTCCAAAAATTTTGAAAAAAATATTTTTAGAATCTACAGACAAAATTTGATGAGACTCTAGTTTGCACCATCTTCAAATTCCTCACAGTTTAGCTGCTGTAGGTGCCCGAATGTGAAGATTTAGTTAAAAATAATAATTTCAGTGTCCAGTTTGGCCAAAAATTGTAAACCACTATTATGGGATCACCCATTATATTTGGATGAAAATTCATTCTATTAAAAAAATCCCTGAAGGATTAATTTTCTTAAAGTTAGCATTTGATAAAGCTAACAATAATTTAAATAAAACTTTAGATGTGCATGAGAAATATTTAGAAGAGACCAACATAGGCATAAAATCTACCTAAGAAAAGATTCACTTAAAAATAAAAATGGTCCCCAAATTTAGAATGATGTTTCCCACTATTGTAAGGAAGTAGTAGAGATTATTTCTAAGGTCATATAATATCCTAAAATTGTATAGGGAGGATGCTTTTTAACATGAAATTGGATTGACGGAAGATGCTAAGAATTTTAGGTAGAAAAAGACCAATAAATCCTATACTAGCTCCTAAGATGTAGTAGGATATTTCAAAGATCGAGGAGGAAGAATGAATCCTAAAAGGAATTCAATGTGGATTTCAATTTTTTTTTGTAGTTAGGAAATATAATGAGCATATTAGATTATGTGCATGAACTTTAAGAACCTCAATATTTCCCCTCTTAAAGATAATCACATTCTACCAAATATGGAAGTAATGTTAAAAAGGGTGAGAGGATGTGAATTTCTATCAATGATGGACAAAATATCTAGTCATAACTAGGTCAAGGTAAGTGAGTCTAAGCACTATAAAATAATATTCACTATTCCATGGGGTACATATATGTTTATCTACAAATATCTTTTGGTAGATAATAAATGTAGGTGTTACATTTCAACAAGCTATATATATATTGTATTTTTAGACATGATTGACATAATAATGTTAGTTTAATATCAAGATAACTTGAAAACCTTTTTCAAGAATTTTATAGATAATTTTGGTTATCTAGGGAAGATCTTTCTATGGTGCCTAGAATAAAAAATCTCTCTCAACCTAAAGAAGTGTATTTTGGGGTTACCAAAGCTATACTTTTGGGATATATAGTATCCAAATATGGGATTATAATTGATCTAGAAGGGTAGAATAAATTGATAAAATATCACAACCGAATATTGAAGCATATTCAATCCTTTTTGGGAAATTATAATTTTTAGAAGTTTTATCAAAAATATTATTGAGAAAAGAAATCTACATCAAAGATGTTGAAGAAAGGATATATATAATTACATGGAAAGGTGAGCTAATTTAAACCTTTCAAGGTATAAAAATTGGCAATCAAATAGGCCCCTATTTTGGCTTCACCAAAACATTCAAAATCTTTTTACCTATTTTTCCACCCCTTTTCATACTGATATTGTTATTTTAATATAAAAGATTCAAGTTGGCTATGAATAGGTATACTTTTCATCAGTTAGAATTATCCTAATTTACCCTAAGTGATGTTAGGTAATTAATAATTTTTAAACTTATTTATGATCTTCAAAGGAACTGGTTCATTCCCAAATATTATCTTTTTCCAGGAAACATAAAACACATTAGAAAATCATTTGGATTGAGTTAGGTACATATAATTCATTCAATCATATCAATTTAACTTTTTTCATCTCATAATTCTTGCATACATTCCTAATGAGCTTTCCAGTTAACATTTAATCAGGCAAAATTACTATAATAATAATTTAAACTAGGTCATAAATATTAGAACATCAATCATATAATTGGGTACAATCATTAATGGTGTCTTATATCTTCAAAACCTAAATATATATGTAATTTTCCAATACACACATTCCTTTCAACATAATGTTCTAAGATAATTAAAAGGTAGAGATTTACCCAATTTATTCGTTCAATGAGTCCAATGTTATACCATATTTAACAATATTGGTCAAGGTATCAACTGATTTACTAATCTAGAATTATTTAAACTTACTAAAACATCACAATATTTATAAATAACTTGCTCCTTACAATAAGTCTCACATAATAGCCTCATAAACTATTAGAATTTTTTCATGTACAACTTTGATATCTCCCTTTTTTGTGATCCATGTAATGTTTCATATGCCAAATCAAGTTTTGAACACCTTGTATTAGTATCATGAGACATGTAGTGATGTGATTTTGGTTAGACATCTAGGGTGATGTTTATTTACACCTAGAGTAGGAGAAAACACTTAGCCATGTTTTATGTTGATTTTCTTAGATTATAATATTCCTCTATTGAAATTGAGAATCATATTTCCTTGGCTAAATGATGGATTATTTTCTTCACCCTAGAATAAATTCTAGGAGGGAGTCCAATCCTAGCGGAAGGATATGAGGTCCATTAATTAATGATTGATTAATACATTATTCTTGAGATACTCTTGCAATTTTTTTTGGCATCACTATGAGACATTTTGTAATGCAATTTATTAATATGTCATTGAGCCTTTTTTTTTTACAATTATCCTAATAAATTATATTTATATTACATGAAAGGTTTCATCTTCATAATTATTATAAGGATGTTATGTAAATGATTTAATTAGTTTGTTCACCTTTTTATGCAATACGTATCTAAATAGTTTGAATTATGAGTTGTTTCAAGATGAGTCATATTGTTTGTGAATTTATAAAAACTAAAGTACATGCCTATAATTTATATTCATATTGAATTTGAATGTTATTGATAAGTGATTTAGATGATTGTATGAATTGATTGAATGTAGTTTTGAATATAGTATAATTCTTGTTGCTTCAACTATAATATCCTTTATGAAAAACTAATAACAATGATCAAGTTTGTAGAAATTCTACAATCAATAGGAATCAAATAAATCACATGGTAACCACATTGTGAATTACTAGCATAGCTTACCTAGCATATATGGATAAGCTAAGGTTTTCAGTGTTGTGCAATTTACCCTTGTGTTGTGAAATTTATTTTACAATGTCTACATGCATTGTATATGTTGTGAAGTCTTTGTTGGTGAGATTATGTCCTCATATATAGTATGTGGGAGCCAATAGATTATTAATTTGGATCAAAGTGATGAATTATTTATTTATTTGCAAGGCTAATTTGGATCAAAATGTTAATTTTATCTTATTTCATGTTTTCTTAGGTTGTAAGTTATAATACTAGGGTCTAGAACCCTTTTTGTGAACATAAATTAAAATTTCCATGAAACTTGAACCCCTTTTTTAAACAATTTATAAAAATGATGAAATTTAATTTTTTATTGAGGGTTGTTAGTGAGAATGTATAAGAAGCCATGATGAGTAGTCTAAAAGTTCCTCACACTAGGATTGTGCAAGTTTAGAGTAGTAGGTTTTGAGGATCAACTATAAAGGTGATAAATATTTCCTTCACACTTTGAGATAGAGAGATTAGGGTTTTCTATTTAATTTTCCCTTTTTTGTTGAGAAGAGGAACTTTTGAGGGATTCATTCTTGTTTTATTATTGATCTTTTTTTTTGATGAAATGAGAGCTCTTGTGAATGAAAGAAATGGAAGAGAGAATGGTTGTAGAAATAACTTTGATGAATTATCTTTTGGAAGTATTACTCAAGCTTCTCCAAATTGATTCAAGGATAACTAGGTTGTCATTTCTCTAAATTTATTTAGCTTGTGATATGATATTGTGTGATTGAATATGAATATATTTTTTTTATTAGTTTTGATATTGTTGTAGTGTTGTTCCAATTGTTGGTGCTATGGTGGGTATGGGTTATTTTTGGGTAGGATCTACCAATAGATGAGAGAAACCCATATTTTTGGGTTTAATTTAAAAGGCCTTCATGTTGGAGAAAAGGATTTCTAGTTATGAGTACCCATTTGGCATATTTCATGAGAAAATTAAGGATACAAAATTTATGGCATGAATTTTGGGTTTATGGAAAGACCATGAGAGATGATGATTGTGTAAAACTAATTTTTTTATACAATGTGATTTCACCACAAGTGAAGGAGAATCTCACTCCCCATTTATGAGGTTCTTACTATTAGAAAAGAACCTTTATTTATTGTTTCCCCTTGGAGTTAATTAGAAAAAATGTATTTCATTTTTTAATTTTTTAATTGGTGTGTATGTGTATGTAAATGAAATAGGTTATATTTTTGAGCTATTTCATTTTTGTGTATTTTTTCTATTATAAATTATTAACGTAGATTTACTCAAGATTGGGGTGTTGGAGATTTGTGTTGTCACTGATGTCAACAGTGAGAGTGTTGCAATATGTTTCCTTTAGTGTTGTCATTGATGTAAGCATATGTCAACATATATTGTGGTGATGAGAAAGTGTTGTAGATGGAGAGGTTGTTAGTATTACAGAGTATGGTTGTGATGAGAAGGTTTCTATGAAGTTGTTGATGTAGCTAGTTCACTTGGTGTCCAAGTGCTTTTGAGAAAATTTAAATAAGAGAGTGTACAAGGTGACAAAGTTGTGTTCTATGTTATGCTCTGCATTTCTTCATTGTTGAAGATGTGCTTCTGTATTTTAGATGAGATGATCAAAGGTGTTTAGAGGTGTTATATCCATAGTTTCAAGTTGTTGATCATGTGGTGATGAAAGTTATGTTTAGCAGTATGTTTTCTTGTGAAGAAGGTTGAATGGGAGAAATGGAATTGCTCCACATTTCTCCACGTTCACATTTCTTGTCTTGTAGATTTGGGAAAATGCTAATATTTTATGTACCTACCTTCTCTTCAAGTTTTGTGTGTATAGTTAGTTTTCAAGTTTGGTTAGTGAGTTGTATCTTGTGGCAGTGTGTTTGGTTGTGCATAATGAAAGTGCTCTTCAATTTTAGGTGGTTGTGGTAGTGTTGTAGAATATTTTGATGATGCTAGAATATTCTTGGATGTTGCTGTATTGTGTTCTACGAGATGTTTCCAGACTTGGTGAAAAGTGAATTGATTGTTTGGTAGCGTTAATACAAGTTTGACTGACCTGACATGTTAGCGTTACTTGTGGATGTGCGTCATGAATTTTGGAAGCATCATGAAGCATTCTAGTGTATATTTGGGTCCTATTTAACCCTTTTTGGTCTACCTTCACGTCTTTCCACCAAAAAACTATTTGGTGCTAAACTATTTGTTTGTTGCATATTTGAGGTGCATATGTTTCATTAAGTCTGACCTAAACAAGGTTGTTTGAAGTTGTGGAGGATATATAAGCAAGGTTAATTGTTGGATATGTGTGTTAATTGAGGATATTTTAAGTGATATGTGAATGTGATCAAGTGTGGTGATCTAAGTGTGATCTTAAATGCTTAATTCTACCAAATGTAGTGAGTAGAAGGTGTCTACATTTTTAGTGAACCTAAAGTTAATAAAGGCAGTGATCCAAAGGTTGCAGATGGTGTTATTGTGGTGTATCTTCTTCTTGATATGAGGTAGTGAGCCTCCTTGTAACATTCTTCTTCTAAATTATTCTTTCTTATGGATGGTGAGCCCTTTGGGCAATGAGCCCTTGGTAAAGATCCATTCTTCTCTTTTGGGTAGTGATCCCTTTCACTAGTGATCCTATTACATTCATTATTGTTATTCATATATATGTGTGAGTTAATCCTCACCATGGTTTTTTTCCTAATTAGGGTTTTCCATGTAAATATGGTGTTCTCTTGTGTATGAATATTGCTATGTTAATGTTTCAGATGTTTACTTTATGTTGATGCTTAATAAGGATTTGAAGGCTAATAAGGGTTTAATGATTAATGAGTGTTTGCTGATTTTAATGTACAACTAATTGACCCCAACCTTCTCAGTTGTCTTGTGTTTCTAACATGGGGCTAGACTCCATTTCATTCCTAGTGTTGGGATTTTAGCTCACATTAACCTTTGGAGTGTTACTCTCATTTTTCTTGCCTTGTGTAGGCCTAATATTTTTTTAAAAATAGCTATATGAAAGGCCATACATGTTTAGGCTTATAAATTATTTTATCGAAGTGTGTAAAATATTGTGATAAATATTACTTGTATAGGAACAAAAATATTTAAAAATGGTGTTGAAAACCCCATGATAGAATTCTTTATAATTTTAATTGATATATGTTAATTTTATGCTAATGGGAAAATCACTGGATGAGTTATCCATTTAGCATGAATAGGGTGGAGTAGGTTTGGTGTGCTAACTTGAACATGTTAGTATAGAACTCATGTTAATCAATAAACATGTCTAGAAATACCTCCTTTTCAACTTATGTAAGATAACTTAAAATGTGTTCTTGGTTCTCATAAAAGTTAAAGTATATGAATTTTTGAATGTAGCATATAAATTAGTATTCAGATGCATATAAAAAACCTAATCTAGTATGGAATATCATTATGTTATACATTGCATTTTATGAATGTAAAAAATATATAAAACATAATACTAGTATATTCTTGAAATGCTTGTGATGTTGCAATGGCTTACTATAAGTGTAATTTATTTTTTTAATTGTAACTGCACTTTATATCTAGTAAAAAAAGAAAAAGTGGAAGGAAATACATATTCATATAATAGTGCATATTCTAGTTAAACTAACTAGTTGAAAGTAAGAGTAGATAGTATATTAATATTGTTCTACCGTTACCTTATCACTACTCACTAGAAGTGATATTATTATATCTCAATATTAATATATATATATATATATATATATATATATATATATATATATATATATATATATATATATATATATATATATATATATATATATATATATATATATATATATATATATATATGTATGAGTGTTTATTTTACATATATATCATATTTCTCTACAAAATTATGGCTGAAATATTTTATGATATTGGTCAAATGCATTAATATTCCTATCTCTTTCTCAAGAAAATACGTGTATAGATATGTAGATGTACACTCATTCATACAAAACACATAAATGAATTGATGGTATTTCCTTCATAAAAATATAGAATACAAGAGAGGTTACCATTAAAATTGTGTTCAAACCCATTCCTATCTTTTGAATGGCATCTTCAAGTTACATATTTGACCTACAAGTGCTCGTTGTAACTAAATTAATATTTCCTTTCCCAAGTCAACATAATGGTGAATTTTTGGGGGTTTCCAAACCCCTTATGCCCTTACAAAATCAATATATTATAGAGGTGTCAAGGAAGCTTGCATATATTTTGAAAAAGAAATAAAATATAATAGATAAATAAAGAATGAATTCTACATAACATTTTTTAATCAACAAGAAAAATGGGGGAAAGGGATGCCATATAAACAAGGCATGGCCTTGTAATAAGGGATAACCTATTCATAGGTCATTTCTTTTGCAAGACCCAAGTAAACAAGATATATATGTTAAATGGTTGCTCAACTATGTCTATAAGGTTTAACAACACACAAGATGTAAGTTTACATATTAAACAATGAATTTTAAAAATCTAACCATCCTATTAGCTTGAGCAAGTGGATGCAAGATGAGGTTCCTAGTTCAAACATCTCCATAACAATTTAAGCAAGAGTGCAAGCCATATTTCAAGCTAGAGTTGTTGACATATTCTTATTCTTGAATAAAGAAGGGGATAGTAGAAAATAATATGAATCCATATTTTAGGGTTAGCGATGGAGTGATTCATAAGTTATGTCACCTTGTTTAAGAGTTTTTTAGGGAATAATATGTTGTATGTGTAAGGAAGATTTTATTTTTATTTAGGGATAAATAGAATTGGCCATGCTTGATTAAAATAAGGGCATTAAGGAATGTTTAAGAGTTCACATATTCAATTAAATTTTTACATGATTGCAAGAAAGTTAAAAAAATTCTTCAAGGAAGCATGTTGGTTGTGTGCTATATAATGGAATCGTGCTTAATATTATCAAAACCTAAGAACAAAAAAAATAAAAATGTATTGGTCTAAGTTATTTAGGTGATCCTATATTTATTGATGGAGTTTTTAATAATCAGTTCAATGAGTATTTTAAAAAAAAATAAAATTGTTCTCAACAAATATGTAGAAATTTTATTAAAGATAAGGATAACATTATATTATGTATATTTTTAATACTGTTTGCATTACGTTCCTTTGTTTCCAACACTTACCTTAAGAGGTTGCTTTATCACCACAATAATTTGGAGAAATAAGTGAAGGGAGCCAAGTTACCTAATCATTTTATATTTTAAAACTTGTCATTATTTGTCTCTCTCTCTCTCTATGTTTAACGATTATGTTGTACATAAATAAAATGTATATAATAATATATATTTGGATGGTATAACAGTTCCTTTATTATTATATTATATTCAATAGTGGTGAACTCTGAATTAGTAACTTAAAAGATGGTATCAATTAAGTGATTTCTATGTTAAAATTAAGATACTCTCATTTTTTAAAAATTGATTAGAAGGGAAGATAATCATCATCTCTTTATAAAAAAATTGACATCATTATCATAATCAATTCTTTATAAGATGAAACCTTATTAAATATGTTATAAAAAACAAATTAATACATATACCTAAAGCTTGCCAATTCTTTATAAGATGAAACCTTATTAAATGTGTTATCAAAAACAAATTAATACATATACCTAAAGCTTGCCAATATTATACTAATAGATATGTATGACACTTCTGTTGAGTGAAACTTTAAACGTACCAATTCAAAACGAATTTATAATATTATGGTTATCTATTGCTGGTAGTGGTCCGAATGTCGACAAATTTAGTGCACCAGTTTAAAGATACCGTTTTACCTTTACTGTACGGCATGTGATTAGTTGGAGAGCAGCCATTCAATTCATGGAGAACAGCCGCTCGATTTTTGTAGAATGCATGGAAAACGGGCAAGATTGGACAAGGTACACGTGGAGTAAAGCAAAAGACGCCTTTATATAGAGATAGCACAAGACATATTTCGTGTAAAACATAAGCAAGCATGGAGATAGCACAGTTATTGGAGTTTGTAAGGCTTAATGGCGGCCGAAGTAGTGGGGTTGTGATAGCCATTGCCTTGGTAGCAGTATTGGTATTGGCATGGAGTAAGAGATCAGAGTCGAATAAGAATGTGCAGCTGCCTCCGGGGCCTGTGCCGTTACCGGTGGTGGGAAGTCTTCACCTTTTGGGAAAGCTTCCCCATAGAGGACTAGCTCACCTTGCGCGTAAATATGGGCCCATTATGTTCCTCCGCCTCGGCTCTCTGCCCTCCATTGTCGTTTCATCTCCCGAGATGGCCATGCTCATTCTCAAAACTCACGATCAAAATCTCTGTAGCAGGCCTCTGCTGAATTTTGGGAAAAATGTCTTGTACGGCTCTGCAAGCTTGGCTTTTTCTGTCTACGGGTCGTACTGGAAGCAAATTCGTAAAGTGGTGTCGTCTCAACTGTTGGGGCCCAAGAGCCTCGATTCATTGAAATATATGAGAGCAGAGGAAATGCGAGCTATGATCGATGGGCTTACGGACCATTGCAACAGTTCAGCTGCTTGCTCTCCTGTTAATGTTAGTAAGCTGGCTTTCGATGTCACCATGTATATGTCGTGCCGGATGACACTCGGCAAAAAGTACTCAGAGCAAGAGTTGGGTGACTTCAATTTCAACAAACTGGTTCAGGAGTTTTTCTACCTAGGCGGTGCTTTTAATGTCGGCGACTTTATTCCTTGGTTAGAGTGGGTGGACCCGCAGGGTCTTATCCGCCGCCAGAAGAATCTTCATAAGACATTCGACGCTTTTCTGGAGAAGATATTAGAGGAGCACCTACAAGCCAAGGGCGGTGATCAGTCCAACAGAGACTTCACTGACCAATTAATTGAACTCATGCTCGATAAAGGCACTGCTGGGGAAAGATTTCTACGGGGAGAAGTCAAGGCAAACATTCTTGTATGACGTCAAATCCCAACAATTCCTTTTAGTGTTTTCTTTTTTCTAGTGTATATTGTTGGAATTGAAATTCATATGATGTGGGTTTTGGCAGGAAATGCTGGTGGCCGCAATCGACACATCAAGTGTGACAGTAGAGTGGGCAATGTCTGAACTGTTATCAAACCACCCTTCGATCATGAAGAAAGTGCAGGATGAACTGGAGAGAGTAGTGTGCATGGAGAATAAATTCGTTCAAGAGTCAGATTTGGATGAGTTGGAATTCTTGCGAGCGGTGGTGAAGGAAACGCTGAGGCTTCATCCGCCGGTCCCGTTGATGATTCCACGACAGACCATTGAAGAGTGCCAGATAGGCGGTTATCACATTCCCCGTGGGTGTCGTGTTACTGTGAATGTGTGGGCGGTATCGAGGGATCGCAATGCGTGGGGTGATGACGCAGACGTGTTCAGACCAGAGAGGTTCATGGAGATGGAGAGGGATGTAGATGTGAGAGGGCAGCACTTTGAGATCCTTCCCTTCGGATCTGGGAGGCGAGTTTGCCCTGGCATGCCGCTGGGATTTAAAGTGGTGCAGCTTATGTTGGCCAATCTTTTGCATTGCTTTAATTGGAATCTTCCCCAAGGAATGACATCCAGTGATTTGGATATGGCAGAGGAATTTGGGCTATCCACACCCAGAGCAGTTCCCCTCCGCGCAATTCCCACTCCTCGCCGCCTCTGAGAACACAAACACCAATCATGTTACTTCCTTATAAAACGTGTTCCCAGCATCTTTGTTCCCCGACTATTCTCTCGCGCAGCTCAGTGATCCTAGCAATCTACGAGATGTTTTATTAGAGTTGTTTGAAAATAAGTGTTCAACTATTTTATAGTTTCTTAATAATAGGTCCTAATGTAGAAGTTTTATGCAAACCTCAAAATAAGGTTGTAATAAATAAACATTAAGTATTATGCAATCTTTGTGTTTAGTTAAGGTTTTCTCTAAACATATCAAGAGTCTTCTGTCAAAGGTTGTTTTTTTTTTATATATGTAAATTATTTAAAAGTCTTATCAAAATATTATCCATAAGGAAATGGATAAGTAGAGTCAACCCACAAATAACTTATTAATAATTATAAAAAATATTTGATTCTATTTTTGAAGCAAATTTAATTTATGATTGAAGAAATTCGTATGAATATATAGGATCATGCTTAAAAAAGCTTTAGGGACCTCAAATCATTCGTTATTTTAAGATAAAGGACTAAGATTAACTAGTTCAATTGATCTACTAAAACTATATATAATTTTACAATGGGAGATTTGATGAAAATAATACAATGAAAGATAGGATGGTTGACTTCATATTGTTGGAAGAACATGGATGTACAACCTAGAATGTGATGAGAAAGCAACACGAGATTATAAAATATTGATTTAATAAGCAAAAGATGGTACAATAATTGAAGTTTGAGACCATGTCACTATATGACAAGGATTGAGCAAAGCCTATGCATCAATGCAATTTTAGTTCACTATAGAGTTGTCAATATATCCTTAGAGCTCACGAGAAAGATAATACATTTCAACCATCAATTTTAGATTGGAATGTACTAGCAATCCCAATTAATGGAATCTGTTTGAAACCATATATATACAATTTCCATTTGTTTCTAACAGATAGTGTTCTTATTCTATTATTTTCTTATAAATTCTTTATTCTCATGTGTGTCATTGTATTTGTATATGTGTGTGTGTGTTGTGTGTTTCGTATGTAGTTGCTCTCTTGCTTATACCCAAATCCTTGTGAAACAATGAGAAAACCAAAAGAATAAAATTTTGAAATAAAAAAATTCAATCCAAATACCACTAAAATTTAAGTCCTTACAAAAATATGTTTTAGGATCTTTTTATATCTTTTCCAAAGGTCATGCATGTCAAGCATGAAATTTATGTAGAAATTTTTTAGTTTGCAATGATATTTCTTAGAAATATTTGTAAAAATAAGAAATATAGTAGACCACTTTGAGGAGGTGACCTTCAATAATCAGATAGTAATGTATGAATTCAATATTGTATAATATCATGATAAGGGAGAGAGTTATCTTCCTTATTTATAGGTTAAAATATGTAGGGAACTACCCCTGCATCCTAATTAAGAGGTTTTAATGTATTAACTAATATCTGGGTAAGTGCAAAAATATGGGGGCCCAAAAAGTGGCCAATTTACTTTTTCATCTCGAAATAGTGAAAACGGGAGCGCATTATAGTAAAATGTGCCTGCGTTATGGGTTGGTAGTGACCAAGTTATAATGCGCTCGTGTTAAGGTTTAAATTTCAAAAAACACATGCATTTTGAGTTAAAAAAATGTGCATTTTTTGAAATAAAAAATAATTTCCAAAATGTGAGTGCATTATAACGCGCTCGCATTTTGGTCTTCATTAAACAAAATTTCTTCTCTTTTTCTTGTCTCTTTCTTCTTGTTATCTTTCAGGGAAACTATATACATGAAAGTATCAGTTGAAATTTACATATGGACATTGACTTTCTTATTATACATTAAGTTATATTTCATGTATATAGTTTCATGATGTTTGAGAGTGGTTTCAGATCTCTAGGAGCTATAATTCAAATTCTAGTTTTTTGAAGATCTTACAATTTTTCATACTTAGCCAAATTTTAGTAATCAACATGTCAAATATCAATAATCTGGAGGTCAAATTTTAGTAATCAACAAGTTGTATCATCTTTCTCACTCTGTCTCACTCATTTTTTATCCCCTGTGCTCTAGACCTTTCTCTCATACTCTCTCCTTCCCTCTATACTTCTATCTATCTCACCTCTCTCTACCTCTCTCCCTCCATCCCTCCCTATATTCCTCCTTCCTTCTTTTCCCTATCTCTCTCTCTCTCTCTTTCTCTACCTCTCTCCCTCTCTATCTCCCCCCTCTCTCTCTCTCTCTCTCCCTCCCTCCTCTCTCTCTCTCTCAATCTCCACCTTCCTCCTTCCCTCTCTCTTCTGCATCCCATCCACCTTCCCTCTCTACTTCTCTTTATCTAACCTATCCCTCCCTGCCTATCTCTCACCCTCCCTTCTCTCTCTCTTAATCTCTCCTCCTTCCTCCTTCCCCCTCTCTCCCTCTGTCCCTCCCTCCTTCCCTTTCTACTTCTCCCTATCTCTCTCCATCCCTCTCTCTATCTCACCTCTCTCTCCCTCCCTACCTCTCCCTCTCTCTATCTACTCCTCCCTCACTCCTCCCCCTCTCTATCTCACCTTCCCTATAAACTTATCTCTAGATATCTCTCCATCTCTACCTCTCCCTCCCATATTCCCTCTCTCTCCCCCTCTCTCCCTCTCAATCTCCCAAATTTCCTCATTTGCTTTGTGTTTCTCTCTCTCACACTCTCTCCCTCCCTCCCCCATCTTGATCTCTAACTCTATCCTCCCCCCCTCTCTCTCTCTCTCCCTCTCTCTCTCTACTTCTTCTTTATCTCTTATTCCCTATAAACTTCTCTATCTCTCTCTCCTTATCTCCATCTCCCTCCCTCCTTCCCTCTCTCTCCTTCTCTCTCAATCTCCCCACCTCCTCTTCTCTCTCTCCTTCCCTATATACTTCTCTCTATCTCATCAATAGCTCTCACTCCCTCCCTCCTTACCTCTTTAATTCTCTCTATATATATCACCTCTTTCTTCCTTCCTCCCACCCACCTTCCCTCTCTACTTCTCTCTATCTAACCTATCCCTCTCTACCTCAGGATCTCTCCCTCTCTCCTCTCTCTTAATCTCTCCACATTCCTCCTTCCCCCATCTATACCTCACTCTCTCTCCTTCCATCCTCTCTCTTAATCTCTCCACATTCATCCTTCCCCCCTCTCTCCATCTCTCATTCTCTCAATCTCACTTCCCTCCCTCATCTCTCTATATTTATCTCTCTAATTCTCCCTCCCTCCTCCCCCTTCTATATTTTTGCTTCCCTATATATACTTATCTCTATCTCTTTATCTCAATCTCTATATCTTCCTCCCTCCTTCCCTCTCTCTCTCCCTCTCTTTCCTAGTCTCCCCCTCTCTCTCAATCTCCTAACCGTTTTCCTCTCTCTCTCTCCATCTTTCTCTCACTCTCTTCTTTCCTCTCTACTCTTTATCTCACCATTCTCTTTATCTACTTCTCCCTCACTATCTCTCCTTCCATATATACTTCTCTCTATATCCCTCTCTCCATCTCTACCTCTCCCTCCCTCGTCCCCTCTTCCCTCTCTCTCTCTCTCAATCTCCCCACCTTCCTCCTCTCTCTCTCCTATCTTTCTCTCTCACTCTCTCCTTCCCTCTCTACTCTCTATCAAGCACCATTCTCTCTCCCTCCCTCCCTCCCTCCTCTCTCTATCTCATCTCTCTCCCTCCCTCCCTCCTTCCCTCTCTAATATTATCTATCTCCCCTTTCCCTCCCTTCCTTCCTCCCACCCACCTTCCCTCTCTACTTCTCTCTATCTAACCTATCCCTATCTACCTATCTCTCCCTCCCTCCCTCCTCTCTCTCTCAATCTCTCCACCTTCCTCCTTTTCTCTCTACTTATCTCTCTATCACCTCTCTCTCTCCATCTCACCCTCTCTCTTAATCTCCCAAACCCTATATTGAATATCATAAATCCTAATCCTTATACCCTAAACCGTACACCCTCAAACCTCATCCCTATACCCTCAACCTTATAACTTGTACCCTAAACATTATCCCTTAACCATAAGAATAAACCCTACATTCAATCTTGTACCCTAACCCCCATTGTATGAAAAAATTCCTCAAAGAAATGGGGTCTCATGATGATGTACACCAATGTGAGACCCCATTTCTTTGAGGAATTTTTTCATACAACAAGAATTACCTTGTCAATGTTACCACATTGATGCATTAACAAGGTAGTGAGCTTAGTGCTCATTGTTTAGACCCCATATCTATGAAGGAATTTTTTCATACAATGAGCACTAAGCTCACTAGCTTGTCAATGTGACTACATTGAAAAGATAGTGGGCTTAGTGCTCAATGTATGAAAAAATGATTCAAAGAAATGGGGTCCCATGATGATGTACATCACCGTGAGACCCCATTTCTTTGAGGAATTTTTTCATAGAATGAGCACTACCTTGCCAATGCGTCAATGTGGTAGCATTGACAAGGTAGTGTTCATGGTATGAAAAAATGCCTCAAAGAAATAGGGTCTCAGGGGACCCCATTTCTTTGAGGCATTTTTCATATAATGAGAACTACCTTGTCAATGTGTCAATGCAGTCACATTGACAAGGTAGTGCTCGTTGTATGAAAAAATGCCTCAAAGAAATGGGGTTGATAATATAGGGTTGAGGGATTAGGTTTATGGTTTTTAAGGTTTGAGGGATTAAGGGTTTGAGGGTTGAGGGATTAATGATTTAAGGGTTGAGGGATTAAGTGTTTAAGGGTTGAGGGTTTAAGGGTTGAGGGATTAAGGCTTTAAGGGTTGAGGGTCCAATGTATAGGGTAGAGGTATCAGAATTGATTGAAGAAGAGTTAAGGGTTTGAAGGTTTATGGGTTGAGGCTTGACAGTATAAGGTTGATGATATAGGGTTGAGGGTAAAGGGTGTAGGGTATAGGGTTGATAGTATAAGGTTGAGGGCCCAATGTATACACTGGAGGTTTGAGAATTGAGGGTTGACCTAGTTTAATATGTAGGTTAGAGGGTTGAGGGATTAAGGGTTTAAAGGTTAAGGATTTAGGGGTCGAGGGACGAAGGGTTTAAGCGTTGAGGGTTTAAGGGATGAGGGATTAAGGGTTTAAGGGTTTAAGAGTTGAGGGTTTAAGGGTTGAGGGATTAAGGGTTTAAGGGTTGAGGGTTTAAGGGTTGAGGGACTAAGGGTTTAAGGATTGAGGGATTAGGGTTGAGGGTATAAGGTATAGGGTTGAGAGAGGGAGAGGGAGAGAGGGAGTGGGATAGACCTGAGAGAGAGAGAGGGAGAGAGGGAGATGGAGAGAGAGAGAGTGTGTGTGTGAGAGAGAGAGAGAGACCAAACATCACCAGGAGACCCCATTTCTTGGACCCATTTTTTCAAACAGGCCATTACATTCCCAATTTTATTGAAATGGAAAGCTAGTGGGATCACTAGCTTGCCAATTTGATCAAAATTGGGAACATAGTGGTCTATGTTGAAAAAATAGGTGCAAGAAAACCAATTTCACCGAATTGGCAAGCTAGTGGGACTGTTTGAAAAAATGGGTCCAAGAAATAGGATACATCACCAGGAGACCCCATTTCTTTGACCCATTTTCTCAAGTAGGTCACTACATTGCCAATTTCATTGAATTAGCAAGCTAGTGGGCCCACTAGCTTGCCAATGCAGTGAAATTGGAAACATAGTGGCTTGTTTGAGAAAATGGGTCCAAGAAAAGGGGTCTCCCAGTGATCTACATCACTGGGAGACCTAATTTCTTGGACCCATTTTTTCAAACAGGCCAAGTTAGGTTGCCAATTTGACCAAATTGGTAAGCTAGTGGGCCCACTAGCTTTCCAATATGGTGAAATTGGCAATGTAGTGACCTGTTTGAAAAATGGGTCCAAGAAATGGGTTCTTCCGCTTGGACCCATTTTTTCAAATAGGTCACTATGTTGCTAATTTCACTTAATTGGAAAGCTAGTGGTCCCACTAGCTTACCAATTTAGTGAAATTGGAAACCTAACTTGGCCTATTTAAAAAATTGGGTCCAAGAAATGGGGTCTCCCATTGCTTTACATCACTGGGAGACGCCATTTCTTGGACCCATTTTTCAAACAATCCACTACGTTCCCAATATCATTGAATTGGCAAGCTAATGAGGCTACTAGCTTGCCAATTCAGTGAAATTGGCAACCTAACTTGGCCTGTTTGAAATAATGGGTCTAAGAAATGGGGTCTCCTGGTGATGTAAAAAATGGGTCCAAGAAATGGGGTCTCCCTCCCTCTCTCTCTCTCCCTTTCACCCTCTCTCAATATCCCAAACCATATACCAAATATCATAAATCATAATCTCTATACCCTAAACCCTACACCATCAACCCTCATCCCTATACCCTATACCCTCAACCATAAAATTAAACCCTAAACCCTACATTCAATGTTGTACCCTAAACTCTCAAATCCTAAACCCAATACCCTCAACCCTATACACTTAACCTTTTACCCTCAACCTTCATCCCTATACCCTATATCCTCAACCTTATAACCTAAACCCTAAACATTATCCCTAAACTCTATACCCTCAACCCTATACTTAAACAATAAACTCTACACTCTCAACCCATAATCCTTAACCCTATACCTTATACCCTCAACCCTCTACCCTATAATCTAGACCAAAAATCCTAAACCATAATCCCTATACCTTATACACCTAACCTTGACCCTCAACCTTAAACATTATGCTTGAACTATAAACCCACAAGTCTGAACCCTATACTTTAACCCTAAACCCTACATTAAACCTTGTTCTCTCAACCCTAAACCCAATACCCTCAACCATATACCAAATATTCTAAACCACAACCCTATACCCTATACCTTGAATCCTAAACACTATCCCTCAATCCTCAACCCTATACCTTAAACCCTAAATCCTACACCCTCAAACCTCATCCATATATCTATATCTCTCTCTTCCTTCCTCCCACACACCTTCTCTCTCTACTCTCTAACCTATCCCTATCTAATTTTCTCTCCCTCCCCATTCTCTAATCTCTGAAAGGGTCGGATCGATCGAGGCGGATTTGATCGTGCGGATGTGATCTGCGTGATCGCGCGGTCGATTTCGTGATGGATCGCAAAGATTTGTATACCCTACAAAATTAATCTTAAACCTTAAACCCAATACCATCAAACCTATACCCAATATCCTAAACCCTAATCGCTATACCCTATAAACTTAAACTTATACCTTCACCCCTATACCTTAAACCATAAACCCTACACCCTCAACACTCATCCCTATAACTTATACACTTAACCCTCATCTCTCTTCCTCCCTCCCTCCTCTCTCTCTATCACACCTCTCTCTCTATCTCCCTCCCTCCCTCTTTCCCTCTCTAATGCCTATACCTAATACACTTAACCTTATACCCTCAACCCTCAACCCTATACTTAAACTCTCAACCCTACATTTAACCTTGTAACCTAAACCCTCAACCCTATACCAAATGCCCTCAACCCTATACCAAATATCCTAAACCCTAATCCCTATACCATATACCCAATATCCTAAATCTTAATGCCTATACCCTATATACTTAACCCTATACCCTCAATCCTGAACACTATCACTCAAACCTCAAACCTATACCTTAAACCCTAAATCCTACTACTTCAACCCTTATTCCTATACCATATACTTTTAACCTTATACCCTAAACCCTGAACATTATCCCTTAACCCTATACTTAAACCTAAACCCTACACTCTCAACCCTTAACCCTATACCTTATACCCTAAATTCTACACCCTAAATCCTATACCCAATATCCTAAACCCTAATCCCTATACCCTATACACTTTAAGCTTATACCCTCAACCCTTAACCCTCAACCCTACATTCAACCTTGTAACCTAAACCCTCAACCCTAAACCCAATACTCTCAACCCTATACCGAATATCCTAAACCCTAATCCCTATACACTATACACTTAACTCTATACCCTCAACCCTATACACTATCCCTCAACCCTCAACCCTATACCTTAGACCCTCAACCCTAAGCCCTTATCCCCCATCCCTATAACCTATACCCTCAACCTTATACCCTAAACCTTAAACATTATCCCTCAACCCTATACTCAAACCCTAAACCCTACAATCAACCTATTACCCTCAACCCTATAACCAATATCCTAAACCAAAATCCCTATACCTTATGCACTTAACCTTATACCCTTAAAAACCTGAACACTATCCCTCAACCCTCAATCCTATACCTTAAACCATAAACCCTACACCCTCAACCCTCATCCTTATACCCTATACCTAAAGCTTATACCCTAAACGCTAAACATTATCCCTCAACCTTTAACCCTATAATTAAACACTAAACCCTACATTAAACTGTGTACCCTAAACCTTCAACCCTAAATCCTAAACCCTAAACCCTCAACCTTAAACCCAATACCCTAAACCCTATACCCAATATCCTAAACCCTAATCCCTATACCCTATATACTTAACCCTATACCCTCAACCATGTACCTTAAACCCTAAAGCCTACACCTTCAACCCTCATCCTATACCCTATACCCTCAACCTTATAGTTATAAACCCTGAACATTATCGCTCAACCCTATACTTAAACTATAAACCCTCAATCCTAAACCCAATACCCACAACCCTATACCCAATATTCTAAACCCTAATCATTATACCCTATACACTTAGCCCTATACGCTCAACCTTGAACACTATTCCTCAACCTTCAACCCTATACCTTAAACCCTAAACCCTACACCTTTAACCCTCATCCCTATACTCTCAACCTTATACCATAAACCCTAAACGTTATTTGTCAACCCTATACTTAAATAGAAAACCCTACACTCTCAAGCCTTAACCCTATACCTTATACACTAAACACTACACCATAAACCCTATACATTATATCCTAAACCCTAATCCCTATACCCTATATACTTAACCTTCTACCCTCAACCTTGGAAATTATACTATGACCACTAAAATTGTACTCCCTTCTCGGAGAGAGTACAATCCTTGGTCTAATATGGAAATATCTTGGGAACCCTTGCATTAATTATCCTTTAAATCAGTATTTGTAGGCCCCTAGGACCCATTATTTTGGATCTCAAGGCTTATTCCACTAAAAAATTATATAAAATCCAAACAAAAAGTATTTAAGACATTCAAATCCCAAAAAACAACCTCAAAAACCTTAGGTGGAACTCATTCGCTACCTTGGGTGAATGAGTCCCCTTTGGTGGGACCCATTTTCCAAGGGTGGTGAATGAGTCACTTTTGGGGCATTTTTCAAGTTTGAGCGGGAAATTCACCAATTTAATTCAAAATTTCAGTGGATGTGAGCCTTTGAGGTATAAATAACAATAAATTAGGTGTCAATGCCTATAAATACAAGTTCCTAAATCATTTTAAACACATCTAAGCAATCCAAGAATAATTCTAAGCCCTTTTAGAAAGCAAATTCAAGAGTCAAGTGTTGAGAATCTTTCACAAGAGCATTCACAAGTCTATTTGCAGCAAAGTTGAAGCTTTGGAGTAGCATTCAAATATTTTTGTAGGTCATTAAGCTCACTTTGATTAAATATATAGAATTTTCAAGGGTTGATCATGGATTCCTATGGTGAATCATGAAGAATTCTAGGTTGGGGAGATGTAACTAGCCATCAAGCCAAACCTAAGGACTTATTTTCTAAGTGATTCCATCTTCCATCGTCACTCTATTTTGAGCCAATGGAATGTTTACACATAGTTGTGGTTCATTTGAGGTGATTGGATATCTCCTAAGGTGAATCCTACATTATTCAAGTTCTTTCATGCATCTTGTTCTTGCACATTAGAATAGGATTGTATCATGTTTCAGATTTCTTAGTCTTAAACACACTTAAGGCTAGGGTTTGTATGAAAATTTTGTTATTCCATTCAAGGTTTAATTACCAAGATAGGGTTTTGACCAAGGAAAACCCCCAATTACCAAATCAATTTCTATTCTATCTTTTAGTTATTTTCATAGGTTCAGATAAGAAACCCAATTTGGAAGGAAGATGCAAGTGTTGGAGTGCAGATCAGAGTCTCTAGTTTTTGAAAAAGTGGAATGGGATTGATTTTCCATTAATGGAAAATGAGTCCCACTAAACATGTCAGTTAGAGTATTTTGTAGATTCTAGTACCCTTTTCTTTGAAACAAATTTTTGGGCAGAAACCCTGATCTGGGACTGATTCACCTAGATTGGCGAATGAGTTCCAACAGGTCAAAAAATTAGATTTTCCAAAATTTTAGATCCATTTATTGTCTTCACCCCATCCTCTACAAGTTTCTAGGTGCACTCTTTCTATTTGGATTTTCTATTTTATTTTATTTGCATTCAACTTAGCTTCCTAGTTCTTTTTGCATATCACTGTGTGTTTTCAAACATTTTGTATTTTCCAAGTTTACACTTGGTGGTGAACCCCTTTCTTGTCTTAATCATCTCCAGGGATACCTTATAGTAAGATCTCTCACATCCTTCATTGGGTTGAGATCTCTAAGGTGTTATTGAATGTGAATATTACGAAATCAGATCCCTCTCCTTATATCCATTTTGTGAACAAGGAAGTGAAGCATCCATTCCCAGTGTCCACATTTTGGTGAACATGACTTTTGAACATCATAATTATAATTTGGAATGAATTTACATCCTATATTTAGCTTGCATTAACATTTCATTGCATTTTTCATTAGTTAATTTGCATTCTAGGGTTTCAAAATTTTCATTAGTGAAAGGCTCATATAGCTTGTATTACTACATTTAAATCTAGTGAAAATCATTGTAATTATACGTTTTCATCTTAGGTCTACATCATATAGCATAAATAACATAAAAATCAACCAAAAAAATTAGAAAATTTTAAAAAAATTCCCTCCTGGGACTCATTCACCACCTTGGACGAATCAATGCAAATGCAAGTTTGGAATTGTTGCTTTTAGAATTAAATTTCTAGTTTTTAAGTTTTTTTTTGCCCCTGTTACTTTTCTATTTCAGTTCAGTTGTTTTCTATTACATTCAAGTCATTAGAGATAGTATTATTTACATTCATGGAAATTATGGATAGCATTATATTTTTGCAACTTTCATTTTCAACATTAGTTCCTAGTTCATTTAGAACAAATTCATCAGAAAATGAAAACAAAAAACCAAAAACATCAAAAGAAAAAATTCAAAAAATGCTTCAATTTAGAAAAAATTATATCATCCAAACCTTTTAGTAGTGATGACTTAGACATGTTAGATGAATCCCTTTAGGACTTCTTCTGACTAAGATCATCCACTAAGGCTTGTCATGAAAAAACCAAACCAACCGAAGTTAACTTACCCCTCAAGTCTTTTAGTAGTGATGACTTTGACGTGTTAGATGAAGCGGTTGAAGGCTCCATCTCACAAATCCCATCCACTAAGGCTTGTAGTGAGAAACCAAAAGCAAAAGAAGTTAATGTGATTCAACCTTAACTTGTCCTTTACCCACCTTCGCAAAAGCCTCAACCTAAAAACAAACCCGAGTTCATCCTTCATCCACCTAAGAATAATTTTTTTAAGAAACTGAGTCAAGATATCATTTCTCATGCATATAACATTGGAAACAATTTGTAACCACAACAACCCACCCTGACAAACTTACCTTTCCTAATCCTATATTGCCTAGCGCTCCTCGCTTGGCTTTGAATAGTGGGAAGGAGTATGATCTTGTTGAAAAACTTAAGAATACTCCTACAAAAATATCCCTTTGGGACCTAATTGAAAATTCATGAAACTATCACACTATGCTTCAAACAACCTTACAACAAGTAGTGGTTCCTCCTGGTACAAATGCAAATGAGGTGGCAGCTCTAATATAGGGAATGAATATAGTTAATTAATGTAGACATTATCTTTCACCAACATGAGTTCCCTCCCTTGGAATTGAGAAAGATAAAGGGGGCCTTTATGATAATAGCCCAATTCAATAGAATAGATATCAAAAGGACCCTTGTTGATAATGGCCTAGCCCTTAATGTGTGCAGTGTGAAACTCTTGGATAATTTGCGTGTAGAAAAATTCAAAATTGAGTTTGACTCCTTATAGATTAGAGGATTTGACAATGTCAGCAAGCAACTACTCAGTGTGATTACCTTACCTATTACAGTTGGAAAGGCTACCCTAAAAACTCCTATTCATGTCATGCCTTATGACCTTTCATACAATCTTCTTTTGGGAAGACCATGGATTCATGAGATGCATGTGGTGCCTTCAACCCTACATCGTATCATGAAATACGTCTATAACAACAAGGTATACCAAGTTGAAATAGACCCCGAGCCTGAAATTTGCTTACAACTCAAAAATGGAACAAGAAGTCCTCTGAGTATATTAATTCCAACATCCCACATAGAACCTATAGAAGTTGAAAAGAAAGAAGAAGAAATAGTGTCCAAATTATTAGGTGATGATTGGGGTTCCTTACAGTTCACACCTTCATTTATGGGAGAGTATATAATCACAAGAAAGGAGGATGAAAAACTAGAACAATGAATGGTTATGTCAACTCAAAATTTGGAAGAACCTTCACAAGTATCCATCTCATCTAATTTGGAAGAAAATATAAGTTACACAACTAATTTTGATGAGATAGATTACCAACAACCACCGAACCCGAAAGAAATGGAAAAAAATAATGGGAGAGGTTATGGACTTGTGAAAAAATTGGGATATAGTGGTAAAGGATATGGAAAGAAAGAACAAGGAATTTGAGTTCCTATAGAACCTAACACGCAAGAGACAAAGACTGGTTTAGGGTACTCTTTTTCTAAGAAAATGAAAGCAAACAGGAGACCATCATTAAACATCAACACTATCATGTGCAAGCCATGAACCAATCTTACTATGAAGCATCCTGAATTGCTTGACATGAATTCCCCACCACCATGGGAGTACTTTGAAAGTGATGAAGCCTTGAAACAAATTTTAGGAGTTTATGATAAGTAATCTTCTACTCCTCCAAAGAAAAAGGTTACATGTGCTATGATCAGTACCAAACAAAAAGATGTGGCAAGCGAAAGTAATGAGCAAGACACAAGTATGGACCAATATGACCCTGAATTTCCAATGTCTAATGCACTTCCCTCAGGCGATACAATTGATATACCGATGGACATAGAAGATAAAGAAAAAGTCATTAAGATAGGGAAGTGCCTCGAGGATAAAGAACAAGAAGACACTACAATCTTGCTCCATGAATTTCCCAAACTTTTTTCTTGGAAATAATCAAATATGCTAGGAATAGATCTGAATATAGTAACATAGAACATTGTCCTTACTGAAAATGCTAAGCCCATTCAACAAAAGATACAAAAAATGAATCACAAGTTAACATTGTTGGTTAAAGGTGAACTTGAAAAACTCCTTGATGTTGGTTTCATACAACCTATAGATTATTCCCCTTGGATCTCAAACATTGTTGTAGTTACACAACTTGACAATTATATTATGATGTGCACGAATATCCATGATTTAAATAAAGTATCTTTAAAAGATGATTTTACCCTTCCTAATATTGACATGATAGTAGACTCAACTGTAGGACATACTTTTTTGTCATTCATGGATGGATTTTCCGGATATAATCAAATCTTTATCAAACATCAAGATGAATATAAGACAACATTTACGACAGTTTGGGGAACATTTTATTGGGTTATGACGTGTTTTGGATTAAAGAATGTGGGAACACAATATCAATGAGCTATGACAATAATATTCCATGACTACATACATAATATTTTGGAAGATTATGTTGGTGAAATCCTAGCTAAAATATGACAAATTTGACCCTTTCAAACATCTGTTCAATAAAATAAATTTATGAGGATGCCTAGCTAAGTTGGTGATGTTGTTGATTGAGTTTGACATTAAGTTTGTTTCACAAAAATCAATTAAAGGCCAAGCCTTAATCAACCACTTGGTTGATGCTCCTTCCCCTATTACATTACCTAGCACTTACTCTTTCCCCGATGATAATGTGTTGACAATTAAACTTAATACATGTGAGTTATATTTTGATGGATCTAAGTGTAGAACTGGCTCTAGCACTGGGGTTATACTAATCCCACCTGCAGAAAAGCCTATTCCCTTATCATATTGGTTAAACTTCCTATGTGTACAAACAATGTTGCTGAGTATGAAGCTTTGCTCGTTGGATTACGTGTTGCTCTGATCTTGGGCATAAAATACATTAAAATATTTGGTGACTCACAATTAGTAATAAAAAAAATAAATGGAACATATCAAGCAACGCATGAAAAATGATCAAAATACAAGGATCTTACAATGCACTTGTTGGAGAAGTTTGAATCATTCACCATTGATAACATCCCACAAAAAGATAATCAACATGCAGATGCAATGGCGAGTGCAACCTCTGTTATATCACCTCAAGATCCTTCAAAATATTTCACATTCATTGTTCATCCCATCATGAATTCTTCGATCAATGATAAACCTAAATATGTGCTAACAACAAATGAGGAAGACTCGAGTGAATGGTACGATACAGTATTTAACAATTTGAAAAATAGTACCTTTCCCGAGCTAACAACCAAGAACATCCGAGCCTACTTGCGCAAGCTGACATCTAAGTATATAATTCTTGGCAATGTCTTGTATTGCGGATCGTTCCATGGTCTCTTACTTAGATTCCTAAAATAAAATCTAAGATGAACCCATAGCACTTGAACAAGCTCATGCAGGTGCTTGTGGTGGCCATTTTGGAGGAAAAGCATTGGTTCAAAAACTTATCCGCATTGGGTAATATTGGAGAAACATGGAAGAAGATTTCTTCAACTATGTTAGAAAATTCCACAAATTTCAGGAGCATAACAATCTATTCCATGCTCCTTCTTGTGAATTCCAAGCTCAAGACCCGATATGGCCCTTTGCAGTTTGGGGATAAGACATTATAGGAAAGATATCACCTCCTTCTTCTGCCAGACATACATTTATCATCAATGCGACTAATTACTTCACAAAACAAGTAGAGGCCATTCCCCTTTGATTAACAACTGAGGTAATATGTTGTTTCATATTGGAACACATTATTTCTCGCTTTGGACTCCCTTTCGGATTAGTCTTTGATAATGGTACACCATTTAAAAATAATGATGTGAAGAAATTATTGGATACATTTAACATACATTGCTTTTCAACACCTTATTACCCACAATCTAATGGTCAAGTTGAATACACTAGTAAAGTTATCGAACAAATTCTGAAGAAAATTGTTAACAAGTGTAACTAAGGTTAAAAATCTAGGTTAGCATAAAATAAAATGCATAAACAAAACCCTAGCTAAACAATGAAGCACAAAGGAGTAAAAATGCATAAAAGAAAGGAAATATTTCACCAAAAGTCTTCAATCCCTCCATGATTGACCTTCATTGCACCTTCTCCATTTGTTGCAATATTATGTTTTCCCTCAAATTTTTGATGAGCAACTATGACTATGACAATCCCTAAGCAAATGTTGAAGGATTTTAACCTAAATGACCTCACAAATGCAACTAGAAAACTATGAAGTATGCGGAAAATGGCTTATAATGACAAGATAGAAAGAGCATGAGATGAAAAAAGATGAGCATAAGGTTGCAAGATGACATGAGATTTCCTAAAACAAGATTGCATGAGATGTCCAAATGAGATCAAAATTGCCATTTTATAGAAAATGCAATTTTGAGTGAATGGCCAAGATTAAAAGTTGACAAAGCCCTAGAATCAATGGTCAAGATTCAATGTGACAATCCACAATTAGGGTTAGGACAATATTAGGGAAAATTTAAAATGAATGGACATGATTGATTTTTAGAAAATCAAATCAAGGGTTGACAATGCATGTGACAAGAGATAAGATTGGCACATAAAAAGAGGTGGTTGGAAAATCAAATAATAATAGAAATTACTTGATTTTTGGAGGAAAAAGATTATTTTGAATTAAAAATTAATTTAATTCAAAATGGTGGGGTCACATGACAGTAAATAATTAATTCGAATCATTTACTTAAAGAGGGAAATTAGAGAGTGAGACCATTTTAAGTAATTTTATTTAAAATAGAGTAAATGTCAAGGTGGAAATAATTAAATAAATTAAAGAATTTATTTAATTATAAGAAGACATGAAAGAATTAATGATGTATTTAAATAAATAAATAAAATTTATCTATTTAAATAATCAGGGAGAAATTAGTGGACAAGGATAATTAAATAAATTAAGAAATTCATTTAATTATGGAAAAGAATTAGACAATTAGTGATGTATTAAATAAATAAATAAAATTTATTTATTTAATAATCAAGAAGAATAAAAAATACATGAATTAATTAAGTAATTATGAATTATTTAATTAATAGTCAAAAGTGGACCAAGGACATAATTAAATAAATTAATTATGCTAAGATGAAATATGGAGAAAATAGAACTTGCAGACCTAGGTCATTTTTATGTGTCTACATTTTGCCCCTCTTTGTCATAATGTAGCATGTCACATTGGGACAAAGAAAATAAGTCAAGGTCATGCCCCAGTGAAGGTATAAAGTATTTATGTCCCCTCGGGAAAATTTTCAAATTTTGGCCCAACGAGAAATTTTTTGAAAGTTTCTCGATAAGTCAATTTGATGATAAAAAAAATAATGGTGTAGATGGTTTTGAATTTTGAGGAGTTTAAAGTAGCCAAAGGGGTGGTCAAAGTTGGTCAAAAGAGCCTCCAATAATAAAAAGTTTGAAAAATCCCACTTTGACCCTATAAATAGGTTGAAAATGGGGTAAAAGTCAATTCATTTTCACATTCACCAGAGCAAATTTGACAGCTTAGAGTGAGGAGGACTTTGGCAAAGATGGTGATTCCAGTGAATGAGCATTGTGGGGAGATCGTTTGGACATACAGATGGCCAGAGGGCTTGGAGCTAGCGGTAAGTGCATCTAACCTACTTTATCATTTTGTTGTTTTGCATGTCATTTTTAGGGTTTTAGGGAAATGAACGAATGCGCCGTGACACATATGTGTGTGTATAAGCCACATTCATCTCAAGAGTTTGCATGGGGTCCGAAGATTTTGGTTCCATTCGTAGAGTAGCAGATTGATGGTTTAGTGGCTTAGTAGTGGGGATGGAGAGGGGGACTTGCAGATCCAGGGACTATAGTGGATTTTGATTTGTGGTGGCAGAGTCATAGACCAGTCCCCTTGACAGATCCTGATGGACCAACACCAGTGGATAGGAGATCAGTGATACCACAGGTGCAGCGAGGTGGCAGGGGAGGTAGGGACAAAAGTAGAGGCCGAGGTAGGGATTGAGGCAGAGGTGGAGGGAGGGATGAAGATGATGGAGATGATCATGGAGATGGCGGGAGGAGGAGGAGAGGAGGAGACGGTGGGAGGAAGGTGAAGAGGGTCAGGAAGCGTATGGAGAGAGTTCCTTTGGTACCAATCCCTGAGGTGGCCGAGGAGGAGGAGAGAGAGGTGGAGGCTAAGTGACAAGAGGGAGAGATATAGCTAGATGTTGCACCTGATGTCGGGGGTGGTGAGGAGGAGGGGAGACAAGAGGGAGGGATGCAGGAGGAGGGATTTCCAGAGATGGAGGTTCAAAAGGAGGGGGAGATGGAGGAAGAGATGCCGAGGGAGGAGGGGGTTGTCGGAGGAGAGGAGGATGTGGTAGAGGAGGAGGAGATTGGGGATGATGAGGATGCGATAGATGAGGTGGAGCGGCTGCTAAGGTGTCAGATGGTAAAGGGGGAGGATGAATCACCTACAAGACCAGCACTACCACATGATGTGACCATAGATCAGAGAGTGGCCGATCTACAGAGGAGGCTTGATGAGAGTACATCACAGGTCAGGGCTGTACAGGAAGAGTTGGAGGTTGCCAGGATAGAGAGGGATCAGTCAGTGATCCAATAGTAGGAGTCCCCAATATGGTGTATTGAGTTTTCAGAGTTGTGTTTAGGACCATCAGGGGACATGGTGAGAGAGCTGGCTAGAGTTAGTGAGAGAAGGGGATGTTATAGGCTATTATATGAGCAGGTTGTGCCACCTGAGAGATGGGATCCTAGGTTATCTTGGTCAAACAACATGATAGGTTTAGGATCAGGGAGTAGCAGCAAGTCCCACAGTAGCTACAGCCAGAGTAGTGTGGGTGGTTCCACCTCATCAGGGCACACATCAGGGCATAGATCTCACCACTTGCACAGACACTCCTCAGGGCACATGTCGAGTCACAACGATGGTTCCATAGGATCAGGTCACATGTCAGTACATAGTCAGCTTCCAGTGACAGATCCTTCGGCTTCCCTGGCACAGGCCATAGTGACTATGATGGCATCAGTTCCCTTGATAGAGTATCGATCCCTTAGATCCTCTCCTCGAGGGGATGAGGAGAGCTCGGCATAGACATTATTATTGTTATCTTGCATCATGAAATTTTAGACAATTATGTTCTGACAGTTATATTTTGACTATTGAGCCTACAAGCTCTTATTTTTGGGATATCTCATGACTCTATCAGGATAGTGACATGATTTTTGAGATTATATAAATGATGCAGTTTTGATGCAGACTATATGCTTTATGTTATGTGATGATACATTCTACATGTTCTATTATTCTCCTGTGATATGATTTATGTATTTATGATTCCTATGATGATTTCTTTTATATGCCATGTCATGTATGCATTTATGATGGTTATTTATGATGAGATGCCATGATGATGTGATGTTTATTTATATGTCACTCTAATACTATGCCATGGATGATGATGATTATGATGATGATGATGGTGATATGCATAATTTTTTGACTTTAATTAATGCCTTGTCTATGATTATGGATTCATTAATGTATGACAATACTATGTATGGATAATGTGACATGCGATACTTTATGTGAATGATAAACGTGATGATATGGATAATGACATGTTTACTTTGTCTTTTTATGATATGTGAATGTATGGATGCGACTATATATTAATGTAACCAAATGACAATGTGTAATGAGTTTAATGCAATGCCTATGTGATTATCTATGCAAATAAATTTTGTATATCACAGGATATCATCAGGAGACAAAAGGAGAGAGACAATAAGACAGAAGGAGACAAATGTTAGTATGATGAGAGAAATATTTCAACCTATTTCCATAGAACTAATAGTTTTTGCTCTTAATCTTCATTGGGTGGATTATTGTAATGGACAAAAAAAACCATGATATGACATAGACCAATGGTGTGCAAGGCTGAATCATCACATGAAACAAGTAGTCATAGAAAAGGATGATCGTGACTCATACTAAGAGCGAAATTTCCCCAATATTTTTGTCACAACCAACCACAAGAAAGAAAGACAAGGAATACAAGTCATGAAACATCTTTGCTCCTCTAAATCCTATTGTTAGGACATCCTAGAAGAACTAGCAACATGACTTCCAAAAAGACAAGACAAGACAATCATCATGATACGTTGCTGCTCCTCTAAATCCCGTGTCAGGACATCCTCAAGGAACTAGTAGCATGATGAAAAATTTAAGATGCCAAGTGTTTTCCAAGTGTTCGGATGTCGAAATGTTTTGTTTGTCAAGTGTGTCTGAATTTCTAGTATTTTGATGTCAAGATGCCAAGGTTGACAATGTCAAGATGCCAAATTGATGCCAAGTTCAGGAAGGACACATCCTAAACAATGTCGATGTCAAGATGCCAAATTCAGGAAGGACACATCCTAAATGATGTCAGTGTCAAGGTGTCAAATTCAGGAAGGATGCATCCTGAATGATGTCAGTGTCAAGGTGTCAAATTTAGGAAGGAGACATCCTGAATGATGTTGGTGTCAAGGGGACTAGTTCTCAAATGTCGTGAGAATTCCCCAAAATGTCAGATGATGGTGACGATGCCTAGAAAGGACATATCCTAGGACCTAAATAAGTGATAGGGGTCATTCTTTAGAAGGACACATCTGAAGAATAACCAAGATTTGACAGTGTGACATGGTTTGATTGAGTTTGAAAAGATGACTATATTGATCACATGTCAATTTTTGACATGTTAATACAATTTTCGTATTTGATTGAAGGATTGTCAAAGTTTGTTTGAAGAAATTATAGTCCGTTTTAAGATTGATAAAGATTCTACTTGATTTGAAAATTGTTTGATGTGTGTGCCAGTGTAGTGTAATGAACCCTAATGGACTGACCTAGTCTGGCCTCAGGGGCTCATCAATAGATGGCCTTGCCTATGTCATACACTTAGAGACCTCGTAGTTCGACACGACCAATGACTTTGTCTTGATGACCAAAGATTAAGTCATTATTTTTATTTTGAGAAACCTAAAGGGACTAACCTAATGTCTTGGGGGCTTACAGACGAGCCTTGCATATGTAGAAAATGCACATAGATGATGTAGTTTGACAAATGACATGGACTGATTGACCTAACTAACTTGACTGATATTGACTCAATTTTTTGTGTTTTTATGATATTTTGATTTTTTTGGATTTCTTTAGGACATTTTTTGATTTTTCAAAAAAATTCAAGACTTTTTATGATTTTTATGATTTTTTTAGGACTTTTTCGATTGTCAAGACCATGTGTGATACCCACTACAATCACATGATAAAAATTTCCCCCTAGTCAAGTCGAGAATGAGCCAAACAAAATGGGATGGGAAAGGATGTGACTAGTATGGACAGTGGACGGTATGCAAGACTTGATGTCAAATGTTGTTGGCCATGGAAAGAAATGTCATGATGGTAGGGTGAAGTGTTGTGATAATGTCAGAAAAGCGGATGTTTATTATGGACCAAGGTAATTAGAGTGATAGTAGATGGAAAAGCAATGACTGACTACACATGGCGCCTATTTGCTAGGTTTTCACCATGGTACTTATCCAAAGCGCCTGTTTACTAGGTTTTCACTGTTGGATGAATTATTTCTCTTTACTATTTTTGTCATTTTTTAATTTTTTGGTGTCACCAAGATGCTTGTTTGCCAGGTTTTCATCAAAGTGACAATTTTTTTTTCAAGGTTTTCGGCCAGGCTTTTTGATGCTATGCATAGAACTTTCATAGATGTAAACTATTTATAGGCTCTATCAATTGTTCGCCATCTGGAGTGGCTAGATGATATGCTCCAGAACCAAAAGAGGATGTGATAATGTAAGGACCCAACCAATTTGGTTTGAACTTGCTAGGTTTTTCTCTGTCAGACTGATTCTTTGGATTTTGCATGAGGACCAAGTCACTAATGTCAATTTTTTTGACCATGACTCTTTTGTTGTAGCTGCGACAGAGCTAATTTTGATATGCTTGCAAATGATTCAAGGCATTGTGTCAATGTTCCTCTAACATTTCCAATTCATCCAGTCATGATTGTCTATACTCTTCATAATCAATTAGACCCTTTAGTGAGACACACAAAGAGGGAATTTCAACCTCAATGGGAAAGATAACTTCAACTCCAAAGACTAAGGAAAATGGCGTGGCTCCTGTGGGTGTACGGATGCTGGTGTGGTAAGCCCACAAAGTAGGGTTAAGTTGAATGTGTCAGTCACGACTAGTGTCATTGACTATCTTCTTAATAATTTTGTTGATGGTTTTGTTGGACGCCTCAGCTTGAACGTTTCCTTGCGGGTAATATGGTGTAGAGAAATGGTGTTGGATATGGAATCATTCACATAACTCACGAATGTCTTGATGTTTGAAAGGATTCCCATTGTCTGTGATGATGGACTGGGGTATACCATACCGGAAAATGATGTAGTTGAGGATGAATTTGGAAATTTTCTTATCGGTTATGTATGTAAGGGGGATGGCTTCAATCCACTTAGTGAAATACTTACTGGCGGTGATAATTAGTTTGTGGCCAGTTGAAGAGGTAGGATGGATTTTTCCCATGAGGTCGAGTCCCCATTGTGTGAAGGGCCATGGAGAAGTAATCGACCAAAGTTCCTATGTTGGTGCATGAATCAAGTCACTATGTATCTGACATTGGTAACATGTCCTGACAAACTCAAGTGCATCTTTCTCAATGGTTGGCGAGTAATACCCAAGTCTTGTTATCTTCTTGGCTAAAGTAGGACCACTCGAATGAGACCCGCATATACCCTCATATACCTTGTGTAAGGTCGTTCATGCTTCATCAGTGTCGAGACATCGAAGAAGGGTATTGTCAAAGCTTCAGTGGTATAGGGTGTCATTGATGATGGTGTATCAGGAAACTTTGTGGATGAAGGACTTTCATTGGTTGTTGGATAGGTTGGGGGGAAAGGTTTGGGACTTGAGATAGTCATAAATGTCTTGATACCATCGAGGATTGGGACCGACTAGCTCACACACCATCTCTGATTTTGGAATGTCATATGGAGGGACCAAAAGTTGTTCTACCAAGAATTCAAATTGTGGCACATTACTTGGAATGTCTAAGAGAGAGCCAATTGTAGCTATTACGTCTGCTGCCTTGTTTTGTGCTCTTGGAACTTGTTCAAAAGTCACCATGTGGAAATATGTATGAAAGCTATCAACCATTCATTTGTAAGGCATTAATTTCTCATCCTTGGTGTCATAGTCATCGTTAACATGGTTGATGACCAGCTGAGAATCTCCATAGGCATGAAGTGTCTTAATTTTCCATTTTATGGCCATTCTAAGTCTCGTAACAAGTGCCTCATATTCTGCAACATTATTTGTGCACGAAAAAGAAATGCGGAATGACTTAGGGATGGATTCTCCTTGTGGTGTGATAAACAATATTCCTGCCCCTAAGCAATGATTAGTATGAGACCCACCAAAATATAGCCTCCATGGTGACTTAGGCTCTGTACGAAATATAGAATCACCAGGAAAATCCACCACCAATTGGTGATCACTTTGTATAGGTGCATTTTTCAATTGGTTTGCTATCACTTGTCCCTTTATGGCCTTTTGTTCCACATATTGAATTTCATACTTGCTCAAAATCATGACCCATTTTCCCAGATGACCTATCAATGTTGTGTGACTCAAGAGATATTTCAGGGGATAAATCTTTGTGACCAAATGTGTCTTGTGGTTCAACATGTAGTGCCTTAGCTTCTGAGTAGCAAAGACAACTGCTAGGAAAGCATGTTCAATGGTTGTGTAATTTAGCTCATATTTGTCCAGTGTTTGACTGATGTAGTATATGGCCCTTTCCTTTTCATCATGGTTGTTATGTGCCAGTAATGCCCCCAGTGCTAAATTTGTTGTAGAAATATATAGTATCAAAGGTTTCCCTTTGATTGGTGGCATTAAAATAGGTGGTGAGAGTAGGTAATCATTTATTTTTTGAAAGGCCTCTTGACATTTATCTATCCACACAAAGGGGATACCCTTACGCAGGAGGTACTAGAATGGTGGACACTTGTCGGCCAGTTGCACTATGAAATGTCAGATAGATTGTAATATGACTTGTAATGTCCTGAGTTCACTTATCCCTTTTGGAGGAGGCATTTCTAATATTGCCTTCACTTTGGTAGGATCCGCTTCAATGCCTCTGTGAGAAACAATGTACCCCAAAAGCTTGCCTGATGTCACAACAAAGACACATTTCTTTGGATTCAAGCGTACCTTTTATTCTTCTAGTCCCTTGAAGATTTTTTCTAACACATTCAAGTGGTCTTTTCATGTAAAATATTTTTCCAAAAGGTCGTCTACATAATCTTCCATTATCTTGTGTATCATGTCATTTAATATTGTTGTCATAGCTCTCTGATACATGGTGCCTACTTTCTTAAGACCAAAAGGCATGAAGTGCCAATAATATGTACCCAAAGGACATGTGAATGTTGTTTTATGCTAATCTTTAGGGACAATACGAATCTAATTATAACCTAAGAAACCGTCCATGAGGGACAGCATGCCATATCTTTCCATGAGCTCAACTATGATATCTATGTTTGGAAACGGAAAGTCATCCTTTGGACATGCTTTGTTCAAGTCTCTAAAATATGTGCACACCCATATCTGACCATTTAGTTTTGTAACCGATACAAGATTGGATATCCATTCAGCATAGTTGATAGACTGTATGAATCTCGCATCTAGAAATTTCATGAGTTTGACTTTAACTAATAGGGCGATCTGAGGATGCATCTTACATAGCTTTTGTTTTACTGGCTTGGCATTTGGAAGTAGTGGCAAATGGTGTAAGACCAATTCAAGATCCAACCCAGGCATATTAGCATATGACCATGCAAAATTAATTTTGCGCTCTGCAAAGGATTTGTGGAACTCAGGTTTCTCTTCTTCTGTCAAGGATGTCGCAAAGAGGACAATTTTGGTATCTTCTGTTGTGGATATGTTAAGTTCGATGGTGTCCTCTATGAGCATTGCTGATTTTTCTTGAGTCACAGGAAGAAAGTCCAATCCTCCATCTTTGGGTGCCTCAGAGAGGTTTTCACCCGCATATATGTCCTTTATTTTTACCTTTTTATCGTCAAAAGGTGCCTTTGGGTTTTCACCTAAAGACGTGTCATTTTTATTTTATTTTTTATTTCATTTTGCGACTAGAGGATGGAGCAATCTCCCCAAAGTAAGCTGCACAATCTAGTTCAATAGAAAATCTATCCTTGTGATCTCCACTTGGTATGCCCTCATGTAGTCCCATGAATTCTACAATGGCCTCATCATTCTGAAATATGTTCATGACTAGTGGGCCTTGTTGATCCCAATCAATTAGTTGTGGGTAGACTAAGGAGATACCATCATCAGTATTGTTGAATTGTGGGGAGGATGCAGAAAGCATGCAGACAGATTCAAAGACATTGAAAATGTAGTTGTCATCATCCAGTTCTCAATTGGATTCTATCCAATATTCTCCTTCACTTGATACATACTCATTGTCAAAATAAGGGACAAAAGGACTATCATTGGGGTTGGTAGCATCATGTGGCAATTTGGATGATTCCAAATGATGGTTATCATTGTTAGATGGTTGGGAAGATATGTTGGGGTTATGGCTAATAGGACAAGGAGATGATTCAGGTTTGTCATTGTTCCTTGGGCCAAAGAGTCTATCCTAATTTTCTCGTTTCCTTGGGATCTTAAGATTGTCATTATTCAGTGTTGGGTCAATCTTAAACATTTACCAAAATATTTATTCAAAGTTAAGTTCTCCAAGTTCAAGGAACAATTCATCAAGGCAACAATTGCTTAAGGATCGTTGGGAGCCAAATTCCCATTCATGGGAGTCAGTTTCGGTAAGGGATTCCTCAATAATCTCGACACTTTATGAAGCATTCACGATCTCAGTAAAAAGTCCACTGGTATGCTGATCGTCATTTTTAGGTAATCCATACCCTAGCCCTAGAAGTTTTGGTCTACGTGGAGGCATGATTGGTTCATGCATTCCAGTCTTATTTCTACCAAGGCCACTAGTTCCATCATAGCCTTTTTCCTTTATCATGTCATAGCCTTTGCTGTATATCTAGACTGGTAAAGGAGGTAGGTTTTCCATTTCTTTGTAAATCCATCATGATATGTCTTCAATTTCCTCATTGTTCATGTCTCCCCATTTTATGAAAACTATTATTGGTCGAACTTTCAAAATTTCTTTAGGTTCCATTCCGAAACAAGGCCGACCATAGACCTCCGTAGACGGGTATTTTTTTGATGCAATATGCCACGTATTCAGTTTGAATTCTTCATAGCCTAGGTATTGGATCTTGACGGTGGACTCAACCTTAGGAAGCGAGGAAGATGATGGTGTGGTCGTAGATGTGGAAGGAGTGGACGTGGACAAAGAGGTGAGTGTGGAAGGGTCAATGAATTGGAAGAAGATGAACTAGGAGCTTCTCGGTTGATGGGAACTTGATGTTCTGAAATACCCCTTAGATTGGTGCAATATTGAAAGGGATCAAGGTCTCCATATATGGTGATTTCTGTGCCGTCAAATGGAAACTTCAGACATTGGTGGTAAGTGAATGGAATAGCTTTGAGGGCATGAATCCAAGGTTGGCCAAGCAAGATGTTATAGGGTAATTCAAGATCCAGGGCTTGGAAAGTTGTGTATATAATGACTGGCCCAACTCTGATAGGAAGAGTGATAACACGTCGAGAGGAATGTTCTTCATCATCATACGCCTTTATGACTATGCTCTTTGTTGCGTCTATGCAAGCATTAGAAAAACTTAGAGCCTTAACCAATTTTAAGGAGCATATGTTCAGTCCTGCTCCACCATCTACTAAAACTCATATGACCTTGTGTTTATTGATGAAAAATTCAATGTGTAATGCATCATTATGGTTGGAATTTGGTGATGAATAATCTTGGTTTGAAAATGTTACATGATGGGGTGTAGTGAGGTAACCCACCATGGCCTCAAACTGGTTGACATCAATGTCTTGAGGGATAGAGGACTCTTGCAAGGCTTTTTTGAGTATAGCCTTATGTGTAGGAGAAATATGAAGTAGCTCGAGTATGGATATTTGTGCAGGGGTCTTGCCTAGTTGGTCGATAAGGTTAAACTAACTCTTAGGTTGCGACTATTTTGTAGATGGATCGGGTATGGTAATTTTTGGTTGCCGAGGAGGAGGACTAGCTATGGTGATTTTTCCACTTCAGGTAGTAGAATTACATTTAGGTGCCCTTTTGACAATGATGGTATTGCCATATTCATCATTGGTTCGGATGTTATTAATGATGGTTTCACCTGAATAATAAAATGTAGTGCAACCATAATTGGCTTGATTATTATTAGTCTTGGAACCTGATGTGGAGGCTTTATTAGAACCATGGTCTTGTAGTGGGTTTTTGTGAATAGGATGGTTTGCATTTTATGTAAATTGTGGCCCACCCAATTCAATTGTGCGATTTTCAATGAGGTATTGTACAATATTTCTTAGTTGCCGATAAGAGGATGTCTTATGCCCTTCAGCCTGGTGGTAATCACAAAAAGTGTTGTCATCCCACCATGATGGTTTTAACTACCCTAGGTCATATGGATTAGGGTCCTCAAGTGTGATGAGACTGTTTTGAAGGAGCTTCTTAAGGACATCCTCAATTGGTTCTCCCAAAGTGGTGTATGTTTGACTTTTCAAAAATTGTCTTGTCTGGCAGGGTTGTCCTTGACTTTGACTGTTTTGACCGCTTTGGTTATTTGGAATGACATTGGTGGAGGGCGTTAGTATTGTTGTTGGTTTGTTTCATGGCTGAGCTCCTTTAAGAGTCAGTACAAGACCCATCATGTTTACAACCTTGGCATCAACAATGCCATCACTGGTAACATGTTTATTTTTGACCCAATACTTATTTTTGTCTGTGGATGGGTTTGTGTTTGTGTTTTTAGGACCATATTTTAGTTCTCCTTTAGCAATGAGAGCCTTCTCAACTTGGAAACCCTTTTCGACTAGGTCTATGAAGGTTGTGCAACAATGAACTTGCAATCCATATTTCAATGGGCTTAGGAGTGTTTGAACAAACATGTCAACTTTTTCCTTTTCAAGTATGTCAATGTGGCAACAACTTGCTAGACTTCTCCATCTTTGAAAAAATGGGATAAATGTTTCACCAGCGTCTTCTTGTGTAAGTGTGCATAAGCTAGTGATGGAAGTGTCTATGTCAATGTTATAGGCATAATTTTTCACAAATTTGTCTGTCAATTCGTCCCATGTTTTTTATCCCTTTTAAAGTGGAGAACCATTCAAGTGCAGGTCCTATAAGACTCTTAGAGAAGATTCTCATCAAGTAAGTGTGCTCATAGGAAATGTCCATGCAATTGGTTGTGAATTCTCGAACATGTTCAATAGGATTTCTCTTGCCCTTATACTTGGTGAAATTTTGTGCCACATACCCAAGAGGAAATGGTGGCATGTATAGACTCATGTCAAAAGGATATGGGCATAGGTCATATGACATGTGTGACTTCTTCTCGAACATTTTCATAGTCTCTATGGTCTTTTGCAAGTGAGCCACTTGAGCTGTCAAGGCATCAATTATAGGATTATTTGTTGCATCACACATGGGAGTGATAGGTATCCCATGGGTACCCATTTTTTGTGAAGAGATTTTGGTATTTTGTTGTGGGATGTGTTGTTGTGAGATGTACGACGTGTTTAGATTTGAATGTTGTTGGTGTTGAAATTTTTGATGAGGGACATGTTGATGCGTGTGGATATGTGATGCATATGTAGGAATGTGTTGCATATGTAGGAATGTGCCCTCCAGCCATTTGAGTCAAAATTTGTGGGATATGTTGACCATAAATATTTTGGTGTGCAAATGAGGTCATATATTGTGTATTCTGATTACCGTGTCCAAATTGTTGGAATTGTCCATGGGGAATGTTTGTGTTTTTCCCTTGGGAGGTATTGGTATTAAATTATGATGACGTGTTAACATTTGGTTTTAGTCCTCAAATAAAGATAGGTTGTTTACTTCCTCCGAAAGGATAGAATGAGGTACCAATGAAAGGGTTTGATGATGATGCACCCATGGCACTAGATGAAGCTCCAAATAGAGGATTTGAAGAGCTTTCTCCCATTGATGAGGACCCAAAGGTAGCTCGAACTGATTGTGAAGATATTGTTGACATTGTTGGCATTGATTGTGACATGGCTTGTGGCATAGTTGGTGTTCCTCCAAGGGATGTTGCATTAATTGTATTGGAATTGTTTTGATTGGAGGTGTCAATGGTGGTAGTGGTTGTGGATATTTGTGAGGTGGCACCAACATTATTGTTGACATCATTTTGAGGTTGACTAGTGTTGGAGGCATTATTTTTTGTTGTTGTTGGCATCATGATTGGGAGTGTCTGCTCTTAATTTATTGATGTCAAATCCTTGTGGTAATTTGACTCCTTGATGTAAAAGTATGGCTAAATATCTATCTCTATCATGCAAAACTATGTCTTCTACAAAAGAGGCCACTTTAGTATTTTGTGTTGCAACTTCAATTTTTTCCTCAAATATGTTTCCATAATCATCTCTACGTATGAATGGTTCAAAGGGATTACATGACGAAAATGGCATGTTCATGTTGCTAAAAGGATTGATGAAAGATGTGTCTTGCTCCATTTTTTTATTCATGTCATTGGAAAAGATGTAAGTGTTGTTGTCTTGTCCAAAATTAGCCATTTGTCTTCTTTTTCTTTGAAGCCTAGTCTCAACCATATAAGGAGTTACTCAAATTAGGAAGGGGATGAAAATGATAACTAAATGACACTATGTTTTTGGATTTTTGGAATAAAGAATGACAATGCAATATGACAATGAAAACTATGTTTTTTTTTGGATTTTTGACAATAAGGGATGCAATATGACAATGTTGTCTAAAGGGAGTGACTAATGCTAAAGGACAATGAAGACTAAGATGACAAGTTATGACACTAATTTTTTTGTATTTTTGGAATAAAGGATGTCAATGCAAGGTGATAATGACATTTTCCTAAGGGAAATGAATAATGCAAGGTGATGAGGTTGTCAAGAAAAGATGCCAAATGGCAAGGTGACAATGAGGACTAGTATGAAAATTTTGACTAAGGAAATGACCAATGCAAAGTCTAGATGCCAAATGAGGACTAAGATGGAAGTTATGACAATGTTTTTGGATTTTCAAGGATAAGAAATGCAAGGAGAGGAATAAAATGATTTGAATGTCTAAAGTATGCAAATGCAAAGGTCTAAATGATTTGGAAAAAGGTTGCTCAACCACCCTAAGTTTGATCTATGTCTAAATTTTGGAATATCAAAGGACTTGTTTGAAGGACTAAATGACAATGACAAGATGAATAAGTGAGGTTTCCTAACTTGACTTATGAGTTGGAAAGATCTCACAAAAGGACAATGACTAAAGGAGATAATGATGACTAAGTCTAATGATAACCTACTTTTGAAGGAAAATATTTTACAAAGTATGGTAAGGTTTTCCTAAATCCAAAATATGCAAATGAAATGAGGAACTAAGGATTGGTTTATGACTGAAAATGAAAATGGTGAAGCCTAAGGATGAAACTAAAATTTGCAAAGATAAACCTATGGTAAAATGAAAATTAAAGTGTGCGAGAAATGGAAGATTTGAGCAATTTTCTTCTAGTTTTTGACAAAAGCTAATGGAAAAAGATGTTTGATGATAGATTGGACCAGTCTACTTTTTGATTTTAGTCTGTGATAGAGTTTTTGTTTTTGTCATGCAAATGTGTCATTTTAGGTCATAGATGCATCATAGTATAGCAGATGTAGCTTAGTTTTAGCGAATGTGGTTCTACAGAAAGCAAATGCAACTTAGTATTGCGAATGCGGTTTTATGAAAAGAAAATATGGTTCGGGCTAGGCAAGTGCGGTGTTATACAAAGAAAATGTGTTTTGTCAAAGTGAATGCGGTGTTCTACAAAGTGAATGTGGTGCAACTAAGTGAATGCATTGCGGAAGATGTGGTGGAGAATGCAAAATGTCTAATTTGTTTGCAGTTTTGGTAAAAACTCTGAATTGTTTGAGGTTGAATTTTTGTTTCCAAATCTTTAAGTGATGTTTTTTTGTTTGAATGTCTGAGAAAACACTTGGAAAACATAATATTTTTTCTTAATCAAGCACGAAGAAGATAAGAACAATCCTAGGTTAGGTAAGGACAATATTTGCTAGATTCCACGTGGGTTTCCCCAACCACACTTATTCTTAGCTTGTGAATCTAGAAGCTTGGCCGCATGGGCTCCCCCTTATAGTGCACTACTTCTCAGGCCAACCAAGCTTCCAACCCCCATAAATTTCCCATGGTAGGTTGGTCACCTCTACTAAAAACTATGAGAATGTGGATGCCTTCACAACGACTGTTATTGTGCTAGAAAATAGAAGGATTTTGGCTTCTACACAAAATTTTTTAGTTCGGGACCCCTATTCGAGTGGCCATACATGGGGCAAAGATTAAGCTCTGTTAAGGAGGAATTCCATCTTGAAGAGGTTATGTTCAACAGGGTTTTTCGAAATCCTACTTTGTTCGTATGACACATCCGCACTCGTAATCCTACGCTTTCCCTTAGGATTCACATTTATATACTGGTCAGGGGTAGCTTGGCCAAAGAGATCTATTGTTAGTTTGAGTGACCCTGGGGTGAGTAATTTTTCCCACCAAGGAAGGCCCAATTCCTTGAGTCAATAACCATTTCTCTTATACCCAGGATCACACAAGTGCGCAAGGGGAGAGGATACTTCGATTATTGAATCGGGGTAAACACAAAAATAGATGGGTTTGGTTTTCTGATCACCTAGTTTGCACAAGGTGAGAGCATAATCACCTACCACCTTCAAGCACAATTAAGAAAATTACAAAAAAATGTTCTTTTTAAAGCACCAATTGAAGTGTTTTCTAATCTAAAACTAAACAAACACAAGCATTTCAAAGTGATAGCCTTGGACAATTGAATCTACAAAACCACTAGTTAGTAGTTTCAAAGAGATGCCTTGGACCCACAAAAGACTCAAAGCCACATGTTGCAATAGCCTATTAGTAACTAGAAAATCCCTAAACTAGAAGATTGCAGAAAGGAATAACAGTTTGCAAAAAGAAATCAAGAAAATTATGCAAAAATTTGAAAGCAAAAGTTTACCAGACAAATGTGTCGCAGGAGAGTGAATGCGTCACTCTGCACAACAAATGTGGCTTGGGTCTGCAAGCTGGAATCTGACAGGAAAATGCATCGACTTGCAAAGAAAATGTGGCTTAGGTCTGCAAGCTTTAATCTGACAGGAAAATGTGTCGACCTGCAAAGTAAATACATCGCGGCAAATCAAATGCATCATTCTGCAAGTCACATGCATCACAGCAGAGCGTATTCATCGTTTGAAGCAGAAAATGTGTCACAAAATTTTCCTAGGGTTAGCAGATTAAATGCAAAAACACAAAAACCCAAAGCAATAATGAAGTGCAAAGGAAATAACATGAAAACTAATGAAAGATCTCACCCAAAAATTCTTCATTCTCCATGGCTGACCTCCATTATACCTTCTCAACTTGCTGAAAATATGATGTTTCCCTTACATTTTATCTGAGAAATCTAATGACTATGACAATCCCTAAGCAAATGTTGAAGGATTTTAACCTAAATGACCTCACAAATGCAACTAGAAAACTATGAAGTATGCAGAAAATAGCTTAAAATGACAAGATAGCAAGAGCATGAGATGAAAAAATATGAGCATAAGGTTGCAAGATGACATGAGATTTCCTAAAACAAGATTACATGAGATGTCCAAATGAGATCAAAATTTCCATTTTATAGAAAACGCAATTTTGAGTGAATGACCAAGATTAAAAGTTCACAAATTCCCTAGAATCAATGGTCAAGATTCAATGTGACAACCCACAATTAGGGTTAGGGAAACATTAGGGAAAATTTAAAATGAATGGACATGATTGATTTTTAGAAAATCAAATCAAGGGTTGACAATGTATGTGACAAGAGATAAGATTGGCACATAAAAAGAGGTGGCTGAAAAATCAAATAATAATAGAAATTACTTGATTTTTGGAGGAAAAAGATTATTTTGAATTAAAAATTAATTTAATTCAAAATGGTGGGGTCACATGACAGTAAATAATTAATTTGAATCATTTACTTAAAGAGGGAAATTGGAGAGTGCGACCATTTTAAATAATTTTATTGAAAATAGGGAAAATGTCAAGGTGGCAATAATTAAATAAATTAAAGAATTTATTTAATTATAAGAAGACATGAAAGAATTAATGACGTATTTCAATAAATAAATAAAATTTATCTATTTAAATAATCAGGGAGAAATTAGTGGACAAGGATAATTAAATAAATTAAGAAATTCATTTAATTATGGAAAGACATTAGACAATTAGTGACATATTAAATAAATAAATAAATTTATTTATTTAATAATCAAGAAGAATAAAAAAAAATGAATTCATTAAGTAATTATGAATTATTTAATTAATAGTCGAAAGTGGACCAAGGACATAATTAAATAAATTAATTATGCTAAGACGAAATATGGAGAAAATAAAATTTGTATGCCTAGGTCATTTTTATGTGTCTACATTTTGTCCCTCTTTGTCATAATGCAGCTTGTCGCATTGTGACAAAGAAAATAAGTCAAGGTCATGCCCTAGTGAAGGTACGAAGTATCTATGTCCCCTTGGGAAAATTTTCAAATTTTGGCCTGGCGAGAGAAAAATTTGGAAAGTGTCCCGATAAGTCAATTTGATGACTAGAAAAACAATGGTGCAGATGGTTTTGGATTTCAAGGAGTTTAAAGTAGCCAAAGGCATGGTCAAAGTTTGTCAAAAGAACCTCCAATAATAATTTTTTTGAAAAATCCCACTTTGACCCTATAAATAGGTTGAAAATGGGGTAAAAGTCAATTCATTTTCACATTCACCGTAGCAAATTTGAGAGCTCAGAGCGAGGAGGACTTTGGAGAAAATGGTGATTCCAGTGACCAAGCACCATGGGGAGATCATTCAGACATACAGGCAGCCAGAGGACTCGGAGGAAATAATTCCCTTGGAGTTAGAGATTCCTACATTAAGAATTGCTCCTCAAGGACTTATTGACGATAGAAACTATAAAGAGAAAATATTAAATCAGCTTGAAATGCTCGATGAACAACGCATCAACACTCTTGAACATCTTTAGGATTATTGCAAAAGGAAACATTGACATTACAATCTCAATGTCATCCCTCACACATTCAACAAAGGTGATTTAGTCCTATCTAAAAATCAATGCAACCTCAATGTTGACCCAAATGAAAAAGGAAAGTTTAGTCCTAATTGGTTAGGACCCTACATAGTTGACAATTTTTTTGGGTCTGATGCATACATGTTAACCGAACTAGATGGCACGCCTCTCAAAAAACCTATCAATGTCACACATCTATGCCAATATTATGTCTAATCCTTTGAATAGTATGAATGATAAAATAATGTTGTTAGAGCTACTAGATTATATTCCATATGCTTTCACATTGCTTCATTCCTAACAAAAGCTTAGGCATATGTCTTGAACACTAAGGTGATTATGTAAAGTATTTTTTATATAATTACTTTAGGTTTCATGCTATTCAAGTTCATCTTGTGTGTTATGGTAGATTAGATCCTTATATGCATTTCATGTTCTTTTGTTAGATCATAGGTGCATTTAATTTAGCATAACATACTTAATTACAATGTTCCATATAAGAGAAACTATAATAAGTTTTAATTAGATCACATAAAGCATGTTAAATCATGAAGATATTCATTAAATAACCTTACAAAGGTTATTTAATTAATCACATTTCCATTTAACATTCAACACATAAATTTAACTAATAAAACATCATATGCGCATATATATGTATATCATAGTTTTGTGTACATGTCATCAATATATACAATATCATTGAGGTTTATGGAACTCGCACCACTCCAGTGGTAGTACATTGGGAGACAGTGGTGTGCCATCGTGATCACGATCCGCCAAGTCTGAGAGAAAACTCTAAGCCCCGTATTTGTCCAAGGGCCTCCCTATGTGCTCCTGTTAACTGATCTCTCTCTGCTTGCAACCTGGCTACTTCCAACTCTAGTCTCTTGAACTCTGCTGGGGTTTGGGATGACTATGCCTCTGGTGTAGCATTAGCTAGGTGAACTCTCCTCCTCAAACTATCATATGGCACTTGTAGTCTCGTGAATGGCCCGAGTGACTTTGGGTCCTGATCCACAATGGGCGGGGGCACATAGTATGAGTCTATGGCTTCCTCGTTGATTGACATGGACACTATCTCTACATTTTCCTATTGATAGAGATTCTACAAATCTCTTGCATCTCCTACAAGATAGAAATAATAAATAATCAGTACACATCATGATATATATATATATATATATATAAAGCATAAGCATAATCAAAAAGTACATGAATAAATAAAATATCATCACCAATATCTCTGGTAGGCTATGAAATATCAATCTCATCCTGTGCAAGGGGCATGGAAGATGTGCTAGCCCCTCCATGACTATGGGTATTGATGCCTATTGCGACAGCTGCTCGTGATCTAGTCATACGAATGGGCAAGGGCTCTCCCCACTTGTGTTGTGCTCGATCCTCAGCTGTTGCCTCATCACCCTCACTCATGGGTGGCTCCTCCTCCTCATCCTCCTCTTGGTCCTCCTCATCATCCTCATCTCCTCCATCCTAACCATCATAATCAGGATTTTCATCCTCATCATAGTCCTCATCTATGACATCTATACATATTTCCGCAGCCCTGTACTGTGATGGAGATTCCAAAATTTATGTAATCTCTGGAATTCCCATGGACATGGACTAAAAATTATACCCTCATTCTCATGGTTAGGACAAGGTTGTGTATTTGAAAACCCTTGGTTGTTCTAATTTTGTGTTGACTTGCTTTTCCCAGTTTCTAGTAGCTTAAGTCATCACCTAAGCCATCATATGCATCCATCCACCGACCCCTTTGGTTAAGAGCGCTGGTCACCCAACCAACCATCGACTTTATCTATTTCCTAAAGTCGGGTTTTAATTTCCCAAGTGAATTAAGCTTAAGTCATCCACCCAAGAGGGTTATGTCACCGTCGGCCAAACAATGGCCCTTTATTAAATGCTAACCTTTCCGTGTGTGTAGGTTTTGAGATTTGAGGCTATAGGAAATAATCTTGGCTATACCCCGCCAGCTCGCAGGTGATAAATGCCAGCTAGTTATGCAGTGCAAGGGCATGAAGATTAAGATGTGTCTCCTCATATGAACGTTGGGCCTGGTCTCCACTATCCCACTTATTGCTCATGGTTCTGAACTAACGGTGGTGATTAGATTGTGGGATGCAATTTGAACTATTCCCCGCTAGCTCGCAGGGAGAAAGTGAACACCCCTTAGAAGCTGTGGGATCAATGAGGTCCCGACACATGGAATAGTTCACCCAACCCACAAGGTAGATGAGACCCATTGATGGGTAGGTTGTTACTTGACTTGGCTCCATGCTATTGGCTAGAGGAAAATGGACCAAGTATTGCTAGAATTCAAATCCTGTCAGCCCGATGTGAGTCATGTGATCTCCCATCTCATCACAAGATTGACAATAGATACTTAAAATTAGAAAATATACATGTGGTAGTCATTTCTTTCTACATCTAGCTTTCATTAATGACATACTCCTTACAGGAGTGATCAAATTGATCTTCGTGCATGTGGAGACTTAATCACTAGAAATCATGAAGTATGATCTGCTGATTTCCATGAACTTGGGAAATAAACTACGACAATATGTATGCCAACAAATTTCCCAGATCGCGCGTGTGTTTTCATCAAATCATTGATATTGTTGTCATCCCATTGCTCAATAAATACAGCTCGAGAGTTGTTATTTTTGCCATTGTAGTTGATTGTTAGGTATTTTGAGTATGTGAAGAAAACCAAGGTGATGAGCGCAGTTTATTTTAATATAAGAATGAGTAAGGTTGGCACTCCATCTGTCCCAATGCAAAGGTGTGTTAGACTCAATTTACAGAATTCTTACGGGGTAGACTTAGAGTTTATGTAGAGTGCTTGTAAGAGTGTCCATGGCAAGGAATCTTCACCCATGATTACTAGATGCATCCGCCGACTGAAAGGCCCATCTTCCAGCTTAGAGATAATGGGAATAAAAGGAAAGGAAGCTATTGGGCAATCTAGAAAAATGCAAAGGAAAATTAGGTATGGTCATGGCTCATTTGGATGGTAGAACTCTCCCATTGATGTTACTGATAGCTCGTCCGATAGAAAAATGAAGATAGACTCTAGTTACCGTCGGTACATAGCGACCTTGGGCCGAGCTCTATCTCCTGAGGTAGAGGTGTTAACTGTTCCTCCTTTGGCTGTTAGGACTCCGAGTGGGCGAGATGTTGCTATGATGAAAGAGGGAAAAGTCAAGGAAGGAGTTGAAGTTTCAGCTCCAACCCTCACTACAACATGAAGTGGGTGTGTGTATCATGGTGTTCGTGCTGCTGGTGAAAGGGTTTCTTGTTAATGAAAAGGTGGTGGTGAATGAAATTTTTGTGTTGTTTAATAACTTTTGTGGTGGTCATTTTCTCCCTCTATGTGGGTGGAAACTTTTTGAGGTGTTAGATGCTAATTGTGTGCCCTCGTGGTAATCTAAGTGTCAGTCTTGCTACTTACATGGTGATCAAGGAAATTTTGGTGGTACTTTGTTTCTTCCTTAGGGCAGCTGTGGCAATTATGTTTTCCCAATCTTAAGAAAATCACCATGTGGGGAATTTTGCAATCAAAATTTGATGTGAAATGAAATTTTGTAATGTAATTGCATTTCGAGCCAGAAGCTTGTTGGCTCCCTTACTCTATAAAAGGGAATTTAGGGTTCATTTGTAGGGGTTCTAACTTTTTGAGTCTTCAGGTCAAGTATGTAAAAGGGTAGAAAATAGAAAAATATTAGAAAATAGGGTAGTCAAATTGTCTTGGTTTTGAACTTTGCATATGAAAATCTTAGTGAGTTTTGTATAAATTACTAATATTGAAAGTAAATCCCATACATAGTTCATTTACTCTTCTCTGTAAACCATTTTGCAAGTTTTGAATATAATATCAATTATATTTGGTTCATCTTCAAATGTTTCATTTGAATGCATGCCTTCATTTTTTCCTTGGTTCATTGAATCAACTAAATGTTTAAATGAGGCCATGAAATTTAATGATTTATTGAGAATTTGGTAAGAAGTGATGAATTATGTGTAGAGAGTTTCCATAACACAAATCCTTATGGGAATAATTCCATAATTATCATATTTTGAGAATTTATGCATGACAAGTTGTAAGATGCATGACTCCATTACCAAATAGATGAAGACGCTGGCCTATTTGTCATGGTATTTTCCTTTTGAATGATAATAATATATCAAACTATCAATTTAGGGTTAGAATACAAATATTTTGAAATTATCTACAATGAAGCATGTAAGTGAGATATTTTCATGTTCCTAGTAAATTGATGGATATTTGCTTAAAGATTGGCCAACCTTTGAGTGAATTGTGTTGTTTACCCCTTATAGGAATTGATCTGTGATTTTCTATGTCATTTATTGAAATAGTCAAATAAAATGCTAAAAGGAGCACCCTCCTAGGTCCCACGGAGCCCGAAGAGTAGAATATTGTAGTCTTCAACTAAATCTTGTTAGTTGGCCATTCGCTTTAAGGGTCTTAAACATAGGAGTTGGCTACTCTTTAGAGATTCCTTAGGTGTACTAGGAAAACACCAACAAAATGGTGACTCTGTTGGAGAAATTCTCATTCTCCAAATGAAGATAAAAAATATAGAGTCAAAGGGTGAAGCGAACCTAAACATCTTGATTGGATAACAAAAAATTATAGAACCTAGCAAATATTTTGAGTGTAGCAAAGACTGAAGGATCTAAACATGACTCTACTATAGAAGATAGCCCAAAATGTGTACTACTTGTAAAGAAACTTAATCTCACTTAAAGTTCATTCCTCTAGAAAGAGGTGGCTAGTTTGACTCAAGAAACCTATTAAAGCATACATTAATTGATCAGATCTACAATTTACAAGGCAAAGGATAGTCATATGGTACAAATTACCAGGTATTTTCATAGAATTTGAAGAAATATGAGTGTATCATTAGTAAATCAAGATAAATTTCCCATACTGGAGGTGTAAATGATTCCCTAATGAGTGAATTAACACTAGATGAGGGAATGATAGTAATATTTTAGTAGGCTTTTATGTACAAGTTAGATTTTTGCATAATGATGAAAGGAGAATTTCAAATTGTTAGATCTTAGGTAGCATTTGTAAGAAGTACATATACTAGAAGCTTAGGATCATATTTTGTGAAAGGAATTGGGATAATATTGTATGTTTTCTTGAAGCATTCTAAATTTATTTTCAAGAACTAAGGATAGGTTATCAATTCACATCATCTAGCACAAATATGGAAAAGGACATGCAAGGTGAACAATCATTGTCTCACCAAAGCAATTTCAGTATTGATAGGTACAAGGCAATTAGCTTTGACAATGGTTGTGGGTACCCAAATATTGTACCACCCAAGGTTAGGGACAAAATAACAAGATTTAGTGGTGACAAGTCAGAGTCAGCAAGAAGGCATGTGCAAGAATTTTCTGATGTGATGGGTGACTATGAGATAGATTGCAAAGATGTGGTTATGAAGCTATTCGTTCAATCTCTGAAAGGAGATGTAAGAGATTGGTTCTCTTTCCTACCTGCTTCTTCTGTACATTGTTGGAATGAACTTAAGGCATCCTTCATGGATCAATTTGGTGAAAGGATAAACCCAAGTGTTGCAAGAAATAATTTCATGGATATTTCTAGGGATAAGGGGGAATTGGTCCCTTCTTTCAACCTTAGATTTGCCAAGGTCATAAGGGAAATCCCCAAGAACATGAGACCAAATGATGTAGAGTGTTTGGTTGTATATTTGGGAGAATTTCATAGTAAGATGAGCTTCTTGTTGAGAGATAAAGAGCCCACCACCTTACAACAAGCCTACCAAGAGGTTGTGAACATTGAGTAATTTGAAATACTCAATCATGAGAGGACCTGCGATTGCTAGCAGTAGTTTTAATAGCACTCAAGCTAGTGAGCCAAACCAGTCAGGAAGTAAATTTTTTTATCAAGAAAAGGAGCCCATTGATGTTGCATCTACATTAGCCCCACTAGATGCAGAACATGAGCAAGCATCAACCTCACATCAGCCAAGGATGGGGGTGGATGATTTGATTCTCTCTGTTATAAAGTTGTATGAAATAAAGAGCCATGTGAATGAGTTACCATATGACTTGTTTTCTAGATTCATGGATGTTCTGGAGATACCCAAGAGTTTTAGGCCTAGAGATGTAATGCACATTAATTTGTTTTGTGAAGCTTACATATCAAGATTAAGCCAGTGGTTTGAGAATCAGAAGCCTCATAACCTTGATCAAGTAGTGGATTCGATAAATATAATGGAAGAAAATGAGCATGGTCATATGACCCTAGTTGTTTCACAGAATGTGGGAAATCATTTCCATATTGAGGAGGATTAGAGATTAAGGTTGACAAATCAAGGAGAAGCATCAGAGTCTAAAAAACTAACTGTTGAATGTTGTTATTTTACAAGAAACATAGAAACAAGTGCATATATTAGTGATGAGGATGAAGAGATAGGGTGTGAGAACAAGGAGATAGTACCTAATTATCTCCCTTGGGATGTCATAAGATATGAGAAAACACAAGAAGTACATGGTGAAACCTCACAAACTGATTCAGCCAACACTCATCATGCACAAGTCAGTGAGGAGAATACACTTATCTTCGATGATATGGCACGAATGAGAAATCAAAGTGATGAGATTGAGTTTGGAAAATATTCTATTGAATATGATTCTTCTTATGAAGTGGAGATGGAATCGCTTGCTTCTAGTAGAGGATATGTTAACAACCTTGAGGGTGTGTGTTTCCTAGGCATTGAGTAGTACTCTTCATGTGAAGAATTCTTTGAAGGTGGATCAATTATTGTGAGTGTAAATGATGAGGAGGATGTTGAGAATGTTTCTCTCTATTCTTCAAGTGATTATGCTGAATTTGAATGCACTAATGATTAGAATTGTTGGAATCCTGACATTGAGGAAGATGAAGTACATGAAACTATCATGAAGGTATGGAAAAATTCTTTATTTGATGAACCCGTATTGGAAAGTGAGGTTATAAGTGATAATTCCTATTGGTATAGAAGCAATACTTTTTTTGAAGATACTCCTGATGAGTATCTAACAAGTGCTACTAATGGATGTGTCATGGATGGTGCAAACAAAAATCAAGGTGATATTAAGGTTGGCATCTTCACCTTTTAAAATGTCACCCCTAACTTAATGGTCTCCTAGTTAAATGGAGGATATGGAGACACAAATACTGGTGAATTAGCTTCCCAACATGTGATTGAGCAGATTGTGCTTGATAAGTATCAAGAGAATGCCCTAGACTTGCTATAGTCTAAATGTGACAATAGCTCACATGATAAAGAAGTTCAAGATTATGATGTCATCTTTGAACATAGCATGGATTTTAGAAGGGATGTAGATGATTGTACTGATTTTCCTATGGTGACTGGCTATGTACTTGAAAAGATAATTGAAATGTCAGCTATTCATGTTCCATAAGATGATATTTTCCTTGAAATAAAAGGAAGTCCACTCTCAGGAGACCAAGAGGTAAATTAGGATAAAAGTATGGACACTCATACAACATTATTTTATGTTGAGGAGAAGAAACTATTTGATGATTCTATAGAATGTGTTAGTATTGTAGGATTCTTTCATCCATGCGAGGAGCAGATCAAAGGAATAGGTAACCATGGGAATGATATAAGTCAGTATGAAGCTGCAATGGAATTTTTTGTAGATGCTCCTTATCTTATGGACCTTATCATGGAACTTATTTCATCTCGTGAAGACAACACTTGTGACAAATAGATTGAGGATATTCCTAATCATGTTTTCCTTTCCTATGATATTGTAGAAGATTGGCCAGATATAAGCCAAAATGTCTATGAGGCTTTTAAGTTTGATGAGCAAGTGGAATGTGATTCTACACTTCATGACAGTATGGAGTATGAGGGTTTCATCTTCCCACTCTAGCTTGATGAATCATGGTTGAGAAGGATAAATGTAGCAATATTACATCAAATGTCAGGCAGTGTTGATTATGCTGGTGCCAACAACTTGGAATTGCATAATGTTCATGAGGACCCATTGTTAGTAAAATAGGCCAAGGTGTTTGATAGAGGAAAGCGTTGTCCCTAAATTTTTGGGGCTAGGGGCCACCAATTTATTGAAGTAAATTGCAATGTATATTTTTTAAATAGTGTACATAGGGTCTGGTGTGTTTTCTTTCTATTGTGTTTGCTTGCCTTGTCTAGGCATGCTCCTTGGTTTTGGTTTTCTACCTTGGTCTGCTTCAACCTAAGATTTGGATTCTCACTATACCCACTGGGGGTATAACTCCCCGAGCATGAGCCACTGATGGAGCTTCCAAAATTTTTGTAATCTCTAGAATTCCCATGGAAATGGACTACAAATTAAACCCTCATCCTCATGGTTAGGAAAAGGTATTGTACTTGAAAACCATTGGTTGTTCTAATTTCGTGTTGACTTTCTTTTCCTGGTTGGCGGTAGCTTAAGTCATCACTTGATCCATCATATGCATCCATCCACTGGCCCCTTTGGTTAAGAGTGCCAGTCACCCAACTGACCATTGACTTTATCTATTTCCTAAAGTCATGTTTTAATTTTACCCAGTGACTTAAGATTAAGTTGTCCACCCAGGAGGGTTATGTCACCGTCGATGTAAAAATGGCCCTTTATTAAATGCTAACCTTGCCGTGTGTGTAGGTTTTGAGGTTCAAGGATGTAGGAAATGATCTTGGTCATACCTCACCAGCTCGTAGGCGATAAATGCCAGCCAATTATGTAGTGTGAGGGTAGCGAGTTGAGGACGTGTGTCCTCGTACGTACATGGGGCTCAGTCTCCACTATCCAACTTATTGCTCGTGGTTCTAAACTGATGGCGATGATTAGATTGTGGGATGCAATTTGAAATGTTCCCCGCTGGCTCATGGGGAGAAAGTGAATGCCTGTTTGAAGCTACAGGATCAGCGAGGTTTTGACACTTGGAATAGTCCACCCAGTGCATGAGGCAGATGAGACCCACTTACGGGTAGGTTGTTACTTGACTTGGCTCCATGCTATTGGATGGAGGAAAATGTACCAAGTATTGTTGGAATTCAAATCAAGTTAGCCCGGTGTGAGCTGTGTGATCTCCCATTTCATCACAAGATCACTGGAAAATATTTGAAATTGGAAAAAAGACATGTGATAGCCATTTCTTTCTGCATCCAGTGTTCATTAATGACATACTCCTTATAGGAGTGATCAAATTGATCTCCATGCGTGTGGTGACTTAATTGCTAGAAATCATGAAGTATGATCTGCAAATTTCCATGCACTTATGAAATAAACTGTGAAAATATGTATTCCAACAAATTTCCCAGCTCGTGTCTATGTTTTCATCAAATCATTGATGATTGTTGTCATCCCATTGCTCAATAAATACAGTTCGAGAGTTGCTATTTTTTCCATTGCAGTTAGCTGTTAGGTCTTTTGAGTACATGTAGAAAATTGAGGTGATGAGTGCAGTTTCTTTTAATATCAAAATGAGTAAGGCTGGCACTCCATCTGTCCTGATGTGGAGGTATGTTAGACTCAATTTGTAGAAGTCTTATGGGGTAGACCCAAAGTTTACATAGAGTTCTCATAAGAGCATCCATGGAGAGGAATCTTCACCCATGATTACCAAATGCAACTGTTGTCTGAAAGGCTTGACTGTCAGCTCGGAGATAATGGCAACAAAAGGGAAGGAAGCTATTGGACCCATCCAGAAAAATTAGGTATGGTTGTGGCTCATTTGGATGGAAAAACTTTCCCATTAATGTTACTGATATCTCATTTGATAGTGAAACAAAGGCAGACTCTTGTTACTACCAGTACCTAACGACCTTGGGCTGAGCTCTATCTCCTGAGGCAGAGGTGTTATTTGTTCCTCCTTTGGCTTTCAGGACTCCAGGTTGGCAAGATGCTACTATTACAAAAGAGGGAAAAGTCAAGGAAGGAGTTGAAGTTTCATCTGCAACCATCACTACAACACGAAGTGGGCATGTGTACCATGGTGTGTGTGCTACTAGTGAAAGGGTTTTTGGTTAATGAAAAGGTGGTGATGAATGAAATTTTTGTGTTGTTTAATGACTTCTGTGGCAGCCATTTTCTCTCTCTACGTGTGTGGCAACTTTTTGGGGTGTTGGATGTTGACTGTGTTCCCTCGTGGTAATCTAAGCATCGATCTTGTTGCTTACATGGAAATTGAGGAAATTTTGGTGGTACTTTGTTTCTTCCTTAGGGAAGCTGTGGCAATTATGTTTTCCCCATCTTAATAGAATCACCATGTGGGGAATTTTGAAATGCAATTGAAATTTGATGTGAAATGAATTTTTTTAATGTAATTGCATTTCGACCTTGAAGCTTGTTGGCTCCCTTACTCTATAAAAGGGAATTTAGGGCTCAGTTGCAGGGGTTCTAACTTTTTGAGTCTTTAGGTCTAGTATCTAAAAGGGTAGAAAATAGGGTAGTCGAATTGTCTTGGTTTTGACCTCTACATATGAAAATCTTAATGAGTTTTGTAGAAATTAATTATATCAAAAGTAAATCTCATACATAGTTCATTTAATCTTCTCTGTAAACCATTTTGCAAATTTTGAATATAATATCAAGTATATTTGGTTCATCTTCAAATGTTTCATTTGAATGCATGCCTTCATTTTTTCCTTGGTTCATTGAATCAACTAAATGTTTAAATAAGGCCATGAAATTTAATGATTTACTGAGAATTTGGTAAGAAGTGATGAATTATGTGCAGAGATTTTCCATAATGCAAATCCTTATGGGAATAATTCCATAATTATCAGATTTAAAGAATTTCTGCATGACAAGTTATAAGATGCATGACTCCATTACCCAATAGATGAATACACTAGACTATTTATCGTGGTATTTTCCTTTTGAATGATAATAATATATCGGATTGTCAATTCAGGGTTAGAATAAAAATATTTTGAAATTATCTACAATCAAGCATGTACATGAGATTTTTTCTATGTTCTTGGTAAATTGATGGATATTTGCTTAAAGATTGAACAACCTTTGAGTGAATTGTGTTTTTTACCCCTTATAGGAACCGATCTATGATTTTCTATGTCATTTATTGAAATAGTCAAATAAAATGCTAAAAGGAATACCCTCCTAGGTCCCAGAGAGCCTGGAGAATAGAAGATTGTAGTCTTCGACTGAATCTTATTAGTTGGCCATTCAATTTAAGGGTGTTAAACATAGGAGTTGGCTACTCTTTAGAGATTCCTTAGGTGTACTGGGAAAACACCAAAAAAATGGAAACTCTATTGGGGAGATTCTCATTCTCCAAATGCAGATACAAAATGCAGAGTCGAAGGGTGAAGTAAACTTGAACATCTTGATTGGATAACAATAAATTCTAGAACCTAGAAAATATTTTGAGTGTAGCAAAGACTGAAGGATCCAAACAAGAATCTGTTGTGGAAGATAGCCCAAAATGTGTACTACTTGTAAAGAAACTTTATCTCACTTGAATTTTAGTCCTCTAGAAAGAGGTGGTGAATTTGACTCAAAGAAACTTCATCTCAATTGAAGTTTAGTCCTCTGGAAAGAGGTGTCGATCTTGAAGAGTAGAAGATTGCAATATTCAACCAAATCTTGTTAGTTGGCCATTCACTTTAAGGTTCTTAAACATAGCAGTTGGCTACTCTTTAGAGATTCCTTAGGTGTATTGGGAAAAGACCAACATACCGTGTCTCCTCGGCCCTATCCTCTATATCATCCCCCTCATATGGGAATGGTACTACATCTCCTATAGGATCATCCATGAGAAATATAAGAGCTGGTCGTGATACTATCCACCACTCCTCATAATCATCTATGGCACCAACATCATTAGCATCAGAGACTGGAGGCATATCTTGATTTGAGTACTCAGAATCATTATAGACAACATTCTTTGTAGTGAACCATACTGTATCACTAGGTCTCTGAGCACTCTGCACTGACCTCCTGAAGAAGGGTCATGCCCTAGGTGGTGTTTAGACCTACCCAAACTATTGTACGACCCAATCATAGTAGAAAGGATGTACTACGTAATCCTGTTGGCCAATCAAAATTTTTTCCAGTTGTAATCTCCTCATCTGCCAAGTGTGATCTAGCCACTGAAGTGTAAGCTGATACGGTCTCCAAAGGATCCCATCCTCCTCTAGTTGTTCAAACCACACTGTCCAAAAGTGTAAATCACCATACTGCCAGAACCATCGTACATGATAGCTAAAGGCCCAGGGTACCCCACGACTGTCGAACACAAGAAGCCAGTATGTCTGGTACAAGTGATATTCTCAAGGCACCAAACCTATAGAAGCATATAGTGTACCATGCTATCCACCTCCCAAAAGAAAAACCATCCAAGATCATAGTATAAGTGCGCTAGGATACAATTCCCCCAGGCGTATACTGTCCTATGCTCTATCATCCCTCATATAAGGTGTACTAGTCCTCCCTCTAGATGCAGTATCCACCCATCAGGGACAAGTGCTAGTCCATTTGTGTGCATCATAATCTATGTAACCAGTGGGGCTCATGAATATAGTAGCATCGATAGATCAATCTGTGACCTCACTCGCTCATTATGCACTGGTCCATTCAGACAATACTGCATGTCGGCCTTCTTCTCATGGAATGTCTGATGTCCTCAGAGGAATTCCCACTCACCCTGAATAGTAACTCAAAGTATGTGATGGACGTCCTCTAGGGTGATCATCATCTCACCAGTAGGAAGGTGGAATGTACACATGTCAGGATCCTAGTGTTTGGCTAGAGCCATCAACATTGCGTCGTGGTACCTCATGGAGGGCATGAGGTACACCCACACAATTGGACTAGTACTTGTCCCTAAAAGGGTGGGGGAGAATTATTTGAGAAAGCTAAGTTTTTTGCTACCTAGATGTTTATGCGAATGGGTGGGTACCTATCAATAAAGCATAAATGTGCCCTATGATCAATTTAATCTCTTCAATGGCTACATGAATCATCATAAAAGTGTACTAAATTTTCTCTAGTGTGCTTTCCTAAAGGCCCTAGACACTTTCAACCCCTTTTGGGACACTTCACGAAGAAATGAGACACTTTGTGAAAAAGTGGGACACTTTGTGAACAAAAGGGACACTTTGCGAAACAATGGGACACTTCACGAAAAGAGGGGAAAATCTATGATTTTTTTTTTCCAAGGCCCTAAATTAACCTAGAAATATACAAAATTCATAAAATAACTATACAAAAAAAAAGCAAAGGTAACAAAATTGACTCACCTCATGATGATGTTCGCCACGTGCCACTTAGTCTTGTAGCACATCCAGTCTTGCAGTCTCATCTGCTCGACATCTTTCAGTCTTCTTCAATCAACCTCAAGTTGTAAAAAGGTAAAAGATAAAGTAATAATTTACTTCACTTTTTTCTCTTATGTATGTTAAAACTAGGGTTTTTACTATATTAGGGATAAAAAGTTCTTTTTCATTCAAGTTAACATAACGGGTGCTAGAGAGCTCTATTTTCGACACCATTTATTGTGTTGGAATCATGATTCTACTCTTGACATCACCAAAAATCTATCGTTATGTGGCATGGTACTTGGAAATTTTCTCTGATATGACTTACCATATTCGATGTGGCTAGATTGCTACCTTGATTCAACCTCCATGAAGCAAGCTAAATCAAGGGGGGCATACATCTACCCTTGAATTTGATTTCAAAAAGTTAGACAAGAGGTTTTTTTAAAACTAACAAATTCATGTTGCAATATGTGGTTCCTAACATTGTGGTTTTGCAGATAACTACACTAGGGGCTTCATTCTTCTGTCTTTTGAATGAGGATCCTTTTATGAGATAAAATGTACTATTTAGAGTTCATTAGCTTGCATATGTACATAGAGTCATATGGGTACTAAAGTGGGGGCTAAATGTGACCACTGAAATTGTACTACCTTCTTGGAGATAGTACAATCCTTGGTCTAATTTTGACCTATCTTGGACACCCTTGCATTAATTATCCTTTAAATCAACATTTATAGGCCCATAGAACCCATTATTTCAAATCTTGAGGCTTATTCCACTCAAAAGTCATATAAAATCCTTTGAAAAAGTATTTCAGACATTCAAATCTTGAAAGCCCACCTCAAAAACCTTAGGTAGGACTCATTCGCCACCTTGGGTAAATGAGTCCCCTTTGGTGGGATCCATTCACCAAGGGTGGCGAATGAGTCCCTTTTGGGGCATTTTTCATGTTTGAGTGGGAAATTTTCCAATTTAATTCAAATTTCTGGTGGATTTTGGCCTTTTAGGTCTAAATAATGGCCAATTAGTGTCAATTCCTATAATTACAAGTTTCTAAATCATTTTCAACAAATATAAGAAATCCAATCATAATTCTAATACCTTTGAGCAAGCAAATTCATGAGTCAAGTGTTGAGAATCTTTCACAAGAGCATTCACAAGTCTATTTGCAGAAAAGTTGAAGCTTTGAAGCAACATTCAAGTGTTTTTGTAGGTATTCAACTCACTTTCATTCAATATATAGCATTGTCAAGGGTTTATCATGGATGCCTATGGTGAATCATGAATAATTCTAGGTTGGGGAGGTGCAACTATCCACCAAGCCAAACCTAAGGACTTGTTTTCTAAGTGATCCCATCTTCCTCCGTCACTATATTTTTAGCCTAAGGAAGGTTTACACATCATTATGGTTAATTTGAGGTGATTGGAGATCTCCTAAGGTGAATCCTACATCATTCAAGTTCTTTCATGCATCTTGTTCTTGCACATTAGAATATGATTGCATTGAATGTTTCAAATTTCTTAGTATTAGACACACTTAAGGCTAGGGTTTGTATGCACATTTCGTTATTCCCTTCAAGGTTTAACTACCAAGCTAGGGGTTTGACCGAGGAAAACACCCCATTAGAAAATCAAGTTTTATTATGTTTTAATGGTATTTTAATAGTTTTGGATCTGAAACTTAGTTTGCATAGAAAGTGTAGGTGTTGGAGTGTAGATCAGAGTCCCCAATTTCTAAAAAAGCGAAATGGTACCGATTCACCATTAATGGTGAGTGAGTCCCACTAAAGGTTTTTTTCAGATTTGTTTGTAGATTCTAGTACCCTTTTCCCCGAAAAAACTTTCTAGGTAGAAATCTTGATCTAGGATTGATTCACCTAGATTGGCGGATGAGTCCCAGTAGGTTAAAAAATTAGATTTTCCAAAATTTTAGAGCCATTTCTATTCTTCACTCCAGCCTCTACAAGTTTCCAGGTGCACTCTTTCTGTTTGATGTTTCTATTTTATTTTATTTGCATTCAACTTCTCTTCCTAGTTATTTTTTCATATCACACTGTGTTTTCAAACATTTTGTATTTTCCAAGTTTACTCTTGGTGGTGAACCCCTTTCTTTTCTTAATCATCTCCAAGGATACCTTATAGTTATATCTCCCACATCCTTCATTAGGATGAGATCTCTAAGGTGTCCTTGAATGTGAATATTGCAAAATCGGATCCCTCTCCTTGTATCCATTTTGTGAACAAGGAAATGAAGCATCCATTTCCAATGTCCACATATACCTCAACCCTAAACCCTAAAACTTATACATAAATCTTAAACCCTAAGCCCTCAATTGAATACCCTCAACTATATACCCAATATCCTAAACCCTAATCCATATACCCTATACACTTAACCTTATACTCTCAACCCTAAACACTATCTCTCAACCCTCAACCCTCATCCCTCATTCCTATACCGTATACCCTCAAATTTATAACTAAAATCCTAAACCGTTATCCCTATACCATATACACTTAACCCTATCACCTCAATCCTATACCTTCAACACTAAACCTTACACCCTAAACCCTTATAGGGGTTAGAGAAAGAGGAGGAGGGAGGGATTGGGGGGGGGAGAGAGAGAGAGAGAGAGAGAGAGAGAGAGAGAGAGAGAGAGAGAGAGAGAGAGAGAGAGAGAGAGAGAGAGAGAGAGAGAGAGAGAGGGAAGGAGAGGTAGAGAGACATGCGATAGAGGGAAGGAGGGAGGGAGGGTGAGAGAGGGGAGGAAGGGAGAGGTAAAGTGGGATAGGTGAGATAAATATAAGTAGAGAGAGAATGGTGATATATAGAGAAGGAGAGAGTTACAAAGAGGAAAAGAGAGAATGGTGAGATAGAGAGGAGAGAGTGAGAGAGAAAGAGGGTGAGGGAGGAGGGAGAGAGAGCGAGAGAGAGAGGTAGAGGGAGGGAGAGGAGAGATAGAGAGTAGATAGGGGAAAAGGTAGTGTACCATACAAAAATGGCTCCTTCTGGTCATTTTGATGGCTTTTTAGGTCTTGTTTCATGGTATTTGATATATTTTGCTTTGATTTTATGTTGTGAAATGGCTTGAACATGCATATTTAGGTACTAAAATTCAAATAATTACAACTTGTGAAGGTGTTGTGAAGTGTTGTAAGACATTTCTACATTCTTCTAGACTATTTATTGTAATTCACCTAAAATTCACCTTTTTATTCATTATTAAGTCCTATTTTGAAGTGTTGTAAAGTCTTATAACAATATTTCACACTTTTCTAGGCACATCTTCATTTTTTTATCCCTTTCTCATGCTTTATTTGACCCCTTTATGCCCTCATATTCTTTAATTAAGTGTATTTTTGAATGTTAACCTGACAAATAACATTAAATACAACTTAATTCCCAAGACTTATTTTCAGGTCCTAGGTGGGACCCATTCATGATGGGTGGTGAATGAGTCCCCCTTGGCTCCCAATTCAAAAGTTTTAAATTTTCCTTTTGGGTTTCTATTCAAAAAAACTTGATGTTAGCTTGTGATGAGGTATGAATGGTTAACTAACAAGTGTGTATAAAAAAGTGATTTTCATCTCATTTTACATCCCTTTCAATTCTTCGACATTAACACATCATATTTAAGAATTCAATCATATTACAACATCAATTCAAGCAATATTCAAGCACTTTCGAGCATCCATTGACATTACTTCAGATTTGCATTATCAAGGGTTTGGTAAGTTGATAGCTATTGCATGTTATTAGTTTATCACTCTCTTTTCTTTCATTGTTTCATTAAGGGTTTGATTACCAAAAGTGGGGTTTTACCAAGGAAAACCCCTATTTGCTAACCCTCAACCATTTTCCCCCTATTTCATGTGTGTTTGTAGACCTAGGTATGCAGATTTGACAATCTTTTTGGTGTTGAGGATTGGTAAACAAGTCAACTAGGTGCTTCAAGTCAACTCATTCATATTTCAAGCTTGGAGAAGGTTTTATGCCTGTTTCTTGTAGAATTGACTTCAGCAACCCGAAAATCAGAGATTTCTACATCTAGTGTTGCATAGTTGTCTCCTGATTTTTCAAAAATTTGGGAGAGGACTGATTCACCACCAGTGGCGAATGAGTCCCACCTTAGGACTGAAAATCTGAATTTTCTCAGATTCTGGATACCGACGGTCAAAAACCAATTTCTGACACTTTTTCACCAGTAGGAGGACTAATTCGCCACCTTTGGGCGAATGAGTCCCACTATGAAAATTCAATGATTTCAGTCAGCATCCACAACATTCCAGATTCATCAGACATTGCCTAGGTGCACTCTGTTTCATCTCATTTCTTTTTGTTCTACATCATTTCTTCATTTAATTCATTGTTTGCATATGACAGTCTGTTTTCAAACATAGTTTAAATCTTAGGTTTACATTCAAATTCATTCTTTTAAATCACTCAATTGCATTTATTTTACTTCATTTAGTCTAGACAACACCTTGCACAACATAATTTGAATGAACAAGTTTTCATTTTTGTCCCTACCTCTCTCTTTATAGGTGAAAAACCCTAGAAGAGTTAGAGAATTCCTTGAGAGCCAAAAATCAACGGTTCATTTTGGTGAACCTTCATTTTGAACACTTTGTATTTTTTATTTCATTTGCATATTGCATCCTAGATTACATTTGCATCAACATTCAATTAGGACATTGTTTTGTTTTTGCATTCTAGGACTTTTGATATTGCATTAGTGAAAACTTCATTTAGATTTCATTTTTGCATTGCCTCTCATTGAAAAAATTAAAAATCTACATTCTGCATCCTTGATTGCATTATGTAGAGCATTAAATTCATCTTTAAATTTTTGAAAACATAAAAAAAGCATCATACTGGGACTCATTCACCACCCTGGGCGAATCAGTCCCTCTACACTTTTTACACCACATTTCTGACATCTTTTTGGCATTTTTCTGCATTACAGTTTCTTGTTCGTGCATTCTATTTTCATTTACAGATTCTTCATTTTTAATCATTTATTGGACCTTAATTTATTTGCATTATGGAATTTTCTTTCAATAAGTTTTGGAATTTAGTAAAATCATTGGTAGACATGTCCAATTGTGCCTTTGGTTGTGACCCTAATGACCTTGAACTCACACATGCTCCTTCAACTCCTCATGATTTTCCTCCTCATGATGTAGACATCATTGGAGAAGATGATGTTAGCATGAAAAATTTCTACAATGACTGCCTTGACAACCTAGAAGCCAATGCAGCCTTTTATCCATCCATGAAGTCACAAGATCTACCTATTGTTGCACCTCCTGATCACTTTGCATTTTTACATCCTGAAATCAATGTAGGACCTTAGGTTCCTCCAACAAGTGGACCTAGTTCCTCTAACCCAACACACTCACAACCCTTTTACGATCACAAAGTCACCAACACTCCTATAAACATTGAAGAAAAATATGGTAAAGGCTTCACTATCTTAAGTAAACAAAGTTGTGACACAAAACATGAACATGACATCCATCAACTTCTTGAGCAATAGTCAACCGATGCACACACAATAGGATTAGGATACTAAGATCCTTGTCATCCTGATAGACATCCTTTTCAACCTAGGAGACTTCGGGATGCTAGTACAGTGATCTTGGATGCTTCTCCTGACTTAAAAATTCTTCTTCCACATGAACAACCATTCTCTCCTTCTAATTACAAGGATGTTAGGATCCCCATGGGTCCCCTTCCTCCCTCTATTCATGAACAAGGAGAATATAGCAAATGGAAGTGACCTTACAAATTGAAGAAGTTCAAGTTTCCTACACATCCTCCACCTGAATGTGGAAGGAGACTTTAATTACTTTTAAACAAAGGTCTTATAATTTTACCACCTATGAATAGGTTGGTTATTTTTCTGAAAGACTCTAACATACCATTTTGAAAATATCATTGTATTCTTGGACATCGAATTGAAGAATGTCAGACATTGAAGGAGATACTGGATAAGTATCACTTCACTAATATTGATTATTTCCCCGTCATACCTTAAAGAAATCTAATGCACTTTGTCATGCCATATTTGTAGAGTTTCCTATTCTCACTATTGCATGATCCTTTCCCATCACCCACCTTGGCTAATTCTTACCTTTACACTTTGTGAGGGGCAAGAAGTTGTTAGCCTTGTCCTTGTAATGCATTTTCCTTTGTCTCTTAACTATGTTATTCCTTTTCCGCTTAACCATTTTAGATTGATAAACCAATAACTTAGTTAATGGTTGACTTGCATTGGCATTACTTGTTCCTTTTTTTTCCCTTTTCATGTGTGTATCGTGTTCCTCGTATCGTGTGTTTGATGTTCTCTCTCTTTGTACCCTTCTTCTATTTGTATCTCTATTCTTCTATTCGTCATGCATTGTCTTTTTTTCTTTTGTTTTGTGTTCTCCTTTTGGGGATGACACAAAGCATTGAGATGCCCTATGTCCCTTCCATGTTGATGCAAAAGGTCCTTGTCTTTTTCATTTTTTTTTTGTTAACCTTTTGGGGATGATGCATAGTGTAGATATGCCCTATGTCTCTTCCATTTTCACCCACAATGTCCTTGTCTTTTTTTCTTTGGTTTTGTATTTTCCTTTTGGGGATGATGCAAAGCATTGAGACTGAAATGTCTCCTTCATGTTGACCCAAAAGATTTTTCCTTTTTGTTTTCTTTCATTTCACTTGTGTTATCCTTTTAGGGATGATGCAAAGCATTGAGACCACAATGTCTCTCCCATGTTGACCCAAAACAAACTTTCTTTTTTCCTTTGTTTTCACTCTCTTTGTGTTATTCTTCCAGTTCTATGTGCTTTGGGGAATGATGACAGTTATGAGATCTTTAATCAAAACATTGCAGCAACAAACATACTAACCCCAATTCCATAGATCCCTTATGTGTTTGGTTTTCTTTCTTTTCTAGGGGGAAACTCCCTTTTCTTTTCTTTTCCTTTTCCTTGACATGACGTATCCTAACTTTGAAACATATGACTTGGCATAGGGATTTCTAGGTTGGCTCTCATGTCTTGTTTTCTTTTTTCATTTTCTTTTCTTCTCTACTTTAAAGTAATTTCTCACAGAATGATGTGTAGAAATTCCTTTAAAGTGGGGGGAATACATTATCATTAATTCATTTGCATTTCTGGTTCCTAGTGTAGCCTTGTCATTTAGATGATGCATTTGTTACTTTGTGGATGACATTGGGTGTGATGTCCTTCATAATTATGATCTATCTTAGCATATTACATTCCTCTTCGTGGCCTGATGCGACACACTACATCCCCTTAGTTATGAATATATTATTCTTTGATTGGTCCTCTCTTTGAGACATTAGACACAATGTTCCCTAAGTGAATGACCTTGTATGAACTGAACAAGACTCCTTTGAACATTTAACACTTAACACTTTACATTTTTACACTTTACATTTTTGCATCTTTTACCACCTTGCATAACACAACTTACATGCCTATGGTACCTTTCTTTTTGTTCATGACATTTTTATTTGTGGCACCTTGTTAAAGTTATCAACATGTGTAACTTTAATATGGTTGATCGGGAAGCCCACCTAGCGGGATGACTTTTCCCCATAGCCACCTTTGTGTTTGTAAGTGCATACCAACTAGCGTATGTGTCTTACCTTTTGGTATTTATCACCTCGTGGACAGTCAGAAGTTCCATGGCCCCAGAGTGAGTACATTTGGGCCTTCTCAACCGACGGATCGTCATGTGTTTTGTCACCCCAGAGTGAGTAAAAATTCTCTTTTTCAAACAATCAGCCTAGATCTAATCCACAACTAGTTGGATTAACGATTGAAGCTTCATTCAATTCTTTCATTTCAACACTTTTGTGTTACATTGTTCTTATACTTAGTTTTCCATTTGATCTTCATCCTGGGGGCTTGATCATCCCTCTTGATCATTGTCATTCCATCTTGCTAATGTAAGTGCATTTGAACCCTCCTCTTGATGTTCATGGCTTCTTTAGTGTAAGTTTGAAGCAAGTTCATCCTCTCACTAAAGTGGGGGATAAATGTGCCATATAAAAATGGCCCCTTGTCATTTTCATGGCCTTTTAGGTCTTGTTTCATGGTATTTGATATATTTTTCTTTGATTTTATGTTGTGACATGGCTTGAACATGCATATTTAGGTACTAAAATTCAAATAATGACATCTTGTGAAGGTTTTGTGAAGTGTTGTAAGACATTTCTACATTCTTCTAGACTCCATTTATTGGAATTCACCTAAAAATCACCTTTTTATTCATTATTAAGTCTTATTTTGAAGTGTTGTAAAGTCTTGTAACAAGATTTCATGCTTTTCTAGGCACATCTTCACTATTTATCCCTTTCTCATGTTTTGTTTGACCCCTTTATGCCCTCATATGCTTTAATTAAGTGTATTTTTGAATGTTAACTTGACAAATAACATTAAATACAACTTAATTCCCAACACTTACTTTTAGGTCCTAGGTGGGACCCATTTGCCATGGGTGGAAAATGAGTCCCCTTTCGCTCCAAATTATAAATTTTTAAAGTTTCCTTTCGAGTTTTTATTCAAAAATACTTAATGTCAGCCTGTGATGAGTTATGAATGGTTAACTAAGGCACAAGTGTGTATAAATATGTGATTTTCACCTCATTTTACATCCCCTTCAATTCTCTGACATTCACACATCATATTTAAGAATTCAAGCATATTACAACATCAATTCAAGCAATATTCAAGCACTTTGGAGCATCCATTGACATTACTTTAAATTTGCATTATCAAGGGTTTGGTAAGATGATAGCTATTGCATGTTATTAGTTTATCATTCTCTTTCCTTTCATTTTTTCATTAAGTGTTTGATTACCAAAAGTGGGGTTTGTCCAAGGAAAAACCCTATTTGCTAACCCTCAACCATTTTTCCCCTATTGCATGTGTGTTTGTAGACCTAGGTATGCAGATTTGACAAGCTTTTTGGTGTTGAATATTGGTAAACAAGTCAACTAGGTGCTTCAAGTCAACTCATTCATATTTGAAGCTTGGAGAAGGTTTTCTACCCGTTTCCCACAGAATTGACTTCGACAACCTAACAATCAAAGATTTCCAGATCTGGTGTTGCAGAGTTGTCTCCTAATTTTTTAGAAATTTGGGAGAGGACTTATTCACCACCATTGGTGAATGAGTCCCACCTTAGGAATGAAAATCTGAATTTTGTCAGATTCTAGATCCCGACAGTCAAAAACTAGTTTCTAACACTTTTTCACCAATAGGAGGACTAATTTTCCACCCTGGGCAAATGAGTTCCACTATGAAAGTTCAGTGATTCTAGTTAGCATCCACAAAATTCTAGATTCATCAGACATTGCCTAGGTGCATTCTATTTCATCTCATTTCTTTCTATTCTGCATCATTACTTCATTTAATTCATTGTTTGCATATCACTATGTGTTTTCAAACATAGTTTAAATCTTAGTTTTGCATTCAAATTCATCCATTTAAATCACTCAATTGCATTTAGTTTACTTCATTTAGTCTAGACAACATCCTTCACAACATAATTTGAATGAACTAGTTTTCATTTTTGGACCTACCTCTCTCCTCTTAAGTGAAAAACCCTAGAAGAGTTAGAGAAGTCCTAGAGAGCCAAAAATCAATGGTTTATGTTGGGAGGGGGACATCTAGTGAGAGAGAGAGGTAATGAGGGAGGGAGGGAGAGAAGTGAGATAGAGAGGCGTACAAGAAGTGGTAGGGATTGATGTATGGAGAGGTAGGTAGAGATGGATTAGGGAGATATAGAGTAGAGAGGGAAGGAGAGGGAGAGGTATGGATGAAGAGAGTGGGAGGTGAGATAGAGAGAAATAGAGAGAGAGAGTGGTAGAATATGATGGATGGAGAGGTAGGTATAGAGGGAGATGTGATATATAGATAAGTAGAGAGGGAGGGAGAGAGAGAGAGAGGGAGATGTAGTGAGGGAGAGAGAGGTGAGATAGAGAAATACAAAGTGGTGGAAGGAGAGGTAGGTAGAGAGAGGAGGAGAAGAGATAAAGATAAGTAGAGGGAAGGAGAGGTAGAGAGAAGAGGGATAAAGAGAAGTAGAGAGGGAATGAGGGAGGGAGGGGAGGTAGGGAGGGAGAGAAAGGTGAGATAGAGAGGTGTAGAGAGAGTGGTAGGGTGTGATGGATGCAAAGGTAGGTAGAGAGAGGGATTGGGAGATAGAGAGTAGATAGGGAAGAAGAAAGGGAGTATGGAGGGAGAGAGAGAGAGAGAGAGAGAGAGAGAGAGAGAGAGAGAGAGAGAGAGAGAGAGAGTTCAAGGGAGAAAGAGTCAGATAAAGGGATGGAGATAGTGAAAGAGAGGTCTAGAGTGTAAGGGATAAAAAATGAGTGAGATAGAGAGACAAATATTACAACTTGTTGATTTCTTAAATTTGATGTCTTGATTACTGAAATTTGACTAAGTTTGAAATTTGTGAGATCTTCCAAAAACTAGAATTTGCATTATAACTCCTAGATATCTAAAACCACTCTCAAACATCCTGAAACTATATACATGAAATATAACTTAAAGTATTAGAAAGTAAACATCTATATGTAAATGTTTAATTCATGTATATAGTTTCCTTGAAAGATAATAAGAAAAATGAAAAAAAAGAGAAGAAAATAAATTCAATGTAGAAAAAAATGTGAGCGCGTTATAACATGCTCACATTTTTTCAATGCATTCATATAACACGCTCGCATTTTGTCAATGCATTCAAATAACATGAGAACATTATAACACACTCGTGTTATATCTTGCTTTTGGAATCCCCAAGCCGTGGGCTTGATATTTTCCTTGGAATACCAACCCAAAGGCTTGGAGGGCCTTCCCAATGACTAGAGATGTTTTTTTGCAAATTCTACAATATTTCACATAATCAGGTTTGTGCTCACCATCAAGATTGCACGTGTTTCAATGTCGAACAAATCAAACACCTGGGTAATGTTAGGCTCTCTCTTAGCTATCGAATGATGTAATTTTTCACTTTTTGACAATGTTAAGCCTTTGATCTATAATTTATTTTGTTTGTGTGTCTCCTTTTTGGAAAAAATAAGTGTTTGGTGTTTTTTTCATTATAATTAACCATTCATTGAAATTTAAAATAAATTACATGTTTAGAAACTAGACTCCATTCTACAAATATTAAAAAAAATAAAAAATTTCAATTAGTTTCCAAAATTTGTAGGGGTAGCACGACCAAAATTCTATTTTTCAGGAAGTGTCCACTTTGAAAATTAGTAAAAAATGAAATATTCATTAAAAAATTATTAGAAAAATTGTACATCAACTACATACTATGAGCTAATTTCTCACTGAAGCGATTTTAAAATACTAAAAAAAAGTTCACCATGCTACATTGCCACAAAAGTTGTTATGTTATGGCTTTTTGACAAAAACAACAGATTTCTATGGGTCCCTATTTTTATCCCCTTAATCTCAACCATTTTCAAAATAAATTAGTAGTTTAGAAAGTAGACTCAGAGCACTACGATCCTTGTTTTTGTTTCATCTCAAAATTTTGAGTGTAAGTATCCTCAATTTCACATCCAAGGTTAGTATTTCCTTATTTCAAAAAAAAAATTGGCCACTTAAGCCCCCTTTTGGACCCCCACCTTTTTGCATTTACCAATTTATGATAGCATTAAGCATGCCACAAGTCTTTATCCATAGGAATATATAATATATATTTAGGAATATATCGTATTAGGATTATAACATTCCCTTCCCCTTCAAAAATGAATTTCCCTCAATACTTAGCAACTCTAAAATATTTCTTATGAATCATTCATCATTTCATGTTGCATAATCAATTGGAATTTTTTTCCACTTGATTAGGAATTTTGAGGTGGCTCTATTTTCCAATCCAATTTTGGAAATTTCGTGAAGTTTTTTTGTATTTTTTATGAATATTTTTATATAATATAAGTGAAAAATAGATGAGTGGGCCGACAAAAATAAGGACTATTAAATAGTCTATCTAGAACAACCTAGATTACCTCAATATTATTTATCTTTGGCATCCCCAAAATTAATTCCATTAATATTTTTTTCCTAGTGTCGTATTGGAATTCCTAACATTTGTAAGAGGCGTAGAGTCTTTATTAATTTCTTTTTACTTTGCTGACATATCAAATATTCTACCACAAATGTTAGTATATTCATTTTAATACATTCTCAAAAGAAATGATTCTTTATAGGATGGTAGGTATGTTGAAAGAATGAAGAAGGAACACTTTGATGTGTTGTCATTGACATCAACTTTTATTATTGACACTTTTATCTAATCTAGTAAACAAAATGAAGATATCTCAATCCGATAATTTGGTCTGGAATTGCTTGTGTAATAAGATCAGTGTATGAGGTTATAGTATATTATTCCTAGCTACTAAATGGACCTATGATCAAATTTTTAGTGATTTTGGATAAACATGATGAAAGTTACAAGTAACAAAAGTTTGACATATAGTTTTTGGCTTTATACAGTGTAAATGGGTATGAATAATCTAGTCTGCATTCCTCCAATGTTTGGATTTAGACTCTACAATTTTGGGAGATGGTTTATAGATGTTGGTACACTATAAATTACTGATGGTGAGTGTTTACATGATCAGATGGATCATTGAGACCATACATGTGTTCAGTTAACTTATTTTGTGATTAGGTCTAATTTTTGGCCGGCCTAATACCTGATATGTGTTGATAAGTTTAATATGTACTGCATATGTTAAAGGGATCTATTTTAGGTCCATGCTAACATATACTAAGTTTTGCATGGTTGGTTTGAGCACAAAGAAGATTTTGAATCAAGTATGAAGTTGACAAGGTAGTGATGAATTAAAATAGGCTACATCTAATTAGGCCAGCCTAATTGATGTACACTAGTAGAATTTAGAAAATAAATGAAGTTACGTAACTAAAATTTTTAGTCACGACAACTAAAAATGACTAAATTCTACTCATCTTTTGCAACATAGCTATAAATGAATAAATAAATGACTAGTTTTTTGCATCAAACTTTATTTTTTAAGAGAAAATCTTCCTAGCCATCAATTTAGGCTATAGCTGACACCTATGCATACAAATATATATATATATATATATATTATAAATGCGTAACAAAAATCAAATGATATAAGACCACCATTTTCCCATAGTTTTTAATTACTACTTAGTTAGAAGAAATAGTTTGGGAAAAAAAACAAAGGTTGAAGGGTTTTGAATATGGAGATATTAAGTAGTAATCAAAGGGCTTTCCCAGTGGAGGAATCTCCTACCAGCAATGCTTCAAGGTACGGGTCTAGAATGTGGCCAGATCTATCCTTCTATCATACAACTCCCCACCTAGAAGTATGTCTTGAGGATTTTGAGCTTTTTGATGTGGATCATCTTAGAGGTAAGCAAACCATTCTTAATTTTTTTAGGGTATTTGAAAAATTTGATGTTGGGTGTTTTTGTGAAGTACTATTTGGCTATTTGAATTTTTTGATGTTGGTTGTTTAGTTATTGGATATCTGGGTATATTTAAAAACTTATGCTTGGTATTTTTTATTGGTTGTTTAGGTATTTCAATGCAGGGTTTTCAATTGAAATGGGAATTTTAAAAAAATGGCACTGGATAGTTTTTGCTATCGAGATAATATTTTTTCTAAGAAACAAATGAGGTCCCACCCTTTTCTTGTATTACACACAGTTTTGTAAATTTTGATTTTTTTATCATTTTTCTAAGGCATTAAAAAAATTGATGTTTGGTGAACCCTTTTTTTATTGACTATCTTGGAATTAAAAAAAGGACATTGGGTGCTTTCTTTATATGGATATTTAAAAACCTAGTATTGGTTTTTTTCTTAATTGTTCAGTTATGGTTTACGTTTCTACAGAGGCCTAGGGTTTGTATCCTAGTCATGCTCTTACCAAAAGTATTAAAAAACAACCTTAAATCTTGGGTCAAAAAATTAGATGTCTTGATAGGGTGTGGTATGATCTTGGATTGTATCCTAGAGTGTGTGGGAAGCTTGTGCTTAATCATTAAGGTATGTAAACCGAGTCAAGGAAATGTATCCTATATAGCATGGGTCTTGCTTTAATACTTCCCATGATGTTTATTAGAAGATCACATTATTATAGTTTGTGGTAACCCAAGATTGCATTCAAGTATGTAACAAACTTGGTCTGTAGTTTAAGTTGTACACTTTTAAGTAACATTCATAAGGTTTAGAAAATCTTCATCGCTCTCTAGAATAGCCCATTAAACATGGGTTTTTATTGAATGCACTACATAATTGATATAACACAACCACTCTACATATCAACCAAATTTATAGGCTCTTTATTGCAGCAAGAGCTAATCGCTCATGGATCATGCTATCCTTAGATTGTAACATGTTAAACCTAAGTCAACCTGAATGCATCCAATGATGATTGACACCTAATTGTGATGACAGTGATTAATTTATGCATAAATTATGCTCATATGAGTGCCTCCATTTCTATCACAACATAGCCACATTAAACTTGGGTCACACATGAATGCATCTTGTATTTGTTATAGCACACCTGTGCCACATGACCAATATATATGGATCACATAATTACAGTCACAAGAATTTTTACCTTGGTTGTGCTCTTATGGTGATTCCATTACCGTTACAACATAACCCTTTAGACTTATATTGCTCAAATCCTTACATTGCTTATTTTCTCTTTGGATGGATGGCAGCTCTATGGCAGGGATTTGTATGTAGGTCATGCTCATATAAGTTCCTTCATCACCACTACACAATAGTACATTGGAATATCCTTTCTTGAACCTTTACTTCATTTTTTATTGTTAGGGTTTCTTAGTGATTATTCCATTTCCACATGGCATATTGATAAAAGAAATGCAAAAAATATATATTTTTAGTTAACTCCTACTAACATACTTATGGAATAAATGTTTGATGACATTACTTCAAGTGTGAAGAATTTTTTTTCTACTTATAATACATTCATTGAGAGTTGTAGTAGAAAGCTTCTTATGTTGAAACCCATCATGTAAACTTTCTTTAAGCTACATTTAGGAGGCATCATGGATTTTTTGTGATTTACACAACTTTTGTTTTGATAGTAAATGACATTGAATTCTTTCTATAACTGAAATGATTTATTAATGTAGTGTAGAAAAATGCATACCTTTGCATTTTCACACTTAACTTGGACCTATTTTAGCACCCCTTGCAATAAATTCCCTTTAGCTCACTTATTATGGGCCCCTAAGACCCCTTTTGGTGCATCCCAAGGAATATTTCATCTATAAACCTAACCAAAATCCATAAACAACCATTAATCTTGGTAACCTACCTTCCAAATTTACAAAATAAGTCTTTTAGGACCAAGACGCCCTTGGTGGCATCTTAGTCCCCCTTAGTGGGACCAGGACACCACCTAGGGCATCTTAGTTCTGAGTTCTTTATTTTAAAGAATTAAGAGTGGGAAATGAAAATATTTGAATTAATTTGACATTTTATCAGCCTTTGGGATCTAATAATCGGGTTATTAGATAGGAATGCCTATAAAAGTAAGATTCACACCCAATATTCACCTAAGCAAATAAGTTTTGAATTTAAAGAAAGTTGAGACAAACAAGTTTGAAGGAGAGTTTCAAGAAGCAAGGAATTGAAGTCTTGGAGTAGCCCTCTATTGTGTTTTTGCAGGTTTTTCAAATCCATTTTCAATTCAAGATCTAGCATTTCCAAAGACTAATGATGGATGCCTATGGAGTATCATGAGGGACTCTAGGTTGGAGATGCAACTATCCATACTTTGAAGCCTAAGGACTTGTTTCTTGATTGATTCCATCTTCCATTATTGTTCTATTTTTTTCCTAAGGAAGGTTATTTACAGGTTCAGATCTGAAGATTTAGTGAAGAAGGAAGTGCAAACCCTAGACCTTGAGACTGCATTTAGAGATTTCATAAATTCAAAGTGATACTAAGTCACCACCTAGGGTGTCTTAGTCCTCCAAGTGGAATTTTACAGAGATTCTTTCAGATCCTATTCCGACATTTGAAAATTCTGCATTTGCCCCAAAATACAACAACGAGGCTGAGACAATAGTAAGGGCATCTTAGTCCTCCATAGAATATTTTGATAACATTTTTTCATTTCTAGAATCCTCATCACATTTCCAAACTTCCCAGGTACATACATCATAAATTCTTGTTGCTTAATTTCATCATAATTTGCATCCTTCATTTAGCTTGCATTAATAGGTTTTGCAAGTTGAATGTTAAAGTGTCTTTTCTAAGCTTTTGCTTGGTGGTGAACCCCTCAAAGCTTAAAAAACCCTCTCCTAGGTCTTCCTTGTTGAGAATGGACTCATCTTTGAGGTTGATATTCAATCCAATTTGGATTCCTAGGATATTATTGAATGACCGAAGGAGAATAAGGTGGTTCTTTGTTGCGTTGGAATCGTGGTTCTGCTCTTGTTTTCATCAAATGTCTATCATCAGGTGGTATGGTACTTTGAAATGCCCTATGATGGACTTTTGCAGTTTGATGTGGTTGGATTTATACCTTGATTCAACCTCCATAAAGGAAGAAAAATCAAAGGGGGGCATACATCTACCCTTGAATTTAATTTTCTAGAAAAGTTAGATAAGAGGATTATATTTGAGTTACTAATGAATCTGTGATGCAGGATACGATTCCTAACATTGTGGTTTTTTAGGTAACTACTATGGGGGATTCATTCTCCCTAATGAATCCATATGATTATCCTTTTATAAAGTTTCTTTTTGAAGTACTTTAGCTTGCATATGCACATAGTGTCATATGGGCACTAAAGTGGGGGCTAAATGTAGTGTAGAAAAATGCATACCTTTGCATTTTCACAGTTATTTTGGACTTATTTTGCGACCCCTTGCATTAAATTCCCTTTAGGTCACTTATTATAGGCCCCTACGAACCCTTTTGGTGCATCTCGAGGCATATTTCATTTGTAAACCTAACCAAAATCCATAAACAACCGTTAGAATTGGTAACCCACCTTTCAAATTTGTAAAATAAGTCTTGTGGGACCAAGACACCCTTGGTGGTGTCTTAGTCTCCCTTAGTGGGACCAAGATGTTGTTAGCTCTCAAAAACGTAGGTAAAGGATACCTCAAGAGGCTGCCAATCTCTTGATATGTTTTAGGGTAACATACAAGGTTAAATGGCTTAAACCTTCTACTCTTCAGGTGCTGCTAAACCTAGGCAGGTGTACCTAAATGAATTGAACAGACTTGAATTTTGATCTTCTCTTCTTGCAGTGATTTGTCCATGATGGAAAATGGAAATGGACAAACTAAATCAAACTTGATAGCAATCTTCTGATCTAAATCCTAAAATGCTTAATTAACATATATAAAGAAACTAAGTCAATTAAAATAATGAAATTGCAGAGACCAGTGCCTTATTGGGTATGTGGAGTCAAATAAAATAAAGTGGGCAACTTATTCTGGCAGAAAATCAAATTGCAGGCATATGATCTGTTCATAACTTGTATAAACAATGCAAGACTATGACCACTGAGCTCTTCTTTAATAATCCAAATTAATCTTCCTGATTCTGTGATCAACGAAAAGGATTTAATCTCTACTTGAGAGAACCAGTTAATTAATCACACAAATACAACAAATGTGCATTGATAAACTGAAAGTAAACTTGTTACATCAATTTAAACAACTAGAAAGAATCAACTTGGAGACAACTTCAGCAACACTTTTCAATAAGTTCAACATACAATTGACACCAGAAATAACCTACCACACCAGCTAATTTTTATTGAATTTGCCATTTTAAAACATGCACATAGTCTCTAATAAGAGAAAATTATTCTATTGTGGCCATTCCTAACTACTAAATGTGATCTAAACTCTCATGATGTTTCAATTACAATCAGGGTGCATATTTATACACCAGCATGAGAAAATAAATCAAATTGGAAATCCATGTCGGCCACCCTAGAATTCGGGAAAAACTAAGTTGGCTTGCAATCATCAAAATTCCATATGTCGGCCCACAGTGTTTGAATATTAATCATTAATGGAACAGTCACCAGGACAACCTGTAAGTATGCCAAAGGAAAAATAATGTCAATCGCTATATGCCCATGATCCCCTATTCCCTATGTTATTCGCTTTCACCGTGACCAACAGTTCACTATGCCGAAGTCAGGAAGCATCCATTTGTCCTCTTGTATGTCACCGAGAAGTGTCTCCCATTCGCATTCGCCAAGACAATATATAGTTGAGGAGATGTCTCAAAGAGTCCCCCAAGTCATACCGAAAACCCCTTTATTCATCTTGTGTGTCGCTATAACTTATCGTTCACGAGGAGACATTATATAGACTTCTCATGTTTCACCGAAAGTCCTCAACCATCTTCAGGTGTTGCTGAGACAAAACGTTTCTTATGCCGACAAGGTCCCTTTTGTGCTCCATCGGCAAGACCTCTTGAGTTCGCTAAGACTTTTACTGAAGCTTCTAACTCCTGCTGATAAGAATCCTCCAAATGTGGGTCAACAAGACAAGAAGATATCATTATGACCTTTCATCAAGAACAAAAACCTTTGCTGATATGCGTATCATCCTTTGTCGCCGAGATCGAGAGAAACTCCTGCCGAAAGATGCCATAAGATACAGTCAGCAAGACCCAACAGGTTCGCTATGACTTCATATCGAATAACCCCAGTCCGGCTGAAAAGAATCCTTAATGTATTTGGGCGGTCAGCAAGACATAACCCATTCACTGTAACCTTTCTCCGAAGCTCAACTCTTGCTAATAAAACAATCCTTCCACTGCCAGTCGGTGAGACAATGCGAAGTCGCCATGACTTACTTCGAAGAAAATCTTATGTCGATATGTATGTGCATCTGCCACCAGTTGGGAAGACCAGTTGAGTCCACCAAAGTCTCATCGAAAGTATATTCAAAGAAAATCTGTGTAAGGTCGGCGAGACTGAAGGTCACTTGCCAAGACCTTACAACGATAGTGATGACTCCCCCCGATATGCATCCCCTACTTGCCAGTCGGCATGACAAAATGAAATCACCATGAAAATTGCCGATAACCCAACTCACGCCAAAGACCTCCATATGCACAAGTCAGGGAGATGGACTGAGTTCGATAAGACACTGCCCCGACAATGAAACCTCTGCCAAAATGAAACTTAAAGTGCCAGTCGGTAAGACAAGAAAGATTTGCCAGGATATGATGCCGATACCCCAGCCCTTTGTTGATAGAAACCAATAGGCAAGTGCCTATCACTGTAAAAATGATGAAGTCTTGGTGAAACACCTACAACAAACATATGTCAGCACAAAGGCAACATGGGTCGGGAAGACAGTCATGGACCTATGCCAATAAAACACCAGAATGTACAGAATGCATGATTTAATGGATTCAATGGGGCAATATGGCAAACTATAGATGAAATATGCATACGGTAGGACCAAATCAGGAAATTTATGAGTGAAATCATATGTAAAATAATTAGATTTTTACAGTTCTAACAGTGGCTCCGTCTGGGGATGAATGAGAGTAAGATCATTGCAAGGATCCATAATCTTTGGGTGAGCAGACTAGACACAAAATGAGCAAACTAGAAATGGATAGAAAGCAAGATGGAATGGATGCAAAATGAATGCAAGGTGGAGGTGAACCAAAACCCCTAAACTACTGTGCATGGAAAATAATTTTAAAGAGAATAAGTAAGAGTTGTTCATGCACTGGCAACCCTCAATCCTCTGTGAGTTAACTTCTCCTGTCTTGAGCTATTACAATTTGAAACTCAAATCATACTTTCCCCTGTCAAATACCTAGTTTTGTTTTGAGTTCATCAGATTTCTCTTGAAGACACAGATGCAATCTTTCCTGTCACTGTTATTGCAAGTTTTTAGAAAATCATCATGCTCATCCTGGCCCAAAATCCATACACCATTCTGTAATTTGCATTCTTCATCATCAGAAAAATCTCTGCCAGCATACAAAATGCATACATATTTAATGCAAAATTTTGTATTATCTCTCTCACTTTTATGTATTATGAAACACTCTCCCAGCTGTATAAAAATTTCACAATCAAAGTGCTTCTCTTGAAAAACAAAAAACTCTGTCATATCACTGTTGTTTGAGGAAAACAAGTCAGAAACCTTCTACACCTCTTCAGTATCTCTATTCAGAGACAACACTGGATCATGACTCATATCCTCCATACCATATATATGTGAACCAATAAAATCTGGACTTCTATCATCCTTGGCATGCAAATAAACATCTTCTTCATAGGGATTAGAAATTTCAAAATCACATACCTCATCTTGAATGGAGACAGATTTTTGATCAACATCAAAGGTTTCACCATCATTCCAATAAATGCACATGGAGTCATAAAAATCTTTAGACAAAGATCTCTCACTATCAAAACAAATGTAAGTTGGACACAAATCTTCAAGATCACCCTCATGTGCACATCCCCAGCATTTAGGAGTTAACAAATCTGAAATCTGTCCACTATTGAGCGAACAAGTCTCAACATTTTCATCACTACAGTTATATTCTCCATTTTTATCATCATCAAAGAGAGATCCAAAATCATCAGAGAAAGCAAAATCAGAAACATTACCAGCACAATCATTTATTCCACCATTTTGCTTGTCTGAAATTATCTCCTCCTCATAAAGTGGACTTGAAAATACCTGAAGTTCACTCTCGAACATACCTTTGCAAAATATCATTTGATCCTCATTTAACTCTTTATCATACAATGGGTTTGAAAAAGTTTGGAAATCACTTTCAAATCTACAAACCTCATTATCATCAGCTGTATCTTCATAATAGGTAGAAGAATCCCTTGATAGCAGATCAAAATCCTCTGGTTCATCGTCAGAATCCGAATATTCACTGGATTCCTCACAACATACACTGCTTTCCCTATCACAATCTATTATGCAATAGAAATCTCTTGTACCTTCATCTTCCTTATGCAGGAAATCATATGAGTCATCTTGATTTGCACATGTTTCATCTTCTATTGGATGCATCATCTAATCAACTTATCTATACTCATGAGAAATACAACAATTAGATTCAACATTGACAGTGTTCTCATACCTTGTTGCCTGGGATAACGCTTGAATGAAGTTAAAAGAGGAGCCTTCTGCCTTAATCCTTTTCTTCTACTCCAATGTTTCTCCTTTGTTTTCTTCCTTCTGATTAGCAATAGCTAGTCTCTCTATCTCTTCTTTAGTAAGTCTCTTCATACTGTATTGAGCAGGTACCTCAACAGAATGTGGCTCTGTATAATCTTCTTCAGAGTCAGAAAGGACCTGCTGGTCAGGCATATGAACATTGTATTTCTGATTTGAAACATCATGTTGATAACCTTCATCCTCTGAAGATGAACACTTCTCCACAACATGGTGAAAAGTGTTTGAAGTAAAATATACTCTGTGATCTTCTATATTGTTTCCCATCAACATTCCCTCTTCTTGCATTTTCTGGACTACAACACAATAATCTGGGGAATGTGGCATATTACAAACTTCACAAAAATAATTGTTACTTACCATATAGGTTCCCTTCTTGCTCAATGGACCAGGAGCGTTTTTGCTTTCAGGCCTAGCTGTTATAGGTTTGTTGTCCTTCCAGTCTATATTATAAGGCATGTCATGCAACCTCGACCTTTCATTCCTATATGTGTTGCTTTGCTGAGAAACCCTAGGAATATCTCTTTTATTGATTATCCCAGCAGCCTTCCTATTGTTTTCAATTGTTTGTGCCATCTTCTGTGCTTCAGCCAAACTTCTTGGGAATTTATTTCTCAACTCATACCCTGTCTTTGGATCAAAAGCATTCAAATAAATACTTAGTGCTACAGAATTTGGTAACTTTGATCCAAGAGGTATCTTATTCTGCAACTTATTGAATCTCTAATTGAAATCATAAATTGTATCACTTTGATCTTTCTGAATGTGCATTAATTCACAAAGAGCAGCATCTAGTGCACCTAGATTCCCAAATTGCTCAAGGAATCGATCCTAAAACCCTTGGAGAGAATCAATAGAAATTGTTGGTAGGCTATTGAACCAATCCCTAGCGTCTTCAATAAGTGATATCATGAATAGCCTCATGTGTAAATCTTCATATGGCATATCCAAATATTGGATGAAAGCATTGAAACTTCTTAGATGCTCTTTAGCAGTGACTACATCACTCCCAGTAAACCTTGGAACCATACTTCTCCAACTACTGTCCATTGGATAAGGGGATAACTGAATCCCTGACAAATCAAACTATTTGATCGTTGTAGTGTATTGATAAAGGGGGGTGCCAGGTGGGTACTGATGCTGGTATGGTGGACCATTGTATTGTCGATGATAATATGGCATATACTGCTGACCATGAGGAGCTCCAGCTTGACCTCCCTAGAACTGAGATACTCCTTCATTCATGTTTGAACAACTGCAAAAATTCTTTCAGAGTCACCACCTACTTTTCCAAAAGTAGGAAAATGATTATTTTTGATCTTTTCCTCAGCGGAATCACCTTTTCTGAAACTTCTCAAATTACAACTTTTCCTCCAATGACTCTATAATGTGGTCTTCAACCAAATTTTCTGATATAATCCCCAGTGGAGTTGCCAATTTGTTAGCTCTCAAAAAAGTAGGTAAAGGATACCTCAAGAGGCTGCCAATCTCTTGATACGTTTTAGGGTAACAAACAAGGTTAAATGGCTTAAACCTTCTACTCTTCAGGTGCTGCTAAACCTAGGTGGGTGTACCTAAACGAATTGAACAGACTTGACTTTTGATCTTCTCTTCTTGTAGTGATTTGTCCATGATGGCAGACGAAAATGGACAAACTAAATCAAACTTGATAGCAATCTTCTGATCTAAATCCTAAAATGCTTAATTAACATATATAAAGAAACTGAGTGAATTCAAATAATGAAATTGCAGAGACCAGTGCCTTATTGGGTATGCAAATTTAAATGAAATAGAACTGGGTAACTTATTCCGGCAGAAAATCAAATTGCAGGCATATGATCTATTCATAACTTGTATAAACAATGCAAGACTATGACCACTGAGCTCTTCTTTAATAATCCAGATGAATCTTCCTGATTACTGTGATCAACGAAAAGGATTTAATCTCTACTTGAGAGAACCAGTTAATTAATCACACAAATATAACAAATGTGCATTGATAAACCGAAAGTAAACTTGTTACATCAGTTTAAACAACCAGAAAGAATCAACTTGGAGACAGCTTCAGTAATACTTTTCAATAAGTTCAACATACAATTGGCACCAGAAATAACTTGCCACACCAGCCGATTTTCATTGAATTCACCATTTTAAAACATGCACATAGTCTCTAATAAGAGAAAATTATTCTACTGTAGCCATTCCTAACTACTGTATGTGATCTAAAATTTGATGATGTTTCAATTACAATTGGGGTACATATTTATACACCAGCATGAGAAAATAAATCAAATTGGAAATCCATGTCGACCACCCTAGAATTCGGGCAAAACCAAGTCGGCCTACAACGGTCAAAATTCCATATGTCAGCCCACAATGTTTGAATATTAATCATCAATGGAACAGTTGCCAGGATATCCTGTAAGTATGCCGAAGGAAAAATAATGTCAATCGCTATCTGCCTGTGATCCCCTGTTCCCTGTGTTATTCGCTTTCGCCGTGACCAACAATTCACTACGCTGAAGTCAGGAAGCATCCATTTGTCCTCTTGTATGTCTCTGAGACACGAGAAAACTCTCACTGAGAAGCGTCTCCCATTTGCATTCACCAAGACAATATATAGTTGAGGAGATGTCTCAAAGAGTCCCCCAAGTCATACCGAAAACCCCTTTATTCATCTTGTGTGTCGCTGTAACTTATCGCTCATGGGGAGACGTTATACAGACTTCTCATGTTTCACCAAAAGTCCTCAACCATCCTTAGGTGTTGCTGAGACAAAAAATTTCTTATGCTGAAAAGGTCCCTTTTGTTCTCCATCGGCGAGACCTCTTGAGTTCGCTAAGACTTTTACCGAAGCTTCTAACTCCTGCCGATTAGAATCCTCCAAACGCGGGTCAGCAAGACAAGAAGATATTGTTATGGCCTTTCACCGAGAACAAAAACCTTTGTCGATATCCATATCATCCTTTGTCACCGAGACCAAGAGAAAGTCCTGTCGAAAGTCGCCATAAGATATAGTCGGCAACACCCAACAGGTTCGCTATGACTTCATATCGAATAACCCCATTCCGGCCGAAAAGAATCCTTAATGTATTTGGGTGGTCGACAAGACATAACCCATTTGCTGTAACCTTTCTCTGAAGCTCAACTCTTGCCGATAAAACAATCCTTCCACTGCCAGTCGGTGAGACAATGCAAAGTTGCCATGACTTACTCCGAAGAAAATCTTATGCCGATATGTATATGCATCTGCCACTGGTCGACAAGACTAGGTGAGTCTGCCAAAGTCTTACCAAAAGTATATTCAAAGAAAATCTATGTGTAAGGTCGGCGAGACCAAAGGTCACTCGCCAAGACCTTACAATGATAGCAATGACTCCCCCCGATATGCATCCCCTACTTGTCGGTCGGCATGACAAAACGAAATCGCCATGACAATTGCCGATAACCCAGCTCACGCCGAAGACCTCCATATGCACAAGTCGGGGAGACAGACTGAGTTTGATAAGACACTGCCTCGACAACGAAACCTCTGCCGAAATGAAACTTAAAGTGCCAGTCGATAAGACAAGAAAGATTCGCCAGGATATGATGCCGATACCCCAGCCCTTTGCCGATAGAAACCAATAGGTGAGTGCTTTTTGCTATAAAAATGATGAAGTCTTGGCAAAATACCTACAACAAACATATGTCAGCACAAAGGCAACATGGGTCGGGAAGACAGTCATGGACCTATGCCAATAAAACACCAGAATGTACATAATGCATGATTCAATGGATTCAATGGGGAAATATGGCAAACTATAGATGAAATATGCATACGGTAGGACCAAATCAGGAAATTTATGAGTGAAATCATATGTAAAAACATCAGATTTTTACAATTCTAACATATGCCACCTAGGGTGTCTTAGTCCCGAGTGCTTTATTTTCGGGAATTAAGAGTGAGAAATGAAAATATTTGAATTAATTTGACATTTTATGAGCCTTTGGGATCTAATAATCAAGTTATTAGATAGGAATGCCTATAAAAGTAAGAATCACACCCCATTTTCAACTAAGCAAATAAGTTTTGAAGTTAAATCAAGTTGAGACAAGCAAGTTTGAAGGATAGTTTCAAGAAACAAGGAATTGAAGTCTTAGAGCAACCCTCTATTGTGTTTTTGCAAGTTTTTCAAATCCATTTTCAAGTCAAGATCTAGCATTTTCAAAGACTAATTGATGGATGTGCTGACTTTCTCTTTGTGGCATTTTTTCGTTGATGTCAAAACATTGTCAAAATGGTTTGGTTGTTATTGCCTTTCCAATCGGCATCATTTGATTCTCATAGATTTGACATTGTGTTCTCATAGTTCTGATTTGCTTCATTGTCATTGGCATCATTGTTCAGTTTGCACATGGTTCCTACATATTCAATTTTATGGAATTTAGTTGTTTTGGATAGTGCAGTTGATTTAGTTTATATAATTGTACTGATCATTCAGACTTGTGTGCAACACTTGGAGCATTGATCACATTTGCATACATACTCTGGCATATACTTTGGCAAGGTATACATTTACAGGTTTAGGTTGATTATGTAGATTTATATTACATATCTCATGGCATTTTTGACTTGGAAATATCATTATCTCAATGGTTTCTACACGGGAATTATAAGGTGACTTTGACGATCAATGTTGAAATGTTCATAAACATCTTGTATGGTCATTTAGTGTGACTTGTATTATAAGCCTAAGTTGATTTCTTGCAAATCGGGCTATATGTTTATTTGGTCACGATCCTCCACATTTTGCATATGATATTGCATCATCATTTTTCTAAACACTTTACATGGAAATGACCTTGTAAAACAATATGGTTTCAGGCTTTTTATATGCATAATGTTTTGGTTGCATGGTCAGCATTTGCAATACGCTAAAGCACATGTGGTAATCGGGTTTCTTTGTGAGACAAATTAAGTCGTTATGACTTTGTCTCAAGGTATATGATAATGACTTTGGTATCGGGGTTATATGTTTTCATGTTTTGCGGCATATAGTGGAAAGGAATTGATTGTTTGTAACATCATTTGATATAGTTCGGGCCGGGCATACTATATTGCAATGGTTATAATGTTAATGTTTCAAGTGAAATCCATTACATGGCTATTGGCTATCATTCTATTAGTGATCACATTGTTTCTTGTTGACCACAACATATTATATTTCATATCACTCAGATGTGTCAGCCATATTACACCGAGTATGCTTCATTTATCGGGCTTATCATTGTTTTCACCGAGCATATATTACACCATTGGGCTTACCATGTTATTATTTGTATTGGCCACATCACATTATACTTACAAGGAAGTTGACATTGCATTGTCATGGAAGTAACATTTTTTGTCAAGTTCTAATGACAACCATCATTATGTTTTGTTAATCATGCTATTAGACATCAAGTGATTATTGTTATTTGATTAGAATCCTTTCGGATTTCAAACATTATCAAAAAACTGAAAAGGAATTCAATAGTCTTTGCTTCGAAAGGATTTAGGGAAAATTCATTATGTTTTTTTTTATTTGAAGAGGTATCATAGTGCCACCATAGAGAATATGAAGCTACAGTTTGCAGCTAGTTTTTGAGCTGAAAGATGGATAAGCTTAAGTGAGACCGTTATGACTAGGTTTTACGCAGTCAGTTGGTAATGTTTTGGCTGCCATGACAGGTATTTGGTTTTCAGTCTAGAAAATCTTGCATCGGTTTTAAGCAACTGATTTTGTGGTTAAGAATTTGTTGAAGATTAGTTTTAGTTTGTGTTTAACCTGAGTTTATACTCAAGGGTTTCTTTTTCAGTGGCTATACATTGGATTTCTTTGGATATTCTTCAAACCCATTATGGATATCATGATTTAACTACATTATTTTCCAGTTTATCAAAACCCTAGTTATTGTGGATATGGGTTTTTGAGAAAGATAATTATTTTATGTTCATTGTATAAATATATGGCTCAAAGCCATGACTCGAGGAGAGAAGAGAAGAGAAGACAAGAGGGTTTATTACTGTAATATCATTTTGTATTTAAAAGAGAAAAGATGTTTTATTACTGTGATATCATTTTGTATTTAAAAGAGAAAAGAGAGTTTATATTGTATATGTCAGTGGTTGTATGACAAAGATTACATTGAGTTTTTCAGTGAGAGTATTTGTATTGTCATATGCAAATACATTTTGTAGTGGGAATTATTGAAAATATTATTCTTGTATCCTATTGTGCTTCTAACTTGAAGTGGGTGCTTCAGTTTGTTATTGGATTTGGTGCTGCACATTGTTATTGGAGTTGGTTCTCCACATTGTTACTAAGTTGGTGCTCTGAAAAACATTGTAATAAGTTTGGAGTTAAGCCTGTAAGGCATTTTGGAGTGGTTTTTCTACCTCAAGAGGGTTTTCCCCTTGACAAATTTTTGTGTCTCTTTTTGTGGTTTGTGCCTATCTTGCATAATATTTCTTTCAGTCATTTATGTTGAGTTGGTTAATGCAATTCTCTGATACTTTATCATTGTTCGAATTTTCCTAAAAGTTTAAGGTTCAGTTGTTAATGTGCAAAGTTTGAATGTTAAATTATTTCATCAAAAATTTTGGTATACTTGCAAAAGAAAGCATCAAAAAGTTTTTCATTCAATATTATATGAACAATATACATCATGCTTTAACATGAGTTGTTAGGTATTCATGTTGTATTTGATTAAGTCATTATTCCAATCATTCAAAGTTTAGTTTTTACATTGCATATATAAAGTCACATTTTGTACAAGATCAAAAAGAGTTTAAATCTCATTTCAGGTTATAAATTTTTTAAAAATATATTACTCTGACTCACCCCCTCCCTCTCAGAGTAATTCCACTTCCAACAGGATGCCTATGGAGGATAATGAAACATTCTAGGTTGGAGATGCAACTAGCCATACTTCCAAGCCTAAGGAATTGTTTCTTGATTGATTCCATTTTCCATTATTATTCTGAATGTTATTTACAGGTTCAAATCTTAAGATTCAATGAAGAAGGAAGTGTAGACCCTAGAACTCGAGACCACATTCAGAGATTTCATAAATTCAAAGAAGTTCTAAGTTTCCACCTAGGTAATCTTAGTCTTCTAAGTGGAATTTTGTAGAGATTCTTTTGGAACTTGTTCTGGCATCTGAATATTTTGCATTTTCCCCAAATAACAGCAGTAGGACTAAGACAACAGTAAGGGCATCTTAGTCCTCCATAGAATATTTTGATAGAATATTTTCATTTTTTGGAATCCTCATCACATTTCTAGACTTCCCAAGTACATACATCATAACTTCCTATTTCTTAATTTCATCATTTGCATCCTTCATTTACCTTACACTACTAGTGTGGACAATGGAAATGGAATGCACAACTTCCTTTATCTGCACTAAAAGGGGAATGAGGGAAGAGGGATCCCATTTCACAATGCTCACACTCAAGAACAAACACTTGAGATTCCAATTCAAAAGAGATTGAAATGATCAAAAGAGATTGATAAAAGGAATTAACTATTAATGCAAAACTTAGTGAATGCAAGATGTTTGAAAACACGTTATGATATGCAAAATGACCTAGAAATGGAAATAAATTATAATAGAAACTTATGAAATTGAAAGTGTGCACCTGGAGATTGGAAAAGGATGGAATGGAGCTCTCGAATCCTAAAGAAGTCATTGTTGATGGAAACTGGGACTCATATGCCAAGCTGGGTGACTTAGTCCTATTTTGGAAAGATTGCCAGAAAAAGTTTCAGACAACTAGGTACTTAGAACTGCAAAAATCTCTATTTGAGCCTAGGTAGTGGGACTCATTCGCCATTGATGGTGACTCAGTCCTCTTCCTAATTTATGGAAATTCAAAAGTGGAATCTATAGCCCTCAGTCTACACTTCTGCTCCTGACAGGTTTCCAGATTCAAAACTGGAAAATTCAACCTATAGGCATTCTCCAAGCTTCTCTTAGGGTTTTGAAAACTTTGAATGACTTCAACAAATTGATGGAAAATTTTCCAATCTTTCTCTTTGATAAATCTACAACCTAAACCTACAAATCACATGCAAAGAGAAGGAAAAATTGTTGGGGGTTAGTGAATAGGGATTTACCTTGGTCAAACCCCGTGTTGGTAATTAAACCCTTGAAAATGAAATAAAATGTGGAAAGAGAATGATGAATGAACAAAGACAATGCTACAACTCACCAAACCCTTAAAGTAGAATTCTGCAAACATTTAAGTAATGGCTCCAATGATCTTGTAGACAAGATGCTTGAATGCTAAATCACTTGATTGCTTGTTGGAATGATTAGGAAATTGGGGAGAATGAAATGAGTGGAAAAACCTATATTTATACACAATTATGCAATAATTCCTAAAAATACCACATCACAAACCGACCTTAGATCTTAGAAAATAAAAACCCGCTAAAAATTTGAAATTATTTTAAGTTTTTTGCCAAAGGGGACTCATTCGCCCCTAATGGTGAATGGGTCCCACTTAAGGAATTTTAAGTGGATTTTGGAATTTAGATATTTTAAATGATGTTTATCAGGATTATTTTAAAAAGTACACTTAAGTAAGGAATGCAAGTGTAAAATGAGGCCAATTAAAGCATAAGAAAGGTCCAATTATTAATGAAAAGCCTAGAAAAGTGTGAAATTTTGTCACAACACTTTACAACACTTTGAAATAAGGCATGGTAAGTGATAAAAAGAGGTTATTTAGGTGAAATACATTAACAAGATCCTAGAATAGTATGAAAGTGTGTTACAACACTTCACAACACATTTGTAACGAATCATAAAATTATTATTAATTCACAAGAGACCAAGACCTAATGTGAATGTGTTATCCACATTACAACATTAAATCAAGGTACAATTAAGTCAAAATCACAAGGAGGACCCAAACAAGACAGGAAAAGTAGAAGGGTTACTTTTTCGGTGTCCACATTTAGCCCCCACTTTAGTAAGAGGATGAACCTGGTTCAAACTCACACTAAAGTAGACCAACACACATCAAGAGGGATTCCCATGAATCAATGCTAGCAATATGGGACAACAATGATCAAGAGGGGTGCTCAAGCCCTCAGAATCAAGATCCCATGTCAAACCATCATAAGCACAAAGGGAACACACATGATATCAAGAATAATGAGAAGGCACAAGCATACAATGCCAAAGATGAAAGAGAAAAATAAAATAATCGGATCAAGCTTCGACTATTTGTCCAACACGATGTGGATCAGATCTAGGATGTTTATTTGAAAAATGCATACTCACTCTAAGGTGATGAAACTCATGGCTATCTATTGGGTGAGAAGTCCTAAAAGGTGAGAAACTTACACTCATTGCTGGTATGGACTCACACAAACAGGTGGAAATGGGGAAAGTCATGCCTCAGTCGGGCTTCCTGCTCAACCATACCAAAGTTATACCCCTTGATAACTTTAATAAGATGCCACACAAAAATGATTTTTGAGCTTTATGAGGCAAGAAAAAATTCATATGCTTGAAACTCATAGACATTGTAAATGGTGTAAGGAATATTCAAATGGATTTTGAAGTGTTTACGCAAGGTCTCTTCTTAGGGAACATTGTACTTAACATCTGCAAGAGAGGACAAATGCAAGGTCTCATCTTAGAGAACATTGTACTTAATGTTTCCAAAAGAGGACAAGTCAAAGAAATATCATGCTCTTGGAGGAAATAAAACCGAATGACACCACCAAGAAAAGGAAACATCACAAGAAGAAATAAATCAAGCAATGAATTATGAGTCCCAATGTATGCCCCCACTTTAAAGTGGTTGCTAACATCATTACTTTGAGAAATTTCTTTAAAGTAGAAGAAGACATAAGAGCTTATTTGGAAATACCTATGCCAAGTCATATGTTTCGAAATGAAGTCACATCATGGATAAGTATGTCACATGTGAGCCAACTTAAGGCACGTCATTCACATCCCAAGCTTGCTATTATATGTTCATGAAAGGTTAATGACTAGCCAAAAGAGACAATGACAAGTGACATACAAAGACAAGGCTACTTAACCCCTTTCCCCCACTTAGTACATGACAAAGATGAGCCTGGAATGGATGATGATATGTTGCTCCTTGAAATAGTGAGTATGCTATGATCCTACAAATATTACATGGAAAGGAGTGGAAAGGAGTAGTAACTAATGTTATTTATATTGATAAGTAAACAAAGTTTCTGCTTGATACATATTTAATGAGATTTCTATCAATTTAGGATGTACCAAGGTTAAAGTTGTCTTAGAAGAATCTTTTGTAATAGCGTTGAAATTGGATGAAAGTTTTTGTTTTGATGGACAATAACCAAGATCATTAGGATTTATAGCATCACATCCTTTTCCAGCTTGCTTCAAAAGTTCAAAACATCTTCCAAAAAGTTTTTTCACGTTTGTTGGATCTGGTGGTTGTTCAATTTCCTCAAAGTTTGTCTTGGACATTGTCTTTGCTTTGGAGGTGGTTGAAGTGGATGTTTTTGAATTGTGTATTTCCATTACCAGTTTCTCTATTCTCTTTTTAGAATCTTTTGTTATGATCATGTATTCCCCCATGGATGTAGAAATGAAAACAAAGGTTTCCAAAGCCTCTTCCAATAAATTTGTGCCTTCTTCATTTTTTTTGTATTTCTATATCATTTTGCTTGGTACTTATCATAGCACATGTAACCTTTTTGTTTTGAAGAGTAGAAGTTGACTTGTCATAAACTCCTAACATTTGGTTCAAGGGTGAATCCATATCAATCAATTCAGGATGCTTCAAAATGAGGTTGATTTTTGGTTTGCATATGATAGTGTTAATATTTTCTTGCACCATGATACCTTCCCTATTAGGAGAGTTTTTAGGAGAACTACAAACTAGATGTTTAGGAAATGGAATGCACAACTTCCTTTATCCGCATTAAAAGGAGAATGAAGGAAGAGGGATCTGATTTTACAATGCTCACACTCAAGAACAAACCCTTGAGATTCCAATGCAAAAGAGACTGAAATGATCAAAAGAGATTGATAAAAGGAATTAACTATTAATGCAAAACTTAGAAAATGCAAGATGTTTGAAAACATGTTGTGATATGCAAAATGACCTAGAAATGCAAGTAACCTATAACATAAACTTATGAAATTGAAAGTGTGCACCTGGAGACTAGAAAAGGATGGAATGGAGCTCTGGAATCTTGAAGAAGTAACTATTGATACTAACTGGGACTCATACACCAAGTTGGGCTACTTAGTCCTATTTTGGAAAGATTCTAGCAGAACAAGTTTCAGACAACTGGGTACTTAGAACTACAAAAATATTTGTTTGAGCCTAAGTAGTGGGACTCATTTTCCATTGATGGCGAATCAGTCCACTTCTCAATTTATGTAAATTCAAAAGTGGAATCTATAGCCCTCAGTCTACACTTATGCTCCTAACAGGTTTCCAGATCTAAAACTGGAAAATTCGGCCTGTAGGTGTTCTCCAAACTTCTCCTAGGGTTTTGAAAACTTTGAATGACTTCAACAAATTGATGGAAACTTTTCCAATCTTACTCTTTGATAAATCTGCAACCTAAACCTACAAATTACATGCAAAGAGAGGGAAAAATTGTTGGGAGTTAGTGAATAGGGGTTTTCCTTGGTCAAACCCCTTGTTGGTAATTAAACCCTTGAAAATGAAATGAAATATGGAAAGAGAATGATGAATGAACAAAGACAATGCTACAATTCACCAAACCCTTGAAGTAGAATTCTGTAGACATGCAAATAATGGCTCCAATGCTCTTGTAGACAAGATTCTTGAATGCTAAATCACTTGATTTCTTGTTGGAATGATTAGGAAATTAGGGAGAATGAAATGAGTGGAAAAAACCTATATTTATACACAATTATGCAATAATTCCTAAAAATACCACATCACAGGCCGACATTAGATCTTAGAAAATAAAAACCTACCAAAAATTTGAAATTATTTTGAGTTTTGTGCCAAAGGGGACTCATTCGCCCCTACTGGAAAATGAGTCCCACTTAAGGAATTTTAAGTGGGTTTTGGAATTTAGATATTTTAAATGATGTTTATCAGGATTATTTTAAAAAATGCACTTAAGTAAGGCTTGTAAGTGTAAAATGGGGCCAATTAAAGCATAAGAAAGGTCCAATTATTAATGACAAGCATAGAAAAGTGTGAAAGTTTGTTACAACACTTTGAAAGAAGGCTTGGTAAGTGATAAAAATAGGTTATTTAGGTGAAATACATTAACAAGATCCTAGAAAAGTGTGAAAGTGTGTTACAACACTTCACAACATTTTTGTAAGGCATCATAAAATTCTTATTAATTCACAAGGGACCAAGACCTAATGTGAATGAATTATCCACATTACAACATTAAATAAATGCACAATTAAGCCAAAATCACAAGGAGGACTGAAATGAGACAAGAAAAGTAGAAGGGTTACTTTTTCAGTGTCCACATTTAGACCCCACTTTAGTGAGAGGATGAACCTGGTTCAAACTCACACTAAAGTAGACCAACACGCATCAAGAGGGATTCCCATGAACCAATGCTAGCAAGATGGGACAAAAAAAATCAAGAGGGGTGATCAAGCCCCTAGAATCAAGATCCCATGTCAAACCATCATAAGCACAAAGGGAACACACATGATATCAAGAACAATGACAAGGCACAAGCATACAATGCCAAAGATGAAAGAGAGAAAAAAAAAATAATTAGATCAAGCTTTGACTATTTGTCCAACACGATGTGGATGAGATCTAGGTTGTTTGTCAAGAAAATGGATAATCACTCTGAGGTGATGAAACTCATGGCTATATGTTGGGTGAGAAGGCCTAAAAGGTGAGAAACATACACTAATGGCTGGTATGCACTCACACACATGCAGGTGGCTATCGGGAAAGTCATGCCTAGGTCAGGCTTCCCGCTCAACCATACCAAAGTTATACCCCCTGATAACTTTAATAAGATTCCAGAAAAAAAAATGATTTTTGATCTTTATGAGGAAGGAAAATCTTCATATGCTTGAAACTCATAGACATTATAAATGGTGTAAAGAATGTTTAGAGGGATTTTTCTTAGTTCACGTAAGGTCTCTTCTTAGGGAACATTGTGTTTAACGTCTCCAAGAGAGGAAAAATTCAAGGTCTCATCTTAGAGAACATTGTACTTAATGTTTCCAAGAGAGGACACGTCAAAGAAATATCATGTTCTTGGAGGAAATCAAACCCAATGACACCACCAAGAAAAGGACACATCACAAGAAGAAAGAAATCATGCAATGAAATATGAGTGCCAATTTATACTCCCACTTTAAAGCAGTTGGTAACATCATTATTGTGAGCAATTACTTTAAAGTAGAAGAAGACACAAGAGAATATTTAGAAAGCCCTATGCCAAGTCATATGTTTCCAAATGAAGCCACATCATGGATAAGTATGTCATATGCTAGCCAACTTATATATTTTAAGTGGGTTTCGAAATTTAGATATTTTAAATTATGTTTATTGGGATTATTTTCAAAAATATAGTTAAGTAAGGGTTGCAAGTGTAAAATGGGGCCAATTAAAGCATAAGAAAGGTCCAATTATTAATGAAAAGCCTAGAAAAGTGTGAAATTTTGTTACAACACTTTACAACACTTTGAAATAAGGCTTGGTAAGTGATAAAAAGAGGTTATTTAGGTGAAATACATTAACAAGATCCTAGAAAAGTGTGAAAGTGTGTTACTACACTTCACAACACTTTTGTAACGAATCATAAAATTCTTATTAATTCACAAGGGAGCAAGACCTAATGTGAATTTTTTATCCACATTACAATATTAAATCAAGGCACAATTAAGAGAAAATCATGAGGACCCAAACGAGACAGAAAAGGTAGAAGGGTTACTTTTTCGGTGTCGACAACTAAGTTTTGTGAGTTGAATGTTAAAGTGTCTTTTCCAAGCTTTTGCTTGGTGGTGAACCCCTCAAAGCTTAAAGAACCCCCTCCTAGGTCTTCCTTGTTGAGTATTGACTCACCTTTGAGGTTGATAGTCAATCCAATTTGGATTCCTACAAAATTATTGAATGATCGAAGGAGAATAAGGTGGGAACTACCACACACCCCTATTTTCTTTTCAGTTCAATTAGTTATGGTTTTATGATGATTAAATGTTTTATTTAGAAGGGGTTAATATGTGGCATTTTCTATGTGTAGGGAGAATAAATTGTGATGCAATATTTGGGTATGGATGGTTTAGGAAAACTTAGATTGCTATTAGTGACATAACCAGGTTGGAGAGTACCTTGACCTGGTCTTAAACACTTCCACTTGTTTTTGCTTAGAAGCTGAACTTGAGTATACAAATACAAATGTTGGTGGATAGAGAATCATAAATCTACTCATCAAATTTTGGATCCAATTTAAGGTCGTGAATATCGAACAGAGAAAGTTTCTACATTCTAAAGATAAAATCATAAATCTGTTGGTTCAATTGGAGATCCAATTTGAGGTTGTGAAGCTCCAACAAAGAAAGTTCCTACATTCTAAAGATAAAATCATAAATATGCTTGGAACAATTTGAGGTCCAATTGTAACGATTTTTCTTTTTAATTATACATTTTGACATTTGGCTTGATACAAATTGTTACTTTAGAATTATGGTATTGATTTTCTTCTAATATTTTCAACCCTCATTTCAGGGAAGAGCTCCAAAGATGGTCCTTCAAATTGAGAATACACCTTTCCGTTATAGTTTGTATCTAGAAACACCAAAATCTCAGGTACTATCATACTTAGAGAAAAAGTAGGAGTCATGCAAAGATGAGATACTCATTTTTGGAGATTTGGTTAAGAAATTTAAATGTTTGGCTATGTGCATAGAGAATGTTCATGGAGTGCAAACTTCCTTACAAAGCAATTACCACAACAGAGTTTGAGGTGAATTACACCTACTATTTTGTTTTGATATGGATGATTAGTTGAAAAATGGATGCTTTATATTTTTGGACATAGAACATCACTTTTCTCCAACTAAGATTCAAGGATGCCCTAGAGATCTTCACCCAAGAATGGAATAGAGGAAAGAGATCTACTAAGGGATTGTCCTAGGGGTTGAAAGTAAGCTAATGAGGGGTTGACCACCAATTTAAACTTGGAAAAGACAATGAAATGTAAGATGAAACACAAAACCATAATATGATGCAAACTTGAATTAAACAACTTAGAAATGCATATGAAACAAAATAAAAAGATGTGAGATGAAATTTGTGCACCTTGAAACTTGAATATGACTGGAAGGAGTACTAAAATGTTGTAAATTCTAACTTTTTGACCTAGTGGGACTCATTGGCCATTTTAGGTGAATCAATCCTAGTTCTAGATTTTTGCACAGAAGCAAGTTTCACACAAAAGGGTTTATGACTCTGCAAAGATTTTTGAGAAACACCTACAATGGGACTCATTCGCCACTTGTGGTGAATGAGTCCAGTTTATATTTTTTGGACCTTCAAAGTTCTTATCTGCATCTCTCATTCTGCTCAATTTTTTCCTCTAGGTTCCCAGATTTGAAACTGATTTTGGGGCTATAAATGAACTTTTTGTGAGGATTAAGACCTTGAAAATGGGGAGACAACTCCAACAATCATGTAACCTAATCTTCAATGATCTTTCAAACTCCAAGACTCCTAGATCTACAATTACACATGTAAATAAGAGAAAAACCTGTTGATTGTTAGGCAATAGGGGTTTGCCTTGGTTAAACACCTTTTAGGTAATTAAACCAAATGATGAAACAAGGATGTGAAAAATTAAACATAGGATACGAAACATGAATAATGATACCTTGAATGATGTCTTGTAAGTGATGTCTTATAAATATGCAACTCAACATGAAATGACCATGAAGGATGTAGATCTTGATCTTGACAATAGGTGTAGAAAAATGCTTGATCTTGTATCTTTAATGCTACAACACAACACTAGCTCAATAACATGCTTGATGCTTTCTACCCTTGACATGATGATGGATCTTGAATTTCTGCTACAATTGATGAAGAATCTACCCTTGAATTCCTTAGAAATGATCTTGAAAGCTTTCTTGATGACCTTATGAAGATTTGGAGTGCTAACTCTTGTGTGCTTGACTTGATAACATGAATTCTTATGTTTCTTATGTGAAATAAGTATTTGAAAGCTTGTTTATATAGGAAATGCACTCAAATGACTGTTAATTTGACCCCAAAGGATGACATCGAAGAAATTTGAATTAAATACCCACATGTCCAACTCATAACATTAAAAATAGGCCAAATGGGACTCATTTTCCATCCTGGGCGAATGAGTCCCACCTAGATGGGACTCATTCACCCAAGGTGATGAATGGGTCCCACAGGGGCTATTTTTAGTTCTAAAGTGTTGAGGAGTCAAGGAATTAGGCTTATATGTTGATCTTGTCAGGTTTTTAGTAAAAATATGCCTTGGGATGCACAATATGGGGTCATAGGAGCCTATTAATTATGATATAAAGGTCATAAATGCAATAGGGCCCAAAATTCAATGTGAAAATGCTAATAAATACACTTTACAACACTAAATTAAGGAAAAATTGAGTCAATTTAGCTTAGAAGGGCCCTAAATCCCATGTGAATGTGTAGAACACATTACAACACTAGATTAGGTCCACTTTAGTTTACAAGCCTCCCAAATTTAATGTGAAGATGTAAATAAATACATTTTTACAACATTTAAAAATTAAGGCAGGGTTAAGTTAATTTAGCTTAAAAAGGGCCCAAGACCTAATGTGGATGTGTAAAACACCTCAGAACACTAGATCAAGGTGACATTAAGTCTAATTTATTATTAATTATTCCCATATCAAGTGTGAAAATGTAAAGGGATACATTTTTCTACACTAAATTTAGCCCCCACTTTAGTGAGAGGATGAACTTGCTTCAAACTCACACTAAAGTAGACATTCAAGAGGGGTCCAATCTTACCAATGTGGATGGTCTAGGATAACAAAGATCAACGAGGTAACCAAGCCCCCCAAGATCCTAGATCCTATGTCAAACTGAAATAAGCACAAAAGGACATTCATAAGGTGTATGATATGCAACAAAACAAGATACACAAACATGCAATGTCAATGACTAAAAGAAAGAAGAATACAAATAAGAAAAAAAAAAGGTGGATCAAGCTTCGACCATTTTTCCAACCCGATGTGGATAAAATCTAAGTTGTTTGTCCAAAAATACATACTCACTCTGAGGCAACGAAACTCTTGGGTGTCCATTGGGTGAGTAATCCAAGAAGGTGAGACACATATGGTCGATATGCACTCACACACACACATGATTGGCTAAGGGAAAGTCATGCCTTAGTCAGACTTCCTACTCAAACCATACCAAATTTATACCTCCTAATAAATTTAATAAGGAACCACAAAAAATGGTTTTCGAGCTTCATGAGACAAGAGAAACTTCGTATGCTTGAAACTCATGAACAAATAAGATGGCTCCAAAGGCATGCAAAGTGTGTTATGTAGGGTGGCCATATAATAGATGTTGTAAATGCAAAATAGTGTAAGGAATGTTCAAATGGATTTTTCTTGATTTGTGCAAGGTCTCTTCTTAGGGAACATCATGCCTAATGTCTCCAAGAGAGGACAATTCAAAGAAATATCAAGCTCTTATAGGAAATAAATCACAATTAAACCACCAAGAAAAGGATGCATCACAAGAAGAAAGAAAATAACACGGTGAAACATGAGTGTCGATGTATGCCCCCACTTTAAAGTGGTTTCTAATACCATTACTGTGAGAAATTGCTTTAAAGTAGAAGAAGACAAGAGAGCTTATTCAAAAATCCCTATGCCAAGTGATATGTTTCCGAATTGAACTACATCATGAATGAGTATGTCACATGCGATCCAACTTAAGGCATGTCTTCCACATCCCAAGCATGCTCTTATACGTACATGAAAGGTGATCGACTAGCCAGAAGAGACAATGACAAGTGACATATGAGTATAAGACTAAATAACTCTTTTCTCCCACTTAGTGAAGGACAAGGATTAGCCAAATAAGATGAAGATAAGTATCAGTTAGAGGAACTAGGTGCTTCAACACAAGGAAGAGAACCACTATCCTTAAGATGTTGAATTTTGTTACTTAAAGCCTTACATTCATTGGTAGAATGGTCATGAACTCTATGATATGTACAAAATGAATGCTTGTAGTAAAATTTATTTTATTTTCTTGGAGGGAGGGATATCAAATGATCTTGGATGAGTCTCAAGAAGATACGTTCTTGATCAAAAGTAGAGGATGTTTCATTATTTTGTGACAAAGATATCTCTTGCTTAGTACAAGATGTCATACTTACACAAGACTCTTTAGATTGTGAGATTTTGTTCTCTCCTTTATAGGATGGTGTAAAATCTAATGAATTTGGATCATTAATGTTTTTCATGATGAAATTGACATTGAGCAAAGATCTCTTTGCTTCTTTTGCTTCTTGTAAAGTATAACACTCAAGACCACTAGTGTCTATCAGTTCAGGATGCACTACTATAAGAGTGTTGATATTGAGTGAAGGTTTTTTTGATGGTTTTATTTCTATGAAAGGACAATAACCAAGATCACTAGTCTTTTCTAGCATGTGAGGCTGTATAGGGTCATAGATACCTTTTTCTCTAGCACAACATCCATTCCCACTATAACCAAGTTGTTTCATAAGTTCATAACCTTTTCCATAAAGTTTTTCATCTCTTTTAGATTTGGTGGTTGCTCATAATTAATTTCATCAATTTTTTTTGTGTACTCTATTATATTTTGATCTAAAGTGGTTGAGGTGGATGCTTCCGAAGGGTCCTCTGAATTTTTTGTTGACATTACCACTTTTTCTTTTCCCTTTTCAGAGTCCTTGTTTATGATATTGTATTCTCCCATGAATTTTGAGTGAAAATCCAATGATCCCAAATCATCGAGTGATATCATTATGAAGGGTTTAGGACACCTATTTTTTGTTGTTCTTGCATGGGTTCTACATGTGTAGTTGATGTTAATGTTTTCAAAGTATTTTCCTTGTTTTTCTCAATTTTCAAACAAATTTTTGGGTTAGGGTCAGCTTCAAGTGTGTACACTTTGTTGTTGTAGAAATACTTCATTTTAAAATGGAGAGTGGAAGGAACCCCATTCATTGCATGAATCCATGGTCTTCCTAAAAGGAAATTGTATGAAATATCATGAGGAATAACATGGATTGGTTTTTCTAATGTGGCCTTCCCAACTGCAATAGGCAATGTAATCACACTCAGTGATTTCTTTCCTACATTATCAAATCCACTAATAGATAAAGTGATAGGTTGAATGTTTGATTTATCCACACCAAGCCTATCCAAAAGGATTATATTACACACATTAAGGGTAGATCCATTATCCACAAGGGTTCTCTTTATCCCTTTTTCTTTTGTATTGAGATATTATTATGAAAGCTTCATTTTGTTTTTGCACTTCTAGAGGAGGGAGCTCACTTTGGTGGAAAATAATGTCAACATGTATTCCTTGAATCATGGCTACTATGTCATTTGGTTGTGCATTAGAAGGGATAGGAACTTATTGTAAATCACTTTGAATCATGTTATGGTAGTGAGGGGATGCTTGAATAAGGTCCCACAATGATATCTTAGCAGGAGTATTCTTTAGTTGTTGGACAAGATCATACTCCTTTACACGAGGAGGACCTGATAAGATAGGGTTAGGTAGGATAGGATTAGGCAATTGGAGGGATGTTGAAGGTTTTTTTCTTGGTTCGGGATTGTTCCTAGTGTTATATATATGAGCAATGGTATTATGACTTAGCTGTTGCAACACATTATTTTTAGGTGGGTAAAGGATAAGTTCAGGTTTGTTTTGAGTTTGTGGTCGTTGTGAGGGGGCGTAAAGAATTAGAGGAATCTTAGGATGTACCATAGGATACATAGGGTGTCCATTAATCAAGGAGGATCTAGTGGAAACTTGTGCATTCATAACCTCAACGGTCTTGGTTTGATGTATTTCTAATAAAGAGAAATATAGAATTACCTCTTCACCATCACCTAAGGAAGCCACATTACTATTGTTTTCATCTTCTTTCACCATGATATCCTCCCTATGAGGAGATTTTTTAGAACTAGAAACAAATTTTTCTTGACATTCAAGGATTAGTTCTTCCAAAATGACTTCATCGCAAGTAGGGGAATGATCAATGGTTGAATTTTCTTGTTTATCAATGATGGTGTTTCCTTGTTCAATAATTTTTTCTCTAGGGGAAGAGAGGAAATAAATATTCCCATGACTTTGATCGATTATATATTCTAACATCAAAGTATCATCATCACAATTAGGAGAGATACTTGGAGAAGAAAAAATGTGATTGTCATTATTATCCAAATTGTCACTCCTTTGTCCCATATTGTCTTCTAAGATAGGATAGGTAGGGGAAGAATCATAAAGAGGGCTGTTATAGACCTTAAATGTGTGATCATCCAACACCAACATATATTCCTCACTTACGCTTTCATTTTCTAAAACATTATCACAAGAGGGGAAAGTGTTGGGAGGTGAATGTAGACTAGTTGAGGTTTCAATGGTTTCTTGTTGTGCTATGTTATCATCATGATTACCTATGGTTGTTTATTCTTGTTCATGAATGTCTTGCCTAATAAGAGAGGTAGAAGGAGAGAAGCAACTAGGATTCTCAAAACTCTCATTGATTGGTTCTTCTAACACCAAAATATATTCTTCACCAATAGAAGAGATATTAGGAGAAGAACAAATATGATCATTAGGAATGTCCCAAGTTGTATTCTCTTTCACTTAAACACTCTCATAAGGAGATGATATGAAATTTTTCTTAGCATGCATAGAAAGGTAAGGTACTAACATCGTTTCAACAAAAATGAAAACCAATTCTGGCCATCTTATGCAATGCTTCAACAATTTAAACAATGTATATCCAAAGATGCAAAACACTTTTATCCAATTTATGCAAAACTTTAAGAATGCAAACAATGTATATCCAAAAATGAAAAGTACTTTTATCAAATTATGTAAAGCTTTATGAATAGAAACATTGTGTATGCAAAAGTGAAAAGTAATTTTATCCATGTTATGCAAAGTTTTAGAAATGTGAATATTTTGAGATCTAATGATGCTTTCTATTGAAATGATTTCAAAAATGAGTACCTTAAATTGATGTTTTTGACCTAGATTCATAAAAGAAAATGTTACCGAAACTTTCTAGACTTATAGTATATGTTACTAGGAGGCTTAGGAAGCAAAAAAATGAGGTTTTTAATGCTCTTATAGACAGTTTAAAATATAGATAGGGATTGATTCGCCCAAGGTGGTGAATGAGTCCCAGTGGGGATTGTTTCAAAAATTTCAAAACTTTTTAAGTGATTTTTATGCTTTTTAGTTTGTATGATCTATAACCTAAATGAAAATGTAGTTTTTAGATGTTTTTCAATGATTTGAGATGCAAAGATGCAAACTATATGCAATTTCGCTAATGCAAAAATTTGAAACCCTAGAATTCCAATTAACTAATGTAAACCCCAATGCAAAGTCAATGCAAGCTAGATCTAGGATGATAATGGACTCCAAATTAGTAAAGAAGGTATTCTAAATGCAGGTACACCAAAATGTTTAGTTGAAAAATGATGGATGATTTATGGTTTTGGACATAGAACATCACTTTTCTCCAACTAACATTCAAGGATGCCTTAGATATCTTCACCCCAAGAATGGAATAGAGGCAAGAGATCTACTATGGGACTATCCTAAGGGATGAAAGTAAGCTAATGAGTAGTTCACCACAAAGTTAAAACTTGGAAAAGACAATGCCATGCAAGATGAAATAAAAAACCCTAATATGATGCAAATTTGAATTAAATAACTTAGAAATGCATATGAAGCAGAAAAAAAAGCTGTGAGATGAATTGTGTGCACCTGGAAACTTGCAGATGATTGGAAGGAGTCTTAAAATGCTGGAAATTTCTAACTTTTTGACCTAGTGGGACTCATTCGCCATTTTGGCATAGGGTATGTGTAGGATCATCATGGAAAAAATAGGCCCTTAAGTGGCAAAAAATTCAGAAAAATCAGAGTTAGGCAACTTGACGTAAAAATTTGAATAAGTTATCTATATTATTTCAAAGATATATGTAAGAATAGAATTTGTCTCAAATTGAATGTAGTTTTTAAACTAATAGGTTTATTTAAAAAAAATATATCTATTGTTCAAAATTTGAAATTTCAATGTAGTAGTACTTAAATTTCAGGGAAAAAATAAGAAGTAGGTGTTTGTCTGACCACCCTAACCACAATAAAATGATAATATTTTTTTATAATATTTTAGACATAAGTAGAGGACTCATGTTCGGATGTGATGCATTTTTTTTGTAATTTTTTTCATAGTAAATTTAATTAATTATGAATTTTTTATTACAACTTTTAAAAAATATAAAAACTCGTATGTCTGACCACCTTAACTTGGTCAAAACTTCATGAAATTCAATTTTTCTTTTTTTAATCCTATAGTATGTGAAGCATAGAATGTGATGCATGTTTTGGATTCCAAAAATGTGATACCTTTTGAAAGCTATAGATGTTTTTCAATCAGACTATCAATTAGGAATTTAGTCGTAATTCAAGTAGAAAATCAATAATAATAATTTATTAAATTCAAAGTAAAGCATAATTTATATTGGTGGAAAGTTGAGAATCTCCTTTAAAAACTCTTTTTCATTTCATCAATTTTGGGTAAAAAAGAGTCGTCAGCCACATACCCTACAAATACCCATCATATTGCCACTTTTTGGCCAATCATGATCCTACACATACCCCATAATCAATCCCAGTTCTAATTTTTGCACAAAAGCAAGTTTTAGACAAAGGGTATCTAAATATGCAAATATATCTGAAAAACACCTACAGTGGGACTCATTCACCACTTGTGATGAATGATTCCAGTTTGTAGTTTTTGGAACTTTAAGGTTCTGATCTACACCTCTCAATCTGCTCAATCTGTTTCTCTAGGTTCCTGAATCTTAAACTTTGATTTCAGGGTTGTAGATGATCTTTTAGTGAAGATTATGACCTTGAAAATGGGGAGGCAACTCCAAAAATATTGTAACCTAATCTTTAATGATCTTTCAAACTCCAAGACACCTAGATATGCAATCACACATGTCTAGAAGAGAAAAACTTGTTGATTGTTAGGGAATAGGGGTTTTCCTTGGTCAAACCCCTTTTAGGTAATTAAACCAAATGATGAAAATATGAAACAAGGAAAAGAAACATGAAACATGAACAATGACACCTTGACTGATTTCTTGTAAATGATGTCTTATAAATATTCAACTCAAAATGAAATGGCCATGAAGGATGTAGATCTTGATCTTGACAATAGGTGTAGAACAATGCTTGATCTTGGATCTTCAATGCTCCATCACAACACTAGCTCAATAACATGCTTGATACTTGCTACCATTGAAATGATGATGGATCTTGAATTGTTGCAACAATTGATGAAGAATTTTCCCTTGAATTCCTTACAAATGATCTTGAAACCTATCTTGATGATGTTGTGAAGACTTGGAGTGCTTAACTCTTGAGTGCTTGACTTGATAACATGGATGCTTATGTTTCTTATGTGAAATAAGGATTTGAAAGATTTTTTATAGAGGAAATGCACTCAAATGACCATTAATTTGATCCCAAAGGCCGACATGGAAGAAATTTGAATTAAAAACCCACTTTTCCCACTCAGAACCTTAAAAATAGGCCAAATGGGACTCATTTTTCCAAGGTGGTGAATGGGTGCCACAGGGGATTTTTTTAGTCCTAAAGTGTTGGGGAGTCAAAGAATTAGGCTTATATGTTGATCTTGTTAGGTTTTTAGTTAAGATATGCCTTGGGATGCAGAATATGGGGTCATAGGGGCCTATTAATGATGATATGAATGTCATAAATACAATAGGGCCCAATATTCAATGTGAGTGTAAATAAACACACTTTACAACACTAAATTAAGGAAAAATTGAGTGAAATTAGCTTAGAAGGTCCCTAAATCCCATGTGCATTTGTAAAACACATTACAACACTAGATTAGGTCCACTTTAGTTTACAAGCCTCCCAAATTTAATGTGAAGATGTAAATAAATACATTTTTACAACATTAAATTAAGGAAGAGTTAAGTTAATTTATCTTAAAAAGGGCCCAAGACCTAATGTGGATGTGTACAACACCTCAGAGGACTAGATCAAGGGGACATTAAGTCTAATTTGTTATTAATTATTCCCATATCAAGTGTGAAAATGTAAAGGGATAAATTTTTCTACACTACAATGGATATGTTCTAACCTGTAATTAATTGTTGTGGAACAAATAGGCTAAATAGTTGTTCATGTAGCATTGTTCAGTCACCTAATTCAATGTGTTATCTTCTTCATTTCTTAGTGCTGACAATGCTTACACAATGTTTTCTCAGTCATAATTACAGTGCTCCTTTATTTGAAGATATTATGTTTCTTAGACAGAAATGTTTCATCGAATTCATATTTTGTCTTGTAAATGTCTTATTGCACTTGTAGAGTTTTGTTGTGCATAATGTGTAGTCAAGATGCCTTCAACTGGAGCTCTTTTGCAGAGGCAGTAGGATAATAGTGTTAGTGAGAGGTATGATAGTAGATACACTGAGAATGGAACGTAGAATGTTTTGACAGTAAAAGAATCATTTATTTGCTCATATCTTGACACAAGTTTCCCCATTACATAAGATAGCTTATAATGTACTCTATTCCACAATATCCACCTAATTCCATACCACCTAGAGAAGCAATGACTGAGAGTATATGTGTCCTATATTTTGTTGTCCAAATGTGTCTCTCTAATGGTTTTCCACAATTAGGAAGAAGGTATGTCATGAATTTTTTGTGCCCACACAAAAATAAATCTTACAAAGAATGTTTACACCTATGCAAAATACCATAAGCTGCTTCAAAATACACATTGGCATCTTTATGATTATATACACAACATATTTTTTCCCATAGTTTCAAAAAAAACATTTATGATAATATTCATACAACAAGAACTTGGAAAGGTTGGAAACCTTGCTCTCATTCTTCCTAGGTCACTCCTCAAGAGCTAATATTAGTATTTGTGGGATCTTTACAATAGCTTATCCACTGATGAGAATTCTCCCCTCATTTGCTAATGGAATAAATTTTAATTTGCTCTACTTGAATGTGTAATGTGATGTAGCACATTCAATGTCACAAGGCACAATTTGAGAGAAGAATTTTGAGACTTGATATCCATAGAATCCAACTTCTTGCAACACAAAATGTAGAACCAACATCCCAACCAAAGCAACTTAGCTTTAATATGCACTATAACCAATGCTTTCCCAGGTGAATGGTGGAATTGAACTAACTTTTGGGGGTCCCTTGAGTAGCCAACATACATAGACACAAACTACTATAGTATCCAACAAGGAGAAAACAAATGGATGATACATGTCTCCATGATAGCACATCATCCTTGATACTCTCTTGGAGGAAAATATTGCACACTCACCACATTTCTAAGGAAGCTTAATTGCCATTTGCTAAGAAAATTTTGTGTTTGAACCAACTTCCTGAATTGCACTCACATTCAAGGAAGGTGCTTCAATATTGTTATTGCTAATTGAGCGCTCATTTTATCTCCCAATCTTCTTCCAACTAACCAGTTATATGAGTGATTATTTATCATTAAGGAATAAGTATATTTGGAAGTGGATTTTTATTAGATATTGTAGTTGCAAGTTCCACTTTGAATCACCAAATCCTTCACAAAATTTTCTACACAACCATCGAAACACCACACGACTATTGTTGGACCTTCGTGGTGTTACAGGGAAAGCTCCTTGCAACACCACGAAGGCCCAATAATAGCCATGCAGTGTTGTAGTGGTTGTGAAAAAGGTTTTGTGAAGGATTTGGAGATGTGAAGTACAACTTGCAACTATAATATCTAATAAAAAACCACTTCCAAATATTCTTTTGATGGAAGTTCATATCCTCATCCAAAGCTCAAATTCACACAAAGGAATGAAGGACACTTTCAAAGGTTGAGGAATTGGGCTTTACACCCACTAGTTACAGTTTCTTAAGATTTTCTAAGGACTTTTAGAATAACCCATTTTGGGCATATCCTTCAATCATGACATTACATGATATCATATTTCTTTGAGGCATTTTTTGAAACAGTTCGCTTGCCTTGTCTATGCTTCCACATTTTTATGCATGTCTAGCAGGGAACTTGTAACTACAACATATGACAAAAAAATCCTTGTTTTTATGCTTTGATGGATGTCCCTTTCTTATTACTGGATATCTGATGCAGTGCACATTATTATAGTGCAAGCCTATTTTTCAGATTATTTCATTTAGCATCACCAATATTATCCACAAGAACATTGTCCCTATTTAAAATGATGGAAATGGTTCACATCTCTCAGAACAATTTCTTTTGCAACTATATTGGAGATGAATTTCAATGCAATGTGAAAATTAGAACATACTTAAAGGTTATTAACAACTCTAATACTTGTACCAGGGGCTATTTCTAACAAACCAAATGTAATTAATGCTAACTTTTCACTATGGTGGAAGATAAATGATTCTTTTTTCTTCTATTCCACAACATTAAGTAAATTCTTGAATCTGGAAATACCCTACTTCCTTCATTTTCCAAGCCAATTTCTTGAATTTTTCATAGATCTCCCATGTTTGTGGATGTGATCCATTTCCTAAATTTTTTTAATTAATTTACCTTTCTTTTGTGTTTGGACTTACTTTGGTAAACTTGCAATATACAATGCACTTTTATTCTTTCTAAATTGAGACTAATAGCAATTTTTTTGGTTGTATTGAGGTACAACTTTATTCATGGTGGAAAAGGTAGACCTTTTTGTTCATATCAGATAGCGCATTGCATATAAAGGAGGAAAAAATCTAGTTGGGTTATTATTGACTGCATTAAAGGAGAGAGCTTCACATATGGGACACGATCAATACTCTCCTTCTTGGATTTAACATGTTACAACTTGATCTAGGAAGATTTCCCACATTGTAGAATTTTTTGAACCATAGATTTTAAGGGTGTGAAATGCTATGACTCTTTTGCCCAATTAGGGTTTTTCACCTAAAGGAAAGAGATAGACCTCACACCAAAATCTAGGTGCTTCACTCAATCTATTGTAAGTACAATGAAATTATGCCTAAATGCAATGATCTAGATGCAACAAATTGATAAAATTGATTGATTATTTATGCAAAACCTAAGAAATATGAAGTGTTTGAAAACATAGTGTGATATGTAGAAATGAACTAGAAACATGCACAAATGAAATCAAAACTTAATGAAACTAAACAGAGTGCACTTGGAGGTAGAATGCTAATGCTGGAAGGTTCTGAAATGTTGTAGAAATCACTGTTGATGACTAGTGGGACTCATTTTCCACTAATGGTGAATCAATCATACTTCTGGTAAACTTTGTTGAAACAGGTTTTTGAATGTCGGGAACTAAAAACTAAACATAACAACTTTTCTAGCCTGGAAATGGGACTCATTTTCCACTGATGGAAAATCAGTCCACCTATAGAAATCTGTAAATTTTGAAGTCAACTCTGTGGGTCCAGACATACACTTGTCTTCTTGTCGGGTTGACGGATCCAAATCTATAGAAAATAGGTTGAATGTTGTCTCCAAGCTTGAATTAGGGTTTGGTTGACTTGAATAGCTTTGATGACTTATTGACCACTTTTCAACACCTATCTCTTTGAAAAATATTCCTACAAGACCTACAAACACACATGCAAAGAGGGGGGAAATGGTTAAGGGTTAGAGTATAGGGATTTTCCTTGGTCAAATCCTACTTTGGTAATCAAACCCTTGATAGAGAAATTAAATAAAATAAGAAATGAATTATGAATAAACAACATGCAAGTGTCCTAAACTCACCAAACACTTGTTGTCGAAGTTTGAAGATATTCCAATGGCTGCTCCAAGATGTTTGATAATTGCTTGATTGAATGATGCTATGATGCTTAAGTGGATGAATGAGATTGAATGCAAGGATGAATACTTGAATGAATGGGGTTTAAAATGGATGGAAAATACTTATTTATACACACTTATGCCCTATTTTTACAAACATACAACATCATAGGCCGACCTAAAGTCTTAATGAATAAAAACCCTAAATAAATTTGAATTTATTTTGAATTTTGTGCCAAGAAGGACTCAGTTGCCACCCATGACAAATGGGTCCCACTCAAGGCATGCAAGTGGGTGTCGGGAATTAAGTTGTCTTTAATGTTGTTTGTCAAGTTTGTATTCAAAAACACACTTAATTAAGGCCTATAAGTGCATAAAGGGGCCAAATAAGCATAAGAAAGGTGAATTTAGTGATGAAAATCCTAGAAAAGCGTGAAAGCTTGTTAGAAGACTTTACAACATTTTAAAATAAGACTTGGTAAAGGATAAAAAGGGAATATTTAGATGAACTATAATAAGAAGAGTCTAGAAAAGTGTAGAAATGTGTTACAACACTTCACAAAACCTTCACAAGACATCATAAAGTCTTAATAATTTGAATATTCAAGACCTAATGTGAATGTATAAGTTACATTACAACATTAAATCTAAGCAAAATAAGCTAAGCATCACAGGAAAAAGACCTAAATGATCATGAAAATGTTTAAAGATCAGTTTTTCTATAGTACAATTTTAAGTGATGAAAGGGGCATGTGCTCGCATTAAAGGGATCCAAGCACGTATTTCCATCATTGGAAAAAAAATCTGGAGAATTTTTTTTCTTGCAGTCATTTCTATGCAATATTGTAACTCAAATTTTTAGTCTTGTAACCGAAAATAAAAATTGTAATACTCTATTTCTAAGTTGTAACTAGAGCACCTTTCTTTTATTAATAAAGTTAACAAAAATTTCCTTCTCAATGGCTATCTTATTGTGTGCAATTGATGATTGATGTGTATTTTGTGTTTTATGTATAAATCCTCAAATATCAATCAATTAAAATGACTAAATATACTACTAATTGACATCAATTAGTAATTAAATTGACTAAATATACTACTAATTGATAGAAATAAGTGAATAGTGAATAAATATGACTAAATATACTACCAAATTGATCAAAATGATGATTAAAATCAATGACTAAATACTACCAATGGACAAAAATCAGCGAAAAAAAATGACTAAATTAATGACTAAATATACTACCAATGGATAGAAATCACCAAGGTAATTACCCAAAGTGCCACTAAAGTGCTTTTCACTAGGGGAAAATTTTTCTCTTTACTATTTTCAATCTTTTTTCTTTTCTTTTTTTAAATTTTATTATTTTCTATTTTTTTTTTTTTTTTTAGATATATACCCTTCAAGACCTAGGCATAAAACTTCTTGAGATGTGTACTATTGATAGGCTCTGGAATCATAACTAGTTGTGACAACAAATTATCCTAACTAATTAGGCTCAAACTTCCCTTTGTTATCTAGATCCAACATATTCTTTTGGTTCTCCTTCCATACAAGATCTCCCACCTAGAAGGACAAACTTTTGATCTTCTTATTATAGCTCCTATTTAGTTAGTTATGATAATGTTTTAAATGATTCAAAGCCTCTAGGTGACACTCATCCAACAACTCTAACTCATTGAATCTGGCCACTTTGTATTCTTCGTCGGTAATAATATTTTTCAATGACACTCTCAATGATGGGAGCTTGACCTCGACTAGCTCATATGGTGTGGTGTCATTACAAAATAGACTATGGAATATGGTTTAGGATTCTCTTTTGACAAAGGTTTTTCTAAGTTTTGGAGTAAATTCATATGGAAGGATACCTTTGTGTAGGTAAGTAAAGATATAATGATTGTTAAAAGGCATAGGACAACTGAGAGGGGGGGTGAATCAGTTGTCACCAAATTCAAACAAAATACTTCAACACTTATCAATTTCACAACCACACTATTTTGGTATTAAGTATGAACTGGAAATGTAGATAACAGAAAGCAAAATCAACACAATGAACATGAGATTTTACGTGGAGAACCTAATGAGGGAAAAACCATGGTGAGGATTAACTCACAATATAAAGTGATAGAAAATCCAAATACAAGAGGCTCACTGCTTTCAGAAGATTGCAGAAACCTTCAACTCACTGCTTTCAGGAATCTAACACAATAAAGTACTATTGCCTCAACTTACTTTTGCACAACTATACTCTTCACTTGTGGATTACTTCCTCAAGTGTATTTTATAATTCTTCACATCTCGACTTGTATTCATACCATCTTCAACCTTAGAAACATTCTCCAAGGTCGGCCACATACGCTTCATTTCATAAATTCAAACTAGGTTGACAACTCAACATTCTCACAGTGGAAAGGAATGAGAGTGGACCAATTAAATACTTAACCAAGACCCAAAAAAAATTCTTGGATCAACCAGACACTTCCTTAATTAAATTTTAAAATTTTCATATGAAGTGTAAACACTAAGTCAGCCAAACCTAATGAGAAAACAAATTTCCATTGAAGTACACACTTCCCAGCAAGAAGATAACTTGCAGATAATGAAAAATGATTCATCATGCATGAGAACACATCTTAGATACTTCCAGATACATCCACAATAGGTGCAACAATTTTTAAACACAAAAAACCTCTCATTAGTCCATTCGGACTATGCGAACACATACAAATTTGAAACTCAACTTCCGGATCACCAAACCACAAACATTTTTTCTATAACCTAGAGAACACCATTACAAGACATATTCCATATCCACAAGACCTAAAAAAAATAGCAGTGGACTACGAAGCAGAAACATTTCTCCCAATCCATAGATAACCAACTCTACCAAAATAGTTCACATACTGGTGAACACAACTTTCACACTCCATCAAACCAGAAGCTACAAATTAGAAGATGACACCAGCATATCACCAACAAAAAACGTTCATATCCACATGAGCATAGGATCAACACAAAAGAAATGCAGAGCACATACCATAGCACATTCTAAACCCATACATAACTCTGACTTCACTCTTTATTAATTTTCTCAAAAGCACTTGGAAACTCATCATTTCAGCACATCTACAACATCATAAGGATAGCTCCATGTACTCACAAAATATTAAAAACATCTCAACTATACATGCACAATCTGCAACATACTGAACTGTGTTGACATCAATGACAACATTAATGACAACACCACCAAACTTGCTTATACTTGCAACAATGATATCAAGGAGAACTGGAACCAATGATTTCATATACAAATTTGGATTGAAGTACCTCGAATGCTGGGATGAGAAGCTCTACTCGACGAGGAATTCACATTTCAAAATTTTATGTTGCATATCTAGCAAGGACCCAATTATTTCCATAGAATCAACTACTCAATTGTTGATCCAGGGTAATTTCTTGAATGTGATGTCAATGAAGAAATCTTTGATAATTTCCACCATCTTTTTATAGGGCATGAGCTTGTCATCTTTGGTTTGGTAGTCATCATTAACTTTGTTTAAAATCAGCTATGGATTTCTATAGACCTTAATTCCTAGATTTTCCATTGTATTGCGATCCTTAATCCTGTGATAAGAGCCCCATACTCAATGATGTTATTAGTGCATGGGAAAAATAGCTAATATGACTTAGGAATATAGTCACCTTGTGGGGTGATAAAGAGAATTCTTGCTCTAGATCCATGTTGTGTATGTGTTCAAAGCATCAAAATGAAACTTCCACTAATCCACTATATCAAGGGAAAATATTGACTCATCAATAAATTTAGACACCAACATATTTTTTCCATAGATAGGTGCCTCTACCAATTGATCTTTGATAAATTTCCCCTTAATAGTCTTTCAATCCACATACTCTATATCAAATTATGTGAGGATCATCACCAAATTTTCCATTCATCCTATCAGAGCAGCTTTGGATAGAAAATACTTCAATAGATATATCTTAGAGATAAGATTCACTTGGTGTGAGAGCATGTAATGTCTAAGTCTTTGTGAGGAAAACACCACTAGGTAGGAATTTTTGATGGAGTAATAGTTCATCTTGTATCCAACCTAAGTCCTATAGATTTGGTAAATATCCCTCTCCTTCCCTGTTTCCTCATGCTAAGCAAGAAGAGCACCTAGAGCAGTTAATGTAGCTGAGATATGAAGGATCAAAGGTTTATTTGTTATTGGTGGCATAAGGATAGGGGGTGTCAATAGGTAATATTTGAGTTGTTGAACTGCTTTGTCACATTTCTCATCCCATTTGTAGGCTATTCCTTTGTAAAGAAGGTGAGAAAAGGGATGAATCTTATCCTCCATCTATGCTATAAATCTTCTAATAGACTATAATCTCCCTTGTAAACCTTGTAGTTGCTTCAGTGTCTATGGTGGTTCCATATCCATAATTTCCTTGACATTAGCTAGATCTATCTCAATTCCCCTTTGTGACACAATGTATCCTAAGATTTTTCCTGATGCTATGCTAAAGACACAATTTTTTGGGTTCAACCACACCTTGTACTCTTTGAGTCTGTCAAAGACCAGTCCTAACACTTCTAGATGTTCCTTACTCTTGACTTTGCCAAAAAAAATTCCACATAGTCTTCTAAAGTATTGTGGATCATATCATTAAAAATAAATGTCATTGCTCTCTAGTAGGTGGCTCCAGCATTCTTTAGACCAAATGGCATCATGTTCCAACAATATGTTCCCCACAAACATGTAAACACTATTTTATGTTGATCTTATTTGGTTATCATGATTTTATTGTACCTTGACAAGTCGTCCATGAGCGAAAGCATTTCATGTCCTGTAATCAGATCTGTAATGATGTCAATGTTATGAAGAGGAAAGTCATCCTTGGGACATGCCTTGTTTAAATCTCTAAAGTTAGTACATATTGTGATGCCCCTAGTGGGATTAGAGATTGGTATGGGGTTTGAAACCAACTTAGGATAATCTATTGGTCTCATAAATCCCATTTCAAGAAGCTTCTATAATTCTACTTTCACCAACAATGCTATCTATGGATGCATCTTTCTCAACTTCTTCTTTAATGGTTTAGCACAAGGATAAGTTGTAAGATGGTGAAAAAGTACTTAAGAATCAAGGCCCAGTATGTTTGTACAAGGAAATGCAAAATTTACCTTTTTCTCTTTTATGAATGCTGCCAAGTTCTTTTTCTCTTCATCAAGGAGTGATTTTGAATAGAAGGTAGTTTCTCCTTTGTCACTACACTGAATGGATTGGATTTATCAGCAAGCACTGCTGAATTTTCTTTATGTATCACACTAAGGTGAAGATTGGATCCCTCATCCTTTAGCGTCTCATAGAGGTTTTACTATCATATGTGTCCTTTAATTTTTACTATTTTAAGATCATAAAGTGCCACAATGTGGTTTTTACTTAAGCATCGAGACATGATTCTCATACTTTCTATTTTGCGACTAGGAGACTCAATCGCTTCCCCATAGTAGGCTTGTGTGTCCAGTTCAATGTCAAAACTTTCTTTGTAATCCCCAAATGGAATATGGTCATGAAGTACCATGAACTCAGAGAAAGCTTCACCATTTTTGAGTGAATCTAGAATAGGCAGTCCTCATTGGTCCCAGTTTATAAATTGAGTGTAGACTAGTTTCAATTTAGTGATTTGGCTATTGGAAGAAAAGGATATAGTGGTTATTATGAATATATAGGTATCCTAAAATAATTTTTTGATATCAAGGGGGAAGTCATCGATGGTATCATTATAGGATGTAGGTTACCAAGAGGAAGATTCAACTCCCTTAACATAAGCACCATTTCCATGAATTGTTACTTTTCTCATGGTACATCCAAGACCAAGATTCTTAGGTTGTTTCTTAGGAGAAAGAGATTCTAGCAAACCATTATTGTTTTGACCCATCTTTTCATTCTTGTTGTATCCCCAACCCTTCATCATCTGTAATCCTTTGTTGTCATCCTCCATTAGAAGAATGGGATTTGGTCTATTATCTTGATACAATAATTTTGATATATTTTCCTCATTAATGATTTCTCTATTCAAATCTCCCCACTTTGTGAAAGTGGTAGATGCTCTCTTGATTGTTTTTGATACCTTGTCAATAGTTTGAAGCTTTCCATGAGATCCAGGAGAAATAGGAAATTATCTAATTAGAAAATAGTATTTTTTCAAGTTGTAGTCTCCACAACCATTGTCTTTTATTACTACCTTGATATGAGGGATATTCTGTAAGATTGGTGTCTTTGATCTAGAGGTGGAAGCTAGGGAAGATGGGTCAATGAATGAGGAGGGTTTTGGAATTTTATTGTTCTTAGGCACTTGCAATATCCTATAGAACTTTTCTTCTAAACTTTTTGAATAATAAAAGGGCTTGGGATTTCCATGGATTGTAATTCCTCTATCTTCATAGGGAAACTTGATACATTGATGGTAGGTGGAAGCGATGACTTGTATGGTGTGGATCTATAATGTAGAAAAATGTATCCCTTTACATTTTCAAAACTAATTAGGAATTAATATGGACTTAATTATGCCTTAATTTAATGTTGTAATATGTATTTTACATATTCACATTAAGTTTAGGGCCCTATTAATTAAAATGGACTTAATTGTTACTTTTTTAGTGTTGTACAATGCACCCCTTTAACACTTTTACACTTATTTAGGGCTCCCTTAATTAATTGAGGTTAATTTTCTGTAATTATCCCCTTTAATTCAAATCCAAACTGAATTAATTACATTTTCTGAGGAGGATAGCTAACATTCATTAATGCCTAAACATAACACTTTTCATTGAGAAATGTGTGTCCTAGGCTAGGGACCTAGGACCCATTCGCCCATGGGCGAATGGGTCCTCCCTCAGAACTAGGACCTTAATTTAAATTATGTTTTTGGTGGTATTTTAATTTTTTCAAATGTATATTTCAATGTCAGCTTGTGATATTTGAATTTTGAGAAATGAAGGATAAGTATCTATAAATAAAAAGGTTATTTCATCAATTCAAGTAAGCTAGCAAGAGGTGAACTTAACGAGAGCCAATATTATTGTCAAGGGAATCAAGAGTAGAGTTCTTCACCATTTTTTGTAGCATTTAAGATCCATTCATCATGTCAAATTATTTTTCAATCATGCATGGTTTTGGAGGTCACATTGTGATGTAGGTTTCAAGCATTCAAGGAATTCTTTCAAATCAAGTTTCAAGATCAAGATCCACACCCATTGAAACCATTTCATGCAAGTCGTAGATATACATTCCAAGGTTCATTCGAGGGTTTGGTGAGTTGTGACATTGATTTGTTCATTCATCAGCCCTTTCATACTATTTTATTTCATTTCAAGGTTTAATTTCCAAAATAAGGTTTGAACAAGGCAAACCCCGATTCACCAAAACAATCATTTTCCCCCTCTCTTTATGTGTTTCATAGTTGTAGGTTTAAAAAAAATTAAAGATCTTGAAGTTGAAAAATTTCAAAGTTACATTTGTTGTCATCTTATGGAAACTCGGATCTCAAATTTATTTCTAACTGTTTGACTGTGAAAATCAAGAATTTGAAAGTGCAGACACAAGAGCAAAGGACCAAAAAATAGATTTTGGAGAGACCTACCTGGGACCTATTCACCATAGGGTGAATGAGTCCTCAGACAACTTATGAAACCAACATTTTGTGACAGGTGCACAACATTTATCCCTTCTAGATCTGCCAAAAGCTTTGTAGGCTCCTTCAGTTTTATGGTCAATATACTAAATCCAAGTTACAAATTGTATTTTGGAGTTGATTTTCTATTTTTAATCTTTCTCCCCAAAGTGCTATTTGACCTAGACCCCTGTCTTAACACAAAAATGGAATTTGCAAGATTCCTGAAAGAATTCACTCACCTAAGGGTTGAAAGTGGATTTTGACTTGGGGAATATCATTTCCAGAATGAAATATAAGAATAGGTAGGCTCATGCACCCTATTTTTCCCTTTCTATTTATAGTATGGTTGGTGAAATATCCAAAATTTAGTAAAAAACCTTATGTTCTTGAATCAACCCATTTTTTTATGTTTTAGGATCCATGGATGACCTAAAAATATATTGTATGGAAGTTCAAGTTATACCACTTGGAAAGTAGTTTTTGGAATTATGGGTCCTATATGGATGGGGATTAAATTTATTGTTCCTTGAGAAAACCATTATTGATCATCATATGCCCTTACATGGTAACACCTTTTTCCTTTTCAATTGCATCTTCGGAATAACCCAATTTCTTAATTAGTTGAAGGGTACAAATATTAAGACCATCTCCTCCGTCCACCATGACTCTTTTAACTTTGTTTTTATGAATGGGGACCTCAATATGCAATGCATGATTATGTGATGGTTGTGTTGGAAGGTCTTGCTCATAAAATGTGAGAAGATAAGGAGTGGCGATGTCTTCAACCATAGCCTAGAATTGTTCAATATCAAGATTATCTTGTATGGATGATGATGGAAAATCCTTTTTGAAGATATCCCTATGTGCAAGAGATATTTTCAATAACTCTAAGATGGATATTTGGGTAGAGGTCTTTTCCAATTGGTCCAGGAGGCTATAATCATTAGTATCTGACTTTGATAGTGGGGGTTCCCTAAGTTGTGATGGTGCTCCTTGGATGGTGACTTTTCCTCTATGTGTTGTTGAACCAAATATTTTAAGAGGTTAGGGATGCTATGTCTCTTTTGCTCAATTAGGGTCTTTCACCTAATGGAAAGAGATAGATCCCACACTTAAAATATAGGTGGTTCACTTAATCTAATGTATGTAAGATGAAATTATGACTAAATGAAATGATTGAAATGCAGGAACTAATGAAAGATATTGATTATTGAATGGAAACTAAAGAATGCAACTTGTTTGAAAACACATTGTGCTATGCAGAAATGAACTAGAAATGTGAACAAAACTGAACAAAAAGGGATGAAATTGGAAGTGTGCACCTGAGATATGGATGGAGACTGGAAATGACTTCTGAAATGCTATTGATCCTAATTTTTAGGCTTGGTGGGACTCATTCACCATTCTGGGCGAATCAGTCCCAGTTCTGTAAAACTGTTCTGGAACCCGTTTCAAACAAATGGGTGTCTGAAAATGTAGATAAATAAAAACAAGCCTCAAAGTGGGAATCATTCTCCACCCATGGAGAATGAGTCCACTTTTGGATTTATGAATATTCAAAGGTGGAGACAGGAGCCTCCAATCTGCACTTTCTGCTTCTCCAGGTGTGGTTCTGAAACTGTCGGATTTGGGCCTGAAGGTGACTTTTTGTTGATGTTTTGCTTTACCCAATGAAGATATGACTTGAATTTTTTTTAAATTCAATCTTAAATGATTACTAAGCCTCCAAGATGTCTAAATCTACAAACACACAAGACAAGAAAGATAAATGTTGGATGTTAGGGAATTGGGGTTTGCCTTGCTCAAACCCCCTTTTAGGTAATTAAACCAAAGTAGAGAAAGAATGTAATGAAGCATACAATAATGGATTCAATACATTTCCATGATGTTTGATCTTGATTTTTTGCAACAAAACATGAATAATCTGCTCTTGAATGTCTTTCGAAGATTTCTTGTTGACCTAGAGTGATAAAACTCTAACTTGCTTGACTTGAGAAAGAGGATAAGTGATGAATGAGTTAAGAGATTATGAGTTAGGGATTAGAGACTTTATTTTATAGGAAATTCACCTTATTATCTTGTAAATTGGATCCCTAAGGCCGACATGTCAAAATAATAAACTAACATTTTAGTTTTTCTAGCTCAAAGGTCAAAATTGGCCCAAATGGCTCATTCACCACCTTGGACGAATCAGTCCCACCTGGTAGGGACTCATTTGCCACAGGTGGCAAATTAGTCCTAGTTGGGCCCATTTTCCAACTGGGTTCTTGGGAGATAAGAAAATAAGGTTTATATGATGTCTATGTCAGTTATTTCATTAAATATTTCCTCAGGATGCACAATATGGGGTAATAGGGGCCTATTAATGATGATGTGAAGGTCAATTAGGGCTTGGGACACAAAATTCAATGCGAAAGTGTGATTAAATACATTTTACAACACTAAAATGAGGTCCACACAACCTAGGAAGGCACAAGAACCAATGTGAATGTGCAAGACACGTTACAACACTAGTTTAACATTAAGTTTATTTTACAAGCCTTTTAGATTGATGTGAGAATGCAATTAGTAATGTTTTTGTTTTTGCCCCATTTACAACATTTGTCATTGGAACTAGATGACAATCAATTATCTTTGTAGGCTTGTGTTGCTCCTTGTGTGATGATGACTCTTTAATGTTAAGAACCCTAGGGATGAGTTCTTTGTATGTTGACACACATTAAATTTTTAGTTGGAAGGATAAATCTATTTCCACATTGGCCATAATGATCTATATTTGCTACTTTTTGAGAATTGGCCATTTTAATTTACTAGCTCTATGCCTCCATCTTGTTAAAAAAAATTCAAATGATTCACCCTTTTTTTGTTTTAGGGTAAAAATTTCTTCCAAACTTATGTCCATATCAAGGTTGTAGGAAAAGTGTTCTACAAACCAATCTATTATTTCTTGAAAAGTTCAGATTCTAGGAGGTAGGTATGAGAACCATTCTATGGCTGGGCTTCCCAAACTAAATGGGAAAAGACACATCAAATAGGAATCATTGTATGCTGCTTCCATACATGCCACATAAAATTCCTTAATGTGATCTTCTATATTTCTACACCCTTTGTATTTGTCAAATTTGGGAATTTCAAATCCTTGTAGGAATGGTATTTTTGCAATGCTATGATCAAAAGGATATGTACATAAGTCTCATTGTGCATAAATTTTATCATTTTTTGAGTTTGTATAGCTTGATTTTTCTACGTAAGTGTTCTGATTTGCGAGGAAATATCGTCTTGAGGATTGTTTGGTGGTGGAGCATACGTGTTGTATTGAGGAATGCTAGATGAATTGTATGCATGATTTTGGTAGGGGGGGTGTTTTTGTTGAATATATTGTATGGTTTGTATGGTGAATTTTTTGGATATTATGGATTTAATGGTGATAAAGGTGGCGGTGTGTTGTATACTCCTTGGAAATTTTAATTCAAGAAATTTTGTTGTGAATTTTTGTATGGTTGTTGTTGGTTGTAATACAAGCCTTTTTGTTGTTGTTGTACAAGCAATTGTTGTTTTTGGGCATATCTTTTTTGTGCTTGTAGGTTTTTTTGTTGTTGTTACGATTACAAGGCTTGTTGATCTTGTACTTGGGCTTGTTGTGATTGTTCTTCTTGAATTTCATCTTGTGCTTATTGTGCTTACAATTGAGCTTGTTGTGCTTGGTGTGATTGTAATTGAGCTTGTGCTTGTTGATACACAATATATTGTTGATGAACCAAAGCATTTTTTCCTTGAGGTGATGGAATGGTATTTTGATTTGGGGTGAATTGGTTTGATTGAATGTATTTTCTTGATGGGATGTTTTTATTTTGTGAAATACATGGTGAATTTTGAGGAATCATGTTGTGAATGGCTTGTGATGGAGGATTGTATTGATTTTGGTATTGACGTGAAACCAAATTTTGATTTTTGGATACTTGATTTTGATTTGGCACTTATTGGGTTTGTTGTGAAAATTGTCCTTGATTTTTTTGTGCAATAATTCCTTGCAAAATTTGGGATTTTGATGGAGGAATATAAGTTTTAGTACCCATTTGATTTTGCACTATTTGAGGGATTCCTTGATTTTGAACCAAAGGATGGCATACTTGATATGATGCAACTTGGTGTTGTAATGTTAGTGGAAAATTTTGATTTGTAACCAATTGATTTTGAGTATTACCTTGATTGATTTGATTTTGGGTCAATGAATTTCCTTGATAATGAGGCACTTGATGTGGAACCATTTGATTTTGGAGTTAAATTGGATGGTATTATGATGATTGACCTTGTAATGTTCATGATTGACCTTTCAATGTTGTGTTAACTTATCCTTGGAGATTGACTTGGGGTGGCTGACTCACTTGGTTTTGTTGAACATTATGAACATTTGTTTGAACATTTTGGGTATTTATTGTGATTGAAGAATATGGTTGGGCATGAAATTTTGGTTCCATGTTTGTGTTGTGGATATGGGATGTAAGTGGAATGTTTGGATGTTGAGCGTGTTGTGGAATGTAGATGTTTTGTGGGATGATTGTGTTTTGATTACCAAAATTTGTGTTCTCTAGACTTTGAGTGTTACCAAGTTGAGTTCATTGTTAAGTTGCAAGACTAGATGAAACCATCCTAGAAGTTAAAGGTTGTATTAGTACATGTGATTAGGATGGTTTATGATGGATTGAATGACATTCTGGGCCAAGGTTTATGTGGTATATGTTTGAGGGATGGATGCAACATTTACCAAAGTTTCTTCCCTTAGTGTGTTCAAATCAAATGTTGAAGGGAGTTTAGCTCCTTATTTTGACAAGGGTAACATGTATTGGGTTGGATTTAATTTAATCATGGGTTGATAAGATGGTGAGTCTTAGGATCTTGTTGCAATTCAATTAGTTCATCTGTGGTAAGTACATTGGGATTTGTTATCTCTCAAAAACGTAGGTTTAAACCACGAAAGGTTGCCAAGCTTTCACAACGTTTTAGGGTAACAGAACAAGGTTTGAAAGAATTAAACCTTCTACTCTCCAGGCACTGCTAGACCTAGGTGGGTGTACCTATAATAAATGAAGTAGACTTGACTATTGATCTTATCTTCATGCCATGATTTGTCCAAGATGGCAAATTGAAATGGACAAAATAAAACAAATTTGGTATATATTGTATACCAGCATTCAAAACTAAACCCTAAAATGCTCAGTTAACAGATGTAAAAAGTATGAATAAAAATAAATGATGAAAACGGTCAAACGAGTGCCTTATATAATATATGGAGTCAAATAAAATCATAGACAACTGACTTCTTTCTAGATTCATTCAAATTATTTGGCATATTTATTTATAACCAGTATAAAAATGCAAGGCTGTGATTATTGAGTTCTTCTTACTGATCTAAATGAAATTTCCTGATTACTGTGATTAATCAAAAGGATTTAATCCTTCATTGAAAGAACCTATCAACCAATGACACAGATACGACAAATACATACTGATAAACCAGACATAAACTTGTTATGTTGATCTAAATAACCAAGAAACATCAATTTTAGAGACAACTCAAATAATTCTTTCAATAGGCACAACACAACAATTGACACTAGAATTCACCAGCAAATCAGATGATTTTCATTGATATTTCCATGGCTTCAAAACATATAGCATAGTCTCAACCCCGTGAAACATGGTGTTCCACCGTATTCTCTATTCTCTATCCTATTCTACCTATATTTTCATATTGTTTTCAAAATAGACATTTATACATTGAGAATATGAAAGGACGCATCCTTTCAGAAATAGAAAATACAAATTATAAAATATAAGATAGAGAATAATTAGGCTCTATTTAGCCACAAGTGAGTCTTGTTGAGGTGGTCTAAATAATATTGGCACTCATACGTGTCCACATCTCCAATAGCATTCCGGACCGTAACTTCCATCTTGACCATTTCCTCACTTTGCTTACTCACTTCTTCCAATGTTGTATCATCTACAGAAGCTACCTTCATGATTTCATTCAGCATTGACAAATACATTAGGGCACACCAATTTCCCTATGAACTTGCATTTGTCATCTAGCTTGTCTACTTCTACCTTAAGCTGTGCGGACCTTCTAGCTTTAGGCCCCGAACTAGGTAATTGATCAATAAGGTCTTGGTTTAGCTTCCTTTCAGTGCCTTCATTCTCTGTATCAGTCTTTTGTTTCTTTCCCTTCGACTGACTACTCTCACCAAGTTTTCTACCCTTACCCTTTCCAAAACCAAAAGACTCCATTTTTCAAGCTTACATAATCAAAATATGAAAAACAAAAAAGTAATTACTTACAGTATTCTACTTGAGCTCCTCAGACTAAAAAATTGTCTTGGTTCTCTTGTTCAGCTCGCCAATTCACCAGTAATCAATTTGGAAATGAGGAATTGAGAAAAACACTACTGTCATTATTGTTTTATCCCATCGCGCCATTAATGAAGCATGAATGATGCCTCCTTTGAAACTGGCACTGTCGCATCAAATGTCCTTTCGATGAGAAAAATTCAAATCTGGGGTGAAATCCCTTTTCAACGTTTATTTCATCATTCACCAAGACACTCTGCGATATTACCGACACATGGAACCAACTTGATGACAAATGCTTCTACTTTTCATGTCACTGTGACAATTCAAAGTCGGGGAAACGTCTCATAGATATCATCCTGTTTCACCGAAAGTCTTTATCTACATTTGGTCGCCAAGACAAATTTGTACCCTTGCTGATACAATCTTCGTTTCACCCGCTTCACTATGACTTTCAAAGTCGGGGAGATGTTATGCAGATATCTTTGCATCTTACCGATATGTACTTTTCAATGTATTTTTATTCGCTAAAACAAAATCACCCTTTCACCGATGAATTCTCATTTCGGCATGTCCACCAAGTTTTCTCACCGAAGAAATAAACCCAACCATTGAAACAATACTTTCAGCAAAACTATGAAACTTTAGGAAAACTCACACTGACACCAAATGTCCTACTAAAATCACTCCTCCAAATTGCATCTATTCGGAAAAACTCACCCCGAACCATCTATCAGTATAATATTCATACTTTGGTGAAACTTATGCCAATAAGTTCTCCTCACGGCGATGCATATCTCCATCAGCATAAGATTTGAATCAACAAGAGTCCATAGCTTCTCACTGACAGATTTGAAATACCTTTGAACTTAGTTCGGCCAAACAATAGCCCCTTCGCCTAGACCTTTCCTGATGCACATAAGTCTTACCGAAACATCTGCTTGCAAGTCAATCGGTAAAACTAAATGATTTCATTATGAGTTCATACCGATACCAATTAGTCTGGCCAAAACAACCCCTTTATGCATTAGTCGGTATGACATGTTGTCTTCACCCTGACATTAGACCGATGCCCCAACATATACTGATATACTTTTTTCAGGATGCTTGTTGGCAAGAAAAAATTAGTTCACCGAAACATTTTCCCGAACACCTTTATCTTGAGTGATAAACTTCCACATGCACCGGTTGGTGAAACACACTGTATTCACCATGACTTCACTCCGACAATGACTCCCCTTTTCCTAAATGATTCCTTTTGTCACTGAAACAAGCAAATTGTCCCGTCGATAGTCTGGAACAAACATATATTAGTGAAAAATCAGGTCAGGGAGACTTTTACAATGTCTTGTCGATTCGGGTCTTTTAATGAAAAATGAAATACTTGATGGATTCAATGGATTTTATGACAGAAAACAAGCAAGCCAATACAAAGAAGGACTTTGATGCTTATAATGAGAACTCAATACTGGAACTTTTGGATGCAATAGAATGTAAAAATTTCAAAATTTTACAGTTCTAAAAGTGGCTCCGTCTGGGGATGAATGATAGTGAGATCATTGCAAGGATTCAGATTTCTAGGTGAGCAGACCAAACTCAAAGTGATGGAACATGTGAGCAGAGTGGAACAAATGGCAATGGCAATGAATGAGACCCTATACTACTGTACATGGAAAATTTTATTTGAAAAGAATGAAAATCAGGATTGTCCATGTACTTGCAAATCCTGGAAACCCTTAATCCTCTGCATTATTTCAAGAGAAAAAATGTTTTAGAAATTTCCCATGTACAGGCAATTCCCTATCTTCACCAGCCATATTCTGCAAATAGTATGAGTCTTCACCTTTCTTTCCAGCCACCACAAAAGGCCCTAGCCATAAGGCTTCAAACTTCCCATGTTTTCCCTTCTCCTGGCACCTTGCATTCCACATCAGTACTAGATCACCTTCTCCAAATTTCCTATCCTTTGCCTTTTTGTCAAATAAATATTTCATCTGCTTCTGCAACTTTATATTTTGATTTTGAGCCACTCTCCTCATTTCATCCAATTTAGCTAGCTGCTCCATTCTTTCCTCCATGGGTTCAGGAATATCTAAATCTTCTTGAAGAACAAACCTGTAAATTGGTAACAAGTTTTGCAAGGGCATCCTGGCCTGTGTTCCATACACTAATTCAAATGGGGACTTCCCAATTTCCTTCTTCACCGTAATTCTATTAGCCCATACAACCAATCTTAATTTCGAATCCCAAGCCTTCTTATTTTGACCTAACATCCTTCTTATAATCTTCAAAAGACTCTTATTACTAGATTATGCTTGTCCATTAGCCTGTGGATGATAAGGGGCTACATAAGAAATGGCAATACCATATGTGCTAAAAAAGCCTCTGAATTCATATGATCTAAAACACATCCCGTTATCAGTAATCAACCTCATTGGTGTACCAAATCTAGTAATAATACTATCCATCAGGAACTGTGTCACCACCTTACTTGTAGCTTGTTTAGATGGATGGCCTCTACCCACTTGGTGAAATAATCAGTGGCCACCAATATCCACCTATGTCCACCACTTGATTTTTCTTGTATTTCTCCTATGAAATCAATCCCCCATTGATGAAAAGGGGCATCAACCTACAAAGGTCTTAATGGCAAAGCTCCCTGATATTTCAATTTCCTAGAGAACTTTTGGCAAGCTTCACATTTTCTCACATATGCAAAAGAGTCATTAAAAATTGTAGGCCAATAATAGCCTGCCCTGAGAATTTTATGCGCTATTGTCTTTGCTGAGTAATGTCCTCCACATACTCCCTCATGCATTTCACTCAAAACACGTTTAGCTTGAAACTCATCCAAACACAATAATAATACACCATCCCTATTTTTCCAAAATAAATCCCCATCCATAAAAACATATTTTGATGCCTGCAACTTCAGCGTTCTATTCTGGTTATCATTCAATCCTTCCTGACACTTCATATTTTAAGATAATGCATGATATCTGCATACCATTGAGTATGCTCAATGCTCGCAATTACATCTTCTCCATCTACATTACAAACCTGATTTGCTTCAAAATTTTCCTCTGCCAGTAGTTTAGCCAAACCCTGACCTCTGACCAGTTTAGTAATTTGAATCTCCAAGTCAAATTCCTGGATTTTGTTGATCCATTTGCATCTTTTACCTGTTACTTCAGATTGTGTCAGAATATCTTTGACAGCTGCATGAGGAACATAAGCAACTACCTTTGCTCCAACCAGGTATGGCCTAAGAGCTTTTACAACTTTCACCAACGCAAATGCTTGCTTCTCCATTATATCATACTTTAGTTTAGAACCTTGTAATGACTTACTGAAAAAAGATATGGGCTGCTCATAGCCGTCCTCATTCTTCTGTAGCATGACAGCTGCAACAGTATGCATTGAGGCAAATGAAAAAATCTGGAAAGGTTTTGAAAAGTCAGGCAACTTAAGAACAGGAGCCTCCTTGATAGCTCATTTTATAGACACAAAAGCTTCCAAAGCTTCTGCAGTCCATTCTATCTTTTGTCCTTTCTTTAACATTTTTGATATTGGTTTGAAAATCTCAGCAAAGTTAGAAACAAACCTTCTAACAAAGTTAATCTGTCCAAAGAATGATTGTATCGCCTTAACAGTTTTAGGGATAGGGATCTTATCAATAGCCTCCACTCTTTTAGGGTCTATCCTAATCCCTTCCTTGTAAACAATATGCCCCAAAAGTTTACCCTTTGTGATATAAAAATTAGATTTCTTGGGGTTTAAGCTAATACCATATTCAAGGGCTCTTATAAATACCTTTTACAAATGATGAACATGATCCTTAGCCTTCTTAGAGTAAGCAGTGAGATCATCCCGATACACCACCATGAGAACATTGATCAAATCAGCAAAAGCCACATCCACGGCTCTTTGAAAAGTCGCCCCTGCATTAGTGAGACCAAATGGCATCCTCAGATAAACATATGTTCCCCAAGGGGTTGTGAATGTTGTTTTGTATTGCTCAGACTCTTTAACCTTGACTTGGTTATACCTTGAAAATCCATCCATCATGGACAACAATTCATAGCATGTCACCTTATGCAATATGGCCTCCATATTAGGCAAAGGATAATTATCTTTAAGGGACACCATGTTTAGATTTCTGAAATCTACACATAATCTGATGTCTCCATTTTTCTTTCTGACAGGGACCAGATTTGACACCCAGGTTGAATGTCTGATTGGCTTAATGATTCCACCATCTCTTAGCTTCGCCAACTCCTCCTACATTTTAGGTTCTAGAGTTGGATTTATAAGCCTTTGCTTTTGTCTGAATGGTTTAGCATCTGGCTTCAATGGTATTTCATGCTGAAACAAGTCTTCTCTATATGCTTTCAAATCTTCATAAGACCAAGGAAACACATGTTTATACTTTCTTAGCAATTCAATCAGCATTTTTCTAATTGTAGGACTGATCTTTTTACCTATGTACACCTTTTTTGGTGCCATCTCAGTTCCCAAATTAATTTCTTCAATGTCATCCCTTCCAACCGGTGTTTGCTTTATTAAATACCGATCACTTCCATCATATACCCTCTCTAATGCCACCAAGCCTTTAAGAATCTTATTTGTTTTAAGCTGCAAGATCTCTTTTCCAAAGACTGTCTCTTTTCCATCAACTTCTTCAACAAAAGCATTGAAATCAATCTCTTGAGCTTCATACTGGTCTATACAGTGAAGGAATTTAAAAAGATCAGTGTCATCATTAAAAACTTGCTAGCTATATACATTATCAGGCACAACAGGCCTTGTTTTGAATTCAATTTGTGACACTCTTGCCAGCATAATATCATCTCTCTTCAATGCTACATTAGCTAGAAAATCTGCCATTATATTCTTCGATCTATCCACCCACTCAATCGAGAAAGTATCAAGCAATTCTATTGTATCCCATATAACATTTTTCTTTAATCTTTTATTTTTTGCTGTATACTTTGCCTTAACTTGCGAGATAACTAACTCAGAATCTCTTAGAATAGCCAACAACTTTATTTTATGCTTCACCTCTATATTCAATCCAGTTAACAGAGCTTCGTACTCCACCACATTATTCGTGCATTCAAAAGTTAACAAGAATGAATACTTAAATGTATTACCTTCAGGCGAAACAAATACTATCCCAGCTCCATTGCCTTCTTGGCTGCAGGCTCCATTGAAATACATCTTCCACACACTATTGTGGTTCCTTGCAGCATGCTTCTCAATAGGATCACTATTAATCAATTCTGGCTGTGCTGGTTCTATTTTGAAACTCCCAAGATCAACATCACAAAAGCAATTGATTTGGTCTTGTGGCACAGAATCAATGAGCTAATTCATCCTCGGCTCCCTGTACAATTTCACTTCTTGGCCATTTACAGGAATGGTTGCATAAGACAGATCGAACTGGACATTTCCACCAATAGTCGTTGTTCATTGCCTTGATAAAAGCATACCGAATTGAGGAGGGGTGTCTATAACTGTTATATCAATATTGCAAGCTACTTGAGGGTAGGCAGCTAACTTGACTTCTACATCTTTCATTATACCAACCACAGGAACAGGTCGATTATCCATTGTGTAACACTTTCCTTCATGTGTATCCACCCACATGCCTAGTTGTTTCATCACTCCTACTGGCATAATATTCATGGCGGCACCAGAATCTATCATACAATTCCTCAATAATTTATTATTTATGAGTAATGTGATAAAGAAAGGATCAACCTATGGCGGACTTGTCAATACATTACTCAAGCAGATTTTTGGGACGTTTACTTTATCTTGCTTATTTTTTGCAACCATTTTATTTTCAGTACTTACATTTTTTTCACTCTCATTTGTTATCAATTGCATTGCATTGTCCCTGTACTCCTTAATTTTCATCATTTCTAGAAGTGGGACATACATCTTTACCTGAGACAAGGCTTGAGTAAAATCAAAAGAAGAACCTTCTGCCTTAACTGCTTTCTTTTGTTCTAATGTTTCTCTTTTGTTTACTTCTTTTTCTCCTCTACCTGACTGATCATTTTTTTGAATTTCTTTATGTAGCTCTTTTACTACATCCTTTTGGACATGATTCTGTTTACTTTCTTCACGTTGCTTGTTTTCATTTTTCTTTGAAACTCCTTGCACAACTTTCTGATCTTTCATAAAGATACCCCTAGGGACACCTTCCTTCTCATTTACTGTCCTATTCCTCAACCAGTATTTATTCTTGGCTTCTTCTACTGCATCAATAGTCAATTTTTCTATTTCTTCTTTAGTAAGTCTCCTCACATTATTGTGAGCAGGCACCTCAACAGATTGTGGTTCTACATAATCATCCTCAGAGTCAGAAAAAACATGCTGCTAAGCCATATGTACATTATACCTTCGTTCTGCAACGTCATACTCATAACCTCCCTCCTCCGAAGATGAGTACCTCTCCTCAACATGATGAGAAGAATTTGAAGTCAAGTAGATCGTATGATCTTCCCCATCATCTCCAATTATCAATCCTTCTTCTTTCATTCTCTGGGCTATGACACAATATTCAGGGGAATGTGGCTTATCACAAGCCTCACAAAAATAATTTCTATTCACCACATATGTTCCGTTCTTCTTCAATGGATCAAGAGTTTCTTTTCTTCCAGGCCTATCTGTTATGGGTTTCCCATCCTTCCAGTTTGTGTTATAGGGCATGTCATGTAACCTCGGCCTTGGTCTTTCGTTTATATATGTGTTCTCCTACTTATATTGATAATTATTATTTTGTTGAGGAACTCAAGGGTTGTCTATCTTATTTATTATCCCAACAGCTTTTCTGTTATTTTCTATTATTAATGCTATCTTTTGTGCTTCAGTTAATTCCCTTGGGAACCTGTTTCTCAGCTCATACCATGTTTTAGGGTCAAATGCATTCAAGTAAACACTTAATGCTACAGAGTCAGGTAACTTTGATCCAGGAGGTATTCTATTCTGCAATTTATTGAATCTTCTGTTAAAATCAAAGACTGAATCATTCTGACCTTTCTAAATTCGCATTAGTTCATGGAGAGCAGCGTTTGGTGCACTCAAATTCCCAAATTGTTCAAGGAATTGATCCTGAAATATTTGGAGAGAATAAATAGAAGCTATTGCCAGGCTATTGAACCAGTCCCTAGCTTCTTCAATAAGAGACATCATGAATAATCTCATATGCAAATCTTCATAGGGTACATCCAAATCCTAAATGAAAGCATTGAAACTTCTTAAATGATCCTCAGTAGTGATTGCATTACTGCCTGTAAACTTGGGTACTAAACCTCTCCAACTACTGTCCATGGGATATGGGTATAATTGAAACCCTGCTAGATCAAATTGTCTAATCATGGTTGTATATTGATAAGGAGGAGGATTAGGTGGGTGCTGATATTGGTACATAGGATTATTGTACTACATATTTTGTTGTGGCACATGACGCTGACCAGGAGGTGGATAATTATTTGGATGTTGTGTGGGAACAAAAGGTGGACAATTTGGCTGTCTATATTGATTCCCAATTTGATGGTGAGGAATCCTTGGTGGTTTAGAATACCTCGCACCATGATTGCCCTATTTATGGGGTGGTACATATTTTGGAGGAATAGCCGATGTGTGTGGAATGTTTTGAGCTTTCTACAGTTTGAATTCCCTCATTGCTTGAATCATTTGGGCCTTTTCTTGCTCTTCTCTTTCTTTTCTCTGAGATTCATACCATGCCCTAATTTCCTCATAACTTAAAGATTCATAATCTTCTTGTTGAATTTCCTGATTAGCAGGTCCACTCTAATTACCTTCCATTTTTTGGTCATATTCATATTTCACTCTAAGTCGTTCGGCTTCAAATCCAGCTTCAAATTCAGCCTGTTTTCTAGCTTCAAATTGAACATTTTTCTGAGGATTGTAAAAAGGATTTCTCTGATCTTCCGAGGTAAATGGCTCTTTAGATGAATTATCTTTCCATGTGTCAAAGAAATTCTCACCAAAAGGTATTGATGATTTATCTTTGTTTGTTAAGCACATGTCCTCACTTTTCCCTTTACCCTTGTCAACCTTATCATTTTTATGCATCCACTTACTATTACCAGGAGGAGCTCCAAAATGACCTCCCCTAAATTGAGATCTTCCATTCATATTGTAATGCTTAATTAGAGTCGCCACTCACTTTCTTGAAAGTGAGAAAAAAGATTGTTACTTGGTATTCCCAGTGGAGTCTGTATATAGGAATTCTGACTCTATGATTAAGGCGCAGATTCTTTGTTATCCCCAGGAGAGTCGCCAATTTGTTATCTCTCAAAAACGTAGGTTTAAACCACAAAAGGTTGCCAAGCTTTTACAACGTTTTAGGGTAACAAAACAAGGTTTGAAAGAATTAAACCTTCTACTCTCTAGGCACTGCTAGACCTAGGCGGGTGTACCTATAATAAATGAAGCAGACTTGACTATTTCATCTTATCTTCATGCCATGATTTTTCCAATAAAATAAAATCATAGACAACTAACTTCTTTCTGGATTCATTCAAATTTTTTGGAATATTTATTTATAACCAGTATAAAAATACAAGGCTGTGATTATTGAGTTCTTCTTACTGATCTAAATGAAATTTCCTTATTACTGTGATTAATCAAAAGGATTTAATCCTTCCTTGAAAGAACCTATCAACCAATCACATAGATACAACAAATACGTACTGATAAACTAGACATAAACTTGTTATGTTGATCTAAATAACCAAGAAACATCAATTTTAGAGACAACTCAAATAATTCTTTCAATAGGCACAACACAACAATTGACACCAAAATTCGCCAGCAAATCAGATGATTTTCATTGATATTTCCATGGCTCCAAAACATACAACATAATCTCAACCCCGTGAAACATGGTGTTCCACCGTATTCTCTATTCTCTATCCTATTCTACCTATATTTTCATATTGTTTTCAAAATAGACATTTATACATTGAGAATATGAAAGGACGCACCTTTCAGAAATAGAAAATACAATTTATAAAACATAAGACAGAGAATAATTAGGCTCTATTTAGCCACAAGTGAGTCTTGTTGAGGTGGTCCAAATAATCCTGACGCTCATACGTTTCCGCATCTCCAACAACATTCTGGACCGTAACTTCCATCTTGACCATTTCCTCACTTTGCTTACTCACTTCTTCCAATGCTATATCATTTGCATAAGCTACCTTCATGATTTCATTCAGCATTAACAAATACATTAGGGCACACCAATTTCCCTATGAACTTGCATTTGTCATCCAGCTTGTCTACTTCTGCCCTAAGTTGTGCGGACCTTCTAGCTTTAGGCCCCGAACCAGGTAATTGATCAATAAGGTCTTGGTTTAGCTTCCTTTCAGTGCCTTCATGCTCTGTATCAATCTTTTGTTTCTTTCCCTTTGACTGACTACTCTCACCAATTTTTCTACCCTTACCCTTTCCAGAACCAGAAGACTCCATTTTTCAAGCTTACAAAATCAAAATATGAAAAATAGAAAAGCAATTACTTACAGTATTCTACTTAAGCTCCTCAGACTGAAAAATTGTCTTGGTTCTCTTATTCAGCTCGCCAATTCACCAGTAATCAATTCGGAAATGAGGAATTGATTAAAACACTACTGTCATTACTATTTTATCCCATCACGCCATTAATGAAGCACGAATGACACCTCCTTTGAAATTGGCACTATCGCATCAAATCTCCTTTCGATGAGTAAAATTCAAATCTGGGGCGAAATCCCTTTTCAATGTTTATTTCATCATTTGCCAAGACACTCTGCGGTCTTACCGACACATGGAACCAACTTGATGACAAATTCTTCTACTTTTCATGTTGTTGTGACAATTCAAAGTCAGGGAAACATCTCATAGATATCATCCTATTTCACCGAAAGTCTTTATCTACATTGGGTCGCCAAGACAAATTTGTACCCTTGCTGATACAATCTTCGTTTCACCCGCTTCGCTGTGACTTTCAAAGTCGGGGAGATGTTATGCAGATATCTTTGCATCTTACCGATATGTACTTTTCAATGTATTTTCATTCGCTAAAACAAAATCACCCTTTCACCGATGAATTCTCATTTTGACATGTCCACCAAGTTTTCTCACCGAAGAAATAAACCCAACCATTGAAACAATACTTTCGGAAAAATAATGAACCTTCGGGAAAACTTACACCGACACCAAATGTCCTACCAAAATCACTCCTCTAGATTGCACCTATTCGGAAAAACTCACCCCAAACCATCTATCAGTATAATATTCATACTTCGGTGAAACTTATGCCAATAAATTCTCCTCCTAGCGATGCATATCTCCATCAGCATAAGATTTGAATCAGCAAGACTCCATAGCTTCTCACTGACAGATTTGAAATACCTTTGAACTTAGTTCAGCCAAACAATAGCCCCTTCACCTAGACCTTTCCCGATGCAGATAAGTCTTACCGAAACATCTGTTTGCAAGTCAATCGGTAAAACAAAATGATTTTGTTATGAGTTCATACCGATACCAATTAGACTGGCTGAAACAACCCCTTTATGCATTAGTCAGTATGACATGTTGTTTTCGCCCTGACATTAGACTAATGCCCCAACATATGCCGATATACTTTTTTCAGGATGCCCATCGGGAAGAAAAAATTGGTTCGCTAAAACATTTTCCTGAACACCTTTATCTTGAGTGATAAACTTCCACATGCACCGGTCGGCGAAACACACTGTATTCGCCATGAATTCACTCTGACAATGACTCCCCTTTGCCGAAATTATTCCTTTTGTCGCTGAAACAAGCAAATTTTCCCGCCGATAGTCTGCAACAAACATATATTAGTGAAAAATCAGGTCGGGGAGACTTTTACAATGTCTTGCCGATTCGGGTCTTTTAATGAAAAATGAAAGACTTGATGGATTCAATGGATTTTATGACAGAAAACAAGCAAGCCAATACAAAGAAGGAATTTTATGCTTATAATGAGAACTCAATACTAGAACTTTTGGATGCAATAGAATGTAAAAATTTCAAAATTTTACAGTTCTAACAGGATTATTAGTAACTTCCTCTACTCGATACCCCATTTGTTGTGAAGATTGAGGTAGATTTTGTGATGGATGTTGTGGTAGATTTGGTGTAGTTGTGAAACCTCTAGGATAGAATTCTAGCACTGTAAGGGTTTTTTGGTTTAGATCACTCATGGTAGATAAATTTTGGTTTTGCTTCATGTCTCTCTTGTGTTTTGAACCCTTTTTTCCCATAAAACTTAGATCAAATTTTGGAGTAGTATGATGGGATTTGTATTGTTGAAAATATTGACTTGATTCAAATTTTTCTAAAAGTGAACCTCTAAGGGATTTAGGACCAATGATGTTATGAATGATGAAAGGATTAATGGTGTGGATGATAAGAAACTTTCAAGTTTGGAAAAACCTAAACTTAATTTTTTTGTATAATTGTGTTTGATGAGGATGCTAATGAAGTTGTAAATTGTACAAGTAGGCTTGTGAATTTAGGATAAATTTATTCAAAAGGATGTGTGCTAATCCAAATAGATGTATGAAAAGAAATGTGTTTCTAACATGCATCTAAATTAGATGATGTTTTGATGAAAACTTTGGTCTAGGAGATTTGTTTTTCCAAAGTTTAAAGTTGTTGGTAAGATGAGATGTCAAATTTTTTGATGTTGGGCATCAATATGTTGGTTGATGTTTGATCCTAATATTTTAGGCCTAAGAGGGACTTGTGACAGAATCAGGGTGTTGAAAGACATGCATTTTCCTTTGAGTGTTTAAACCTAAAAGACCAATGATTTTTTGATGGGGGAACTTTGGTATGATGTGTGAAGGTGTAATATACCAAAAATTATTTTAATAAAGGTAAATTTAAGTGTGCATTTCCTTGTTTTTTTGTTTTTTTGATACAAAAATGTTTTTGAAAATAGGACCAATGGATACCTGCTTTGTGGTTCAATTCTTAAAATTTGATTAATGTGATTTTTTTTTACCATATGGAGATCTTGATTATGTTTGAATCTAAAATGTCTATAACCAAGAAAAATGTTTTCCACAAAGCTCAAATTTTATGAAAATCAAGATGCTAATGTCATAGTCCCCTAGGTTTAATTTGAAATAACGAGTAGAGAAATAAACCCAAATACTAGGAATCCACTAAGATATTGTTTTAATAAAACAAGATATACTTAGGGTCATGCAATAGTATAGTGTTCTTCAAGTGTACTACATTATATTCAAAGGGTTTAAAATTTTGTGATAATTTTGATGTTTGTTTTTGAGTTTAAATGTCAAGAAGTGTATTTATCAACTCAATGGGTGAGGGAGATATTTTGTAAGCCTTCTTCCTTAAGACTTACTATTTTATCTCAAAAAAAATTAGTCAATAACATCCTAGAGGAGTAAAGGTATGTTTCTTCGTAGTAGGCTTACCTCATCCCTGAAAGAGTGATGTATTCCAAAATTATGGAAGGATCAAATAGAACATACTGAGTTCATGTACTACCTTGATACTCCTATATTTGTAAAAGAGAATGAACTCTTAAGACTTATGGATCAACCATAAATTGGACATGGTAAGTAACTAAGAACGGTGGTATTATTGTGCACTACTTTGAAGAATCATTTCAGAAAACTTGGGTGACCTCTAGAGAGAAAGGTTTTTAATGAAACTATGAACACCATATGTATACTTCAAATGGGAGACACCAAAGTCCCTAGCTTCCCCTAAGATACCCATCCATTCACATGAGAGTAGGCCTGCAAGGTATAAAATTCACAAATTATGCTACATAATTTGGTTTCTGCATACTTAATATAGCCCACTAGTAAACATGCTTTAAGGTCACCTTGACCTATCCATTGTAGTATGTGTCTCAGAGTAGGCCCCTCAAATAAAATAAAAATAAATTATATTTCTCTTCACCCAAGATTGCATGAAGTGCAAGGGGAGAGGATACGTAGCAAGTCTTGGATGACTCAAAAAAGTTGTAAACTAGGAGTATTTCTCTTCACCCAAGATCACATGAAGTGCAAGGGGAGAGGATACACACTAAAATTTTACCAATCATATCAATAAAAGTAGACAATGGTTCATTTTAGTACACTAAAGATAAATGATATGTTCATTTTAAGCACCAAAATTGAGTGTGAATTTATCTTGTTCAATTTTAAACCCAAGGGAAAATGATTTTTGGTTCAATTTTAATCCAACTTGAAACTATAAGATAGATTGATCATTATCAAACCAAATTGAAGTGTGAATTGATTTTAAACCCAAATTGAAGTATTACTAAACTAAAGCATGAAATAAAAAGGCTCTTAGATCATCCCTTTCACAAGTATTTACAAATACTTTGAAAATTTAAACAAGATAAGTGTTAATGAAAACTTTTACTTCACTCCACATTTCCATGCTCAAATCTAGAAGTTGTTAGTACCAAACAATAAACGTAGATAAAAACTCATTAGTTTTAGAAATCAATCAAAATTTAAATTAGGATTAATTTTAAAATTTTACCCTACTAATTTTTTTTGCAAGTGCACCACTCTATCAGAAAATTGTGTCGAAGTTCTGATAACAGGTGCATCAGAGTTTCACAAGTGTGTCACTCTAGTGAACAAGTGCACCGACCTATCAAAAACTAGAGAATTCAACTACATTAGAAAAAAAATGTGCCACTTTGGCTTGAAAGTGCTCTAATGCATCAAGTGTGTCACTCTAACTCAAACAAGTGTGTCGCACTACCTCAAAAACTTGAAAAACATAAAATTCTCAAGAAAAATTTATCAAAATAAAGGGTTAGGTCCCACTGGGTGTGCCAAATATGTGAACATTATTATGAACCTAATCAAATACAATTGAACTATGCAATTAAACAAATAATAAAAAAAATCAAACCACATTCCTAATGAAATATTTGAAATGAGTTAACTAGAAGCCATGAAAACATGAAATGAATTCAAATTTATATAGGAAACTAATTAACAAATGCAAACTTGATCCCCTTGTAGGATTGGTGTTGAATTGATGTGGAATATCAGCCTTTTCCCAATCTCATTGATTGAAACAAGATTTTGATAATGCTTTAATGGATAAAATGACTAGAATTTGATATTAAATTTCTAAATGTTCTCAAGAAATGCTCTAAAATTTTCTATAGTATAATTTCTCTAATTGAATGCAAATGAATTACTCATGAAATTAAGGCTATTTTTAGGAATTTTGAGTAAATAAATACTCAAGATAAATTCGATTAATCAATGGATGATAATTCATGAGAAGAATTGGCATGGATCAAGGATCAAATCCATGGATGAGATTGAATCACCACTTTGATTAATACAATTATTCAAGGGTTGAAATTTATTTGGAGAAACACAAATCCTAAAATTTAGGAGGAATGTACAAGGTATTTCCATTTAAGAGGGAAATATTTTGAATATAAAATGGAGGAATATTCCTTTGCAAGTGGGAGAAATTGGAGGTATGAAAGAAATTACCCAATTAAATAATTAAAATATTTTTTAATTGTGGAAGATGGAGGAATTTAGAAATTTAATTAAACAATTAACTTATTTAATTAAAAAATTAACTAATTTAATTAAAAAGAGGAAATAATGGAATTTAATTAAGTAATTTAGATTATTTAAGAAAATGAGAGGACTTAGGGAATTTAATTAAATAATTCAAATTATTTAATTAAACAAGATGAAAATTAGTATGAAAGGGGTGAATTAACCTAATAATATCAATTATTTGGTTAATAGAGGAAACTAGTGAATTTAATCAAACAATTATGATTATTTAATTAAATAGTTTAAAAGGGGTCAAATTAGGATGAAATGATGTTAGTAAATTGAGTTCAGATGCATAATATCAATCCAAAAAAATTTAAGTGTCTATAATAACTATTGTTCTAGGATGGTGTTGGAAGAAGAGGAAAAATAAATGACTTTGTGTGTGCTTATCCTGGTGATGGAGTTTGTTGCAAGTTGGTTGCATCCTGGAAGATTAGTTTGACTACTCAAATCCACCTTTATGAGTCTATGCTAACAAAATTTCTACCCGACATGTCTAATGTGGGAGCTTCCCAAGCATATGGTAATTCACATCAATAAAAATGTTTTATCTTGAGTTTTTATTTCAATTTTGGAATTTTTTTTGGTGTGCTATTTTAATTTTGTTTTGGTGATCAATAGTAGATGAGATTTAATGACATTTTTTCATTGATTTAAAAACATCATATTTTGTTATGTATTTCAAAGCTCCAATGATCAAGCACAATTCTTTCAAAATTTTCCATTTTATCAGTTAATTACAAAAAAGGATATAATATTATATTTTCATTTTTCTAACATAAAAATATAAAATAAATTGGAAATTTGAAGAACCACATTAGAGATTGGAAGAGTCATGTAAGGGAACGAGTTTAAGCATCTTGTCATGGAAGGATATATATTGTAGATTAGAATTGCCAACAGAGAGTGAAAGGGTCATAGCTAGAGAAGAAGAGTTGAAGATAGTGAATGAGAAAGAAGAAGAAGTACCTGATGTATAAAGAAAATAGATGCATAAAATATATTAAGGAACACACCATAGGATGGGACATAAGGAATATATATGGAAAATTTTGAAGAATCATGCATAAGAGAAAGAATATGCAGAAGGAAATGAGACTGCGAAGAGAATGAGAGGATCATAGCTAGTGTAAAAGTCTAGAAATAGTAAAAGAAATGAGTAATAGGCATGTAGGATTTGTGCCACATTGAGGAAAGATAGGTGGTTGTAGGGATACTATGTGATCTGAACATTGAATATAGAGCAATTGCAAAGTGTGCAGGTCGTTCCATGGAGATTGGAGAAGTCAATGATAAGGTTAAAAATATAGATTAGGGGAACAATTGATAAAAGAAGAACATAGGATACTATCGAAAGGATGATGCAATATAAAATAAAGGAGAGAAACAATTTTGTATTCTGGAATAATGAAAATAAAAAAAATAAGTATGTTTGGGGTTTCATAGAGAAGAAAATAAAGTGTCAATAAAACTAATTGTTGATGAGGCACATCACTATCAAAGGAAGAAATTTTCTAATAGCCTGGAAGAAAAAAAAATGGTGACATGAGAGAAACCAATGGAAATTTAAATAAGTGAAGATATATAGTGAAGTTATAAAAGGAACAGAGAGGAACAAAAGGATAGCATCTCGTTGACCATAGAAAAAAGAGCATAAGAAAATAAAAATAAAAGGTCATCAATTATAGTGAGAATAAAAAAAGGTTGTGCCATATGGGTCATCCCACAATAATGGGTTACACTTTTTGGCCAAACTTGACACAATTGAAATCAACATTTTTAGAGAAAACATCACTTTATGACACTTATAGTAGGTAAACTATTAGGAATTTGAAAATGATGTAAAATAGTGATTTGTGAGATTTTTTCTATATATTTTAAATGTATTTTTTTTGAAAAAAATTGAAATTAAATTGTAATTTTTTTGTGTCTCCCTTGATAACTAGTTTTTAATAGTAAACAACATTTTTAAAAAGTGGTGTGTACTTCAGCAAGCATAATTTTTTTTCTACAAAGGATAAAACTATAATTCTTTTGAATTTAGGTTGGTAACACAAGTATCTAGGGCTTTCATTTTGTTTCATAGACTTTTGTTCAATAATTTTCTTTTAATTAAGTTTTGAAGTCAAAACATTTATAATTTAGACATAGGTGCACTTCGGCATGCATAACTTTTTTGGTATGTATTGAAATTCAATTTTTCTTTTTTTGTTAGAACGAGGACATCAATACCTAGTGGATATATATTTTTCAATTTTTTTTCCTCAAATTTACTATTTTTCCACAATGATTTTTCATCGAACTTGACATTCGGTGAAAAACCTATGTACAGTAAAACTAAAAAATAAAATATAAAATAAAAAAAAATATATTAAATTTATAGTTGCTGGAAAGCACGTTTCGATCACTACAATCATCCAATTTGGTTTATCAAGTTGACTCCATTTGCACCTCCTTCCCAAGCTTCGATAGTAAAAAAAATGCATAAATTTTGAAATGGTGGAGGGGAAGGTAAAAAAAGGGGGTTCATTAGAACCCCCCTTCTAATGAAGGGGGTTCATTCGAACCCCCCTTATATGGTGCAAAAGGGGGTTCATTAGAAGGGGGGAGGGTTCATTAGAATGGGGGTGGTTCATTCAAACCCCCTTAATTAGAAGGGGTAAACCATTTCAATTTTTTTGATGAGCATTTCTAATTATTCTTCGTTCGAAAAATTGTAACCCACTATTGTGGGTTTACCCATATCCATAAGGTATGTGTAGACATGAGTCTTATGAAGTGGTAGATAGGAGGTTAAGAGAAGGGTGTAGTAGAGTGTAGGCAAAGGTGAATTTGATGAAATGCAAATTGTACAAATGTAAGACTATGAACTGGGTTGAATTATTATCATTGTTTTATTGTAATTTTAAATTGAACTTGATTGACAAATGTAATTTTAATTCGAGTGATTATTTGGCTACAAAGTTATGAAAACTTGTAATCTTTGAATTTTAATAAAGGATAGATGTTTTCTTCAACTTTGGGTAGAAAATTAAATTTGTGTGTGCACAAATCAAGACGGAATTTGTTTTCTTCATTAACTTTAACTATTTTGTTAATAGAACTATGAAATAGATCTTGTTATGGATAATGATGAACAAAGGTAATCATGTGTGTTAAAAAATTGATAAGCTTGTACACTTTTGAGAATGAATTTCTTTTGAATATTATTCATTTGTACATGGGTAGCTATTAAACTTATTTGCTATAGGTGGCCCCATTCATCTAGCTAGTTAATATATGTTCTATAATAAATTTAATTAGGTTTGCTAAAAAAATAAACTATATTCAATCACATTCCAAAATATTTTTCATGGAGATTCATGTATCTTGCAAGAGAGATGTCTATATATATATATGCTTTTTACTTAAAGGTCTTTAGATCCATATTTTTGAAAATAGTGGAAAATTATTCCAAACTCTCCAATTTAATGATCTTAGACATAATCTACTAAAGAAGCTCAAATTTCCTGTTGAAGTTTATAGAGATTCCACTATAATGAAAAATAGGATTCCTAATCATTTAATTGTGATTCTAATAATTATTTTTTTATTTATTTCAACCATTGAAATAATATTTTAATTAAAATTTATTTCACACAACTAATTATTATATATTAAATTCTATATATTCATTAATATATATTTAATATTTATTAATTTATAAAAAATATATAAGATGAAATATAACTCATTCAAGATACAAGAATACAAATATTAGATTGGACATAAAATCTCAAATTAATATTCATAAATTAGGATATACACAACTAATCAAGCATCATATAAATTACTAGAGCACACCTAATATAACATATTAGTGGATGCCCTAACCATATATTAATGCATTTGAAGGAAAACATACTCAAATTTTCACAAGTACACCACTAATTTATAAACTGAAACATACACAAGTATCTTTTAAACAGTTATCTAATTGTGAGTATATACATACTCAGCTATCCACAACAATGGTAGGCCACCATCTTTTTATTAATGATGTTCCTTGATCCTAATATCTTTTAACATTTCACGGGGGACATAAATAATGCATGTTCTTATGCCATATTTTGTTTGAAGATAGGGAAAATTATGTTATAATATCTATAAGATAAATGAGAGATTGTATTGCTTTCTTGAGTCAATAAATGCATGTGACTCAAGAGGGAACAACTCACAAATCTTGGTTTTAAGGGGTTTTACGTGATAGGTTTGTAATGCTATGGGATCTCACATTATCCTTATTTCATTATAAATTTTATAAATAACATCAAATTGAAATCAACCTAAAATAGACTAGGGGAATGTGCAATATAATTCATACGAAAATGTAATGTTGACACTACAAAGTACAAAATATTTGATAATAATAAAATATACCAATAATACCATACAAAAAAGGTCATTTTTATCTCTTAGTGTGAACATATTGCATTACATGAAAATGTTCAAGAACTCTTGAATTTCCAATTCTTTTTCATTTTCCACTTTATCGATTTAGACATTGGAGGGACATATATAAGTGAATGTGTTCCAATCCTCAATTTTAAAGGTTTAGTACGCACAATATTTGATGGATTAGGAGGATCATCTAATGAAGAAGATACTTCTTTAGAATATGAAAAAAATTCAAGAACACGTGACAAACCTCTTTCGTGATGAAACTTAGATAAAACCTCATAATCACTTAAAAATTTAACAAAAATCATATCATATTATAAAACTATCTAAAAAATAAAGAATGAATGACATTCAAGAAATAAAATACAAAATTCCATACAACTTTCTATATAATTATACCATATATAGAAATACATAGTAATAATATATATATATATATATATATATATAGTAAATAAGAGATTGTATCACTTTCTTGAGTCAATAAATGCATGTGACTCAAGAGGGAACAACTCATATATCTAGATTTTAAGGGTTTTTAGGTGATACATGTTTGTAATGCTATGGGCCCTCACATTATCCTTATTTGATGATAGCTTGTGTAAGTAAAATCAAGTTGAAATTAACCTAAAATAGACTAAGGGAATGTGCAATATAATTTATATGAAAATGTAATGTTGACACTGCAAACTACAAAATATTTGATAATAGTTAAATATTCCCAAAGCAGTGGTAAAAGTATTCTTAAATTGTTTTGGGGTTAATAATGTTTTGGTTATATTTTAAAAATTTCTCTATAAATTTCATCTTATGTCCAATTATAGAGTCTACAATATTATCAATATTAAGCGGCATAAGTCATCTTTAGGAGATGTCTAGTTATTTTTTCTAAAATGCATGTAAGTGTGAGCTCATCCATTAGATTTTTCTATTTCAAATCTATAGTGACTAGTCGATAGGTTTAATAAATTTGTATTTCAATAGTTTCTCAATTTAACTTTTCTCATCAAAGCTACCTTACAATGAATCTTTCTAAGTTTGTGGTTGATGGATTTTAGTATATGTTCAAGAATAATATTGTGCATGGCAATATCATTAGAGATGTTAGAAATACACCAATAATACCATACAAAAAAGGTCATTGTTATCTCTTAGTGTGAACATATGGCATTGCATGGAAATTTTCAAGAACTCATGAATTTCCAATTCTTTTACATTTTCTAATTTTATCCATTTAGACATTTAAGGGACATATATAAGCGAATGTGTTCCAATCCTCAATTTTAAAGGTTTATTAGGTACAATATCTGATGGATTAGGAGGATCATCTAATGAAGAAGATACTTCTCTAGAATATGAACACAATTCAAGAACATATGACAAACCTCTTTCATGATGAAACTTAGATAACACTTCATAATCACTTGAAAATTTAGCACATATCTTATCATTACAAAAATATCTAAAAAATAAAATACAAAATGACATCCAACTTTCTTTATAATTATACCACATATAAAAATGCATAGTAATATAATAATACATATTCTATTTAATTTTATGTCTTTCATCTCTATTCGGAGGATTCTATTCATAAGCTTTCAAGGCACACTTTAATTTATTTGGGTTGTGCTTGGTACGTACAAAGACCACAACATGTGATTAGTCGCTCATGTAATTGGAAAAACGTTTTAGCTTTTTGTGATAATGATTGAAAGAAGAGGGTAATAACATGTGATTAGTCGCTTATAAATTATTTTAGCATGCAAAGTCTTAGATGGGAAAAACGTTTTAGTGTTTTGCGCGTAAAAGCAGAAGATAACAATTTTTTTGGAATATTGTGTTCCTCACTTTGAAATAATAAGCTACACGTAGTACATTCTAAATCAAAAGATATGATTTAAAAAAAATAAAATTATGTTTTATATTTTTTCTCATGACTAGTGATCATTAAGTATTTGTTTTAAGTATAATCTATATATTTTTATTTTCCTTTAGTAATTTTTAGTGTTTGGTGTATAAAGATAAATAGTTTTCAATGATTTTTTGATTTTTTGTATTACTTTCATAAAAGTTTGTTGAAATTGATAATATTAATATTATAATTATATGTGGATGATTTATTAGCATATATGTTTACAAAATATGTTAAGAGATATATTTTTTAGTCACATCTATTAATTCAAATTGAACACTAATCCTAACCATAATTAAACCCTATCTTAATTGAATCCTAATCATAACCCTCACAATTACCCTAAGTGAATCCTATAGCTAATTCTATTTGAACTATAACCCTAACTTTAGTTAAATCCTAACCCTAACTGAAGTTCAATTGATTTATATGATTTAGTATGGAGTGTTATTTTATATTACTTTAGAACTATTTATTTTAATGAAGTGTGATTACTAAATTATAAAATTGGTTTACATAATTTTAGGGTGAAGGGTTATTTTATTTTACTTTAGAGCCATTTAGCTTAATGAATCATAAGCCTAATCCTAACCCTAAATGAATCCTAACCTAACACTAACCCAAACCTTAACTCTAATTGTAACCCTAAAATTTATTCTAGAACCCTAACAATAGCCCTAAATGAAGCCCAAACATAAAGTTATAACTCTAATTGAACCCTATACATTGTTTCACCTTGTGCCTAACCTAAATTATACCATAATCCTAACCTTAATTGAAGCTTAATCTAACCCTAACCCTAATTGAATACTTATAGTAATGCTAATTTAACTATATACCTAACCTTAACTCAACACTAACCTTAGTTACAATTTAAAGATAACCCTAATCTTAGTTTTAAACCATAATCCTTATTGAACCCTAACCGTAACCTTCATTAAACCTTAACCTGAACTAAACCCTAAATCTAATAGATAAAAAAGATTTATGTAATTTGAGGGTGACAGGTTATTTTATATTACTTTAGAACTATTAGTTTAATAATCAAACACTATACATAAGCATAATTAACTACTAAAATTAACCCTAGATTAAACTTAACCCTAACCCTAATTGCTGTAACACTAACTAAACTATGAATCTAATTAAGAAACAAAAGTTAATTTTAAGGTGAAGAATTATTTTATATTACTTTAGAACTATTTAATTTAATGGAGTATAATTATTTAATTATAAAATTGATTTATATGATTTTAGGATAAAGAGTTATTTTATATTTCCTTAGAACTATTGAATTTAGTGGAGTATTTTAATTATATTATTTTATTTTTCTTTAGTACTATTTTTTAATGAAGAATAATTACATGTTTGGATTCATTATTTTCTCATTAAATAATTAGTATGTATAAATGAATATTTTGTAATCTATTTCAAGTAATTATCTATTTGTTAATATTATAAAAATCATAATGTTATCTTAATTATATGAAAATAAAAAATATTATTCATTATTATTAAATTAGATTTTAATAGAATAAAATCATAAAAGTTAACAAAATTATAACCTTAACAAGCCATTATGGATGCCCCCCATTCTTCCTGCCTAACCTGTAGTTTGAACGAGATTGGTTGTCATCCTTCTTGATCGACTGAGTCTTTCCCACCTAGATGTGCACTAGTTGTGGATCTCATGGCTAATGTTTTTGCTTAGGTTTGGTGGATGCAGCTTCCCATAAACCTCCTTATGTGGGTGTTTTTATGGGTTCCCTTGTTGTAATGAATGGCTTTCTTCCACATTTGTTTGTTGATGTTATGTGGACCAACAGGTTTGGGGAGGGCTCTATGGATCCTCTTCAGTGTGTAGATGTTATTCTTATTAGTTCCCTTGGTAAGGATGTCTTTAAACACATTGATTTATACTCTTAGACTGCTCTTATTTGCATGTTTTGTCATTTGTGACCTTCCCTCCATAATTTGCACCTCTGGATATCAAAACATTGGTCTCTATTAGTGAAGGGTTCAATGGATATTTATCCTTTTATAAGAGGTTCTTTTGTTGTTGGTTTTTTTCTCCTGAGGATAGATATGCAGTTTTATATTATGGTTTGTTGGAATGAGATTGTCACTCCCTAACCATGAGGCATTGGGTTCATTCCTTTAACCTGTTGAAGGATCCCATTGATGTTGTGCCTATTTGGGTAAGATTGCTATATCTTCTCTTATAGTTCTAGTGCCCCTTTTCTTATGAGGGCATTTGTAATGCTCTTGGTAGGTTCTTGATAGTGGTTATTGCTTCCAAGAATTTTACGCACACCTCCTTTGCTTAGATTTTGATGGAGGTAGATTTTTCTAGGGCCTTACCTGGTGAGGTAGTACTCCAAGTTAATGGTTGGTCTTGGTCCTAGTTGGTGGATTATGAAGGTATTCCTTTTTGCTATAGATTTTTTTTTACTACTATACACTTGGCTCATGCCCATTCTTGTGGCTCTCGTCATGTTTCTTCCTCTAGCTAGTGGAAGAATTCTCTCTATGAACATTTTGGTGGAACCCCTAAAAAAAAATTGTGTTCCACTAATTTTATGGTCTTGATTATTTATCCTTTGGACAGGGTTTTGAGTTTCAGGGTTTAGGGTTTATCAACTTCTCTTTTGAAAAATTGGTCCCTTTTGGTCTAATTCCTCTTTGATATATATTGGTTCATGGTCTAATGTTTTCCTATGGTTGGAACCTTGAAATACTTACATTATCCTAAGTTGGACTTACATCTTATATTTTTTATGCATTGGTTACTCATATCACCTAGGTGATCCCCTTTTAAAAGGAACTTTTAAACATGTGCATAATTATCTCACTTAAGTTATAATAATCACATGCCCCGTGACCATCACACTTAGCCTCTTTCGTATTGGCTTCATATCCGCAATGCACGATGTATTGATTTCTTCCCATCACTAGCCACCTTCACATCACTAATTGTTAATTGCCTACTCAATCTATTTGTGTGATAAGTAATGCCTTGCATTTCCCTTCGCATTGATAGCCTACTTTGCATTATTGATTGCATGTCACCCACTCATTTCATTTCAATGATATGTGATGAATGTGTTTGATTTATCATGGCACCCTAATTCATCACAATATGTTTACTGCTTTCTTGTTTCATTTCTGCGATGCATGATGAAACCTTGATTTCATATGAGGGATGCATGTCTCACATCCCACTTATTGTTGTTTCCTTTCATAGTGCTAATCACATAGCCATTCACCCAAAGCTTTGTGCGATGCACACTAAGTGGCTAAGATCTTGCCACTTGTCCTGATATTGTGCCATCACCTCACTCCTTCACATCACTAATACATATTTATCTCTAACGAACATAATAGCAATGAGGGATGGGAGATGATAGAAAATGAAAAATATACCCAAGAGATGCTAAATACACATCACATGGCTCCATTATATCATGGTCTTGTATCAAAATTTTCATATCAAAAGCATGATTCGTGATGGGCTACTACAAAGAAAGATAATAAAGGAATATGTAAAAGGGGATATTTTGATAAAAGGTTGTAAATGCATCACATACATCCTATGTATTGTAGATTGCATTTTTCTAAAGGAAATGAAATAGTGATGAGTGATAAAGGGCTATAAGCTTTTCTCTCATCACGTAGTCTTAATGCATCATTGTTATAATCCTAAACATGAATATCATTTCAACGACGAGCAATGGGAGATTCAAGGGATATATTGTGAAATATTCTTCCCATCACAGATTCTCTTCACATCACGATTTGCTACTCTTAAAAGCCAAAGTATTTTGGCAATGAGTGATGGATTTGCAAACAAAGCTAGTAGAAAAGTTTTAAAGCAGCTACATGGCATCACCATAGGACATCGCACAAAGTGTTCACATTATGGATTCACAAGAAATCACCAAAAGGTAAACAACAATGAGTGATAAGTATGGACAACCATTGATCATGTTTTTAAAAAAATTGTTCAACAATGAGAATTCAAACATGAACGACTAAGTTTCAAAACACTCATATTCACTCGTGTGAGTCGTTCCTCACCATTAATGGTGTATCTACTTCCATTTGAAGGTCATAAAGGATTTAATTATTTATTTTTACATAATATTTGCAAGAATTTGAAGGAGAACACAAAGAAGGAGACCTCAGATGTGTAAATTTAGAAGGAAAAAAGCTTAGGGTTCTCGAGTAAGTGAATATTTTACCTCTTTGTGTTAATTTTCTAGTAGGATTGGAATTGATTTAGAATTTTACTAGTTTTAGGAAAATGAAGCATATCTTAGGGTTTGTTACAAATATTGTTCCTAATTTTAAAAGTTGAATTGTTAGCTATAGCTTATTTTAAAGAAAAGCCAATAGGGTTAGTTGCATAGATTTTTGTTGAGTCAATTTTAGCAAAACCCTAGTTTCTTAACTCAATTTCAGTAAAACCATAGCCCTATGTAATCTGTTAAAAATTATTCAAGCAAGAGAATCATCCAATCCAAAGGAAAAACCTAGAAAAAAAGGTTAATGCTGAGGTGCAACAGTCAAAATTTTCACAGGCTTCTAAGAAGAAGAAGTGCGTAAAAAGGGATTTCACCCATTCATGGAGGGTGAGCCTCAAGAGGTACTTCCTAGGGAAAATCCAGTGGGAAATAGGGAAAGAGGAGAAGGTTTCATGACCAAAATATTGTAGGATTTGGAAAGGGGAATAGGAGAAGTAGCGCTACGACAGAGTGGGTGGGATTTATTTCTATATGCTTTCAATAAAAGAGGGGAAAAATGTCCAACTTACCACTTGTGGGACTTTGATCTTGGGAATCTAGTTGTTCCTAATGTTTTTGTAGAGTTTGGTTTAATACTGGAGATTTCAAAAAACTACAATCAAAAGGATAGGATTATTCAAAGCATAAATGGAACCCCAATACTGGATATCTTGAGGACTAAGATTTTGGAGATCTTTAAACTGAATCATGTTGCCACCATTTCAATTGATTTTGTTTTATTATTTGAATAATATGAGAAAAAAAACATGGATATAGAAGAAATGTGCTTCCAAGGCACAGGAGAAGAGACCAAAACAAAAGAGATGTATGGTTCTATCTAAGGGATGTAGATCCCTTTGAATGTGATAAATTTGAGGATTACTTCAAGAACACAGACTACTGTCTATGTCAGGTTCTTGCAAGGAAGTATGATGTAAGGATGAGTGTTACACTAATGGTGATGGCACTAGATATCCAAAGAAAACACTCAAACAAAGGGTTTTACTATGTAGCCTATCTTGTAGAGAAACTTCACAACGAGCTGGTAGAGTTGAGGGATGAAAGATGTCACTTGAATTTCAGTCATTATTCTTTATTGATGCACATGATTTTGTGGATGGGCTGAAAGGCATGGAGGAACTTTATGAAATTGAGAGAAAAAGATGATCAGGATAATGATCTCCCTGTGCATATGTGGACACATGTTTGGGACCAAAATTTCCTAGAGTCTAATTATGTTGCTTTTTGTAATGACTTCAAATTTGGTGTAGTGGAGAGTCTGGGTTTGAAGGTAGTATATATGATTTCAAGGAGCATTAAGGACATATTAAGACCGCTATAATTTAGAGAAGGCACAAAGCACAATCACAATTTTTGTGACTAGAATTTACACTCCCACTATACTTGGACATCAGGGTTTATGGAGCCAAGGTGCCCCCACACTATTTTCTTGTTTATGTTTCTAATCAGTTGGATTTTATGGAGATCATGTGGTAGTTGGATTCCATGGATAAAGAGAATTTTAGAGATGTAAGAAAGGGGTCCCCCATTGCTCCACAATTTTCATTTTCTTATTTCATTGTCATTGCTAAGGAATGGTATGATAAATTTGGTATCATGTTAAACAACCTCAAAATAAAGGTTGATGTTGTTGTAGTCAATGGAAATGGATGCTCCCCACCTTTGAGGCATAATCACAAGGATAGGTATCCTATTTCACACTTTCTACACTCAAGGACACTTTAGAGATCTCAATCCAATAAATAATGGAGAGAGAGATCTGACAATAAGGTATCCTACGATATGATTTCAAATTACAAGAGGGGTTCACCACCAAGTTTAAACTTGGAAAATACAATTAAATGCAAGATGAAATGAAAAACCCTAGTTGAATGAAAAATTGATTTAAATGATCTAGAAATGCAAGAAGAACAAAACAAAAAGCTACAGAATAGAATATGTGCACCTAGAAAATCTAGAGATGACCTGGATGAGTTCTAGAATTTTGAAAAGTCTAATTTTTTTACCTAGTGAGACGCATTCGCCATTTTGGGTGAATTATTCCTAGTTCTATTTTTTTGCATAGAAGCGGGTTTCAGGAAAATGGGTATCCAAATCTACAAAGATCTTTTAAAAAACCTACAGTGGGACTCCTTCACCACTTGTGGTGAATGAGTCTAGTTTGGCTTTTTTGGAAATTCAACATTCTAATCTGCACCTCTCAGTCTACTCTTTTTTTTCTTCTATGTTACTAGATCTAAAGCTATGATTACAGGGTTGTGGATGACCTTTTAGTGAGTATTATGACCTTGAAAATGGGGAGAGAACTCCAACAAGCTTGTAACCTAATCTTCAATGATATTCAAGTCTTCAAAGCACCTAGATCTATAATTACACAATGAGAGAGAGAAAAAGTGTTGATTGTTAGGGAATAGGGGTTTGCCTTGGTCAAACCCCTTTTAGGTAATTAAACCAAAATGATGAAATAAGATAATGAAGCATGAGAATGAAATAATTCAATTAGAACCTTTCCATGATGATGGATCTTGAATTGCTACAACAATTGATGAAGAATCTTTCCCTTGAATGCCTTAAAAATGATCTTGAAAGCTATCTTGATGATCTTGTGAAGATTTGGAATGCTTTAAATCTTGAATTATTGACTTGCTAATATGAATGCTTGATGAAGCAATGATTTGGAAGCTCATTTATATAGGAAATCCACTCAATTGACCATTAATTTGATCCCGAAGGATGACATAGGAGAAATTTGAACTTAAAACCAAGTTTTTCTTCCTCAAACCTTGTAAATAGCTTGAATGGTACTCATTCGCCATCCTAGGTGAATGAGTCCCACCAGGATAGGAATCATTTTCCCAAAATGGCAAATGGGTCCCACAGGGGCTTTTTTTCTAGCTAGGATGTCGAGGAGTGAAGAAATTAAGCTTATATGTTGATATTGTTGGGTTTTTTATTGAAAAATTCCTTGGGATGCACAATATGGGGCCATAGGGGCATATTAATGATGATTTAAGGTCTTAGACACAAGAGGTCCCAAAATTCAATGTGAAAGTGTAAATAAATACAATTTACTACATTAAATTAAGGCAAAATTGGTTCTATTTAGCTTAGAAGTGCCCTAAATCCCATGTGAATGTGTAAAACACATTACAATACTAGATTAGGTCCATTGTAGGTTACAATCCCCTTAAATTCAATGTGAGAGTGTGAATAAATACACTTTACAACATTAAATTAGGGTAGGGTTAGATTTATTTATCTTTAAAAGGGCCCAAGACCTAATGTGGATGTGTAAAACACCTCAAAACATTAGAACAAGGTGATATTAAGTCCAATTTATCATTATTTTTTCCCAAATCAAGAAAGTAAGTTGTTCTTTTTCAATTACTACATCTAGCCCCCACTTTAGTGATAGGATGAGGTTGCTTCAAATTCAAACTAAAGTAGATATTCAAGAGGGGTCCAAGTGTACTAATGTGGATGGTCTAGGATAACAAAGATTGGGTAGGTTGCCAAGCCCCCAATATCCAAGAACCTAAGTTAAACTGACATAAGCACAAAAGGACACACATAAGGTGTATAATATGCAACAAAAAAAGATACACAAACATGAAATATCAAGAACTAAAAGAATAAAAATGAGGTGGATCAAATATGCATTCACTCTAGGGCCATGGAACATCAAGCCGTTTGTGGGGTGAGTTGTCCCAAAGAAGTATTTTAGTGAGATATTCATGCTAGTGTGTCGGCTTCTCACCATATAACAAGAAATTCATGCCAGTGGGTCGACTTCCCATCATACTAACCATACCCAATTTATTCTCCTGATAACTTTGATAAGGCACCACAATGTAATTATTTTTGTAAATACTTTTGAATATCATGTGAAAATTTTGTTAAAGGGGATTTTGCTTTCTTCATGTACTGGTCTTCTTCTTAGGGAGAATTGTGCCTAATGTCTCAAAGAGAGGATAAGTCAAAAGTGTCAGATCGTTGGCCATGGGATGCCTCATTTGCATCATGCCATGTTAGTAGATCATACACTCTTGGACGACATGAAACCCAATGACACCACCAAGAAGAGGACACATCACAAGAAAAAGGAAAATCATGCCATGAAAGTTTTCCAAAAGATGTCATCTATATATGCCCCCACTTTAAAGCAGTTTCTACACCATCACTATGAACAATTGCTTTAAAGTATCCAATGATAAATTCTAACATGAAAGAAGACATGAGAGCCAACTTGGAAATCCCTATTCCAAGTCATATGTTTCCAAATTAGATTGCATCATGGATAAGTATGTCACATGCAAGCCAACTTAAGGCATGTCATCCACATCCCAAGCTTTCTCTTATATGTACATGAAACATGATCAACTAGCCAAAAGAGTCAGTGACAAGTGAGATACGAGGAGAAGGCTTACTAACCCCCTTTCCCCCACTTAGTGTAGGACAAGGGTGAGCCTAGAATGGATGATGATATGTTGCTCCTTGCAAAAAGGGAATAACTTGCAATGAATATAAAACATGTAATAGTCAGTATGCTATGATCCTACAACTATTGCATGGAAAGGGGAAGTTAAACTAATGTTATTATTATGATAAGTAAATAAGGTGTCAACTCGATACATGTTTAATGAGATATCTATCAGTTTAGGATGCATCAAAGTTCATTTTTTCTTGGAAGAATCTTTTGCAATAGTGTTGATATTGAATGAAGGCTTTTGTTTTGAGGGACAATAACCAATATCATTAGTGATTTCTTGCATTTTACGGACATGGATACCTTGTTCTATAGAATCACTTCCTTTCCCAAGTTGCTTCATAAGTTCAAAACCTCTTATGTAAAGTCTTTTCACTTCTTTCAAATTCGATGGTTGTTCAATTTCCTCAAAGTTTGTCTTGGATGTTGTCTTTTCTTCTAAATTGGTTGAAGTGAATAGTTTTGAATCTTGTGTTTCCGTTACTAGTTTCTCTTTTCCTTTTTTAGACTCTTTTGTTATGATCTTTTATTCTCCCATGAATATAGGTATGAACTCAAAGGTTTTCGCAGCATCTTCCAATAACTTTGTGGCTTCTTCAATTTTCTTTCATTTTTCTATGGTTGTTGTTAAGGGTTGTCTAATGTGCACAATGTCAAAGGATTTATCCTTTGTTTTATGATCTCTTAGTGAAGAGGAGTCTAATTTCACTTCATCATCTTCATCTACGGAAGCCATATTACTTTTGTTTGAAAGAAATTTTTCAATGTTTTCATTTGCTTGCACCATGGTACCTTTCCTAGTAGGAGATTTTTTAGGAGAACTACAAACTAAATGTTCTTGAAATTCAAAGGTTGGTTCTTCTAAAATGACTTCATCACAAGAAATGGAATGATCCATGGTTGGATTTTCTTGCTTGTCAATGATGACCTGTTTCCTTGTTCAATAATATTTTTCTCATGATTCTCATTGATGGGATCTTGTAACACCATAATATCTTCTTTACCAATAAGAGGGGTATTAGGAGAGGGGGAAATTTGATTGTTGTGATTGTTGATGATTTCATCCTTTTTCTCTAAGGTCTCATTCTCTTGTGCTAGGATTTCTACCCTAGTAGGAGATATTTTAGGAAAGTAACAAACAAGAGGTTCATCACATTTCATGGTTAGATGTTGTAAGGTAGCTTCATCACATGTAGGGGAGGCATCAAGAGAATGATAACTATGAGTTTCATGATTACCAATGATTGGAATTTTGTGTTCAAATAGGTCCTCCTAGATGATAGGGGCATTAGGAAAGGGGGGATAAGACTCTCATGAGTCTCAATAAGGATATCTTCTAACACTAAACTATCTTCTTGATGTCTAGAGAAGATATTAGGAGAATAAAAGGTTTGATTGTCATTATTATCTATATTTACATCCCCATGTCCTATAATGTCTTCCCAAGTAGGAAAGGTAGGATTATCATAGCTCTAAATTATTAGATCTCTTAATATCATCATATCCTCCACACAAATGTGTTTTTCATGATAATTCATGATTGTATCCTTATTCACTAAATAATTTTCACAAATACGGGAGGTGCTAGGAGATGAATGGGGACTAGGTAAAGTAGTGGCCATGATCTCAACTTCATGTGTTATAGTATCTTTCCAAGGGGGAAGACAAAAAATACTTTCATGATTGTCAATGATTGCATCTCCTTCACCAAGATACCTTCATCACTAATAGGAGAGGTATCGGGAGAAGAATAATTATGATTTTCATGATTGTCAATGCTTGCATTCTCTTGTATCAATCCTTTAGTGGATGATCTAAGAGAGATGAAGTCATCAAGGGCTTCATCTAACATTTCAAAGTCATCACTACTAAAGGGTTTGAATGATATGTTTTCTCGAAGGTTAACCTTTTGTTCATTTTTTTCTTTTGATGTTTTTATTTTTGTGTTTTTGTTTTCTAATGATTACTGAATGTAATATGATCTAAGTGAACTAGGAATGAATGTTGAAAATGAAAGTGCCATAATCTAATTATATCCACAATTTCCATGAATGTAAATTATGCTACTTCTAATGATTTGAATGAAGCAGAAAGTAATCAAATTGAAACAAAAAAGAAATAACAACCAAAAGCTTGAAAATAGATAATTTAACTTTGTAAAATCCAGTTCAGAATATGCAAAGGGACTGATTTACCCAAAGTGGCGAATGAGTCCCAGTAATGATTTTTTAAGAATTTTTTAAATTTTTTTTTAATGTTTTCTGAGATCTAAGATGCAAATGAAAACTTTGGATGATTTTCAATGAAATTAGATGCAAAAATTGCAACCTATATGCACTTTCACTAACACAAAATTTTAGAAACCCTACATGCCAATTAACTAATGCAAGCCCTAATGCAAAGTCAATGCAAGATAGATCTAGGATGATGATGGACTCTAAAACAAAAAAGAAGGTATTCTAAATGTAGTTTCACCAAAATGTGGTCAATGGAAATGGATGCTCCCCACCTTTGAGGCATAAACACAAGGATAGGGATCCTATTTCACACTTGATGCACTCAAGGACACCTTAGAGATCTCTCAATCCAATAAAGAATGGAGAGAGAGATCTGACAATAAGGTATCCTAAGATATGATTTTAGATTACAAGAGGGATTCACCACCAAGTTTAAACTTGGAAAAGAAAATGAAATGCAAGATGAAATGCAAAACCCTAGTTGAATGCAAACTTGATTTAAATGATCTAGAAATGTAAGAAGAACAAAACATAAAGCTACATAACATAATATGTGCACCTAGAAAATATGGAGATGACCTGGATGAGTTCTGAAATTCTAAAAAAAAAATGATTTTCTGACCTAGTAGGACTCATTCGCCATTCTGGGTGAATCATTCCTAGTTTTGGATTTCTGCACGAAAGCGGGTTTCGGGAAAATGAGTATCCAAATCTGCAAATATCTTTGAAAAAAACCTACAGTGGGACTCATTTCCCACTTGTGGTGAATGAGTCCAATTTGGGTTTTCTAGAAATTCAAAGTTTTTATTTGCACCTCTTAGTCTGTTCTTTCTATTCTTCCAAGTTCCCAGATCCGAAACTCTAATTACGGGGTTGTGGATGACCTTTTAGTGAATATTATGACCATGAAAATGGGGAGAGAACTCCAACAAGCTTGTAACCTAATATTCAATGATATTCAAGTCTTCAAAGAACCTAGATCTACAATTACACAAAGAGAGAGAGAGAGAGAGCAAAAGTGTTGAATGTTAGGGAATAGGGTTTTGCCTTGGTTAAATGCCTTTTAGGTAATTAAACCAAAATGATGAAATAAGTTATTGAATTATGAACATGAAATAATGCGATTAGAACCTTTCCATGATGATGGATCTTGAATTATTGCAACAATTGATGAAGAATCTTGCCCTTGAATGCCTTAAACTGATCTTGAAATCTATCTTGATGATCTTGTGAAGACTTGGAATGCTTTAACTCTTGAATGCTTGACTTGCTAATATGAATGCTTGATGACTTGCTAATATGAATGCTTGATGAAGCAATGATTTGGAAGCTCATTTATATAGGAAATCCACTCAAATGATCATTAATTTGATCCCTAAGGCCGATATAGGAGAAATTTGAACTTCAAACCCATTTTTTCCTGCTCAAACCTAGAAAATAGCTCAAATGAGACTCATTTGCCCAAAGTGGTGAATGGGTCCCATAGGGGCTATTTTGCCAGCTAGAATGTCGAGGAGTGAAGAAATTAAGCTTATATATTGATATTATTAGGTTTTTGATTGAAATATGTCTTGGGATGAACAATATGGGGTCATAGGGGCCTATTAATGATGATTTAAGGTCATAGATACCAGAGGGCCCAAAATTCAATGTGAAAGTATAAATAAATGCATTTTAAAACACTAAATTAAGGCAAAATTAGATCTATTTAGCTTAGAAGGGCCCTAAATACTATGTGAATGTGTAAAACACATTACAACACTAGATTAGGTCCACTTTATGTTACAATCCCATTAAATTCAATGTGAAAGTGTGAATAAATACACTTTACAACATTAAATTAGGGTAGGGTTAGATTTATTTAGCTTTAAAAGGGTGCAAGACCTAATGTGGATGTGTAAAACACCTCACAACACTAGACTAAGTTGATATTAAGTTGAATTTATCATTAATTATTCCCAAATCAAGCAAGGAAAAGGTGTACTTTTTCGGTGACTATAGTTGTAAGAAATTGTGACCTAGAGGGGTTTGTGGACAAAGAAAGAAAAATCAAAGATTTGGATTTTGGCACCACTTTCTCTACACCAAGGATATAATCAGAAACTTTCCCTCTATTTTTTTTGTTTGAAGGAAGAAATAATGGATGTTAATTTGTAGCATTGAAGAGAATATACTAAAGAAGAATCCATTGAAAGTGAGCCCCTATGCCAAAATAAAATATTCTTATGAGAAAGTTATGGAATGGATTAATGACTATCAAATTGGAACTTTCTTAGAGTAATTCAAAGAAGTAGAAGAGAAGGCTAGAGTCATCAAGGACCAAAATGATTCCATGTTAAGGATCCTTCCATCTAAATCAAAAGCTTGTGGTACTCAAGGAAAGCCATCAAGAGTTGATGAAGAACTAGTAGTCAGTCCTCTAGTTGCTTATTCTAAGAAAGAGGAAGCTAGAGAAGAACAATCTATAGAGCATGTACATACTGAGCAGGAGGTGGAACAAAGGTTCTTCTCCCTTGTAATAAATGATTATCTTGATCTCTATGTCCCCAATGATAGGATTGTAAAATTGGAATATGATGGGGATGCAAATGATTATGTTAGAGTGAATGCCTCCAAGGAATTCATGAGTGATGATTCCTTTGTTCAAACTAAAGAATTCAAATAGTTTTTTATTAAATAAAAGGCCAAGATATCAAGAAAAAACTCGAGAGTTCCAAGGAACAAGTGGACCCCTCACAACAAGAGGAGGGTGAGAAAGAATAAGAGAATATTATGAATGAAAGTGCTATAATAACTCTTGTAGAAGCCAAGAAATTGGTGAAAGATATTGGGCTCTTGTTATTTCATGGATGGGAGCTCTCCTTAATGACCATGTTGGATGAAATCATAAATTATCCAAGAGCTTCTATTTATGAGGAACATTTTGATAACAAGGCATTTGGTTATTGTTTTATCCCCAAATTACACACTTTGAAAATTTGTTCTATGGTACCAAATACAGGGAAGCTAGAAGATATCAAGTCGGTTGAGGAAGTGATTGGAGAAGTCATGGTGAAAAGAGCAACTAAAATCACCCCAACACAGAAAGATAAGTTGAAAATGCATGCATCCATGTTGAGTATTGATATAACAAAAAAAATTTAGGATAAGTATGACATATTTTTAGACACTTTTATAATACCCAACTTGATGAATGTAATAAGATTAGGGCCACTGCAACTCATATAGGCTCATCACAAAGGGCTTTTCCTTCTCCAACATCTTTTGAACTATTAGCATAGGATATGGAGACATAGTTTTTGAGGATTAAGAGATTGAAAGAGGAATTGGAATTAGAGAAGGACAATGTAAAGAAAGTTAGGTCAAAAACTGCAACGGTGTCTAAGGAAATAATTGATGATATTTTGTAGCATAGTATTTCTCATGTATTACATAAAATAGATAACATTTGGAGTGTGTATAAGAGCTTACATGAAGCTCAACAAAGGTAAATTCAGGTACATGAAGCTTTCCAAAATGTCTGGAGTAAATGGAGTGCAAGATTTGGTGCTCTTAAAGAAATGATGGTGAATATGCAGGATGATCCCAAGGCACCCACACACCTCCTAGAGCTAATAAAAGGAAATTGAATTATTAGGAGAGATATCAACCTTCCATGGAAATTTGGGTGTGCAATTGCATAATAAGATTAAAATGTTTAGAGACTTGGAAGGATGTGGGATACCAAAGATCATTATTGAAGAGGGGGTACTAAAGGATTTCAACATATGTAAAGAAGATTTTGGATATCTCCTTAATGTTTTCCCTTAGATTATTTATGTTTCTAGAAAACTTGACTATGCTGCAATAAATGTTGCTATTGATGATATGCATAGAATTGAGGTGAACATGGGTACATTTATTAAGGAGGCCAGAGTACTGATCAATGCTAGTACAACCTACATGATTCTAAGGTATAAAATTTATTGGATGTTGGGTGGCCTACTGAGGAGGAATACAATACATGGCTTGAAAATTTTACAAATTAATCCTTTCTTGTATCAATCTTTAAATATTGTTTCCTCCTCAATTCAAAGTTGATGATGTAGGGATGTTGATGTGGAAGTTCTTAGCTCTTTTCTCTCTTCTTTTTTTCATTCTTTTTGTCCTACAATTTTGGGAGCATGTGGATGAATTATTGTTTCTCGTGGAATGATTATCTTCATCAGCTAAAGAGGCTCCTGGAAGGAAACGAGTATCTTCACCAATGAATAAAAATTATTTTTGTCTCATAAGGATACTTCCCCCCAAGTTTTGTAAATATAATAGTCATTTGAGATGAATTGTAAATTGTCAAATGAAAATATGACATCTAAATTGGCCTAAAGCTTGTTTTCCTCAAATTTATAAACGTGAATTAAGGGCCATTGATGAGGGGTTGTTGTTGAGTGATTTTTGAGAAGTAGATTGTAATAGAGAATGTAGATAAAAAATTTCTACGTTTTGTCTAGGTTTTGGAGTTTGAGTATTTGATTACTAGCATTCTATATTAGTACTGTCACTTCTAAATGCAAGAGGCATATTTCTTGAGCCTTTGTTCTCTAATTGTATACATCACATGAATTATGAATAAAATGGATCAAATATCTTTCTATTCATCTTCATTTTATTTCCATTGAATGCTTGTTTATTGTTTATGCTCTTGTTCAAAGAACAAGTTAATTTTCTTTGACATGAATGAAGATTTATGCATGTGTATGCATGGACAACTAAATAACATTGGTCTAGAATTTTTAGTTAGATGATTTAATGCATTGTTTAATAGCTCTATTGTGATAGGATAAATTTTTTTGTATGATTTTAATTGAATGTTGTAGGACTCCATACCCTAAGATAAGGAACTAGCCAAAAAATTGTGTTTATATTACAATTCTTTGGTCATTCACAACAATGACATTCAAAATCAATTTATATATTTACTTTTAGTTTGAATGTATGTTTTGAGTTAAGTATCACCATATTCTCATGTTATAGGTTGATAAATGTTATAAGATCCACAAGGCCTTTTAGATTTTCATCTATTTAAAAACAATTTGGAGAATATATCTATTGTTACAATGTTCATAAGTAAATGGCGTAAGAGAGATTGAAAGAATTATTATTGGTTGAAATGATTATTTTGTGGGATGGATACTATCATATGATTTTGGTCATAGAGCATACCCACAAACTCAATTTCATTCAAGGGTAACCCTAAAGATCTCAATGCAAAAGGGGAAAGAAATATTATAGTGGGGTTGTCCTAGAGGCTGAATACAAACTACTAAGGGGTTCACCCCCAAGTTTAGACTTGGAAAAGATCATGAAATGAAAGATGAAATAATAAACCCTAATTGAATGTGATCCACTCTAAAATGGCCTATAAAAGTTAAAAAAACCACACAGAAAAACTATAAAATAGAAAGTGTGCACCTGGGTATCCGGAGAAGGAAGAATTGAGGTTTGGAATTCTGGAAAATCTACTTTTACTGCTGATTGGGACTCATTTTCCAAGCTGGGTGAATCAGTATAGTTTTTGGGAAAATGTGCAGGAACAAAAATCTACCAAAAGGGTATCCAAATTTGGAAAGTCCTAAAAATTAACTTGTATTGGGACTCATTCGCCAGAAGTGGAGAATCAGTCTAGTTGGGCTTTTCTAAAGCTTCAAAGGTTGATTATACTCTTCTTTATCTGCTCTGCTCTTCTTGATTGGTTTCTGGATCTGAATCTCTGATTTTCCACCTGCAAGTTTTCTCCAAGGTTCTCCAAAGCTTGATGACAACTTTGACCACTTTGAACAACTTGCAACTTTTCTCCTATCTTTCTCCTTATGAAATATGCAACCTAGACTTGCAAATCACACACAAAGGAGAGGGAAAAAATGTTGGGGGGTTAGTGGATAGTGGTTTTCCTTGGTCAAACCCCTTGTTGGTAATTAAACATTGAAATGAAAGTAAATATAAATGGAGAATGATCAATGAACAAATAGCAATGTTGCAACTCACGAAACCCTATAAATAAGGTGTTGCAAATATGCTTGAAATGGCTCCAATAAATGTGGTTGTTGAAACTTGCTTGAAGAAGATAGATCTTGTATAAAGCACTTGCTTGAATCATAAACTCCACATCATAATTGTTAGCACAATAACAAACATGATGATTGACACTTGAATACTGCTTTAAAATTCTTGATAATTTTCCTTCAAATGCTCTTGTGAAATCTCTTGAATGCTAGGTGTGAATATGAGTGAAATAACCTTCTATTTATACTCAATTATGCAAGAATTCCTGAAATTACAACACTACAAGTTGAAATTGGATCTAGGAGAATAAAATCCTACCAAAGATTTAAATTAATTTTGATTTTCAGTTAAATGGGACTCATTCACCACTCTTAGCAAATGGGTCCCACCTGAGGGGACTCATTTTCCTAGAATGGCGAATGAGCCCCACCTTAGCTTTTTGAGGTGGGTTTTCAAGATTTTGATGTTTTAAAAGGTTTTGTTAGGATTATTCTTGAAAAAACACATAAATGAGGCTTGTGGATGTAAAATAGGGTCAATTAAAGCATAATAAAGCCCAATTATTAATGACAAGCCTAGAAGAGTGTGAATGTGGGTTACAACACTTTACAACACTTTAAAATAAGGCAAGATTAATGCAAAAAGGAGGATTATTAGGTGTATTTGATTAACAAGAGCTTAGAAAAGTGTGAAAGTTTGTTACAAAACTTAAGCAAAGGTACCATTGATGTTCATTTATTTCACAAGAGCCCAGAACCTAATGTGAATATGTTAGGAATATTACAACACTAAATCAAGGCCAAGTTAAGGTGACATTTCCCATCATTAAATCTATTCGCCACTTTAGTGAGAGGAGGAACTTGCTTCCAACTCACATTAAAGTAGACCAAATGTAGCAATGATCAAGGGGGATTTGAATGGACCAATGCTGGTAAGATAGGACGATCATGACCAAGGGGGATGAACAAGCCCCCAGGACCAAGGTCCTATGGAAAACCAACATAGGAACACACTTGAAATGATAAAGAGAAACAACAAGGAACAATAATGCACTATCAAAGATAACAAGAAAATGAAAGAACATGAAAATGAAAAAGGGGTGGATCAAGCTTCGACAGTTTGTCCAATGCGTTGTGGATTAGATCTAGGTTGTTTGTCCAAAAAATGTATACTCACTTTGAGGCGATGAAACTTTAAGTTGTGTGTCGAGTGAGAATTCCTAAGAGGGAGAGACACATACACTCATGGATGGTATACACTCACACACATGCAAGTGGCCCTATTGGGAAAGTCATGCCTTGGTCAGGCTTCCTGCTCAAACCATACCAAAGTTATACCTCATGATATCTTTAATAAAGTGCCACACAAAATGGTTTTCAAGCTTCATGAGGCAAGAAAAACTTCGTATGCTTGGAACTCATGAGCAAATAGTATGGCTCCACAGGCATGCAAGATATATTATGCAAGGTGGCCATATAAATGCAACATGCAATATGCAAAATATGGAATGTTTGAAGGAGTCTTCCTTAGTTCATGCGAGGTATTTAACTTAGGGAACATTGTGCCTAATGTCTCCAAGAGAGGACCAATCAAAGAATAGAAAATTCACAACTTAGGGGATGCAGTGTGTCGCATCAAGCCACTAAGAGGAATGTAATATGCTAAGAGATATCATACTCCTGAAGGAAATTACACCCAATGTCATCCACAAAGAAAAAACCATATTTTATAAAGTAAGAAGATTGTACCATGATCCATGAAAAAGAAAAATGCAAAAGAATAATGTCAATCTATGCCCCCACTCTAAAGAAATTGCTAAACACCATACTATGAGCAATTACTTTAAAGTAGCAAATGATAAATGCAAACAAAAAAGGAAGGCATGAGAGCTAACTTGAAAAGCCATATGTCAAGTCATACATGTTTCCAAGTAAATCTATGTCATGCAAAAGAAAAGAGAAGAGAGGGGTCACCCCCAAAATGAGAAAAACCAAACATATAAGGGATCTATGGATTTAGGGTCAGTATGTTCTTTGCTGCAATGTTTTTAGAGAGCTCAAAATCTTCATCATTCCCCAAATACACATAGAACTGGAAGAATGACACAAAAAGAGAGAAAACAATGAAAAACCTTTTGGGTGAACATGGAAGAAACACAAATTTCTCGATGTCTTGTGTCATCCCTAAAAGAAAAACACAAGACAAAGAAAAGAAAAGTGAAAAGGAAAAATCCTTTTGGGTCAACATAGAAGAGAAATGAATGTCTCAACACCTTGCATCATGCCCAAAAGGAAAACATAAGACAACGAAAAGAAAAGAGAAAAGGAAAAAGCAATTAGGTTCAACATGGAAGAGACATGGATGTCTCGATGCCTTGCATCACCCCTAAAAGGAAAACACAATACAAATGATAAAAAAGATAAAAAGTGAAAAGATTTACAACATAGAGAAGAATGAAGGTACAAATAGAGGAATGTCACAAAGAGAGAGAGAATCAAAGATAACATCATGGGGGATCACATTAAGCACATGAAATGATGCAAAAGAAAATGAAAATGCAAAAATTAAATGCGAAAGACTAGTAAGGAACAAGTGAATCAACTTAAAGCAGGTCATCCGCCTCCCAACCATTTTCATTGTATAACAAAGGTGGGAAACTAGCTAAAAGGAAAAGAGAAAGTGTCGAACTAGGGGTAGCACCAAGTTCAACACTCTTTATAGGAGATTTGTCATCTAATCTCATGCAGGAGGAAAACAATGTATTCAATTCATTATGCACCTCTTTGTCAATTTTAGTGATCTCATCATCGTCATCCAAGTTAACCACCACAGGAGGACAAATGATAATATCCATGGAATATTTCAACTCTTGTTGTGGTTGTTGTATTGGATTTGTTTTTTTTCAAGGAAGGGGGAGGATGGTCATGTATTGCTTCAGTTAAGTTTGTATTTTGATTTTATTTGTTTAATTATTCATGTAACATGTGACAAGTGGCACGACATCTATGTCTACACTGTCTAGCACCTTTATTTCTTTTAGTTTTGTTTTCAAGTTGCATTTGTGTAGGATAGAGTTGATCAAACATAGGTTTATTCTCTGCCCTAAGGGGAGGAAGGGAAGGAACCATAGGAGATTGTTCAACCACTTTGTCTTTGACTTTGTAAACCTATTTTATTCTTGGAGGTGTGATGGGGTTGTCAATTTATCTTGATATTTTTTATAGGCTAGGTGAAGGTTATGTCTTATGTTGGTCTTTGCCGTTTGGGACTTGTTTAGGTTCAAGCATGGTTTCATCAAGGATGGTAGGCTCAGATGTGGATGGGGACATATTTCAGATGGATAGTTTTGCTATCTTCTTTGCCTTGAACTTTTGATAGGACAAGGAAAATAATTCTTCTCATGGCTTGATAGGTTCCATAGGTTCAAGCCAGAAGGAATCTAAGGAAAAGTCACCTTTAGAGGAAAATGGATTAAAGCCACTATAGTGGATAGTGAATACTTCATTTTCAAGGGAAAAATTTAAGCATTTATGCACAACCAAAGGGATGACTCTCATGGAGCCAATCCATGGATGGCCTAGCTTCACATGAAATTGGTCTGACTATGGGATGGTGGAGAATGAGACATCTAATGTTTTTGGTCCTATTTGCAATGGTAAGGTGATCAATCCCATTGTAGGGAAAGCAAAACCATTATGTGTCTTGATCCATGCTTTTGGTTTATCGTATATATCTTGATAGATCTCATGCAAAAGTAAGAATTCCTCATTGATCAAATTTTCACCATAGGAGGGATATATTAATATCCCATTGGTGGGCTTGTCATAGATACGACTGGATATGTAAAGAGGTCCATCAGGTGCGTGTTTAAGTTTTTCCTTAGAGAATAAAGCAATGTCAAGATGATTTTTAGTTCGACCCTTATGAGGAACGACATCTATCACTCCTACCATTTCATCTATAGGATCATTATCTATTGAATTATGTTGAGTAGGATCAGTGTTATCATCATCTGTATCAACATTCATCACATCATTCTTTGTAGTTTCACTAGATTTGACAAATGAAATAGTATTTTTACGCATAGGGGTGGTAAATATTTGCAAGTTCTGGTTAGGAGGGGTGACATACTTTTTTCCTTGATCACTAACACTTCCAATGGAAAGATGATCAGAATCAGTGAGGTCTTGCACAAGATGTTTAAGATGCTTGCAATGTTCCATTTCATGTTCGTTTTGTTGATGGTAGTGGCAATAATCATTTGATCTAAATCTTGGGGGTAAAGGCTTATTGGGGTCAGGTATTTTGATGGGAGGCAAGGTAATCATTTGCTATTCTAAGAGTTGGGACATTGTTTTATGAAGGGTATAGAGTAAGGGAGTGAATTTTTATTTTGGGTATCCATAGCTAAAGGGTATCGAGGATTTGACAATAGATATTTGGTTATTGACATTCTGAGTTGTTTGTTTAGGGGGATTGAATTGAAGGAACCCTTTATTCTATTTTCTAAAAGGTTGGGAATTTTTTTGGGTTGCAGGCTCAAAATTCTCAATTCGGCTAGAAGTGGACCTTGTATCTTGACTACTAATCGAATTTTGATAGTCATGGAGGGTAGTACACAATTGCATAAAAGATGGGAATTTAATCATGGTGAGCTTGTATTGAATCTTATTGTGAAAATTTTCTATAAAAATATTTTGCAGGTGAGGGTCGGGAATCTTGACATCAATTTGGGAATAAAGCAATTGATAGTGTGAGAAAAATTTAATTAGGTTTTCTTCTTCTTTTTGCTTACACTCATAAAATCAGCCAAGGTCATCTTAGGAGTCATATGCACTTGGAAATGATAAACAAATACCTCAACAAGTTCATTGAATGAACAAATTGATTTGTTAGGTAAAGAAGAAAACCTTTTCAAGGCAGTATCTTTCAATGACCTAGGAAAAAGCTTAGCCAAACATTTATCATCGAGGAAAAAGTCACTACATAAGGAGGTGTAAGCATTTACATGGTTAGAAGGATCTCCCTTTCCTCTGTATTTCTCAAATATAGGAACTTCTATTCCTTGTGGCATTTGTTTTTGCAATATCTCCAAGAACAATGGACTACTTCTAACATAATATGTAGGTCGACCATTTTGATTTGATTGTTGGTGGAAACTTTCTTTTGGAGGGATGAAATGGTTTGGAAGAGTTGATTAATGAGGGGTTCATTTCTTTTGTTATGAGATGGAAGTGAAAGTAGTGAAGGAGTGTATGTGTTCATAGGACAAGTGAATGGAACAATTATGGGTTGTAAAGTGGTAGGAGATATAACATGTGATGCCAAAAAAGAACTAGGGATGCTTGCATAAATACCCAAGGAAGGAGTCACATTACTAGTTGTTTGCATTATTATTGTGACTTGTGGGTTGGTATAGGTAGGTATTGAGGCAATTGTTGTGGAAGGAGGAATTTCAGTTCCTCCTTGGCTTGTGACATTGCTTGCTAGTATAGGGAAGCTAGTGGTTGGGGTGTGGTGTTTTCCAAAGATTTGAACTATGTTTTTCATGAGGTCAAGGCCATGTTTTTTTGTGAGAATACATGAGTCTCAAACTTCGTCTCACTATAGTGTTAGCAATAGGACACCAAATACTCATGCAAGGGATACTAAATGCAAAGTGAAAGTAATGTAAGCTAAGAACAATGAAAAGATTAAAACATAAATTTTGGAAACTGAAATAGAGAATCAATAACAACAAATGGAAACTGAAAAATTGAACTGTAAATGCCACAAAATGCAATGAAATATATGCAAAGGAACTAATTCTCCCAAGGTGGCGAATGAGTCCCAGGGATGATTTTTTTCAAAAAAATTAGTCTTTCAATTGGATTTTATGTTTTTTTATGTTTTTTGATCTATGTCTGAGATGCAAATGTAGATTTTGAATGATTTTCAATGAAATTAGACACAAAAATTCAAGCTATATGAGCTTTCACTAATGAAAAATTTAAAACCCTAGAATGCAAGTTAACCAATGCAAGTCCTAATGCAATGTTAATGCAAGCTAATTCTAGGATGAAAATGTACTCCAAATCAGAAAATGAAATGTTCTAAATGTAGGTTCACCAAAATGAAATGGTGATTTTGTGGGATGAATGCTATCATATGATTTTGGTCATAGAGAATACCCATAAACTCAATTTCATTCAAGGGTAACCCTAAAGATTGCAATGCAAAAGGGGAAAGAAATATTATAGTGGGGTTGTCCTAGGGGATGAATGCAAACTACTAAGGGGTTCACTACTAAGTTTAGACTTGGAAATGATAATGAAATGCAAGATGCAATACTAAACCCTAATTGAATGTGATGCACTATGAAATGGCCTATAAAAGTGGAAAAAACCACACAAAAAAACTATAAAACATAATTGTGCACCTAGGAATCCAGAGAAGGCAGAATGGAGGTCTAGAATTTTGGAAAATTTTCTTTTACTAGTGACTGGAACTCATTCGCCAAGCTAGGTGAATCAGTTCAGTTTCTGGGAAAATGTGCAAGAACATAAATATGCCTATAGGGTATCCAAATCTGCAAAGTCCTAAAACTTGACTAACTATACTGGGACTCATTCGCCAAAAGTGGTGAATCAGTCCAATTAGGATTTTTTGAAACTTCAAAGGCTTATTTTTCTCTTCTCTATCTACTCTTCTCTTCTAGACTGGTTTTTAGATCCGAATCTCTGATTTTGATGCAGACTCTACATCAAATTAGTATTAGAACTCTATGATGCAGACCCCAGGAGACTCAATCTTAATCTAATTGACAATTTTCTTTTAGGAGGAATCTAACAAAATTAAGATGACCATATAAAGCAATTCAATCAATCCTCCAAGTTCAACAATCATTAGAAACACAAATTCCCAAATTTCACCCTTTAACTCTAGTAGTACTAGGAACCCAATTTTAAAACCTTAACTTAGAAAATTTCCAAATAACTTAACCAACTCATGGGTGATTTAGATACCCATTTTCAAGACACACAACATATCAAATGAGCGCACAAGACTCCTTCAGAACAATTCCTCCAAAATGGCTTTTCTCGTTGTTTTGAAGCCCCAATTAGCCTCTTTTTCCAAAGGAACCCCTCTAAAAACTCACCACCAACTCAAGGAAACCTGAAATAGTCTTATAAAAGGCATAAAAACTTAGGATTTTCCAATATTTAGAACCCCAAGGTCTTGTTTTATCTCCCAAGTCACAAACCCTCTTTGTAGCCTAGGAACCTAGGGTTTGTAGTTTTGGGAAAAATGCAATATCTTTCTTTTCCACCGTTGGATCTTCATAAAAATTGGAGGAAAATTCTATAACTATGTTTTATTCAATATCACTAGAGTGATTGGCTTCATTAATTTTTTTGTGGAAGTTATTAATAAATGTTTGTTGCATTAAATTGTGGGCTGCCATAGTTATGTTTCCAATGTGATATACAATTCCTAATAGCATGTGTTATACAAAGATTGTTTTGGATTATTAATTAAGGTTTTTGAGATGTGTTTTTGAATCCTCCTAGCTCTGTATCATATTTTCCACTTTTAGGTCTTCTCTAAGGTTCTCCAAGGCTTGATGACAACTTTGACCACTTTGAACAACTCAAAACTTTTCTCCAATCTTGCTCCATATGAAATATGCAACCTAGACCTAAAATTAACACAGAAAGGAGAGGGGAAAATGTTGGGGGTTTATTGGATAGGGGTTTTCCTTGGTCAAACCCCTTGTTGGTAATTAAACCTTGAAATGAAAGCAAATATAAATGGAGAATGATGAATGACCAAATATCAATGTTGGAACTCACCAAACCCTATCAATAAGGTCCTAAAAATATGCTTGAAATGGTTGCAATGGATGTGGTTCTTGACTCTTGCTTGAACAAGATAGATCTTGTATAAATCACTTTCTTGAATCATAAACCCTACATCATAATTGTTAGCACAATAACAAACATAATGGATGAAATCTTTGACATGATGATTGACACTTGAATGCTGCTCTAAAATGCTTGATAATATTCCCTTGAATGCTCTTGAATGCTCTTGTGAACTCTCTTGAATTCTAGGTGTGAATATGAGTGAAAGAACCTTGTATTTATACTCAATTATGCAAGAATTCCCGAAATTACAACACTACAAGCCGACATTGGATCTAGGAGAATAAAATATTGCCAAAGATTTAAATGAATTTTTTATTTTGACTTAAATGGGACTCGTTCACCACTCTTGGGGAATGGGTCGCACCTAAGGGGACTCATTTTCCCAGAATGGTGAATGAGTCCCACCTTAGCTTTTTGAGGTGGGTTTTTGGGATTTTGATGTTGTAAATGGTTTTTTTAGGATTATTCTCAAAAATACACATAAATGAGACTTGTGGATGTAAAATAGGGCCAATTAAAGCATAAGAAAGCCTAATTATTAATGAAAAGCTTAGAAAAGTGTGAAAGTGGGTTACAACACTTTACAACACTTTAAACTAAGGCAAGATTAATACAAAAAAAGAGGTTTATTAGGTCTATTAAAAATACCTTAGAAAAGTGTGAAAGTGTGTTACAACACTTTACAACACTTAAGAAAAGGTACCATTGATGTTCATTTAGTTCACAAGGGCCCATGACCTAATGTTAATATGTTACACATATTATAACACTAAATCAAGGCCAAGTTAAGGGAAATTTTTCCCATCATTATAGGGATCACCCTCCCAGGTCTTGCAGAGCCTAAATTGTAGAGGGAAAGTATCAAATACTTTCACTTATCAAGTTAGCCAATGCCTCCCAATTACTAACCATTTAATTTGGAAAATTCATAGGTAATTATGAGATCATCCTGGTTTATTTAAAACACCAATAGATTGGTGACTCTCCTGGGGATAGTACTTGTCTATGCAACTCTAGTTGCAGATCTAATATAGTCGGAGTTAATTATGTGTATTGTTCTTTGTTGTATGAAGAATAATTTCATCAAATTGTCATTGTAAGCTAATTCTTCCTTTTGTGAGTCTAGGATCTACATGCCTCTATAGTTTCCCACTAGGTTGTGTTTAAATTTTCTCAATCTTTACAATTTATCTCAAGAATTTACCATAACATTTCCAATTCCCACAAAGTGGGTGGTGACTCTGAAAGTACCTTGTGCTAGTGAATTTTAATTTCAAGGAAGGAGAGAAGAGAGAGAAAATTGTGAGAAGCATTTCAAATATTGAATGGAACTAGAAGAAACATAAAGAAGAATCCTAAGTAAGCTAGCATAATATTTTCCTTACAAAACCAAGCCATCATGAAAGGAAAAAAGTGAAGATACAAGTATGTATATTAATCCTCATGTAAATAGATCTTCTAATTCAAATGAAGCTAGTCATAATTAAATGTATAAATATGGTATGCTTCTTGATAATGAGGAAGATCCCATTATAAGAGGAGCTAATACTACAAGTCAACTTGCTACTCTTAGTAAGCTAGGTTCTAATAAAAAAACCTCACAAGAACCTTAGCCTTGGAACTTCTGGGATAGGTAATTGGTCACTAGAGGAGGGAATTTTGGGGCTTCTACCATTCATAAGGATTTCAAACCAAGAGGTAGAACTAGAAATATAATTTCCAAAGCTTCCACACAAGGGGAGGGGTTTCATTTGACAAGTTATACTCCTAAAAACTATGAATTAGAGGTCACTCTAGAAGATAAAGAGGACATAATCAAAGATATGACATCCCTTAGAGAGGAAGCTTTAATGCTTAGTGAGTTAAAGAAAATACGAGACAAGGAAAGGGAAGAGAAGATACCAGCTACAATGTATGAAAGGGATGAGCTAAGGAGAAGAGTGGAGAAATTGATGGAAATGGTCATTGAAGAACCTACCCCTACTACCACTTAACAACCTGTTATGAACCCAAATATGGATCATCTTAAAGTGAACATCCCTACTGGTACCACAGTCACAAGAACTTATGCAAGTTCTATAGTGACTACTAAAGTTTTAGATCCTTCTACCAATACTCATAAATGCAAGCATATAGACCTTGGGAAAAAACCTATAGGTCAACCTAAAAGTACAACTTCTGCTACTAATACAAATACTACATCCACTGCTATTTCTACAAATACAATACTTGACCCTACAATCTTGACATTGTAGTTATCAAATGAACAATTATAAAAGGAATTGGATATAATGTAGATTATGTCTGCAAACATTGATATGGAAAGAAAACTTGCTTTCTTAAGTCATCAATCCTTGATCCCCATGCTTCTACCTCTCAAAGTACACCCCATTATGAATAAAAATTCTAAATCTAGTCATCCAATCCCTACATCTTAGCCACACAATAATCAAAACTGGTGGAAACATTCCTAGTGGGAGTGGAGGTAGTGGACAAGGTGGAGGTGGTGGTCTAGGAAGTCACAATGGTGGTCAGGGTGTTGGTGGTGGAGTTTCTGGAGGGGCTGGTGGTAGAAAGAAAACCAACTCTAGAAATCATAATATTGGTGGTAGTTGTGGTGGAGGAAATCAAGGTGGTGGAGGTGGAGGATAAGGTGGTGGAGGTTCCCATTCTTCCCATTCTAGTCAAGGAGGTGGAAGAGATCCATTTACTAGGAGACCAATGCAATTGGATAGGTATAAGAAACTATGCTTCCTTGGGATACTTGGTTATTCTAACCCTCTCCTAGAAGATATAAGAAATGTGTTGGCAAGATTTTCTAGCAATAATATAATTAGTGGAGAGGAATACTTAAGGTTGTTCAACAATATGATTGATGATTTTGAAGTGGAATATGAAGATGTGATGATGAAAATATTTATGCAATCATTAACTAAGGATGCTAGAGATTGGTACAAAAGTTTACTAGTGGAAAGTATTGGTTCTTGGGATGAGTTCAAGAGGGTATTCAGGGAGCAATATGGAGACAAAATAGATCTAAGGTTCATGCTAAGTGAATTTATTAATATCACCAAAGGTCCTAATGAGATGGTTTCTAACTTCAACACTAGATTTTAGAAAGTAATGAATAGACTACCTACTGATTTGAGGTCAAAGAAGAAAGTATGTTTGGTTAACTATTGCAATGCTTTTGATTCTAAGATGAGCTATCAGCTAAGAGACAAGAACCCTCAAACCTTGAGGGATGCTTTCAAAATTGGATTACACATTAAGAGAAGTAGAAGAGCCTTAGGAAATTTGGGTAGAAGGGATGATTTTAAACTTCTCAAGAATCTTAAACAAGATAAAAAAGTGATAGAAAAGGCCTCTTCATTTGATGAAAAACTAGATAAGCTTATTAGTTCAATGAAGGACCTGAATTATAGACTTGTAAAGTAATAATAGGAGTTATCAAATGATAAACCTAAGTTCCAAAGGAATGAGAATCCCCCAAGATTGCAAGACTTCCCATACAATACAAATTGGCACAATGGAAAGCCATAATAACTAGAAGAACACACAAAATTACATTACACCTAACCCATTGCAAAAAACTTCTACAAATTTTGTTGATGAGCTACCATGGCTCGTGGACTACCAGTTGCCTGTCACCTCCCCAATGTCCAGTTGCACAATCTTTGGAGGAAGAGAAAGCTCCACCTACTAATTATGATCCATCTCATGATCATAGTGAAGAGATAAATGTCCTTGTTAGTAGATCTAAATTTTCGAATGAAGAGTTTTCTTATTCTAAGGAGTCTCATGAGATTTAAATTGATGAACAAAGATAAAGGGTGGGAGCATATCAACAACAGGTCCTTTTTGATGAAGACACTAAAGAGAATCACAATTTTGGTACTTTGGAGACTGATGATTCTTATATAACTCTTAGAAAAACATCTAATCAAGAGATTGAAATAATGAAAAATTCCTTGGTTGTAGAAGAAATGAATAATTACAACCTTAGGAATAGGGTTTTTAGTACTAACTAGGGCCAAAGAGGTAGTATGTTCATTAAAGAAAAGAATACAAATAACAAAGTATTGAAACCAAAGACTAAGCTAGTTGGAGCCAAAGTAAAAGAAAATAAACAAATTCAAATCTATGTTAAGAAAGTTGATAAAACAAAAGTGGATAGTGAAGTCATTTCACTAGCTATTAAGGAAAAATATTAGAAGAAGGGAATTAAACATGGAAAGAAGGAGGAAAAAACAAAGGTTGAACAAAGATGTGAGCAAAAACAAGGGAAGGTTGATGAAAAAGGTTTGGAATTCTCTAATATTCCCAAGTATACCTTTTTAGAGATGTTTCAATTGTCATCACAAGTCAAAGTCATAGTACCTTTGTTGGAGATGATGATGATTGATGAGCATAAACATAAGGCAACCACCCTTATCAATGGCATGAATACAACTTGTACTAATCAAGTGGTGTGTACTCCATCTAGAGTGAGTAGAAATGACTTACTGAGATCCCTCAAATGTACTTAGGAACTACAATCACTACTTGTCCTATCCAAGTAGATCCATTCATTGTAATTCTGATCATTGATGGAAAATGATTAAAAGATTGTATGATAGACTTGAGAGAATCTTTAAACATAATGTCAATTGAGACTATGAAGGAGATGGGACTAAAAATAGATAGTGCTTATGGAAAGTACTATGCTATGGATTCTAGGGAAGTACCTATGATTGGGGTGATTAAAGAACTCCCTTACAAATTAGTTGCATTCTTAGACAAAGTGTTTACAATGAGAATCATAGTTGTGGACATTTCACCAAATTATGTAATGTTGGTCTCAAGGAAGTGGAGTACCTCCATGGGAGGTAGTATGCAGTGCTATATGTCCTATGCCACATTCCCCATCAACTACAAAGAAATCAAGCTACTTAGGGATTATAGGGTGCCCCACATGATAGAGTTTGCTTCTGAAGAAGATAGAATCCATTTTGTTGATATAGGCATTAATTCCTTTATAGTGGAAGAGTTATACATAGAAGGTGACAAGAAACCTACACTCCTTGAAAAGGAAGTGATGAAGTTGTTAGATAATGATGGCCTCTGGACAATGCATTTTTATGGGGCATGTTCAAGTAGGGGTCAGGTGCAGAGGTAATACTTGTTTCCCCTAATGGATAAACTTTCAAAATTTCATTCTCCTTGTTTCTTTTGTGCACAAAAAATATAGCAGAATATGAGGCATTGCTATTAGGGATGAGGTTAGCCGAAAAGCATGGTATCAAGAAACTAAGGGTCATTGGTGGCTTAGAGTTAGTTGTTTCCTAGATCAGATCAAAATATGCATACAAGAACAAATGCTTGAAATAGTATAGGAATGTATTATGGGATTCAATTGACTAGTTCAATGCTTTTGGCATAGAGTGGATAGAGAGGACAAAAAATAAAATGGTTGATTTATTAGCCAATATCACTCTCAGGCCAAATGATCACTTTTGTTAGCATCTCCAAGGTTGAGGTGTACATACATGACCATCAATCCCTAATAACATCGAAAACTAGAAATTATTCAATCATGATGAATACATACTAAGTTTTTTTACGTGTGGATAAGTATGAGGGTCAAGAGATTGACTTTAGAGAGTTTGTTGAGACTATGGATGGAAAGGATATAGTATTCTGTAATGAAGTCATTTAGTTTAAGACCAATAAGATCCCTAAGGGCCTTATGGAATTAGAGAGGGTCTTTGATGGCCCTAAAAAGAATGTTAGAACACAATGATCTACTGAGACGGGGGTGAATCAATAGATATTAAAATTTTTAGTTCTTCAACCCTTTTGCAGATTCAACCTTAACTTCAAATGTGCAGATTGAAATTTTAATAGATATAATAGCCATAAGCACAGGAGAGATCAAAACATAACACAATATGTATGTGGAAAACCCAAAGATGGGAAAAACCATGGTCAGAAATGTTGCTAGGATCTACTATCCTAATCCAGCCTCACAAGCTTAAAAGTTTAGTTACAATGTTTAGGGCTGCAACCAAAGGAAGCAACAACTCCCAATTTAGAAGCTACAACTTCAAGAATGTTACTACACCCTATTCTAAGCTACAAATTAGTACAAAATGGATGCTACAACCTCATAAAAAGTTTTGTAATATACTATGCATAAAATGGTTCTACAAAACATGAGATGCATCAATACAGCACATAAGCTCTTTCTCTCTCTCTCAGTTCTCCCTTACTCCATTGTAACTAGCTACATGAATTTTCAGATTTTGCTTTCTGTTATAGTTCACCTTCCTCTACATTCAAACACTCTCTTCATTCTCTGTATCTCAATAATTCCCCTCATTTAATTCATATACATTGGAATCACTGTTAGGTTTTTTCACCTACTTCCATAATTGTTAGAGCATCATTCCCAACACATACTATCCAACTCGTCAAAAATCACCATACCTTTGCATCGAGTCGAACAACATTTTATTCTGTAATAGATAATTTGCTAAGAATAACATTCAGTCAGACCCTAGAATCTGATATGCATTTAATGCATTCATGTGATCATTCTATCTTATTTGATCTTTAAATCTATTGAAAATTGTGCCACCACTTAACAGATCAAATCTTCATTTACATGGTCGCTAAGATAGTTGGACAAATTAATTCTTTCTCATGTGTCAGTTTTCAGACCAATCCCTCATTTACACTTGACATAGTCATTTCAGATCTCTACATTTGAACTCTAGTTGTTGATCAACACCTTCGCACCTTGATCCTGTGATCAACATTCACTACTATGACATTAAACCTTGATCGTTGGATAATCGGTCGCTTAAACCACTGTCATCAATCTATCATATCATATAATCATTGGTACTTCATTTAGACTCCCACTGATATGCTTTCCATGTTATCTAACCGGGCCCACAACCTACATGTCATCGCCATGTCATTCACAACACCGATGTGAAATGACATATTGAGCCATCATTTATTGCCATATGCTAAACATTGTAATACTTGGGTCCCACAGTTGGAATCATACTCCTATCCCATTTCTCAAGTGGTCCCCACCATCCACACAACATTCATGTCACTGTCGTATAGCTGACATCACCATCCATGCAGATAAGGTCCCACCAAGACATGCATCCACCGCTTGTGCAATTTTGGAGCATCAAAAGGGAATCTACAATATTCTCAACAAGTCTCCCAAAAAAGACTTAAATATTAACTCCCAACACTCAATGCATCATTCCAATGTGGGCTCCACATGTTGTCATCACATGTCCATGCCATCGTCATGTCACAACTCAAAGCCATCATGACAAGTGTCTACATCATCATTAATGCTAGGTCCCACATGGAGTGCTTCCTTACTCCTTATCGCTCCATCGCTTAGTCTCCAAGTTGGGAAGTGTCAAAACTTGAGAACCACATGACAAGGTTAGTAAAACTTAGAACCCCACGATACCATTCACTTTTTCCGACAACAAGGAGATCGCTAAGTCAGAAGGTTTCCAAACTTGAGAACCCCATGACATAGATTAGAAAATCTTGGAACTCTGTGACTCCATTCATTTTTGTTGTCCTTATCACTCCATTAGCTAAGTCACCAAGTCAAGAGGTTACGAAACTTGAGAACCCTGTAACATAGGTTAGGAAAACTTGGAACTCCATGACTCCTTACAACTTTGGCCTTAGATTGAGAACATGAACCAATGAATGAGGACATTTTCATTGATATCCCGACCTACCCAATACTTTTCTGAAAAAATCTAGAGAAACCAGGTCAATATGCCAACAATCTCCCTTACATGATTTGCACTTTTGACATCAATGACAACAATAGTCCAACAATCTCCCCCTTTTGCATTGATGGAAAATTTCTAACTGTTCAATTAGGCACCACTTAAACTTAGCGCCAATTTGATTAACACACTATAACACTGCAACTCCCCCTATGACATACATCTCATCTCATCTATTTATCAAAACATTTATCCCCCTTTGACATCAATGGAAAAGGGTACACTCCTCCTGAAGAAAGGCTTCAATTTTGAACACTACTACCATCAAGTCGTTAGAAATGCTCCAATTTTGAATTCTGCAATTTTCATGACTTGATCACATTAGCCTTAACTAGGGTTGAATAACTAATCAATGAATCTACCCCTAGATGCATTCCCTATCACTAGAGATTAGTGATATGAAGTGGGAGAAACTACTCCCAACTTCTGCCTCAGGTATTCAAAATACTCTGTAGGAAGGGGTTTTTGTAAATATATTAGCCACTTGTTCCTTGGTGGGAATATACTCCATGTTGACTTCTTTATCTACAACTTTTTCTCTGATGAAGTGATATTGATTGATATATGCTTTGTTCTTGAGTGCATCACTGGATTCTTTGAGGTATTAATAGCACTTGAATTTTCACAAAGAATCAAAATGGGCTCATTGTACTCTACCTTGATGTCCTTTAATGTTTGCTTCATCCATAAGACTTGAGTGCAGCATGCAGTTGCTGCAACATATTCTACTTCTGCAATAGAAAGAGTAATAGACTCTTTCTTTTTGCTCATCCAGGAAACCAATTTATTCCCTAAGAAGAATGCTCCTCCACTAGTACTATTTCTGTCATCCACAATACCTGCCCAATCTACATTTGTATATGTTGTTAATGTGAAATCTTTGCATTTAGAATACCATAAATCATAGTCAACACTACTTTTGATGTATCTAAAGATCCTCTTTACTGCATTGATGTGTGATTCTTTTGGTTCTTCCTAAAACTGAGCTACCATACATACTTCTTGCATTGTATCAGGCCTTGATGCAGTTAGATATAGTAGACTTCCAATCATTGATATATACAAAGTCTAATTTGCATCAAGTGACTCATCTGATTTACTCAACTTGCAGCTAGTAATCATGGGAGTACTAACTAGTTTACAATCCTCCATGCCAAAAAATTTAAGCATTTCTTTTGCATACTTGGTTTGTGATATAAAAATACCTTTATCAGTTTGTGTAATTTGCAAACCAAGAAAAAATATGAGTTCTCCTGACATGGACATTTCAAACTCATCTTGCATGTTTGTGGCAAATATTTTGCACATTACATCACTGCTACCACCAAATATAATATCATCTACATAAACTACAACAATGATCATTTGCTTACCCTTAGATTTTAGATATAGATTGCTATCAACACAACCTTTCTTGAATCATCATTATTGTAGATATTGATCTAATCTTTAATACCAAGCCCTCGGTGCTTGCTTCAAACCATAAAATGCTTTCCTTAATTTGCAGACATAATAAACATCCTCTAATAGCTGAAAACCTTTTGGTTGCTCAATATATAATTCCTCTTCAAGGTTTCCATGTAAAAATGTAGATTTGACATCCATTTGATATACTTTAAAACCTTTATACATAGAAAATGCAAGAAACATTCTAATAGCTTCTAATCGTGCAACTGGAGAAAATGTTTCTTCAAAATCAATTCCTTCTATTTGTGCATATCCTTTGCACACTAATCTTACTTTGTTTTTGACCAAAGCTCCATCTTCATTCAGTTTGTTTCTAAATACCCATTTTATGCTAGTTATATTCTTGCTTGATGGTCTAGGAACCAATTCCTAGGTTTTGTTCTTTTCAATTTGATTGAGTTCCTCTTCCATTGCTCTTAACCAACTTTCATCCTTACTAGCTTCATCAAAACTTGTTGGTTCAATCTGAGACAAGAGAGAAAATTTTACTTGTTCCTTGTCCTTTGTAAGTCTCCTTCTAGCCTGCACTCATGTATTCTTGTCACTGATTATCTAATCTGTAGGATGATCTTTTTGCACATATTTTGTAGGAGCATGTTAAACCTCTTTCTCATTCTCTTCTTCTTGCTCCTTTTCTTCAAATCATGCACCTATGTCATCTTCATATGACTCACTTTCAAGATTGTTTCTGCTAGGTTGACCCTGATTTGCACTTTCATCAGCCCTGACATGTACACTCTATAATTCTATGCAATCTTTTATTTTATAACACTTATAAGCTTTTCCTTGGTTGGAATACCCCAAGAATATCCCCTCATCACATCTTGACTCAAAACCTTCTAAGTTGTCATCTTCTCTTTTAATATAGCACTTACTGCCAAATACCTTGAAATGCTTGACTGATGCAGGCCAACCAAACCATAATTCATATGGTGTTCTACCATTGTTAGATCTTATAAGTGCTATGTTCTGAATGTATACAGTAGTTTATACTACTTCTTTCCAAAATGTATCTACCAAGCTTTCCTCATTCAACACAGCCCTGGCCATCTCCTTCACAATTTTGTTTCTTCTCTCTACCACACCATTTTGCTATGGTATTCTTGGGGCTGAATACTGGCACTTGATTCCATGATCTTCACAATTTTCCATGAATTCTCTTGACATGAATTCTCCACCTCTGTTTGACCTGAGATGTTTGATTCTTCTCCCAATCATATTTTCTACCAACTTCTTATAACTTTTAAATGCTTTAAAAGCCTCAACCTTCTCCCTCAAAAATCTAACATATGCCATTCTAGTATTGTTATCAATCAATAACATGAAATATATTTCTCCTTGAAATGCTCTTGTCCTCATTGGACCACATAGATTAGCATGGATTATTTCCAAGGATTTCGTAGCATAGTAATCCTTTGTGGGAAATTTAGGCTTTGTTTGCTTTCCTTGTTGATAGCCTTGATAGATGATGTTATCAGGCTTTGCAATCTTAGGCATATTTCTAACCAAGGCTTTTGAACTTATTTTCACCATTTTGTCAAAATTTACATTTCCTAGTCTTCTATGCCACAACAAACTTTCATCTTCTTGACTAATTAGACATGTTTGACCTTCCACTTCACATAGATTGTAGAGATTACTATTAGTTCTTATCCCTTGAGCAATTGTTTTCCCATTCAATCTTATCTTGTATCCTTCATAATCAAATACAACTTTGTATCCATTATCACACATCTGGTTGATGCTAAGAAGATTATGTTTTAGACCTTCCACATAGAGCACATCTTTATTTTTGTTCTTTCCACCTATTCTTAGAATTCCTTTACCATGGATCTTGACAACAATATTATCACCTAGAATTACTGAGCCTCCTTTTTTTCATTTGAAGCTTAATGAATTTCTTTTCATCTCCAGTCATGTGCTTGGAGCAACCACTATCAACAATCCATAGATCTTGTTCCTCTGCATGTAAAGCCATTTGGGTAATCATAGAATGAGTGATGCAAGATCCCTGCTCTTTCTCCTTCCATATCTTCTTGGGCTTCTTCTTAGTTTTCTTTTCTTCTATCTTAGAAGTCTTATTTCCTTTCTCTTTATTAGCAGGTGAGGATTTCTTCTTCTTATATTTCACACTTGGTCCTATAAATCTTGCTCTATAGTTTCTAGCTATATGACCAAATTTGTTTCAACTATAACAAATTATATCCATATCAACCAAGGGAGAAAATGTATTCTTGCTTGCAAAATTTGTATTCTTCCTTGGAATGATTCTACATTCTCTAGCCCTATGACCAAAAATTGTTAAAGGTATAACAATACCCATTGAAATACAATGAGTACTTGGTCATGTAGTTTCCTTTAGCTGGATGAGGTGATCTTCTTTGTCTAGGCCTCCTTGGATAGTGTACTCTTGTGAATCCATCATTTTCTTCTCTTTTTATGTTCTGCATCTTCTTTTGTTGATCAGGAATTGTCTGGTTGTCCTCCTTGACTTCAACCAATTTCTTTTCTTTATTAGATTTTTGTTCATCTTTAGAAGCTTCCTCCTTGTTAGATTTTTCTTCACTTGGGACTGATTTTTCTCTTGCTCTAAATATTTCATAAATTTTTGCAGAGACATCCATAAATGAATTCTTCCCTTTTTCCAAACCTATACCAGATTTCTCTTTATTTTCAAGCTTTTGTGTACTTATCAATTCATTTAGAATATTTGTACCACCTTTCAGATTTAGTCCATTTTTGATATGCTCATTGGCCTTCTCCAATTCTTTCCTTAAGGAAACTATTTCTTCCTCAAGTTTTGAGCATCTATCTATCTCAGATTGAAATTTAGATTTCATGACATCCTCAATTCTTTTAAGCTCTTCTACATGAACTTTCAGTCCTACTAACACCTTATTGGACTCTTCAATTTCTTGTATTAATCTATCAGTCTCCTTTTTAGCATTCCTTTTTAGCTTCTTGTTTTCTCTCTTAAGATCATCATATTTATCCCTTAGTTCATCAAGATCTTCAAGAGCACTAATTATTTTTCCTTCAATATCAACAATTGCCTCCTCTTCTCCTTCATATGAGTCCTCAATTTGTGCATCTTCCTGATCCTTAGTTTCTTTAGCCATGAATAGAAATTTTCTTCTATCATCTCTCATTACAAGGGCATGGCCTTGATCCTCTTCTGAACAATCACTGGCATTAGAAACTTCACTTTCTTCATTGATGTATAGACTCTTCTTCTTCTTTCCAAAGTTGTTTCTTGTACGGTAGAATTCTTTCTTCTTTCTATTATCAAATTCTTGCTTGGAACTATCTTCTTTACCATATGGAAACTTTGAAGAAAAATGACCTATTCTACCACAGTTAAAACACTTAAGAGGGAGCATACCTTTATACTTGTCGGATCCTCTTATGCATTTCTTATGAAATTTGCTTCTTCCTCATTAGTTTCTTCATAATCAGATGTAATGACAATAGCTTTTTCTTTCTTAACAACTTCATCTTTGTCTTTCTTGACAAACTTAAATGCAACTTCTCTCCTGGATGATTTAACACTTGGCATTCTCATCTCATATTCAATAATTATGCCATGCACCTCATCAAGAGTAAGTTTATCAATTTCTCTTCCCTCTTCAATAGCATAAATCTTGGAACCATATTTAGTTGTCATGGACCTGAGAAATTTCAACACATCTTCTTCTTTCAAATCTACACCATATCCTTTAATGGCATTTACCACATCATCAACTCTCTGAATATAGTATGCAATCTTCTCTTCTTCTGTCATCGTCAAGCCTTCAAATTTTTCTCTCAACACTTGTAACTTTGCCAACTTCACTTTGGTGTCACCTTCATATATTTTCTTAAGTTTTTCCTAGACATCATAAGCAGTTTTACAATGCATAACTTTGCTATGTATAGAGTCGGAAAAATTATTCATCATAATAAACCAAGCTTTAATATTGTCCTCATGAATCTTCTTTGTTGTAGGATCAATAGGAATAGTAGTAGGAATAGTATATTGGGTCTCAACACATGCCCAGACTTTAGTTCCAAGAGAGACTAAGTATCCTCTCATTAATGAGCTCCATTTAGCATAGTTTGTTCCATCAAACCTAGGTGGCTTCTTTGAGCCTTCCTGAAATGTCATTGTGTTCACCTATCCAAGATCTACCCAAGTTGTTTAAGCTTCTCCTATGGAACCTGGTGCTCTTATACCAATTGTTAGAACACAATGATCTACTAAGAGGGGGGTGAATCAGTAGATATTAAAATTTTTATTTCTTCAACCCTTTTGTAGATTCAACCTTACCTTCAAATGTGAAGATTGTAATACTAACAGATATAATAGCCATAAGCACAAGAGAGATCAACACATAACACAGTATGTACATGGAAAACCCAAGATGGGAAAAACCACGGTGAGAAAAGCTGCTAGGATCTATTGTCCTAATCTAGCCTCACAAGCTTCAAAGTTTAGTTAAAATGTTTAGGGCTGCAACCTAAGGAAGCAACAACTCCCTGTTTAGAAGCTATAACTTCAAGGATGCTACTACACCCTATTCTAAGCTACAACTTAGTGCAAAATGGAGGCTACAACCTCATACAAAGTTTTGCAATATACTATGCATAAAATGGTTCTACAAAACTTGAGATGCAGCAATACAATGCATAAGCTCTTTCTCTCTCTCTCATTTCTCCCTTACTCCACTGTAACCAACTACATGAATTTTTAGATTTTACTTTCTGTTACAGTTCACCTTCCTCTACATTTAGACACTCTCTTCATTCTCCATATCTTAATAATTCTCCTCATTCAATTCATATACATTGGAATCATTGTTAGGATTTTTCACCTACTTCCATAATTGTTAGAGCATCGTGCCCAACACATACTATAAAGCTCATCAAAAATCGCCATACCTCTGCATCGAGTCACACAACATTTTATTCTATAATAGATAATTTGATAAGAATAACATTCAGTCAGACCCTAAAATCTGATATGCATTTAATGCATTCTTGTGATCATTCGATCTGATTCGATCTTTAAATCTTTTACAAATTGTGCCACCACATAACAGATCAAATCTTCATTTACATGGTCGCTAAGATAGTTGGACAAATTAATTCTCTCCTGTGTCATTTTTCAGACCAAACCCTCATTTACACTTGACATAGTCATTTCAGATCTCTACATTTAAACTCTAACCATTGATCAACACCTTCTTGCCTTGATCCTGTGATCAATATTCATTGTTGTGACTTTAAACCCTGACCATTAGATAATCGATCGCTTAAACCACCATCATCGATCTATCATATCATCCAATCATTGGGACTTCATTCAGACTCCCCCTGATACAAGGAGGTCACACTGATATGCTTTCCATGCTATCTAATTGGGCCCACAACCTACATGTCATCGCCATGTCATTCGCAACATAGATGTGAAATGACATATCAAGCAATCATTTATTGTCATCTGTTAACCATCGTAACACTCGGGCCCCACAGTCAGCATCATACTCCTATCCCATTTCTCAAGTGGTACCCACCATCCATGCAACATCCATGTCACTACCATATAGCAGACATCACTATCCACGTAGATAAGGTCCCACCAAGACATGCATCCACCGCTTGTGCAATTCTAGAGCATCAAAAGGGAATCTACAATATTCTCAACAAGTCTCCCAGAAAAGACTTAAATATTAACTCCCAACAGTCAATGCATCATTCTAATGTGGGTTCCACATGCTCTCATCACATGTACACATCATTGCCATGTCACAGCTCAAACCCATCATGCCACATGTCTGCATCATCATTAAGGCTAGGTCCCACATGGAGTGCTTCCTTACTCCTTATCGCTCCATTACTTAGTTGCCAAGTTGGGAAGTTTCAAAACTTGAGAACCCCACAACAAGGTTACTAAAACTTAGAACCCCACGATACCATTCACTTTTTCTGACAAGGAGATCACTAAGTCAAAAGGTTTCCAAACTTGAGAACCCCATGACATAGATTAGAAAATCTTGGAACTCCACGAATCCATTCATTTTCTCCATCCTTATCACTCCATTAGCTAATTCGCCAAGTTGAGAGGTTATGAAACTTGAGAACCCCGCAACATAGGTTAGGAAAACTTGGAACTCCACAACTCCTTACAACTTTGGCCTTAGATTGAGAGAATGAACCAATGAATTAGGAAATTTTCATTGACATCATGACCTGCCCAATACTTGTCTAAAAAGATCTCAAGAAACCCAGTCAATATGCCAACAATATCCCTTACATGATTTGCACTTTTGACATCAATGACAACAATAGTTCAACAAAGAAACAATACCAAGTGATCATCCACACATCTAGAGGACTTAGAGGAGGTGAACTTAGGAATTGAGAGTTCTCTAAAAAAATCCTATCTGGGAAAGAAAATGAAACCCCAAATTAAATCAATGTTGATTACTTTATTGAGAAAATATAGACATGTTTTTGCCTAGTCTTATGATGACCTAAAGGCTCATAGAGAGGAGTTGGTTCAGCATGGGATTCCTCTTAAATTAGATGCAAAACCCTTTAGGAAAAAACAAAGGCTCATTAATCCCACCTTGGCACCAAAAATGCAAGAAGAATTTGTGAAGATGAGATATGTTGGCATAATTAAGCCTATTAGGCACTCATCTTGGGTTTCTAATGTTGTGCCAATGTGAAAGAAGTATGGTGACATCAGATTATGTGTGAATTTTAGAAACCTTAATGTGTCATCATTGAAAGATAACTATCCAATACCAAACATGGATTCCATGTTACAAAATGTAACTGTATGTGAACTTCTATTAATGATGGATGGATTCTCTAGCTATAACAAGTAAAAGTGAAGGATTTTGAGCAGTATAAGACCTCATTTACAACTCCTTGGGGCACCTACATATATGTGAGAAGTTTTTTGCCTAATGAATATTGGTGCTACCTTTCAAAGAGATATGAATGTGCCATTTTTTGATTTTATAGACATTTTCCTGGTAGTCTACCAAGATGATCTAACTTCCTACTCCAAGAAAGAAGAGGAGCATTGCATGCACTTGGAAAAAATATTTATTAGGGATTTGGAATATGGGATATCACTTAACCCTAAGAAGAGTGCATTTTGATTTACTAAAGGAAAATTACTAGGGCACATGTTTTCTAAGGAAGGAGTGATAATTGACCTTGAAAGAGTAGCTACAGTAGATTTAAGATTCCACCACCAAAGAATGTTAATGGAATCCAGTCATTCTTTGGATAAATAAATTTGTTGAGAAGATTTGTCAAATTTTTTGTAGAGATCACCTGCCCCATATCAAAAATTATAAAGAAGTGTGAGAAAGTGGTATTGAGTGAAGAGAAAAGTATGGATTTTCAAAGCATTAAACAAGAAATCAAGGAGGCACCAGTCCTTAGGAATCATGACTTCTCCAAGCCACTGTAGATCTTATCTTTTGCATCCTTCCATACAATTGTTGTAGTGTTGTTGTAGAAAAATGAGTAAAGTTTTGAACAACCAATTGCATTCTTCAACAAATCATTACAGGTTGCTGATTTGAAATATGATATGATAGAAACACAAGCATATGCATTGGTTAACGTAGTTAAAAAGTTAAAAACTTATCTTGTGGGAGCTACAGTCATTACCTACGTTCCTAGTGTTGTTGTCAAAGAAATATGTACCCAACGAGAGGTCACAGGTAGAAGATGTAGATAGATAAACATGATTCAAGTATTCAACATTGACCTTCAGATTACAAATCTGGCTAAAGTTCAAGGTTTAGCTAAAATAATGGTTGAGACTAATCTACAGGCTAAAGAAATCAATCAAATGAAATATTCAGAGGTGTCACCAATTTGTGACATGTAGACCTATGATTGGTATATGCACATTTTCCAATGCCTAAAAACAATGTTATGCCTTGAAGGACTAATTGACAATGAAAAGAGAACTCTAAAACTGTAAGCAATCAAGCATGGAATTGTTGATAATGAACTATGGTGGAGGAGTCCAGATGGGTTACTATTCAAGTGTGTTGATGGTTCCAAAGCTTTGGATCTTTTAAATGAAATGCATAGTGGAGTGTGTGGAAGAAATTACATGACTAAGAATATTGTTCACAATGTCCTAAGAGTAGGTTTTTGGTGGAAAACAATGTTTAAAGATGCTCACAAGTTAGTGAAGGCATTTGATGCATGCCAAAGATCTTAGAAACTCAAGTTCTCAAGAAATTTATCACTAAGGCCTATTGTAGTCCAAGTACCCTTCCAAAAATGATGTATTAAATTTATAGGGGAAACATCAGACAAATACAGTGGAGGACATTCTTGGATTCTTGTTGATATAGATTATTTCACAAAATGGGTGGAAGAAATTCCTACTAAAAGGGAAACAAGAAAAGTAGTGACTAATTTCCTGCTAGAAAACATACTGATTATGTTTTGGGTACTAGAAAATATTGTCTCTGATAATGCTATGTGTTTCAGATCTGACTAATTTAGAGACTTCTGTGATAAATATAGTATTTAGGAATCCTATTCATCCCCATACCATCCTCAGGGCAATGGTCAAGTCGAGTCGAGCAACAAAAGCTTAATGAAGATCATTGAAAGGATAATAGAAAAGAATAAAAGAACTTGGGACTCAAAACTGAAGTTAGTATTGTGAACAAATAGGGTGACAGTTAAAAAGGAAACATGATATTCCCCTTTTGATCTAGTTTATGGCATAGCTGCAAGATTACCTCAGAATAATTTGATGAAGATGTACAAGTTTATCTAGGATTATGATGATGACATGTGCAATGATATGCAACACAAGATTGTCTTTAGCAAAAGTGGATGAGAGAAGAAGAGAAGCCCAAAAGAAAAATACAAGATTGCAGTTACAAGTTAAAAAATTCTATGACAAAAGATCCTCTCTAAGAAAATTTGAAGTTGGGGGCATGGTACTTATGTGGAATGCCAAGTTTGAAGACAAGGGAAATCATGGTAAGTTTAATGCTTTATGGTTGGGCCCTTACCTAGTTAGCAATACTCACAGTGAAGATTCTTACTCCGTCTAGAGCCTAACTGGTGAAATTATTGAACTACCAATACATGGAAAGTTCTTGAAGCCATACTTCTCTTCAAGTATGCTAATTTCCATGTATAGTGTATATTTTGTATATTGTGTATAAAGGTTTGGTTTTGGTTGGGTTTTGGTCTAGTTTTTCTTCCTTGTCCAGGAATTTCCTTGGTTTTTGCTTCTATGTTCTAGTCTACTTCACCCTGAGATGTCTAATATCTTGCCATGCCTGCAAGAGGCATGCATCCCCAATTAGAGCCACTAGTGGAACCCCTCAAAAAAATTTGTTCCACTGATCTTAGGTCCATATCTGGCTAAGTTTCTTGGTCTTGATTATTTTTCCTTTGGATAGGGTTTTGAGTTTCATGGTTTAGGGTTTATCAACTTCTCTTTTGAAACCTTGGTCCCTTTTTTTTTTAATTCATCACTGATATATCTTGGTCCATTGTCTAATGGTTTCCTATGGTTGGTGCTCTGAAAATTTTCATTATCCTAAGTTGGAATTATGCCTTAGGTTTTGTCATGCCTTGGTTATTCATATTACCTAGGAATCCCCCTTTTAAAAACAACTTTTAAACATGTGCGTAATTATCTCACTTAAGTGATACCCATTGCATGCCCCATGACCATCAAACTTGGCCCCTTTCTCATTGGCTTCATATCCATGATACACGGTGCATTGTTTTCTTCCCATTATTGGCCACCTTTGCATCACTAATTTTTAATTACCTCCTCAAACTGTTTGTGTGATAAGCGATCCCTTGCATTTACCTTCACATCACTAGCCTACTTCACATCATTGATTGCATCTCACCCATTCATTTCATTTTAGTGATATGCAATAAATGTGTTTGATTCATCGTGACACCCTAAAGTATTATGGTTTGTTTATCACTTGTTTGTTTCATTTCCATAGTGCACATTGAAATGATTGATCTCATATGAAGGACACATGTCTCACATCCCAGTCATTGTTGCTTCCTTTCATAGCGTTGATTATATACCTGCTCACCCAAATCTTTGTGTGATGTGCACTAAGCAGCTAAGATCTTGCCACTTGTCTTGATCTTGTACCATCGTCCTACTCCTTCACATCGCTAATACATATTTATCTCTAAGGCACATAACAATGATGAGTGATGGGAAATTATAGAAAATGGAGAATATACCAAAGAGATACTAAATACACATTGCACAACCCCATTATATCATAGTCTTGTATCAAAAGTTTCATATCAAAAGCATGATGCGTGATGGGATACTATAAAGAAAGAGAAGAAAGGAATATGCTAAAGGGGATATTTTGATCAAATAGTTGTAAATGCATCACATAAATCCTATGTATTGTGGATTTCATTTTTCTAAAGGAAATGAAATAGTGATGAGTGATAAAAGGCTATAAGATTTTCTCTCATTGTGTTGTCTCAATGCATCACTATTATAATCCTAAACATGAATAGCATTTCAATGATGAGTGATGGGTGAATCAAGGGATTTACTGTGAAATATTATTCCCATCATAGATTCTCTTCACATTGTGGTTTGTAACTCTTCAAAGCCAAATCATTTTAGAAATTAGTAGTGGCTTTTCAAACATAGTTGGTAGCTAAGTCTTAAAGCAACTACATGGCATCACCATGGGACATTGCACTAAGTCTTCACATAGTGGTTCATAATAAAGAAAAAGAAGGAAAAAATCAATCTGTGATGAGTATGGATAATCGTTGATCATGTTTTTAAATAAATTGAGCAATGGTGAGAATTCAAACATGAATGGCTATGTGTCAAAGTACTCATGTTTTCTCGCGCGAGTGATCCATCACCATTAATGGTGTATCTACCTACATTCAAAGGCCATAAAGGATTGAATTATTAATTTTTGCATCATCTTTGCAAGAATTCAAAGGAGAACATGAAGAAGGAGACCTTAGAAGAGAAATTTTAAAAGGAAAAAACCGTAAGGTTACTGGCTAAGTGAAAATTTTACTTCTATGTGTTAATTTTCTAGTAGCATTGGAATTGGGATAGAATTGACTGGTTCTAGAAAATGAAGTATAGCTTAGGGTTTGTTACAAATACTGTTCTGAATTGTAAAAGGTGAATTTTTAGCCCTAGTTTATTTTGAAGAAAAGATAGTGCGGTTAGTTGTAGAGATTTTTGTTCAATCAATTTTAGCAAAACCCTATCTTTTTAGCTCAATTTTAGTAAAACCATAGCTCTCTGAAATCCATTGAAAATGAGTCAAGAAAGTGAATCATCCAAGCGAAAGGAAAAACCTAGAAAAATAAAGGTTAAGGCTGAGGTACAACAACAAGAATTTTTAGAGGCTTTTGAGAAGAAGAAGGGTGTAAATGGGGACTTCACTCGTTTCATGGAGGGTGACCCTCAAGAGGCACTTCCTCGGAAAAATCTAGTGGGAAAGACTGTGACGAGATAAGATGTCATGATCAAAAAAATGTAGGATTTAGCAAGGAGAATAGGAGTAGTGCTGCCATAGAGTGGGTGGGAGTTATTTCTATATGCTTTGAATAGAAGAGGAGAAAAACATCCAACTTTCCACTTGTGGGATTTTAATCTTGGGAAGCTAGTTGTTCCCAATATATTTATAGAGGTTGATTTAATACTAGATATTGCAAAGAACTAAATCAGAAGGATAGGATTATTCAAAGTATAAATTGAACCCCACTACTGGATATCTCCTAGAGTCATATTGTGGAGATCTTCAAACTGAATCTTGCTTCCATGGTTTTAATCATTTTTGCTGCATTATTCCAAGAAATTGAGAAAAATAAACATGGATATAGAAGACATGTGTTTCCAAGGCACAAGAGAAGAGACCAAAACAAAAGAGATGTATGGTTTGGTCCAAGGGATGTAGAGCCCTTTGAATGTGATGAATTTTAGGATTACTTCAAGAACACAAACTATTTTCTATGTCAGGTTCTTGCAAGGAAGTATGATGTAAGGATGAATGTTGCACTGATGGTGATGGCCCTAGACATACAGAACAAACACTCAAATAGAGTGTTTGATTATGTGGGATATCTTGTTGAGAATTTACAAGGAGCTAGTAGAGTTGAGGGATGGAGGACCTCCCTTGAGCTTCAATCATTATTCTTTATTGATGCACATGATTTTGTGGATGGCCAAAAGGTATGGAGGAACCTTATGAAATTGAGAGAAAAATATGAAAAAGATAATGATCTACCTATGTACATGTGGACACATGTATGGGACCAAAATTTCCTAGATTCTAATTATGTTTCTTTTTGTAATGGCTTCAAATTTGGTGTCATAGAGAGTTTGGGTTTGAAGCTAGTATACAATATTTCAAGGAGCATAAAGGAAATATTAAGACCCATAGAACTCAGAAAAGGAAAAAAAGCATGATCACAATTGGAGTGACTTGCATTTACACTCGCACTATACTACCATCAGGGTTTATGGAGCCAAGGTTCCCCAACACTGTTTGCATGTTTATGTTTATGATTGGTTGGATTTTATGGAGACTATGTAGCAGTTGTATGCTATGGATAAAGAGCATTTTAGAGATGTAAGGAAGGGCTCCCTCATTTCTCCACAATTTTCTTTTGATTATTTCATTGCCACTTCCAAGGAAGGGTATGATAAATTTGGTATCATGTTAAACAACCTCAAAATGAAGGTTGATGTTGTAAGAAATTGTGACCCATAGGGATTTGTGGATAGAGAAATAAAAATAAAATCATTATCTAGATTTTGGCACAACTTCCTCTACATTGAGGATGTAATCAGAAACTTGCTCTCTAATGTTACACGGTTGGGAGGAAGAGAGAGTGGATGTTAATTTGTAGCACTAAAGAGAATACACTAAAGAAGAATCCATTCTATGTCAACCCCTATACCAAAATAAAAGATTATTATGAGCAAGCTATGGCAAGGATTCATGACTATCAAAACTAAAATTTCTTAGAAAAAGTTAATGAAGTAGAAGAGAAGGCTAGATTCATCAAGGAGCAGAATGATTCCAAGTTAAGGAGTCTTCTAGCTAAATCAAAATCTCATGGTACTAAAGGAAAACCATCGAGAGTTGATGAAAAACTAGTAGTCATTCCCCTAGTTTCTTATTCTAAGACAAAGCATGTTGGAGAAGAGCAATTTGTAGCTCGCATGTACCTACTGAGAAAGAGGTGGAAAAAAGGTTACCATCCCCTATAATAAATGATGCTCTTGATCCTTTTGTCCCCAATGGTAGGGGGAATATGACGAGAATACAGATGATGATGTTAGAGTGAAGGGTTGTAAGGAATTCATGAGTGATGATTCCTTTGTTAAAACTAAAGAATTTAAAGAGTTTGTTATTCAAATAAAAGGCCAAGATATCAAGAAAAAAATTGAGAGTTCCAAGGCGCAAGTGGACCCCTCACAACAAGAGGAGGCCAAGAAAGAAAAAAAAGAGAAGGGGTATGTGCAGGATCATGAAGGGCCAAAAAGTGGCGATATTATGGGTATGTGGTTGGCGACTTTTTTTTTACCCAAAATTGATGAAACGAAATGGGTTTTTAAAGGATATTCTCAGCTTTCCACCAAAATAAATTATGATTTACTTTGAATTTAATAAATAATTATTATTCATTTTCTATTTGAATTATGACTAAAGTCCTGATCAATAGGCTGATTGAAAAACATTTATAGCTTTCAAACGGTATCACATTTTTTGAGTCCAAAACATGCGTCACATTCTATTCTTCACATACAATAGGATTAAAAAAGGAAAAATTAAATTTCATGAATTTTTGACCAAGTTAAGGTGGTCAGACATACGAGTTTTTATATTTTTTAAAATTTGTAATAAAAAATTCATAATTAATTATTTACTTCGAAAAAAATTACAAAAAAATATGCATCACATTTGGATATGAGTCTTCTACTTATATCTAAAACCTTATAAAAAAATATTATCATTTTATTGTAGTTAGGGTCGTCAGACATACACCTACTTATTTTTTTCCTGAAATTTAAGTACTATTGCATTGAAATTTCAATTTTTCACCAAATAGATTTTTTTTAAAAAAAATAAACCAGTAGTTTAGAAACTACATTCAATTTTCTATAGATTCTATTCTTACATATTTTTGAAATAATATAGATAACTTATTCAAATTTTTACATCAAGTTGCCTAACTCTGATTTTTCTGAATTTTTTGCCACTTAAGGGTCTATTTTTTCCATGATGATCCTGCACATACCCGAAGATTATGAGTGAAATTTCTACAATAACTCTTATAGAAGCCAAGAAGTTGCAATATAGTGGGATGATGTTATTCCCTAGATGGGACCTTTCCTTAGTGATTGCATTGGATGCAATTAGAAATGATCCAAGAGCTTCTATGCCTAATGAAAATTTTGATAACAAGGTATTTGGTTCTAGTTTTTGCCCCAAATTACACACTTTGGAAATTTGGTCTATGCCACCAAATACGGGGAAGCCAAAAGTTATCAAATTAGTTGAGGAAGTGATTGGGGCAGTTATGGTGAAAAGAGCAACTAAAATCACCCCTACATAGGCAACTAATTTGACAATAGATGCAGCCTTGTTGAGTGTGGATACATTAACACACATTTCTTAGGATATGCATGAAATATTGTTAAAAATGTAGAATACCCTACTTGATGAATGAAATAAGAAGAGGGCCATTGCAACTCATGCAAGCTCATCACAAAGGGTTTTTCCTTCTCTAGCTTCTTGCTCAGAACTATCACCATAGGAAAATGAAACATTGTCTTTAAGTATTAAGGGATTGAAATATGAGTTGCAACTAGAGAAGGAAAATGTAAAGAAAGATTGGTCAGAAAGTGCAACAGTGTCTAAGGAAATAATTGATGATATTTTGTAGAATAGGATTTCTCCTATATTACATAAAATAGATAATATTTGGAGAGTGTATAAGACTATCTCTGAAGCTCAAAAAAGGTACATTTAGGTATAGGAAGCTTTACAAAATGTCTGGAGTAAATGGAGTGTAAGAGCTGGTGCTCTTGATGAAATGACGGTGACTATGAAGGATGATCCCAAGGAACCCACACACCTCCCAGAGCTAATAAAGGAAATTGAATTATTTGGAGAGATATCAGCCTTCCATGAAAAATTGGGTGTGCAATTGTAGAATAAGATTAAAATGTTTAGAGACTTGGAAGGATGTGGGGAACTAATGATCCTAAATGAAGAGGGGGTACTAAAGGACTTCAGCATATGGAAATAAGATTTTGGAGATCTCCTTAAGGTTTTCCCTCAGATTATTTACATTTCTGGAAAACCTGACTATTCTATATTAAATGATGATATTGATGATATTTTTAGAATTAAGGTGAACATGGATACATTTGAGGAGGCCAGAGTAATGATGGATGCTAGGTACAACTTGCATGATTCTAAGGTACAAAAGTTATTGGATATTGGGTGGCCTACTATGGAGGAATACAATACATGGTCTAAAAAGTTTACAGATTAATCCTTTGTTGTATCAATGTTTAAATATTGTTTCCTCCTCAATTCAAATTTGATGATGTTGGGATGCTAATGTGGAAGTGCTTAGCTATTTTCTTTCTTCTTGTTTCCATGATTTTCATCTTACAATTTTTGGAGCACGTGGATGAAGTATTGTTGCTCATGAAACAAGTATCTTCATCAACTAATGAGCCTTTTGGAAGGTGGGAAGTATCTTAACGATTGAATGAAAATGATTTTTGTCTCATATGGATATTTCCCCTCGGGTTTTGCAAATATAATGACTTTTGAGATGAATTATAAATTGTAAAATGAAAATATGACAAGTGTCAGATGGCCTAAAGCTTCTTTATTTCTCCCTTGATTTTATAAAATGGAATATAGGGCCATTGATGAGGGGTTGCTATTGAGTGATTTTTGAGAAGCATATTGTAATAGAGAACACCAATAAATTTTTTCTAACTTTTGTCTAGTTTTTGGAGTTCTAGTCTTTGATTACTAGCATTGTATATCAATATTGTCACTTCTGAATGCAAGAGGCATATTTCCTAAGCATTTTTCTTCAATTGTATACCTCACATTGATTATGAATAAAATGGATCAAATATATTTCTATTCGTGTTCATTGTATTTCCATTGAATGTTTATTCATTGTTGATGCTCTTGTTCAAAGAACAAGTTAATTTGCATTAATATGAATGAAGATGTATGTGAGTGTATGCATGGATAACTATGCAATATTGGTTTGGAATTCTGAGTTAGATGATGTAATGTTGTGATAGGAAAAATGTTGTATTATTTTAATTGAATTCTTTAGGACTCCATACCCTAAGATAAGGCACTATCCCATAAGATGTGTTTATGTTACAATTATTTTGTTGTTCACAAAAATGACATTCAAAACCAATTTAAATCTTTACTTTTAGTCTAAATGTAGTTTTGAGTTAAGTATCACCATATTCTCATGTTATAGGTTGATAAATGATGTAAGATCTACCATGTCTTTTAGATTTTCATCTATTTAATAACAATTTGGAGAATATATCTGTTGTTACAATATTCATACGTAAATGACAGAAGAGAGATTGTAAACATTGTTAGAGATCATTCTCACATGTCTTGTAGAGCCCAATGTGTAGATGAAAAGTCTCAAAGAATTTCACCTATCAAGTTGGACAATCCCTCCTAATTATTGACCATTGAATTCTGTAAATTGATACATAATTCTGAGATCAACTTGGTTTATTTAAAGCACCAACACATTTAATGGTGTATCTACTATAGAATCTTCTTCTAATGGAAATGATTCAATTCCTTTGTCTCCTTCTACACGAATGAATAATCCTATTGTTGTGGGCATTACTTCTCCTATGGTTTATGTTTGTTGTCTCTAGAAAAGACTGCTCCTAATGTTGTGTGTGTTGCCCCCTTGAGGCAACTGTTGCCCTTCTTTGGAAATTTTTTTCTTAAATATGAATAATGTTGCTTCAAGATTGGTTATGATTACTTCATCTAAAGAATTTTTTGTTCCACTAGTCAATTACTTCGAAGGGGATTCTTCCCCTTCTGGTCAAGATGTTTCAATTTTGGTTTTTGATTCTTCTTGAACAATTGTGCAACATAAGAAGCGACATAATTCTAAGAAGGTCACTATTTTGTTTAACATGCCTTTGGAGGAAAATTCGTTGGATTCTTGCTCTAGTGCTTAAGCTAATCCTCTCTAGGTTTTTGTTTCTATTTTTCCTTTGTTGGTGGCTCATTTCTTGCTAGTTGTTTTATTTTTGTTACTGTTCTTCTCTTGCTATTTTTGACTAGTTTTTTGTGTTTGGATAGTCTACTTTGTTGAGTTGTTTTTCTCTATTTCTTCTTTGTATAGGATGAAGGCCCTTCCCTACTTATCTAATCAAAAACCAATTTATAACCTTAAATTAGAAGGAAAGACCCAAAAACTATCAATAATTGATGTCATGTACCCATGTACACCAAGCATATATTATTACATGTTATGATCACACATCATTTACATTGTTTTTTAATATTATTTTTTAATTTAATAATTATTAATTTCATTTTTTTGAATTTGTATTTATAAAATAAAGAGGGGTTACCTCATATACTACACTCCAAATGAATCCATTATCAACACAGTAACTCAAAATATTTGTTTGGTGATGGACCACAAATATGATTGATAGATAATAATGATAATAAATCTACATTTATTATACCTATATACCCTACAACAATATCTTGTATGACCAAAATAATAGAAAATTAGTGTGATGTTAGTCTCAAGGGAAATTGGATAAACCCTTAGATTTTTTTCTATCTCTAGTGTTAGTGTAATTAATTAATTATTACACTAGCATAAGTTAACTTAGGTCATATTTCATTTAGTCCTAGGTTTCATTTTTTTAATAAATCACTATCTTTGAATCCAGTTCAGCATCAGTTTCCACATCGTCCTGGTTTGGCACTCTCTTCATTGATTGTGGCATCTTCATCTTCAGGAAAGGAGACACTAGAGTAGAGTTTAGAGACATCATCATTTATCATCATCTTGCATCACTGCATTGCATTTATCCTCCTAAGTTGAATAGTTATCGTATTTATTGTATCCATGTGTGGTGTAATAGTGTGCATGGATACTAGAGTTGTCATATGTACATGGGTAGGCCTTGTAGTCATTTCATCATAGTCCTAAGGTTGCTAGCATTTTTAATAAATCATTGCTTTTTTTAATAAATCATTTAATAAATGGGATAATATTCCCTTCCTTGTTTGTGAGATAAGATTCCTTCTAGAAGATGAGTTGTCCTTCTAGAACTTATCTCAACATTTAATAATCATCTAGATAGGGTTCACATGTTGTCACATGTTGTTAGATCATGACACATGGAAACATCTCTTGCATATTAGGTTTTCCTTCTTGCCTATATAATCAGACATTTTGTTCATTTGTAACATATCATATCATTACATCATATCAATATAGAGTCTTTATTCAACATTCCATAGTTGCAACACTTTCCTTTGTGGTTGATTATCTTTCATGGTTGTGGTCCTTTATTGAAGATTCTAGAGCTTCAAGGACTGTGCATCCATAATCTCAACATCTAGAACATGGGGGTTAGTGTAGGATCATGGGGGTCCAAACTAAGACCTGAAGTGGAAATGGAATTCAGAAAAACATAATTAGGTAACTTGAAATAAAAATTTGAATAAGTTATTAACATAGTTTGAAAAAAATATATAAGAAAATTTGTAGAAAATTGAATGTAGTTTCTAAGATACTAGTCCTTTTTTGGAAATAAAAAATCTATTAGGTGAAAATTTAAAATTTCAATGCAATCCTACTAAATCTTTAGGAAAAAATAAAAAGAAAGTGTATGACTAACCAACCTAAGTACAAGAAAAAAATAATATATTTTTTTGAAACTCTTAATATAAGTAGACGACACATGCCTAGATGTGCCACACTTTTTTGTAATGTTTTTGCAAGTAAATAATTAGTTATGATTTTTTTATTAGAAATTTTTAAAAATATTAAAACTTTTTTGTCTGACCACCATAACTTGGTCAAAATTTTATGAAATTATAGTGTCAAAAAATGTTGTCGATGACATTTTTACACTTTTTTGGTCCCTCGTAAAATTGAGCTTAATGATGCCTTGACTTAGTGCTCTAATGTGTTTAACACACTCATATTAGGTCTTTGGACCTTGTGAATTAAATAAGCTTAATCTTTCCTTATTTAGAGTGTTGTAAAGTGTTGTAACACTCTTTCACACTTTTCTAGGGTTTCATAAATAATTGGGCTTCTTTATGCTTTAATTGGCCTTATTTTGCATCCACAAGCCTCATTTAATGCATCTTTTCAAGGATGATCTTGAAACAAATCAATATCCAATCAAAATTCAAGTGTTTCTCAGTTATGTGGCCCAGATTTAGTGATCTGGGACTCGTATACTACCTTGGGCATATGAGTCTCACCTAGGGTTTTTGGTCCCAATCTTGATTTTACACTTCCCTAAGTATTTTTGAATTTGTTCCCATAAATTATGCCTAATGGGACTCATACACCACCTTCTGTGTATGAGTCTCGTGTGGATCAAAATAAAAATTAATTCAAATTCTTGGTAGGATTTTATCATCCTAGATCTGATGTCATCTTGTAGTGTTGTAATTTTGAGAAATTTGGCATAATTAAGTATAAATATAAGTTTCTTTCACTCATTTTCACCCAAAGAATTCAAGTATTCATGCATATATCAAGTTTGAGTTCACAAGAGAAATCAAGTGTTTACAATAGAATTCAAGTTTCTTCAAGAGCATACTATCAAGCATTTTAGAGCATTATTCAAGCATCAAGCATCATGCCAAAGTATTCATGCATCATGTTTTTTTTTTAGCTAAAAATTGTGATGTAGGGTTTCGTGATTCAAGGTAGCATTTCATTCAAGATCTATCCCACTCAAGCAAGATTCAAGATCTATATCCATTAGAGCCACTTTATACATTTTTTTAGCCTCTTATTGCTAAGGTTTGGTGAATTACAACATCATATTTTGTTCATTCATCATTCTCCATTCCTATTTCATTTCATTTCAAGGTTTCATTACCAAAATGGGGTTTGACAAAGGAAAATGCCTTTCTACTAACAAAACAACATTTTTCCCTCTCTCTAGTGAGTGATTTGTAGGTTTAGGTTGAAGACATATTGAAGAGAAAGTTTGGAGAAAGTTTTCAAAGTGTTCAAAGTTGTCAAAGTTGTCACCTTTGATTGGAGACAATTGGAAGACATCTACAGTTTACAAATTAGGGTTTCAGATCTAAAAATTAGTTGGGAAGCATAGAACAAACCTTGAAGACCATATTTAGACTTCAAAGCTTCATAAAACCCTAACTGGACTGATACACTAGTTCTGGTGCATGATACCCAGTTTAGGTTAACTTTTAGGTTTTTGCAGTTTTAGATACCCATTTGCTAGATTCATGTTTCTACACAGAAACCAAGATCTGGGAATGATTCGCTCACCCTGGCATATGATTCCCAGTCATTATTAAATTTAATGTTTCCATCACTTCCAAGCTCCATTCAAATTTTTTCAAGTTTCTAGGTGTACACATTTCATCTTACAGTTTTCTATTCTATTTTACAAGCATTTCTAAGTCATTTAGTGAAAGATTGCATCATATTAGGGTTAAGCATTTCTTCTTACATTTAATTTTTCTTTCCAAGTCATAACTTGGTGGTGGACCCCTCTAATCATCCCCTAGGACAGCCCTATTGCAATACCTCTTTCCCCTTTCTCCATTGGATTGAGATCTCTAGGGTCATCCTTGAATGAGAGTGTTGAGTTTTGTTATTCTATGTGCAAAAACCATAGGATCCCCAAAAAAATTCTTCCTTTCATTTTGGTGAACCTACATTTAGAACATCAGAATTGTGATTTGGAGTGCAACATCATCCTAGATCTTGCTTGCATTAACATTGCATTAGGGTTTGCATTAGTTAATTGGAATTCTAGGGTTTCTAAATTTTGCATTAGTGAAAGTGTATACAACTTGCATTTTTGCATCGTAAATAATTTAAAACCATACAAAAGCTGCATTTTCATTTAGCTTATAGATCATACAAGATAAAAATCATAAAAATCACTTGAAATTTTCTTCTTTTTTTTTGAAAAAATCCTCATTGGGACTCATTCACCCCTCTGGGCGAATAAGTCCTAGTGTAGATTCTACACTACATTTTATAGAATTTAAAACTCTACTTTTGTGCTCTTGTTTACTGTTGATACCTTTTTGTTATATTCATTTCATTATTCTTATCTTATATTGCATTTGCATTAGTTTTTCATTTAGTATCCCTTGCATGAGTATTTGGTGTCCTATTGCTAATATTGTAGTGAGATGAAGTTTGAGAATCATGTCATCTCATGATAGCACAATCATCATGGATATTGGGCTATCTATCTCTTTTTCTCCTAGTATTGACACTTGTACACTAGATATGGACCATACCCTTAACAACTCTTTGCCTTCAAATAGTGTGATGCATGCTGAAACAAGGATTGGTAGTGTTCTACAAGAAAACATAATTCAAATTCGTGAAGATTTGACAAACCTACAACATCAAGTGCAAAATGACAACATTTCAACTACTTCCATCCCTACCATAGATAACATCCACTACATGCTTGAAAGTGAAGATGGACTTGACAGGTTATGAAAAACATAGTTCAAATCTTTGGAAAACACCTCACCTCAACTACTAGTTGCTCTTTACCTACAATTAATGTCACAAGACAAGGAGGAATTCAAATTCCCCCTCTCAAAATAATTACTTCTATTCCTACCTATACCAACCCTCAAGTCACAACAACAATGCAACTGACTAATAATGTGATTCCTTCCTCGGGTATTTATGTTAGCATCTGTAGTACATTTGTGACATAGCACGTCATATCTCCTACCAACTTACCGCATATAATTATTCCATTCACTTGTCCTTCAAACACATACACACCTCCACCATTTTCATCTCCATCTCACAACATAAGCAATGACCCTCTCATAAATCAACTCTTCCAAATTGTTTCATCCCTTCAAAAACAAATTTCCACCATCAACCAAAATCAAAATGACCCACCTACATATTATGTCAAAAGCAACCCATTGTCCTTGGAGATATTGCAAAAAATGATGCCACAAGGTGCAAATGTGCCTAGATTCAATAAATATTGGGGAAAGGGAGATCCTTCTAACCATTTTATGCTTATAAAGCCTTATGTGGTGACTTTTTCCTAGGTCCTTGAAGGATATTGCCTTAGGATGGTTTTCTTCTTTACTAAACAACTCAATTAATTCATTCAATGAATTTTTTGATACATTTTTCAACCATTTCCAAGTGCATGACTCCTAAGATGACCTTGAACGATTTGATGAGATGTAAGAAAAAAGAAGAAAAGATTATTGACTCTATACATGCTATCAATCACTTTATTCCCAAATCGATGTCAAGGTTCTTGATCCTCACCTTCATGAGATGTTCATAAAAAATTTGCAAAGTAAGATACAAGATAAGCTTACCATGATGAAATTCTCCTCCTTCATGTAATTATGTACTACCCTTTGTGATTATCAAAATTTGGTTAGTAGTCATGATAGAAAGTCCACTTCTAGCTAAACTAAGAAGTCTAAGTCCGCAAACCAAAAAAATTACCAACCTTTTGGAAAGTAGAATAAAGGCTTCCTTTAACTTAATCCCCCTTAATAAATAAATCAAAATACCAATTACCAAGTAGCTATTGTTAAAGCCATGATACCCTCTAGCTATGGGTACCTGAAAAGACAATTCACTCCCCTACCCAATACCATTCATAACACAATGCACCAAATTTTAGAACAACAAATGATTACCTTTCCTCCCATTAAGACACCCAATCATAATAAGCCCTTAGATTTGAACTTTAGATCAAATACTTATTTCCATTATCACCGAAAAGATGGACATGATATGAGACATTGTAAGCATATTAAACATCTTGTGCAGGACCTCATTGATTTTGGTCAGTTTTCCACTGGAGGTGTTAATGATCAAGGAAATAAGTCTATTTCCCCTCCTAACCAAAACTTACAAATATTTACCAATCCCATGTTCAAACATAATATTTCATTTGTCAAAGCTAGTGAAACAACAAAGATTGATGTTATGAATGTTGAAATGGCTGATGAGAACACAGATACAATTGAACAAAGTCCTATGGATACCGATCAACAAGAAAAAAATCCTATCGATGACTTGGTTGCATTGGTTGAAACTCAGCGTCATAAGAGCCGAACTTAAAAGCCTCTTGAGATTGTTTTCTCTTCACAAAATATACTTAAACATGCACACGATGGTCCTCTTTACATAGTTGGCCACATCTATAATCCCACTAATGGGATATTAATAGATCTTGTGTATGGAGAGAATGTGATCACCAAGGAACTCTTACTTCTGCATGAGCTCTATCGAGATATATATGATAAATCAAAAGCTTGGATCAAGATGCATAATGGTTTTTCTTGCCCTACAATGTGATTGATTACCTTACCTTTACAAATAGGACTGAAAACATTAGATATCTCATTCTCCATCATCCCACAGTCAGACCAATTCTGTGTGAAGCTAGGCTATTCATGGATTTGCTCCATGAATTTTGTCTCGTCAATCATACATAAATGCTTAAAGTTTCCCTTTGACAACAAAATTTTCACTATCCATCATAGTGGCTTTAACCCCTTGTTTTCTCATGGAAAATTTTCATTAGATTTCTTTTGGCCTGATCCTATAGAACCTATAAACCATCAGAAGACTTCTTTTTCAAGTCCTATCAAAAGTTCAAGGCAAAGAAAATAGTAGAATTATCCTTCTGAAACATGCCTCCGCCCACTACCAAGCCTACCATCCTTGATGAAATCATGATTGAACCTAAAGAAATTCCAAATAATCAAGACCAACCTAATAAATAACCTTCACCTTCTTCCTACAAAATACCAATAGATAACGAAAATAATCTTGTCATGACTCCAAGAATAAAACAAGTTTATAAAGTCAAAGAGAAAGTGGTCGAACAACCTCCCATGGTTCATTTCGTTCCTCCCCTTAGGGAAGAAAGGAAACCTATGGTTGAGCAACCTACTGCTACACAAACACAACTTGAAAATATAACTAAAAGAAATAGAGGTGCTAGAGAGCGTAGGAATAGACGTTGTTCCCTTTCTTGTAGGTTACATGAAGAAATAAATAGAGAAAATCAAGATCCAAAGTCAACTGAAGCAATGCATGATAAGCCTCCCTCTTCGCTAAAACAAAAATATCCTATAATGCAATCACAACAAGATTTGCACCCTTCTTTAGATATTATCATTTGACCTCCTATTGTGATTAACTTAGATGACAATGATGAGGTTGCTAAAATTGACGAGGAGGTGCATAATGAATGCAATACAATATTTTCCTCTTCTATGAGATTAAATGATAATTCTCCTAAGAAGAGTGTTGAACTTGGTAATGACCCTAGTTCAAAACTTGCTATTATCCCTTTGGCTAGTTGTCCACCTTTTGTATATGATGAACATGATTCGGATGTAAACGACCTGCTCATAGGTTGAATCACATGTGCCTTACTAGTCCTTTGCATTATTTCATTTTCTTTTGTGTGATTGCATGTGCATAATGTGATCCCTTGTACTATTTTGTTTGATGTATCTCCCTCTCTTTGTGACATTCCTCTATTTGTTCCTTCATTCTTCTTTATGTCGTAAATCTTCAAAAAAGCTTTTCCTTTATCTTTTTCATTTGTCTTGTTTTTTCCTTTTGGGGATCACACAAGAATTGATACATTCATGTCTCTTCCATGTTGAGCTAAAAAAAATTTTCTTTGTTTTAGCTCTCTTTGTATCATTCTTCCAGTTCTATATGTATTTGGGGAATGATGACAATTTTAAGCTCTCTTAAAAACATTGTAGCAAGAACATACTAACCCCAAATATATAGATCCATTATGTGTTTGGATTTTCATTTTTGGGACAACCCCTCTCTATTTTTTTTCGCATGACATAACTTTATTTAGAAACATATGACTTGGCATAGGGCTTTCCAAGTTAGCTCCCATGTCATCTTTATTGTTAGTAGTTGTCATTTGCTACTTTAAAGTAATTGATCACAACATGGTGTTTATCAATTTTCTTTAAAGTAGGGGAATACATTAGCATTATTCTTTTGTATTTTTCCTTTTCATTTTTCATGGTGTAGTATTATTACTTTATGTGATGTATCTTTTTCTTTGTGGATGACATTGGGTATGATATCCTTCAAGAGCATGATCTCTTTCACCATATTATATTCCTCTTAGTGGCTTGATGTGATACACTGCATCCCATAGGTTGTGAATCTTCTATCATTTGATTGCTCCTCTCTTGGAGACATTAGACACAATGTCCCATAATTTAATATCTCGTATGAACTAAGCAATACTCCTTTGAACATTCCTTATTGTTGCATTTTCATTTTCAATTATATGGCCACCTTGCATAATAGTACATCATGCATGCCTCTGGAGCCATCTTGTTTGTTCATCAGTTTCGAGCATATGAATTTTTTCTTGCCTCATGAGGCTCAAATTTCATTGCTCATAAGCTCCAAGCATACAAATTTTTTCTTGCCTCATGAAGCTCAAATTTCATTTTTGCATGGTGCCTTATTAAAGTTATCAAGAGGTATAACTTAGGTATGGTTTTTGACGAGAAGCCCAACAGAGGTATGACTTTCCCTTAGCCACTCATGTGTGAGTGTGATCACATACCATCCATGTGTGTATGTGTCTCACCTCTTGTAGATCCTCACCCAACAGACAACTTGAAGTTTCATTGCCTTAGAGTGAGCGTGCATCTTTACAGACAAATAACCTAGATCTGAACCACATTGTGATGGACAAATGGTCAAAGCTTGATCCACCCACTTTTTGTTTTGTTTTTCATTTCTCTTTGTATTTGGTAGTGTATTCATGTTCCTTGTTGATTCTCTTTATATCATTTTCATGTGTATTCTTTTGTGCCTATTTTGGTTTGCCATGGGATCTTGATCTTGGCAGTTTGATCACCCCTCTTGATTGTTGTCATCCTATCTTACCAACATTGGTACACTTGAACCCCTCTTGAAGTGAGTTTGTCTACTTTAGTGTGAGTTTGAAGAAATTTCATCCTCTCACTAAAGTGGGGGCTAAATGTAGTGTCAAAAAATATCATCAGTGACATTTTCACATTTTTTTGGGCCCTCGTAAAATTGAACTTAATGATGCCTTGACTTAGTGTTGTAATGTGTTTAACACACTCAAATTAGGTCTTGGGACCTTGTGAATTAAATAAACTTAATCATGCCTTATTTAGAGTTTTGTATAGTGTTGTAACACACTTTCACATTTTTCTAGGGTTTTCATACATAATTGGGATCTTTATGCTTTAATTAGCCTTATTTTGCATCCAAAAGCCTCATTTAATGCATCTTTTCAAGGATGATCTAGACACAAATCAATATTCAATCAAAATTTAGGTGTTTCTAGGTTGTGTGGCCTAGATTTAGTGATCTAGGACTCAAACACCACCTTGGGCATATGAGTTCCACCTAGGGTTTTGGGCCTCGATCTTGATTTTACACCTTCCTAAGCATTTTTGAATTTGGTCCCATAAATTATGCCTAATGGGACTCATACGCCACCTTGGATGTATGAGTCCCGTGTGGCCCAAAATTAAAATTAATTCATATTCTTAGTAGGATTTTATCCTACTAGATTTTATGTCAGCTTGTAGTGTTGTAATTTTGGGAAATTTGGCATAATTAAGTATAAATGCAAGTTTCTTTCACTCATTTTCACCCCTAGAATTCAAGTATTCATGCATATAGCATGTTTGAGTTCACAAGCGCATTTAAGTGTCTTCAAGAAAATATTATCAAGCACTTTAGAGCATTATTCAAGCATCAAGCATCATGTCAAAGTCTTCATGCATCATGTTTGTTTTTGAGCTAACAATTATGATGTAGGGTTTCATGATTCAAGCTAGCATTTAATTAAAGGTCTATTCCATTTAAGAAAGATTCAAGATCTAAATTCATTGGAGCCACTTCATACATGTTTGTAGCCTCTTATTTCTAGGGTTTGATGAGTTGCAACATCATATTTTTTTCATTAATCATTCTCCATTCCTATTTCATTTCATTTCAAGGTTTGATTACCAAAAAGGAGTTTAACCAAGGAAAACCCCTTTCTACTAACAAAACATCATTTTCCCTCTCTCTAGTGTGTTATTTTTAGTTTTAGGTTGATGAAACATTGAAGATAAAGTTTGGAGAAAGTTGTTAAAGTGTTCAAAGTTGTCAAATTTGTCAACTTGCATTGGAGATACTTGGAAGACTTCTATAGGCTACAAATTAGGGTTTCAGACCCAAAAATCAATTAGGAAGCATAGAGCAGATCTTGAAGACCAGATTCATACTTTGAAGCTTTAGAAAACCCTTACTATAATGAGATGCTAGTTCTAGCATATGAGTTCCAATTTAGGTTAATTTTCAAGTTTTTGCAGTTTCAAATACCCACTTGCGAGATTCTTGTTTCTGCACAAAACCCTAGATTTGGGATTGATTCATCTCACATTGCATATGAGTCCTAGTCTGAGCTCCATTAAACCTTATTTAGGTTTCTAGGTGCACACATTTAATCTTACAACTTTCTATTCTATTTTACATGCATTTCTGGGTGATTTAGTGAAAGATTGTATCATATTAGGGTTAAGCATTGATTCTTACATTTTATTTGTCTTTCCAAGTCATAACTTGTTGGTGAACCCCTTATTAGTTCATAATCAACCCCTAGGACAACCTTATTGCAATATTTATTTCCCCTCTCTCCATTGGATTGGGATCTCTAGGGTCATCCTTGAATGAGAGTGTTGAGTTTTGTTATTCTAGGTCCAAAAACCCTAGGATCCCCAAAAAAAATTCTTCCCTTTAGAAATTAAATTTTGCTTTTTTTATCCTATAGTATGGGAAGAATAGAATGTCTTGCATCTTTTAGATTCAAAATATATGAAATTGTTTATGAATTATAGATGTTTTTCAATCAGCCTATCAATCAGGACTTTAGTCAGAATGTATGTAGAAATTCAATAATAATTATCTATTTAATTCCAAATAAGGCATATCTTATATTTTTGGAAAGCTAACAATTTTCTTAATAAACCCTTTTTGTTTCATCAAAGATAGATTAAAAAAAGGTCATTAGCCACTTTTTGGACCCCCATGATCCTACACTCACCCATGGGCATACATCATTTTTACCATATTACCTACTATGAACATATTTGTATAACATGCATTAATGATTATAACAATTCAAAACACTAGTCCTAGTAAGATTGAAGTTTCTAATACCTCATATTACAATTATCACTATAAGCTACAAAGAAAAATATTTTTATTATATATGTTTGATCCATTCAACTTATATTAATTCCATATAGAAACAAAAATAGATAACCAAGCTTATATTTTTTATTACATTTGATACAAAATCCAATATATGAGGTGTTGTGACTATTGAAATGCACAAGAAAACTAAGAGGGGGGTGAATAAATTGTAACTTAAAACTTAAAAAACCTCATTAACATTTAGATTACATTCATTCATTAAACCCTTAAGTCTATTATGATGAACTAGCATGAAAATAAAATAATAGAAACTGAAACAACCTAACACCATACACAAGAGAACACCAAATTTAATTGGAAAAACCATGATGATGATTAGCCAACAATATAAGTGATATCAACATTGAATACAATATGGCTCACTACCCAAAAAACAAAGACTCACTAACAAAAGACTCATTTCCAAAATAGAAAAGAAGATGGAGAAGGGATGTTATACAAAGAAAAGCATCTTAATGCACCAATAAATCCACCACAATGACTTCTACACCTTCATAGTCTCACTAAATAATTGTAGCCACCTTTTTGTCATTGCATCCCATAAACTAACACTTGAAAGCTCACACTACTCTACTCAGTTTCACACTCTAACACACTACACTTCACATCAATTTGTATCACACATATGTATCTTTCATCTATCTTATCCTCGTTCAACAACTTAACTCATACCTATAGCTTCCACAACCTTGAAACCCTCTCCAAGGTGAAATATGCACCTCAAACATGAAAATTCAAATTAGTATGGTGCCAAAATACTTCCATGGTGGCTAGAAGTGAATGTAGACCACATCAAAACTTAATTGGGATAAAAAATCAACAACACCACTCAACCACATGCTACCAAAAGCAATATTTATCCTTCAAATATAGTGTAAACACCAAACAGTTGTTACCTATGCAAACACCATTAAACTTTGAAGTAATCGCTTCCTCAAACCAAGGATGAATTGTGAACTAAAAATGATGCTTGAACATGATCATGAATATTCCTCAAACATCCTAAAATCCAATAAAATCCTTCGCAACAACTTTCACTTGAAGAATGTACAAACCTAGTACACTTAGACAACTCTTCCATACATTGTTACTTGGAAAAATCTTCCAAAGCACCAAACCTCAAATTCTCTTGACTAAGGTAAACTACCTGAACTATAAATTTTTGGGGATAAACACTCTCTTGCACTACTAGGGTTTTGCACCTAAAAGGAGAAAGGTATCCCACAAAAAACTTAGGTGGTTCACTCAATACTAATGAAAGTATGATTGAAATATGCCTAAATAGAATGCTCTAAAGGAAAATAACTAATAAAATAGGTGGATTATTAATGCAAAACTAAGGAAACGCAAGATGTTTGAAAACATATTGTGATATGTAGAAAGATAGTTTGAATGCAATATAAAGCAAGATAAAGAAGCCAAATAGAAAGAGTGCACTTGGAAACTAACAGAGGTTAGGGTGAAGACTGTAGATGCTTATGAAATTCTAGAAAATCTAATTTTCTAGCCAACTGGGACTCTTACGCCAAGTTGGTTGACTTAGTCCTAGATTAGGGTCTCTGCCCAGGAAGCAGTTTCGGGGAAATAGGTATCCAGATCTACAAAAACTTCTGACAAACATGTGCAGTGGGACTAAGTCACTAGGGATGGTGACTTAGGCCACTTTGACTTTTCTAAAAATCTGAAAGTGGAAATTGCAGCTCTCTATCTACACTTTGTTTTCTGATTGAAACCTAGATCTGGGATTCTATGAAAACACCTGCAAAACATAATATAATTTGGTTTCTAATGGGGGGTTTGCCTCAGTCAAATCCATAGTTGGTATTTAAACCTTGAAAGAGATAATGAAATATGTTGTAAAACCCTAGCCCTAAGTGCATCTAAGACAAGGAAATCTAAAGCAAGATGCATAAATGAAACTAGAATGATTCAAGACTCATTACAAGAGACCCTAAGTCACATTAGAAATGAATCTTAACAACATGAAAACCTTCCTTAGGCTGAAAATAGAGAGAAAATGGAACATGGAATCACTTACAAAACAAGTCCTTAGGCTTGGCTTGATGGCTAGTTGCATCTCCCCAACCTAGAATTCTTCATGATTCTCCATAGGAATCCATGATCAACCCTTGTCAATGTAATATCTTATATAAAAAGTGAGCTTGAAGACTTGTAAAAACCCTAGCTTGCTGCCCTAAAGATTCAACTTTGTTGTAGATAGACTAATGAATCTTCTTGTGAAAGATATCAAACCCTTGACTCTTGAATTTATTTGTTGAAATGACTAAATATTGTGAAAAATGACCTAAAAGCTTATATTTATAGGAATTCATGCCTAATTATTCATTATTTTGACCTCATAGGCCAACATCCATCAAATTTTTTAATTAAGTTTGTGATTTTTCCACTCTAAATTGAAAAATTCCCCAAAAGGGACTAAGTCGCCACCCTCAGTGACTTAGTCCCATAAGAGGTTTTTGAGGTGGGTTTTCTAGAATTTGAATAATTTGAATGTTCTTTTTCAAGGATTTGTATGAGTTGTGAGTAGAATAAGCCTTAAGGTCCAAAATAATGAGTCTTAGGCGCCTATAAATGGAAAATTTAAGGAATGATTAATGAAAGGATGACAAAATAGTTCCAAATTAAGCATGAAATTGCCTCTTTCTTCAAGAGTATACAATTTTTTGTGCTACATTTAGCCCCCACTTTAGCACCCATATGACTCCATGTCCATATGCAAGCTAAAGGACTCTAAATAGTACACTTTAATTTATAAAAGGATACTCATTTAGAAGATGGGAGAATGAAGCCCCTAGTGTAGTTATCTACAAAACCACAAAATTAGGAACTACATCCTGCAACACGAATTTGTTAGTTTTCCAAAAATCCTTTAATGAAACTTCTAGAAATAAAATTTGAGGGTAGATGTATGCCCCCATTAATTCCACTTGCTTTATGAAGGTGGAACGAAGGTAGCAATCTAGCCACGTTGAATAAGTAAAATCATATCATAGGACATATCCAAGTACCATGCCACATAACAATATATGATTGATGATGCTAGGTGTGAAATCATGATTTTAATGTAGCAAACAACATTGAAAATAGAGTTCTCTAGCACCTATTATGTTGTTTTGAATAAAAAGCACTTTATTAACTCTTAAGATAGTAAAAATCCTAATTTCATACATAAGAGTGAAAAGAGTTAAAACTGAAGTAATTTGTCACTTACTTTGTCATTTTACCTTCTTGTAGATTGAGAGTGATGAGGGAATAGTGAAAGATGTTGAGAAAAAAAGGATACAAACTTGCTAGAATAGATGTGCTATGGAATCAGGTGGCACGTGGTGAGCGTCATCATGAGGTGAGTCGATTATGCTACCTTCACTTTATTTTTTCGTAGTTATTTGATGATTTTTATGCATTTCTAGGTTAATTTAGGATCTTGGAAAAAAAGTTCACCAAGTATCCCCTTTTCCACAAAGTGTCCCATTTGTTCACAAAGTGTCCCTTTTGTTTGAAAAGTGTCCCACTTTTTCACAAAGTGTCTTGTTTCTTCATGAAGTGTCCCAAAAGGTTTCTAAAGTGTCTAGGGCCTTTAAGAAAGCACACTAGATGGATTTTAGTACACTTTTATGATGAATAATGTAAAATTTAAGGATTTTAGATTGATTATAGGGTGTATTTTTACTTTATTGATAGGTACCTACCCGTCCGCATTAGCATTTGGGTGGTAGACAACTTATCTTTCTTAGAGACCTAGCCCCCACGCTTTCACTGGACACAAAGCACCTACAGCCTGTGGGGATATATTCGGCATACCTCATGCCCCCATGAGGTACCATGATGCTATGTTGATGACTCTATGTGAGCATTGGGATGCAGACATGTGTACATTCGACCTTCCGAATGGTGAGATGATGATTACTCTAGAGGACATCCACCATATCCTCCAAGTTCCTATTCGGGGAGAGCGGGTGTGCTACCAGAGAGATCACACATTTTATGAGTAGAAGGTCAGTATGCAGTATTTTCTAGATGGGACAATGCATGATGAGTGGGTGAGAGGGTGGATCTATCTAGTGATGCTATTATTTTTATGAGCTTTGGTGGTGAGATGGATTATAATGCACATAGTAGCACTAGTACTCATCCTAGATGAGCATGTAGCACACCTAGAGGGAGGACTAGTTCATCTAATACATGGGATGGTTGAGCATAGGATAGTATATTCCTGGGGGTGTTGTATCCTAGTGCATTTATATTATGATCTTGGACAGTTCATGTTTCAAGAGGTGGAAAACATGGTACTTTGCACACTTCTATAGGTTTGGTGCCTTGAGCATATCATGTGTACTAGACCTACCGGATTTCCATGTCTGACAACAGTGGAGTATCCTCAAGCCTTTGGATATCCTCTATGACGATTGTGGTAGTATGGGGATTTACACTTTTGGAGAGTGAGATTTGATTGACTGGAGGAGGATGAGATCTTGTGGAGACCTTATCAACTGACACTTCAATGGCTAGATCGCATGAGGAAGTTGAGGAGATTATAGTTACATAGATTTTTGGTTGGCCGACATCATCATGTAGTATATCCCTTCTACTACGATTGAGTCATGTGGCAATTTGGGAAAATTTAGAGACCACCTAGGGCACGACCCTTTTTCAAGAGGTCAGTGCGGAGTGCTTAGAGGCCAAGTGATACATTATGGGTAACTTTAGACAATGTTGTCGAGAGTGGCTCTGAGTACTTAGATCATGATGAGCCTCCAGTCTCTGATATGGATGAAATTGGTACCATAGGTGAGTATGAGGAGTGGTGGACAATATCATGACCAAATCCTGTATATCCGATGGATGACCCTATAGGAGATGTAGGACCACTACTAGATGAGGGAGATGATATAGAGGATAAGGCCAAGGAGACATGGTAGAGAGCTGTAGACATATTTACAGATGTCATTGATGAGGAGTATGATGAGGATGTAGATCTTGACTATGATGGCCAGGATGGAGAGGAGGAGGATGAGGATGAGGAGGACCAAGAGGAGGAGGAGGAGCCACTCCCAAGTTAGGATGATGAGGTAGTAGTAGAGGATCAACATGAGTTGGGAGAGCCCTTTCCCATTTGTATGACTAGATCATGAGTAGCGGTTGTATCAGGCATTAGTACTCATAGTCATGGAGAGGCTATCACATCTTCCATGCTCCCTACATAGGATGAACTAGATATTTCTTAGCCTACCAGAGATATAGGTGATGATATTGTATTTATGCATGAACTTTGTTCTTTTTTTTATTGTTATATATATCATGATGTGTATTAATTGTGTATTGTTTCTACCTTGTAGGAGCTATGAGAGATTGGTGGGATCTCTACTATAAAGCAACTACAGAGATAGTTCCAACATCTATCGATGAGGAGGAGATGGAATAAGATTATGTGCCTCTGCCCATTGTGGATCAGGACCCAGAGTCACTTAGACCATTTTCAAGATTACAAGCAACATATGAGAGCTTGAGGAGGTGAGTTGGCCGAGCTGATAATACAGTAGAGGCACAATCATCCCAAACTCCAACAAAGTTTAAGAGACTAGAGTTAGAGATAGGTTGACTACAGGCAGAGAGAGATTAGATAGTATGGGAACATTGAGTGGCCCTAGGATAGATATGTGGTATAGAGTTTACACACATATTCGACAGATCATGATCATGATCACATACCACCGTCTCCCACCATATTGCTACTAGAGTAGCATGACTACTAGATCTCTAGGGATTTAGTAGCCACAAACCTCAATGATATTGTATATATTGATGACATGTACATAAAATTATATATATATATATAGATGTGAGCATTTGAGGGTTTATTACTTGTCTTTATGTGTGGAATGTTAAATAGTAATGTGATTAATTAAATAACCTTTGGAAGATTACTTAATTAATGTCTTTATGATTTAACAAAGTGTATGTGATCTAATTAAAACTTGTTATAGTTTCTTTTAGATACAACATGGTGATTAAATATGTTATGCTAAATTAAATGCAACTATGATCTAAATTATCATAACACACAAAATCAACTTGAATAATATGAAACCTAAAGTAAGTATAAAATAAATTAAATAATTACTTTAGTGCTCAAGACACACATAGAACCATTTATCAAAAATGAAGCAATCTGAAAGCATATATAGGATATAATCCTAAATCTTTGAAAACATTGCTTTACCATTGATACCATTCAAAGGGATTAGATGTAATACCAAGAAAAATGTGTGGCACTGATAGGGTCTTTAAGGGGTGTACCATCTAGCTTTGTTAATGTGTAAGTGCCAAATCTATAAATTGTATTGATTATATAGGGTCCTAACCAATTAGGACTGAATTTTCCTTTTTCAGTGTAGTCGACAGTAGTGTTTCATTGATTTTCATATAAGACTAAATCAACCTTATTAAATATCTGAGGGATGAAAAGATGATTATGTTTACGTTGTAATTGCATAGTGTAGGCTTGGAGATGCTTGAGAGTGTTAATGCATTGCTCATTGAGCATTTCAAGATGGTGCAATCTTTGTTCCTTATAGGTATCATTATCAACAAGACCTTGAAGAGAAATCCTTAATGTCAAGATTTCTAACTCCAAGGGAATGATTGCCTCGATACCATAAACAAGTTTGGAGGGTGTAGTTCCCATAGATGATCAGACACTTGTTCGATAGGCCCATAGAACATATTGTAATTGTCTGTGCTAATCTTTGTGATGTTGGTTAACATTTTTCTTGAGATTTTTTTTGAGAATCTTATTAGTTCTTTCAACTTGACCATTAGATTGTGGGTAGTATGGTGTTGAAAAGTGATGTTGGATATGAAAGGTGTCCAGGAACTTCTTCACATCATTGATTTTAAATGGAGTTCCATTGTCTAAAATTAATGCGTAGGGGAGTCCAAAATGACCAATAATGTGTTCCAATATGAAATGACATATCATATTAATAGTGGTGGATTACAAAGGAATAGCTTCTATCCATTTTGTAAAATAATCAGTTGCAGTAATGATAAACGTATATCCAATAGAAGATGGTGGTGAGATTTTCCCTATTAGATCCAATCCCCATATGGAGAATGGCCAAATAGGGATTCGGGCACAGAGCTTAGAAGTAGGAGCATGAATCAAACTTCTTTGTTCTTGAAATTTATGACATTGCTTAACATACACATAGAAATAATTTTCCATATTTTTCTAGTAGTATCCCATACGCTGGAGTTTTTACACTAAGGTATTTCCTCTAAAATGACCTCCACAGGTTCCCGCATGAGCCTACTTGATTTCCATATGGATTTTAGAATCCCTAAGACATTGAAGTAAAATTCCATCAAAGGATCTTATATATAACATGTCGGAAAGGATTATGTTCTTGGTTGCTAATTGTTTTAAATGAGTTCAGGTGTTTTTTGTTGTTGGCTCGGGAATGGTTCCATCTTTTAAATATTTATATATGGTATCATAAAATTCACTCAAGTCATCCTCGGTCATTGTTAAAACTTCTTAAGATTGATCATTTATTGAGGGTTTCATGATTGGGTGAACAATAAACATGAAGTCATTTGAAGGATATTGAGGTGATATAAGAGAAGCTGCACTCATAATCACATCTGCATGCTAATTATATTTTCATGGGATGTTATCAATGGTGAATGATTCAAACTGTTCCAACAAGGTCATTGTGAGATCCTTATATTTTGATAATTTTTCATGTTTAACTTGGTAGACTCCATTTATTTGTTTGATCACTAATTGTGAATCACCAAAGATCTTAATATCTTTAACACCCATGATTAAAGCAACACACAATCTAATAATTAACACCTCATATCCAGTTGTGTTATTCATACACAAGAAATTTTATCAATACATCAAATGAATAGGCTTTCCTATGGGTGGAATTAATATAACCCCAACACTAGAGCCTATTCTACACTTGAATCCATCAAAATATAATTCCCATGTAGGAACCTCTATTGTCAACACACTGTCATTGGGAAAAGAGTCATTGCTAGGTAGGGATAAAGGAGAAGGAGTATCGGCTAAGTGGTCGGTCAAGGATTGACCCTTGATTGATTTTTGTGAAACAAACTTAAGGTCAAACTCAGTCAACAACATTACCCATTTAGTCAGACATCCTGATAAGTCTATTTTATTAAAAAGACGTTTGAGAGGATTGAATTTTGTCATGACTTGTATATTTGCATTTAGTAAATAGAGTCACAACTTACTAGTAGCGAATACAAGATCCAAACATTATTTTTCAATTTTTGTGTATCATGTTTCATAATATATTAGAGTTTGGCTAATGTAATAAACAAGATGTTCTTTACCACTTTCATCTTGTTGAGCCAACAATGCTACAAGAGCATGGGATGATGCAGCTATATAAAGGATGAATGGTTTGTTTGGCATAGCAGGTTGTATAAATGGGTAGAGTTGTGAGGTATTCCTTCAAACTCTCAAAGGCCTATTTACAATCCTCATTCCAGTCAAAATGCACATCCTTTTTGAGGATATGTATGAAAGGTAACGTTTGATTGGCTAAGGAGGTGATGAAACAATGAATGGCTTGAATTCTTCCTTGTAACATGCATAATTAGGAAATGTTTCTAGGAGGTGGCATGTTGATTATAGCATAAATTTTCTTTGTGTCCATCTTAATGCCTCTATGAGATATGATAAACCCTAAAAAATTTCCACTATCTACTCCAAAGAAACACTTGTTCGGATTTAATTGCATGTTGTTTTTGTGCATTCGTTCAATTTTTTTTTAAGGACACTAACATTGTCTTGTCTTGTTAACAACCTGCATAGGATGCCATCAACATAGTCTTCCAAAATTTTATGTATGTAATCATGAAATATCAATGTCATAGCTCATTGATAGGTTGTGCCTACATTCTTTAATCCAAAAGGCATCATAATCCAACAAAATTTCCCCCAAATGGTTGTGAATGTTTTCTTATATTCATCTTGTGGTTTGATGAAGATTTGATTATATCCAAAAAATCCATCCATGAATGACAACAAAGCAAGTTTCGCAGTTGAATCCACTATCATGTTGATATTAGGAAGGGGAAAATCATCATTTAAAGAGGCTTTATTCAAGTCTCGAAAATCCATACACATCCTAATATGATTATCAGGTTTTGCAACTACAACAATGTTTGAGATCCAAGGAGAATAATCAATAGGTCAAATGAAACCTGCATCAAGGAGTTTTTCAAGTTCTCCTTTAACAAGCAAGGCTATTTTAGGATTCATTTTTCATATATTTTGTCTAAGAGGCTTAGTATTTTCAGCAAGAACAATGTTATGTGTCACTATCTTTGAATCTATTCCTAGCATGTCTAAATATTTCCAAGAAAAAAGTTTAGGAAAGTCATGAAGCAAGTTTGTAGTGTCCTCTTGTTCTTCATCATCAAGGAACTTCCCTATCTTAATGACTTTGTCTTTACCATCTACATCCATTGGCATATCAATTGTATCTCCCAAGGGATGCACATTTGACTTAGGAAATTTAGGATCCTATGGTTCCATGCTTGTGTCTTTCTCATTGGTATCAATATCTTTTTGATTAATAATGATCATAGCACATGTAAGTTTTTTCTTTAAGGAATATATCTTATTAGAAGCAACTAACATCTTTTTCAAAGTTTCATCATTGTCAAGGTACTCCCATGATGGTGGTAAATCCATATCAAGTAATTCAGGATGCTTTAGTGTGAGATCGATTTTTTGTTTACATGTGATGGTATTGATGTTTAGCGATGGTCATTGATTTGATTTTGTTGTTTTAGAAAAAGAATATCCCAAACCAGTCTTTGTCTCTTGTGTATTAGGTTCTATAGGAACTTGAATTCCTTGTTCATGTTTTCCACATCCTTTACCATTTTATCCTAATTGTTTCATGAGTTCATAGCCTTTTCCATAAAGTCTTTCCATTTCCTTTAGGTTAGGTGGATATTGATAATCTATCTCATCAAAATATTTTGTATAACTCGTATTTCCTTCTAAAGTAGATGAGGGCAGGTGCATGAATTTGTGTTACACTTTGGTGGCCAAATCCAAAAAAAAATTGAAAATGACATAACGTGAGTGCATTATATCGCACTCGTGTTATGCCATTTTAAAAGAAAAAAAAAAGTGAAAGCTATTCATTTTCTCGTCTGTTTTTCTGCTCGGCCTGCGGCCAAAAACCCTCATTTTTGCACTCGCGTTCTAGGAGGAGGCATTCTACAAAATCCATCAACAATCGTTGCTTTTCCTTTGTAAAGATGGCACCACGATGATGAAGAGGTGTAGGAGGTAAGTATTGTTTTCTATTTGTTTTGAATTTCTTAGTTTCAAGTTGATTTTGTTTGTTTTAGGTTAGATTTGATTTTTTTTTTTTAATTTGTAGAAGATGCAAATGATCCTATAAATCCTCAAAATCCTCAACAAGAAGAATATGAAAATCCTCCTTAACAAAATCAACCTCCCCCACCAATCACTCAACACCCTCCTGGCACTCAACAAAATTTTAGTGAAATTGAGAACAACAAAAAACACATTGAGGATCTTATCAGTAGGTTGAGTGATCCAAATGCTTCAACCATAGAAAAAATGACACTAGAAAATTCAATGAAAGAGATGTTAAAAAATGTAGATTCAATAACCCAACAAATAACGGGATGGCAAGATAGGAGGCAGGCAGCTAGGGCATATTATGCAGATAAACTATCATATAAATAAGTAAAAGATTTAAAAATTACTAAAGGTGATATGTGCTCTTTATTCACTGACCCTAGAAAAAATAAAAATCTTAGCCTCAATGCGAAGAGGTTTCCTATTCATTTGTGCCACCATCAAGAGATTAGGAACTATTTTTATGATAGGTGGTACTTGGTCTTTGATTACGCACCGTGCAAAAATTGTGAAGTCTCCCAATATTTTCTTAGGAAACTATATAGTGAGTTCGTATTGAACCAAATCCAAAATTATTTTGATATGAGGGAGTTCCAGGGGAGAGGTGGGGGGTTGGCTCAGGATTGGCCTAGTGCACAGCTGAATCCTATGCAGCAAGGGAGATGACCTCTCGCTAGGCCGCCTCATGAGCACATTGTTATGCCTACCATTGTGAAGGAGAGTGCCAACGTAGAGACATTGCAGGTGATCAACACTTTGACCTGGAGTGTCATCCATCATACTAGCCCTATTGTACAATGCCATCTAGGTGAGTCTTTAGGTGGTGGCCTTCAAACCCATGTGTGTCAATCTTGTAGGGTGACTTGTTCACATGACCCCACAGACACTTAGGAGGCTGCTATGCAGGATCCGTATGCTGCTACATAGAATTTGTATGCTTCTATGCATGATCCATATACTGCTATACATGATCCGCATGCTGCTATGGGGATGGAGAGGATGGCTGAAATTTTGCATCGTGCATATGGCATTGATAGTTAGGTAAAATTCAGCATGTTCATTGAATTTAATTTATTAAATTTTTATTTTGAAATGCAAGATTAACTAATTTAGTTTTATTATTTTCTTAAAATTGCAAGGTCACGGTGTTGAGACTAGATACACTGGTCCTCCACCTACTTATTTTTGTAGTACACCTATTAGTGGTGTATGTAACTAGTAAATAATTATAAATTTATTACATGTTAATAACATTGTTTTACAAATGGTATTTTAATACATGTGATTTTGGATGTTGAACAGGCTAATATTGGCGGTTTCAAGCAAACACCTCCTAATGCCAGTGGATTTACTCAAACATACATGGAGGTAATAGAATAAAGAGAACTTAACTAATGAATTCTACCTAATATATTTGTGTAGTTTATATTCATATTGTTGGTTACGTTGCATTACAAATCATTAAAACTCAAAGCATTACTTCAAATTCCATAACTAATAACTAGATGTTGATAGATGACAAAATTTCAACTGTACAATATAGTTGTTTAGAAATTCAACGTAAGCAATAGGATGCAATTACTTCACATGGAGGCATGTGCTTGCAAAGGCACACTAGCACAACAAACTATGGATGCTTGGAAAAAATCTATGAAACCATAATAGTAAGCAATAGCATAGACAAGGCAGTTAGTGATGCAAAGCATCATATCAAAACACTCAATCATTAGGGTACATCTGATGCAGATCATCCAAAAAACACCATCAACATCATTTCTTCAAGGGATTTCAATCCCAAATAGAATCAAGAGAAGATAAAATATAATTTCATTAGAAATCTAGTTTTCATTCAACCAAAATCCACTCAAATTCTCATAGCCATTCCATAGGCCATCATTCATCATTCCACTAATCAGTATTCTAATTGACTCATTCAAAGAAAAAACCATATTAAAGAAAACTTTGAATTAATCAATTAGATTCACATCATTCTCAACCACCATAAAAACAACATAAACCTGATTATTGACACTTGAAAAATTCATCCTTTCATTTATTCAATCCATTATCAATCACTGTACTCACCATATTTTGACTACAGTAGTCTATTTACAGGTTACAAACTCCTGCTACAACATAATCTTAATTATCATCTTGTGGTTAATCACCAATTTGCTCAAAAGGCTTCATAATACTCACCCATCAAACCATCAAAGTCACCAGACCTATTTTATACACCTTAACAAAATTTAGTAACATCAATCATATCATTAGTTTGATAGTAACCAAGCACTCAATATCATCCTTTACACTATTTAAACAAACATCTTTGTTTTGATAAGACAATATCATATTCCTCTAGTAGGTTTGTCAACCATTGAATCGGGTAGTTACATTACTATCTCAAAGCTTATTAAAAAAATCAATGCACATTTAGAAACACTTTCCAGTAGATCACAACATATCAAATTTCTTAGACGTTTTACATAAAGAAAATCATCAGATTTCAGACTGTCCTCTAAAGAAAGGCTAGTAGATTAGGCCTATTTTACAAAGGAGACCCCTTCAAAACCATTCCAAATCACTCAAAACCTCAAAACAGTCTTCAATCATGTCTTATAACTCAATATTTCACCATTTATAGGGATTGAAAACCATGAAAATGTTCTGATCCAATAAACCCTCGTTTATAGGGTGTAAAAGCACAAATCAAGGAGGGTTTTGTGAAAAATACTTTTGCAAACCTCTATTTCTCTGGCCACCACCTGGAACATGATTTTTTATGTCTTCCAAGACCTTCTACAATGTTTTCAAGCCTCTACAATCTTTATTTATTCATGACCCATGACTGTAGCATCACTTTGTGTAGGAAAATCCTCTATTTTCCAGTGTAGCAGCAACTCCACCATGGTATTCATACTTTTCCCTACACTTAAAATAATCAAAACATGCAAAAAATCCTAACATTAACCTACTCCACCAATTTACTTGAGCTACATTGGTGTAGTGAAGAAAAATCCTATTCGACTCTCAAACTTGCTTCTAAAAGGACTCTATCGAGCACTGAAAACTGCCTCTTATTATTTTGTTTCCTAAAAGTAACAAATTCCAACTCTTGAAATTGGAAACTAACTCCTCTTTACATGTATTCACACTATGATTTAACTTTTGGTGTTCCTAAATTACCAACACAAGAAAATAAAACAATGGAGTAATGTTGCAAACTCAGAAACAGGGAATTTTTATTTCAAAATCTAATTACAAGAACAAAACATTCTACTTTTTCTTGCCTTTACATGCCTTTTAAAGATATTTCCTTTTCCATAACTATCTTTCCATTGGTTGAAACTACCCCTTTTAACCCTTAATATGCCTGATTTCATTGTTTTTGTCAATTTAACAACTTTTAACAATATTACATTATTGCATTGTTTGCATTTTCCCACTTTGACCACCTAGAACTTACCCATAACCTTAAAGACATTCAAATAAGACCTCATATGACCTTGAACATGCTTTACATAATATTTCCATGACCTTTTGTGATTAAATTAATACAAATTCGAACACTCATCCCTTTTGCAAAATTGAGAAGTATTTGATGAACTAGGTGCTCCTGCACCAACATCTAAGCCAATTGAATCAGGAGGAGATCAAATTGAATAAGCAACTAAAATTTCTTTCTCTTTTCATCAAAAATAACATTGTTTCATTTGCAAACCACAAGGCAACAACAAGCCAACTCATTTCAATACTTCTTCTTATCATCTTCAAGCTTCAAACATCTTATTTATCAGCAAAAATGATTGATCCGTGCACAAGAAACCTAATTAGAGTCACTAAATAATCCACTCTTTTATCATTCACCAAGGCACCCTTCCACTCAATTTTCTTTACCTAGGAAATATATCCAAAAACAAATCTTTCATGTTACAACCTATATCCATTAGATCCTAAAACACCTTTGTCATCATCAATTTATCTGAATTCAAAGCAAAAACCTGATAAAGAGCTCTAAATCTTTCAATTCCTTAAACAACTCATCAAATTTTCACTTTTACCAAATAGTTCCTCAAGACCAAGATACTACAATCAACCATTTACACCTCATTCATTTCATTTGACTTCCAAGACATTACTCACATCATGTTTATTGACTAAGCTTATTCTATGCACAAATCAAGCCCTACAAAGGAGGGTTTATTGCATATGGTACTTGTAAACCTTAAATACTCTTGCCACCACCACAAACACCATGGAAATAGCTTTCATAAGCTTTAGAAATGATGCGGAGTGGCAGGGAAGGAAAACTCACAATCACAAATGGAAAAGCCACTCCACTGAATGCTTCTCTCAAATACTCTTATGAGGAGTCCTAAACTCCACTATTCTTTAAGAGATCAACTCCACATACCTAGGGTTCACAACTTAGACCACTCACAAAGCTTGAAAAAATTTGGATCTTGTCTCATTAAGTCAAAACAAGGTTTAACAACCCTCTAGCATTTAGGTTTCAACAAACACCCATCACTATGGTGACTTAGACCTCACTCTCTCTTAAGGCTTGCAACCCTTGCCCGATAGGACAGTCAGAATAAAAAACACAAGGAAGATTATTAAGAAACCAAACCTATGGATTTATACCCCTAAGATGGACCCCTACAAGGTTCCAAAACTCTTCCTCTTGACTGTCAAAACATCACTCACAATGGCCCTTTCTACCGCTACTCCAAAAGGCCTAATTCACATACCTAAACCTAGGTGTTGACTATCTAGGCTATCCCCTTCACCCCAAATCCCAAATTCAGACTCCTATAGGTTCTCCACACCTGTTTCCACCATTCCTAAGTGCCTCTTAAACTTATTCTTCAAAATCAAGAAAAAACTCATTTTTTTGCTTGTCAATTATGCTTGCCACATAGAGATGTCGAGCCAAAATTCATGCAAAACTTCCAACAATGATCCTTCCATTCTCCAAAACATTTATTACATGATAGTACAGCCTTATATCTTCCATCCCACTGAGATTTAGCAATTTTACAATGTGGGAATGGAATAAATATACATTTTTCACCCAAAACCCTAATTTTAAGGATTTCCAGACCACCCAATAGAGAAATTGGAATATCTCCCTTGATACTCAATCAAATCTCACCACTCCAATGAAAAAGGAAAGCTTATTAAATTACCTATCCAACCATTATGGGCTTAGAGCATGAAATTGAACATACAGTCTGTACCAAGTACAGGATCAACAAATTCTTTAGAAAAACATAGGAAAAACAACAAACTTCTTATTGAAACTTCTTAAAAACATCAACATCAACCTTGCCTCGACCAAGAGAGGCATATTTGAAGTTTTACAAACTCCCTCCAACTTCTGACAACTTTCTTTTGAAAAGAGAGACATTGGAAAATAACTAATCTCGTGCTTTGACTTCTAATTGCCTAGTTAAGGAAATGTGAGCAACTTCTACCAACTCAACCATAAAGAGCCTTCCAAAATGTGTTAGAGGCATTTAAAGCCTTGTCAAAAAGTAAGATGACTCCCGTTAGGTGTCTAGATATAGCAAGGCTCCTTTTTCTTTATTTTTCCAAGATGCACTAGACTTACAAAGGAGGATGGAGACCTTGTTGTACAAAGAAGTTGGTCACCAAGACCAAAAACTCAACCAAAAACCTAGAAGACCTACTACAAAGCATTAAAATGGTCCATAATACCTTATTCCATCCATAAACCAAGAAAAAAAAATGAAAAATTATTCTAAGTCCCTTAGACCCATGGGTGCTCCTACACCATACTCCCAAGCAAGAAAAACATCTCAAGTCCTCTTTGAGATCAGGCCTTCTACAGTAGTTCCATGTTGTTTAATACCATTTTTTGACATCCATGTTGCATACTCTTCAGGTAGACCTTGCCATTTGACTAGGTATTCCTTGTAAACCTTCCTTCTAGTTTTCTTTGTCTCCTTGGTGTCTAGGATGCATTCAAGAGTCATAGGCTGGATGGGGGGTAGTTCCTTCACCCAATCTTCATCCTTCATTTCTATTGTACTTTCTCCATCACCTGCATTCATAGAAACTTTGAAAGGATACAAGTTAGAAATGTTGAAGATAGGAGAGATTGCCACCCTAGGAGGTAGCTCTATTTCATAAGCATTTTGGCCAAACTTGTGGACCACCTTGCAAGGTCATATCTTCTTCATCATGAGTTTGGTATACTTTCCTTTTGGAAGTCTCTCCTTCTTCAAGTGTGCCATCACCAAGTCTCCAACCTTGAATTGGACATTCCTCTTCTTTAAATTTTCCTTTTCCTTATACTTCTCAACATTCTTTTGAAGCGTTTCCTTCACTTGTTGATGAATATCCCTGATTGTAACAACAAAGTCCTCACCTTGAGCACTTCTCTTAGCAACTCCTTTTAGATCTCTTAGTTCATAGACCCCTCTAGGGTGCATTCCATAGACTACTTCAAAAGGGCTTCTACCAATGCTCCTATTCATCGAGTCATTATATGCAAATTCAACCTGAGGTAAAATCAGATCCCAAGCTTGTCCATGCTCCTTAGTAAGGCATCTTAAGAGGTTTCCCAATGATCTATTCACCACTTCAGTTTGTCCATCCATTTGTGCATGGTATGTTGAACTAAAGGACATATTTTTTCCTTGAGTTTCTTCCACAAGGTCCTCCAAAAGTGACCAATGAATTTATAATCCCTGTCAAAAACAATGCTTAAAGGCAGTCCATGTACCCTAATAACCTCCTTAAAGAAGAGACCTGTTATATGAGATGCATCATTGATGCATTTGCAAGGAAGAAAATGTGCCATCTTACTAAATCTATCAACTACCACAAAGATACTATCAAAACCTCTTTGGGTTCTAGGCAACCCCAAGACAAAGTCCATACTTACACACTCCCAAGGCCTATTGGGAATGGGCAGTGCTAATAGAGTCCTGCATTTGATGAAGTTCCCTTTCCTTTTAACATATTGTGCAGCCTTCCACATACCTTCTCACATCCACCTGCAACTTTGGCCAATAGTAAAATCTCCTAACTTGTTCCAAGGTCTTGTCAAGGCCAAAGTGACCTCCAAGACTCCCACTATGTTTCTCCTTTATGATATTCTCCCTCATTGAGCATTTACGCACACACATTTGGCTTCCTTTGAAGAAACCATTCTGCAATAAAAATTAGAGAATTCACCATGAAAAGAATTCAAATGCTGCTCACAAACATTGTATACCTCCTTGAAATCTGAATCTTCATGATACATATCCTTCAATGCTTCAACCCCCATGCTTTGGAGTTGGATCTCTTGCACTACAAGTTCCCTTCTACTGAGAGCATCTACCACCTTATTTTCTTGGCCCTTCTTATGCTTTATTATGAAAGTATAGGCTTGCAAAGACTCTACCCACTTCATGTGCCTATGACTGAGTTTGTCCTGTGTATTCAAAAAACTCAAGGCATGATTATCAATATAAACAACAAATTCTTTAGGTAACAAGTAGTTCCTCCACTTTTTGAGGGCTTGGAACATAGCATACTATAGAAACCCAAATTTGATCACTCCCATATGATCAAATTTACCTCTTTATTCATCAATTCTGTCAATATTAATTTATTTAATTAATATTACACTTCCCACATAAAACTCTTAAAGTATTTAATTTAATAATTAAACACTTTATCTGGTGCCTTTATCTTTTCTAAATTAAATAAATACACCAATTTATTTAATTTAGTCATTCTAATCTTTTGAATTAAAATCAATTTAAAATTCTTCTTTTCTCCCTCCTTGTCACATCCTCCATAATCCATCACTAATTTGAATTAATTTAATTAATTCATATTTAGGGTGTGCATCCTCTTAATCAGGGATTAATGTCACATCCTCCTACATTTGCCACTTGTCTCTAATCTCCCATTAATTATCATAATCAAGTATTTGCACAACTTTAATCAAAGTCATTAACCATTTTTAGCACCACTTTTTAGTCAATCTTTCCATTTTTCCTTTTTGGACATTGACCCTCTTTCCCATGAGAATTTTTAATTCTCATTTATTCATCCTATGTCTCTCTCCTCCCCATGTGAATTTTTAATTCACATTTTGTCTTTCCAAGGCTTCTAGAATGTTTGACATGCCACCTCATGCACATGTGACCAATTCCCACCTTTTTGGAAACCCTTTCTTATCCATTAGATTCTCCTATGAATGTGAATTTTTAATACACATTTATTTCTCCAACCTCTTTCTCTTTTCCCATGGAGATTTTTGAGAAATTCCAAAATTCTTCAAGTGTCATTTTCACTCCCACTTGGGAATAATAAGTTCCTTTTTAAAGAAATCTTCTCACTCCCCAAGGTACTTGGAAGGTACTTTTCCTTCCTCCACATCATGTACCTCCCTTCCACATCACCTACACATCATCATACCTTTATCCACTTCACAATCCACATGTCAAGATGTGAGGGCTTCTGAGTCCTCAACTCACCTTAGACCTTCATCTTGGCTTTGTTGGATAAATCCCAACCATTGAATTCTCTAGAGAATTCAAACTTATCTATAAATACCCCTTCCTTTAAGGCATTTAGAACACTTAGCCATTTTACAGCTAAATGTTGCCATTTTGTGCACTCATTTAGCCATCAATTTCATCCATTTTCATTTGCATCCAAGCACATAGTCAAATCCTCCACATCAAGAGCCATCAAGGAGCATACAAATCAATCCAAATCAAGGGCCAACCAAGGAGTTTTAGCTACAAGAAGGAAGGTATATCCATTGTCATCATTTAACATTTTCCTCTTTGCATTTTCAAATTCCTTAGGCTAATCTTGAGGTGTTTCATTATGTTTTCCATTGCATTTTGATTGCTTAGAATAGGTTAAACATTTTGGTATCACACATACAATTCCAAATCATAGGAAGAATACTTCCTCTTTTCTTCATTTAGCCTCTCACTAAAAAATGCAACTGGTCTGCCTTCTTGTCTCAAAATAGCCCCTATTGCTTGATTGTTAGCATCACACTCAATGGTAAAATTTTTATAAAAATCACGAAGCACAAGTATAGGCTATTGTGCTACTCTCATTTTCAGATATTCAAACCCTTTATCAACCTCATTGGTCCAATAAAATTTACCTTTGTTACCTCCTTTGATGGTGTCCAAGATTGGTGCACAAATTTGGCTAAAGTTCTTGATGAACTTTCTATAAAATCTTGCAAGTCAATGGAATAATCTCACATCTCCCATGGATTTTGGTGTTGGCCAAGTAAGAATAGCATCCACCTTTGAAGGATCCATCTTCAAAATTCCCTTGGAGATGACAAAACCAAGGTAGATTAGTTCTTCCTTCATGAATTCACACTTTTCCATGTTGATCAACAACTTCTCCTCTTGTAACCTCCTTAGTACCATGTCAAGGTGCTTCAAATGTTCTTCTTTAGACCTGCTAAACACAAGGATGCCATATAAATAAACTACAACAAACTTTCTAATGAAAGGTCTCAATACCTCATTCATAAGGCATATAAATGTACCAGGGTATTTGATAACCCAAAGGGCATCACCAACCAATCATAGAGCCCTTCATTAGTCTTAAAAGTTGTCTTCCATTCATCCCCCTCTCTGATCCTTATCTGATGGTACCTGCTCTTTAGATCAATCTTGGAAAAGTAAGATGATCTTGATAGATAATCCATGAGGTCCTCCATTCTTGGCATCAGGAACCTATATCTAATTTTGATCCTATTAATGGCTCTTGAATCAGTGAAAAGCCTCCAATTCCCATCCTTCCTTGGCACTAGGATAGTAGGAACAACACATGGGCTCAAACTCTTCCTCACTAGCCCTTTATCCATCAACTCTTGCACTTGTCTTGCAATCTCCTCATTTTGAGCAGGTGTCATCTTGTATGCAGCCTTATTGGGAAATGTAGCCCCTAGAATCAGATCAATATGGTGGCTTATATCCCTAATGGGAGGTAGGGAACTAGGTAATTCATTCACCGTTATGTCTTTGTACCTTTCCAACAACTCTTGGACTTCCTTTGGTGCATCTTCCTTCTTCTTTGTGGGCAGATCTGGTTCACTTTTTGGCTTCATAATCAAGAAGAATCCTCTTCCTCCTCCTTCCTTCAAGGTCTTCATGAACTCCTTCTCACCCACCATCAAAACACTAGGCCCTTCATGCTTTGCCTTGTCTTCTTTTAGGAGAGGTGAAAGGTTGTAAGTCTTCCCATAAATCACAATGGAGTATGTGTTCTTCTCCCCATCATGCTTGGTCTTCCTATCAAACTACCAGGGCCTACCAGAAATATATAGTTTAATACTTGTACTCAAAATTTTGTTCATTATATCTCATACATTATAAGTCATGACGTGGATTGCTATTGTAACTTTTTTGTGATTGAATAATTTGTTGTTTTATTTTTAGATGTTGGTTGTGGAAACACCTCCAAATGTTACAAGGGTAATGGATATCAGTGTTTTATCCGCTATACAATCTTTGATGGCTTTAATAGAGGAGGTATGAGGTAAATTACTAAATTTCAATTTACATTCATTGTTATAGATGTTAGTTCTAGTGAAAAATCAAACCATTATTGATTCATAGTTTAATTCCTATTTGGATGGTTTATATAGGGCTTGAGCATGCCTGAGCATCAACATGCAAATATTTCCATCGTGGAGAGTGATCATGAGATGGCCGTAAGTGATTATTTTGTTAAATATATCATTTTTTATAATGTAATTTCTATATATTAATGTCTTTACTTCTTATTGTAATAGTTAAAACTTCACCAGGAGCTAAACTATAGGAGGAACAACAGGAGCACTCCTCGAGCACAACAAAAATGAGTGATGGACTTATCACCATCAGATCACCAAACAAAGGGAAATAATTTATTTCCAGAGCATGGAGAAATGAATTTTGATTCCAAAGCCCTTTATTGTATGCCTAGACATGGCAATTTTGTACATATCTTGTATTGGATATATTTGACATGGTATGCCTATATGGCATTCTCGTAAGCCTATATGGCTATTTTGTAACTATATTTTATACTTATATCGACATATATTGATGTATGCATACATGGCTATTTGGTTAATACAAATATTTTTTATCGATGGTGTCCATATTTGCTCTTTTTGACAATGTCAAAAGCATGGCTACATACAGATTAGGAAAAAGACTTTTCCTTTTAGATTAGAAATGCATGGAAGTTTCAAAAAGTATCCTTGATATTACAAAAAGATATGTGTTTATACCATAGCAGCAAAAATATTTTGGGGAAAAAATCGGCAAACCAAAAGTATAAGATTTTTTGAAAAATCAGGAAAAAGTCTAGAAAAAAAAATGGGATTTAAAAAAGGTAAAAAGTCTAGAACAAAGAATAAAAACTTTCCAAAAGAATTTCAAAGAGGCA
>VDFB02105785.1:39023786-39036594 GCA_007258455.2 Sequoia sempervirens | reverse complement strand
GCCAAACCGGCCCAAACCCTCAAACCTGAACCTAAAAACCTATTCCAACACTCTTTATTTTTCCTGCACAAACTTAATTGACCACCAAATTATGTTTCCCCTTGACTTTACCCACGTTTACTCCCCCAAACCTCTCTTTTTCATTCAAAACCCTTGTTTTCCCAACTAGGGCATGTCATGCCATAACATACTTTAGACCTCCCTTGTCCTTGCAGACCTTTTGAACACATCAAACTCCACAATATCACCCTATTTCCAACCTATTCTATCTTATTTTCAAGCAATTTCTTCTTTTCACCTCTTCTAGCCTTGCTTTTAAGGGCCTCAATTTTCAATTTTCAATAGGGGTAGCATTAGTAATCTCTTCCATTGCCCTTACTAATGCTATTTTATTATTACTACTCCCTATCCTACTTACATCATTCCCATATCACTGAGACACAGCCTAAATAGTACATGGAATGGCCTATTTCAACATACTACACTCAAACCCTTAAGGGATCGATCCGGTTGAATGTAGCTCAAAGCGATTCTGTGAGTTTGGGTGAGAAAGAAGACCATGCCTAGCATGAAAATTCCTATTCGTACATGTTGGAATAGTCCCTTTGGTCACACGAGTTGCAGAACAAAAGTTGCACCACTTTGTAACTTTTCACTACTTCCATTTGACACTTTTCCCATCAACTAAAATCTGGACACCATGGGAAAACCACTACGAGATAATGAAAACTGAGAGAGGTTATTGTAGAGGGGCCCAATTTGAACCCATGAGATTATATGAGAAGTTTCTAAGCATCAAGGTGTCTGAGTAACCTCATGCTAAAGTTTACAACCATTTTTCCCTTTAGACCCTTAAGGGATCAATCTAGTTGAACGTAGCTCGGAGCGATTCCGCATGTTTGGGTGCAAAAAAGGACCATTCCTAGTGTAAAAATGCCTATTCAGATACATTGGAACAGTCCCTTTGGTCACACGAGTTGCAGAACGAAAGTTGCACCACTTTGCAACTTTCGACTGCTTCCATTTGACACTTTTTTAATCAACTGAAACCTGGACACCATGGGAAAACCACTCTGAGATAATAAAAATTGAGAGAGGTTATTATAGAGGGGCCCAACATGATCCCATCAGATTAGATGAGAAGTTTTTAAGAATCATGGGGTCCGAGTAACCTCATCCTGAAGTTTGCATCCATTTTTCCCTTTGGACCCTTAAGGGATCGATTCAGTTGAACGTAGCTCAGAGTGATTCTACATGTTTGGGTGTTAAAGAGGACCATTCCTAGCATAAAAATTCCTATTCAGATGCGTTGGAATAGTCTGTTTGGTCACATGAGTTGCAGAACGAAAGTTGCACTACCTTGCAACTTTCCACTACTTCCATTTGACACTTTTTCCATCAACCGAAAACATGACACCACAGGAAAACCACTCTGAGATAATGAAAACTGAGAAACATTATTGTAGAGGGGCCCAACATGATCCCATAGGATCAGACAAGAATTTTCTAAGCATCACGGTGTCTGAGTAACCTCATGCTGAAGTTTGCAGTCATTTTTCCCTTTGGACCCTTAAGGGATCGATCCAGTTGAACGTAGCTCAGAGCGATTCCATGTGTTTGGGTGCGAAACAGGGCCATTCCTAGAGAAAAAATCCTATTCAAATATGTTGGAATAGTCCATTTGGTCACATGAGTTGCAAAACAAAAGTTGCACCACTTTGCAACTTTCCACTACTTCCATTTGACACTTTTTTCATCAAATGAAAAATGGGCACCATAGGAAAACCACTCTGAGATAACAAAAACTGAGAAAGGTTATTGTAGAGGGGCCCAACGTGATCCCATCGGACCAAATCATAAGTTTCTAAGTGTCACGGTGTCTGATTAACCTCATGTTGAAGTTTGCAGCCATTTTTCCTTTTTGACCCTTAAGGGATCGATCTGGTTGAATGTAGCTCAGAGCAATCATGTCTCGATTAAGTAGAGGAATCATGTCCCAATGTGATGCATATTTTTTTGTAATTTTTTTCCAAGTAAATAATTAATTATGAATTTTTTATTAAAACTTTTAAAAAATATAAAAATTCATGCATGTCTTACCACCTTAACTTGGTGAAAAATTCATGAAATTCATTTCTTTTTAATCCTATAGTATGAAAAGCATAGAATATGATGCATGTAGTGTAAAAATGTCTATTCGGATGCACTGGAACAGTCTATTTGGTCACACGAGTTGCAGAACAAAAGTTACACCACCTTGCAACTTTCCATTGCTTCCATATGACACTTTTTCCATCAACTAAAAACTAGACAAGACGGGAAAACCACTGCGAGATAACAAAAACTGAGAGAGGTTATTGTAGAGGGGCCCAACGCAAACCCATAGGATTAGACGAGAAGTTTCTAAGCATCATGGTATCTGAGTAACCTCACGCTGAAGTTTGCAGTCATTTTTCCTTTTGGACCCTTAAGGGATCGATCAGGTTGAATGTAGCTCAGAGCGATTCCGCGTGTTTGGGTGTGAAAGAGGACTATTCCTAGCATAAAAATTCATATTCAGATGTGTTATAACAGTCCATTTGGTCACACGAGTTGCAGAATGAAAGTTGCACCACTTTGCAACTTTCCACTACTTCCATTTGACACTTTTTTTATCAACTAAAAACTGGACACCACGGAAAAACCACTCTGAAATAATGAAAACCAAGAGAGGTTATTGTAGAGGGGCCCAAAATTATCCCAATGGATTAGATGAGGAGTTTCTAAGCATCACAGTGTCCGAGTAACCTCATCTTGAAGTTTGCAGTCATTTTTCCCTTTAGACCCTTAAGGGATCGATCCGGTTGAACGTAGCTTAGAGGGATTTCGCATGTTTGGGTGTGAAAGAGGAGCATGCCTAGCGTAAAAATTCCTATTCAGATGCATTGAAATAGTCCATTTGGTCACACGAGTTGCAGAACAAAAGTTGCACCACCTTGCAACTTTCCACTACTTCCATTTGACACTTTTTCCATCAACTGAAAACTAGACACCATGGGAAAACCACTTTGAGATAACGAAAACCGAGAGAGGTTATTGTAGAGGGGTCCAACACTATCCCATAGAATCATACAAAAAGTTTCTAAGCATCACAGTGTCCAAGTAACCTCATGTTGAAGTTTGCAGCCATTTTTCCCTTTGGACCCTTAAGGGATCGATCTGGTTGAACGTAGGTCGGAGTGATTCCGCGTGTTTGGGTGTGAAAGAGGACTATTCCTAGAGTAAAAATTCATGTTCGAATGTGTTGAAACAATCCGTTTGGTCACACGAGTTGCAGAACGAAAGTTGCACCACTTTGCAACTTTCCACTACTTCCATTTGACTCTTTTCATCAACTGAAAATTGGACACCATGGGAAAACCACTCCGAGATAATGAAAACCGAGAGAGGTTATTGTAGAGAGGCCCAACATAATCCCATCGGATTAGATGAGAAGTTTCTAAGCATCACTGTGTCCGAGTAACCTTATGCAGAAGTTTGCAGCCATTTTTCCCTTTGGACCCTTATGGGATCGATCTGGTTGAATGTAGCTCGGAGTGATTCCACGTGTTTGGGTGTGAAAGAGGACCATGCATAGCGTAAAAATTCCTATTCAGATGCATTGGAATAGTCTGTCTAGTCACACGAGTTGCAGAACGAAAGTTGCACCACCTTGCAACTTTCCACTTCTTCCATTTGACACTTTTTCCATCAACTGAAAACTGGACACCACAGGAAAAACACTCTGAGATAATAAAAATTGAGAGAGGTTATTGTAGAGGGGCCCAACATGATCCAATGGGATTAGGTGAGAAGTTTCTAAGCATCTTGGTGTCTTAGTAATCTCATGCTGAAGTTTGCAGCCATTTTGCCCTTTGGACCCTTAAGGGATCATTCTGGTTGAACAAAGGGTCTATACTCTAAACTTATCCAAACCTTACCAACTTTTGGGGCAGAAATTCTATGTTGTTAAAACTTCAAAATCCACAATCAGATCTTAGTTATACCACCGTACAATGGGTAAACCACAAAACCCTCTATTGTAGCCTAAGCCCTAGGGGTTTATTGAAAATGATACTTCTAAAGCTAACCACAACCTAAAAATTACTCAAAAAAGTTTGGGATACCCTACACAAGCTCAAACAATCATAAAATAATGCTTCCCTACATAAAAACACAATTTGACTCTTCAAAACCACCATTTTTCTTAAAGAAAACTCACTTTTCAACACATGGGTTTCACACCCATCTCACTTTTAGACCTCCCCAACACTAAGACATCATTCCCACACCTTAATAATGTTAGTGCAGACCCATTCCTCAAGTTACAGAGGCTACAAAAAGAGGAATGGGTCAAAAAGGCATTTTTATTGACTCAAAACCTTCAAATGTACAAGTTTGAGCCAGTTTTAGTAAATTGATGATATTCTACTCCTTATCTGCCTTGATGAACAAAACCTATTGAATGGTGCTCCTACACCAATCATACATTGAACTTCTTGTCACTCCTAAAGTTTGGACCACATCCATTACCTCCACATAAAACTTGGCATCCTTGGTCTTCTTGGTTCCCATGCCTTGATATGGTTATGCAAATGAAAATGAATCAAAGTAATCATCTCCTTCTCTGCTGGCTGGAAGAATGCATGCTTAATGTTTTGATACATGATATTAGCTCTCTCATCTACTCTCATGGTTGAATACCGAAATCTAGTATGGTGGGCCTCCAGAGTTCCAGTCATCTTTCTTCCTCTTCCACCAAATGCTAGCCCGATCCACACATCTACCAGCCTAATTGACTTTGTTTTTGAAAGCTGAAGTTTCTCCTGAGTCACCAGTGTTGCTTTGTCTGCCTTTTCAGATGCTTTCATTGCTATAGATCATCTCTAGGATTTAATCATTTGTACCACATGTGGTTGATGTGCTTTGAATCCTTCCATCTAAAGGAAATTTCCTCAACATAAATACTCTCTCAAGGTTAACAATCATACATTGACCTTCTTGCCCATCTTAAAGTTTGGACCACATCCATTAGCTCCACATAAAGCTCAACATCCTTGGTCTTCTTGGTTCCCACACCTTGATATGGTTATGCAAATGAAAATGAAGCAAAGTAATCACCTCCTTCTCCGCTGGCTGGAAGAATGCATGCTTAATGTTTTTATACATGATATCAACTCTCTCTTCTTCTCTCATGGTTGAATATCAAAATCCAGTATGGTGGGCCTCTAGAGTTCCAGTCATCTTTCTTCCTCTTCCACCAAATGCTGGCCTGATCCACACATCTGCTAGCCTAATTGGGTTTTTTTTTGAAAGCTGAAATTTCTCCTGAGTCACCAATGTAACTCTCTCTGCCTTTTTAGACTCTTTCATTGCTACAAATCGTCTTTGGTATTTAATCATCTATACCACATGGTTGATGTGCTTTGAATCATGAGCAATAGTCTTCAAAATTGGCTGTTAGTACAAGTTCATTCTGCTTTCATAATACTTTATGACCATGGAGTCTAGCCATTCCTTGATGCCATCAAGTGAAGATTGAGGAATGGCGTCAATGCAGAGTACATCCTGCTTGAAGTCTTTGAAAGAAATAGCCATATCAAATTCCTTTTGCCCAATTCCTACTCTCTCAAGGTTAACAATCTCAATCTCACTCATAGTGATTACTACTAAGAAAGGTAATTCCACCAAATCTACCAAACAATTTACCATAAGAATAATAAAAGCAGAGGCTTTGAAAGGAAATCCATGAAAACCAAGCTCTCTAAATGGTACATATCAAAGTCTAGTTCAAAATATTTTAGATGAGGCTACTCCCATAGCTCTCTTACTCGCTTGACAAATCCTTGAAACTCTATATTGATTTTATTTTTCTTGTCCCTTTCTTGTTGTTCTTCCTCAATTTCATCAAGATCATACATTGACCTTCTTGACCCTCCTAAATTTTGGATTGCATCCATTACCTCCATATAAAACTTGACATCCTTGGTCTTCTTGGTTCCCATGCCCTGATATGCTTATGCCAATGAAAATGAAGCAAAGTAATCATCTCCTTCTCTGTTGGTTGGAAGAATGCATGCTTAATTTTTTGATACATGATATCAAATATCTCTTCTACTCTCATAGTTCAATACCAAAATCTAGTATGGTGGGCCTCTAGAGTTCCAGTTATCTTTCTTCCTCTTCCACCAAATGCTAGCCCGATCCAGATGTCTGCCAACCTAATTGACTTTGTTTTTGAAAGTTGAATGGTGTAGGAGCACCCACAATCACCCTCAATTTGTGAATGTTTGATGGTAAATTGGGAGGAAAATTGGTAAATGTTAGTATGTTGAGGTATTTTTGTCTTGAATAAGGTCTAATAGACCAATATTTTATGTACTTTGAAATTAGTAGGTAAGGGTGGACAAATGTGCAAAAACACTCTTGAATTAAATAATTATTGATATTTCCATAAAGGAAAATTATGTAAAAAGTAGGTGGGAGTGCAGAGAAAGAGTATAAAAGTCATGTTATAAGGGTTTCTAAGTGGTCCTAGGCTTTCCAAATAATAAATTTGCATGATAAAGCTTATTAAGCAAAACCATTGTTAAATACTAGTATTTGTAGGCTTAATAAGGGTTTGGTGGTTCAAAGGTAGTTATGGGAATTGAAGGGAGATGATTCTCATTTGAAATGTATTAAAAACATCATTCAAGCCTGAATGGGGGTTCAATCAATAGCTTTTTTGAAGATTGGTGCTCTTCACAACAGCTAAAATTGTGGAATTTCAACATTTTTCTAAGTTTTCAACTTCTTTTCTCTATGTACAGCCTAGTACAGGCCTCTTATGAATAGAAATTCATGAATGATTGTGGTGGAAGGTATTAACCTAGATTTGAATCTATTTTGATACACCTTTGGTTGTTTTAGTGAAAGGAAAATCCATTTTTCTTTATTTAGCCTATATAGACCAGCAGGGTTTGAGTTTACTTTATTTTTTGTGATGGAGCCCTTCCTCCTATTGTAGTGAATTGTGACTTAGAGGAAAGGTTTACAATGTGTTTTTTTCAAGTTTTCTTAACTCTTTTAATAATGGTAAGGCATTTATAGGGCTGGTGATGTTATTTTAGGTTGAGAATGTGAGATTTTGGCTTGAAATAGAGAAACCAAAGTGATGTTTTTGAGATCTACTAAGTCTAAAGGCTAGGTGAAGGTTTATTATGTGTGTACAGACCCTAAAAAACTTTTTTTATGCTTTGGTGAGGTTTGGAAGGCCTTGGAGTTGTGAGATGCTTAAAACTGTATGTATTTGTTAGAAAATTGAGGGTTTTAAGAAATTATGGCTTTGAGGTTGAGTGATTTTCTAAAACCTATGGAATTGGGAGTTTTGTGACCTATTTGATGACTGTACAGGAGCTTGTGGGGTTAGAAGAAGTTTAAAGAGCAGTTTGTTTGTAAAACAGGGCTAATTTTGTAGCCTTTTTGCAAGGTAGTTTGAAGGATCTCCAAGAAATTGCAAAGAAACCTTGTATGTATGGCTTGGGAATGGTGTTGGGGGTTTGAGTAGATGCTATATTGATGATGAGATGGTACTTGAGAGGCATTCTCTAAAATTTAAGCCAAATTGTTGAGTTTGGAAGTCTTTTTGTTGGTAGTTGTTCCAAGATGGCCAAATGAAATAACAAAGGTTGTTGATTTACTAAAATCTGATTTGTTTGAGTCTTCTCCACCTTGACTCTGCATCACTAAAGTTTCTCCTGAGTCATTAGTGTAGCTCTGTCTACCTTTTTAGACTCTTTCATTGCTATAAATCATCTTTGGGATCTAATCATTTGTACCACATGGTTGATGTGCTTTGAATCCTTGCATCTAAAGGTAATTTCATCAACATAAATACTGCTACTCTCTGAAGGTTAACAATCTCAATCTCACTAATAGTACATTTACAACCATATTCAAATATTTTCCTTCAAAAGGCTAAAAATTCAAATATTGACTTAAATAGCTTTCAAGAGGCTTTAAATAACCTTTACAAATGATTCTACATCTTTCCAATCATACCTAACTGTTCTTTTTGTAACTAACATGACTTATTACATTATAAATCAATTGTGGATGTGTTATGAATTTATTCAATTGACAAAACTCAAAACACAAACTAACTTAAAATATTTCCGTGAACCAAATTTGCTCAATAACCTTGGTGCCCCTACACCAAATTTCATTATTTCAGTAAATGTCATTATAGGTAAATCTCATTACAATGCCTTAGGTACTCTATTCTCATAGATATTTTACAATGTCACTCATACATTCAAGATTCTCTTATAATTTCTACATCATAGGTTCTCATTTAGAGGTTAACTTCAAATGAGAAACTTGAGATTCCCTCACAAAGCTTTGCACACTCTTTTATAATGGCTTGAAATCAAAATTAAGATTTGTCAAGATCATCAAAATAAGGATATTGCATTGATTTTTTGGCTGAGAGTCTCTTTGATGGCTCCAAAATCAGTATTTTCTACAAGGAGAGACCAATCAATTTTTACTAGTTTAGTTACAGATAAGCAAAGTAAAATAATAAAAAGAAATAGCTCATGTCCAAAATGGAAATAAAATGAAAATAGATGGAAGGCTCTTATAGATAGGCATGGCAGTGTCTCAACTTAGTCACTCCTACTCATACATCTTCACTACGAGTTCCAAGATACCTATTGCACACAACACCTCTCATGAATCTAGAATATCTTGAAATTCGAGATGCTCCTATAATGTCTACATCATAGGTGCTCATGATAAGGTTAACTTCAAATGAATAACTTGAAATTCCCTCACCAAGCTTCGCACACACTTTTGTAATGGCTAAAAATCATAATTGAGATTTGTCAAGATCATCAAAATAGGGATGTTGCATTGCTTTTATGCTTGAGATTCTCTTGGATGGCTCATAAATCTGCATTTTCTACAAGGGGACACCATTCAATGTTTACCGTGTTACTTACAGATACACAAAGTAAAATAACACATGATAGCGTTGGCATCAAACAAATTAACATGGATAAAAGTATAAATTAATAAGAACCATTGTGCATATACTTACAAATTAATCCAATGAACCATCTGGATTTTCTCTACTCTTTATTGTGTCAAGTATTGCCTCATGGGCAGACTCACGGACCTTCCACAAGCTCTTGTTCAAAGGTATACTCCCATATGTGCTCAAATGAACATTGGATGCCACAACAAGGTTCAAGTAATGAAGAATATTGATGCATGTCAAAGTCCTCAAACAACCAATTAACACTCTTATGTGGGTACCTTCTAAGCCACGTTCCAGTAACAACAACTGAGTCCTGTAGGGTATTCAATGTTTTCTCCATCTATAACTGGGGCTTCAAATTTATTTTTGGCCTCAACACAACGACACAAGTAATAGTATGTTCCCTCTTCATTTTCTTCATTTGCAATAATTGTATAAACATTCCCTGCATTGATATGTGCATAAAATCACTTGAAATTAGTCAACATTACAAATACAGTACAAAGTAAGATAACAATATGGAATTTCAAAAACTAAGCAAGTAGATATATTACTTGGTTGAACTAGATCTGATACGTGGTCAAACTCGACTGATGATTCCATTTGTGTTAGTTCCAATTCCATCGGAGGGTGATATGTGTGAAGTGGGGTAAGATAACTTGTCAACCATTTGTCAATCCACTTCCCTGACTGAAAATCATTCAAGGCTTGCATTGTACATGAAGAACAAAAGCATGCCATCTTACATGTATCAATACTCCATGAATCTGCATTTGAGCTAAGGAAAGAGTGTAGCTCACTCGATCCTATTAGTGTACAAAAATCCTCATATGGTGCAATGTTAGTATCATCCATCAACCAAAAAAGTCTACAAACTGAAGACATACCTTCATTACCTGGACCCATCAAATCATTACACGACTCAACAATTGAACTTGCATCTGTCAACTTTGCACTGTCTTTATACTTTAACTCTTCTCATGCTAATGCTCTTTTCACGCATGCTCCTACACCATCATGCTCCCCCTTTCCATGCCCAACCTCACAAAAGTTCCACATATGTTGAACACCTCTAGTGAGATGCATCCTGCACAACTAGTAGAACATGTGCGCATTCTTGAATTGTGTTGCACTGTTATCCAACCATATTATATGCCGACCGTATGCTATGCCCCTCTGAGTCAAATAACTATAGAAAATATAGAAGCAACCTTGCACAAACTTTGGAGAATGTCTGCGATCATCACTAATATAAAAGTGATACTCCCTCAATACCTTCCTTTGGTCCTCTGTACTATTAGCTGCATGAATGAATGCTATGTGCAAAAATATCAAAACCTATGTGGAGTTGTAATACTGTGACTGCACCTCACACTATGGTTGTAGAGTGTAGTTCTCTGCAAAGTCAACCACTAATACTATGCTGCCAACTAGAAAGGTGTCCTTGCATAGCTTGAATTGTGTGTCCAGTCATCAGGCTCTATGGGTATGCCTTGCATACTCATACACTAGATTCTCATGAAACATGGACATAAACTGATACACTGGAATCTTCTCAATAACCAAATCACACCTTTTTTCCTGAGACCCATCTTTTGTAGCATATGCCACATTTTTATACTTCCCTAAATCTACTAGTTTATGTCCCACCTCATCTATGCTTTCCATATGTTGACATACTGGCATTCGTTGCAAGCCACTGCAACGCTCGCATGAACCATCCAAGCATGTTGTCTTGTAGAATATTTGGTCATCCTCTAGTTGACATAATTTTTTTGATAAGAACTCTCTTGAAGATTTTGGTGGGGCTTCTATACCACAATCCTGCAAAACATCATTAGTATGCAAATCTAAACATATAGAACGATAAACATGATAATGGTTAGCGAATTCAATATGTAGTCTACAACAACAAGTAGTGCATGTGTGATTTATCTTGACATAAAAGGGTTTAAGCATTTCAAAAAATCTTTGAGAAATACTAATTTGAGGATAAGCATTTTGAAATTTATGAAAAAATTGGGTTTGAGTCATATCCAAAAAATGCTTTGGATGTGCCTCATGGTTCTGACTACCGATTCTCCTTCTTACGACATCCCTTTGATTCGAAGATGGTCTTGTATTATTCTTCCAATAATCTTCAATTAGTGTTCTCAATGCTTCAATAACTTTTTTATCTTTATGTGGCAATCTTTCCAAGAATTCCCATAATTCATTTGAATCGGTGCCCTCAATTCGTTGCCGCCTTTGAATGGCTTTTGATAATTTTTTTCTACTAATTACCATTTGTTCACTTGTCTTTTTAATGAGATGAGATCTCTTTGTTTGATAGCTTATCAAAATTGATGTAATGACACATTGGGTGACATTACTATCCTTTGAGCGTGAGGTCTTACCCACACTCTCATAACCATCCATTAGATTCTTCACAATAGTGTTTTCACTTGATGCATTCGATGTTCTCAACCCAAGAGTCTTCATGATGTTTATGTACTTTAAACCTTGCATCATTTGAACAAATAGTTGACATATTCCGGTCTCATTTAGCCTTTCAAAGAACATTTTCCAAATCTTATTAGCATATATTCTACAAGTGTGTTATGGAATCTTACCTTCCATGTGTTGAAAAATATCCTCATCAATATTATTCAAAAACTTTGGCTTTCTACGCAAAATTCTAGGTGGTGTTCTCTTAGGTACATACATCTCAACATTAGCAATTTCATCAATATTTAATTGAGGTGGGCTAGATTGCGTACCTTCGACCGAGGGTGGAATAAAATACATACCTTGAGGTTCATGTGAGGATGATGGCATACCTTATTCATCAAATCTGAGTGATGATGCACTCTCAACTTCAGATGTGGTGGATGGTTTCCAACCATACTCACTTGTGGTAGATGGTGCCCCTCCATATTCACTTGTGCTTAATGGTGTCTCTTCGTATTCACTTGCAGTAGAGGGTGTGTCTCCAACTACGGTATCTGAATCTCCCCTAGCACGAATATTTTGCATTCGTGCCCTTTGTGCTACCAATTTATTTTCTCTTTTTGATGGTTGAGGTTCCTCTTCAACTGGCTTGTTTTCATCAATTGTTCCCAATTTATGATTTTCGCAATATTCCCTCATCCATTTTTTCTCTTTATCTTTGAAGGTTTGGAGTTGATCATCTGTTAGTTTTTTCCTTTTAATAGTTCGTTTCTTTGGCATGACGAATAATTTTACCTGTGCAAAAAGTGCTAAGTCAAGTCAAATTAACTAATAGTGAAGGGTTGTAAAAGTCTATTAAAGAGGGAGACCAACGGTCACCTCTTTCAAATGTTAGTTTTCAAAGTTGAAGTGGTTTGTTTTAAGAGGGAAACATTATAAAAGGCCATGATAAACTTGAATGGAGGATGATCTTGGATTGGGCATCAAACCAAATGAGGAAATGTTGAGTTTTCCTCAAGAAAATTGAGCTTTTGGTGACAAAAATTGAGTTTCTTAGTTAGGTAGCATTATTTTATGTTAGATTGAGCATGAGCAAGGTATATTAGGAAAGTGTATAGAATTATGTAATTTAAAATGTCCATTGACAACTTAAGGTTGTAACATGACAAAAAAATAATTTGATCAACATGGAATAAGCAAAACAACAAAAATAAAAGCAAGCCATAATAGAATGAAAGAAAATGTACAAAGACTTCACATACCTAAAAAACCAAAGTTTCAAATGTGGGAGTTCTACCCAATTATGTAGCCTTTGCTTCTTCTTTCCTCAAACTCCTC
>VDFB02105785.1:38813583-39023686 GCA_007258455.2 Sequoia sempervirens | reverse complement strand
CTCTCTCCCACTCTCCCACACTCTCTCCCACACTCTCTCCCACTCCCACGCTCTCTCACCCTCTTTCCCACAAGCATAAATACATACATATAGGCATACATATAAGCATGCATACATGACACACCAACATACATATACATACAAACATATCTACAAACATTCAATAAAGTGACATTTAACTAAAGGAAGACATAATGCGAGCGTGTTATGTGTTGCTAGACATGTTCCCCGGAGAAGCAAAAAATGTCAAAATTAACACAGAACGCGAGAGTGTTATAACACGCTCACGTTATATTTTTCTTTGCGAATCCCCCAAGGCTTAGCTTTGGTATTTTCCTTGGAATACCAACCCAAAGGCTTGGAGTGCATTCCCAATGACTAGACACATGTTTTTTGCAAATTCTACAATTTTTCACATAATTGGGTTCGTGCTCACCGTCAGGATTGCATCTGGTTCAATATCAACAAAATCGAACACATGGGTAATGTTAAGTTCTCTCTTAGCTTTCCAATGATGTAATTTTTTTCACTTTCTCACAATGTTAGGCCTTTCATCCATAATTTCTTTTTTTTGTATGTCTATTTTTTTGTCAAAAAGTAGTGTTTGGTGTTTTTTTTGTTATAAATTAATTGTTCATCAAAATTTCAAATAAATTATATTTTTAGAAACTAGACTCCATTCCACAAATTTTAAAAAATAAAAATTAAAAAAATCTATTACTTTCCAAAATTTGTAGGGGGAGCATGGCCAAAATTCTGCTTTTTAGGAAGTGCCCACTTAGAAAATTAGTAAAAAATCAAATATTCATTAAAAAATTATCAGAAAAATCATGCATCAACTAGATACTATTAGCTAACTTCTGACTTTAGCGATTTTAAAAATACTAGAAAAAAGTTCACCGTGCTAGGGTCCTACAAGAGTTTTTATGTTATGTTTTTCTGACAAAAATAATAACAATTTTTGTACATACCTCTTTTGAACCCCTTAATCTCAACCATTTTCAAAATAAATTAGTAGTTTAGAAATTAGACGTGGAGCACTTCAATCCTTGTTTTTTCTTCCATCTCAAAATTTTGAGTGTAGCTCTCCTCAATTTCACGTCCAAGGTCAGTATTTCCTGATTTCAGAACAAAAAAGTGGCCACTTAAGCCCCCTTTTTGGGAACCATTTTGGTGCACTTACCCACGAGGTAGATGCTTGGGAAGATTATTTTGAATTCTAAGTGGACATAACCATTGGTTGTTCTTGTTTTTCATCCTCTTTTTGTGTGATTATTGTAGACACTTAAAAATGTCCTAATCAATGTCATACATTCAAAATAGATTTATTAACATCATTTCCTCTTTATCCATCCTCTTTTTGCTTAATTGATTTAATTAGCCTAGCTAATTAAGTAATAACATAATTTTTCATACATTTGGCCTAATTAATTAAATTGGGTTAATTCATCTTTTTTTGCACTAACACTTCATCTAATTAAATAAAATAAATAAAAATATTTAATTTAATCTCCCAGGTCATCTTATTTAATTAAATAACCATATCTTATTTAATTAAATACTATTTCATCTTCCATCCCCTCTTTATTAAATAATCCAATTTAATAAATATATTTTAATTCTTCTAATTCCATAATTACATAAATTAAATCTTGTTTAATTAGCAATTAAACTAATTTTCTTCTAACCAAAGGGAATATTCCCATGGAATATTCTGTATCCTTTTTGCACAATTAAAAGTTTGTTTTAATTTGTAAAATCCTTTTTTCCTCACCCTAAAGGAATATTCTAAGGAATATTCTCTTTCCTCCAATCAACTCACTTAGCTTCAAATGCAAGATAACCCTTTAACCTCTTTGGAAAGTTACCTTTGACCTGTGTGAGCAAGTCAAAAGTGTGTTTGTTTGAGGCAAGTGTGATCCTTTGATTAACTTTCATCTTACATTCTCATCTGTTGATGAGAATCCATGATCCATTCCTCTCGTCCCCTTCATCTTGAACCGTTGATTAATCTTTTTGATCTCAACCATCCATTCCTCGTTCACTCTCTTATAAATAGATCACTATTTGGAGACAAATGGATCCATCTTTTATTGCAAACTTATGCTGTTAAATTCACTCACAAATTTGTTCATCTTTCACTCAATTTTTAGCTTTTTTTTATTTTATTTTCATTGCATATTAGCTTTAAGCTTTCATTAATGGTTTCCATGCATCCATCTTAGTTTGTAAATAAATTAGAGTTTTCATCTTTTAGCATCATTTTAGCTTAAATTAGCTTAAATTAGCTTAGATTAGCTTAGAAATTTCATAATTAGATCATTTATAGCATAAAATCATGGTAAATTAGCTTGCATCATGTTCATTTTTACATAATTTAGGTTTTCATACACCAAACACCATGGTTTCATTGATTCTCTTCCATAGAATTGATTGAGACAAGCTCAGGGTATGTGCAGGATCATCATGGAAAAAATAGGTCCTTAAGTGGCATACAATTCAGAAAAATCAGAGTTAGGCAACTTGATGTAAAAATTTGAATAAGTTATGTATATTATTTCAAAAATACGTAAGAATAGAATCTATAGAAAATTGAATGTAGTTTCTAAACTACTAGGTTTGTTTAAAAAGAAAAAAATCTATTTGGTGAAAATTTGAAACTTCAATGCAGTGGTACTTAAATTTCAGGGAAAAAAGAAGAAGTAGGTGTTTGTTTGACCACCCTAACCACAATAAAATGATAATATTTTTTTATAAGATTTTAGATATAAGTAGAGGAATCATTCCCTGATGTGATGCATATTTTTTTGTAATATTTTTCAAAGTAAATAATTAATTATGAATTTTTTATTACAAGTTTTTAAAAAATATAAAAAATTCGTATGTTTGACCACCTTAACTTGGTCAAAACTTCATGAAATACAATTTTTCTTTTTTTAATTCTATAGTATGTGAAGCATAGAATGTGATGCATGTTTTGGATTCAAAAAATGTGATACCATTTGAAAACTATAGATGTTTTTCAATCAGTCTATCAATTAGGACTTTAGTCGTAATTTGAATAGAAAATGAATAATAATTACTTATTAAATTCAAAGTAAAGCATAATTTATATCAGTGGAAAGTTGAGAATATCCTTTAAAAACCCTTTTCGTTTCATCAATTTTGGGTAAGAAAATAGTCATCAGCCACATACCCATCATATTGCCACTTTTTGGCCCATCATGATCCTGCACATACCTCTCATTGTCATGGGATTGGGAAAGGGTCATTGGTCCACATCAATGCAACACCAATTCCACAACAAGATAAATTTTGAATGGATTAGAGTAGATGTTTTTATAGCTTTCATATTTTAGTATTTTAGGTTTTGATAAAATGTTTGGTTTTAATCTTGTTTGATCAATCTTGTTGAGATTCGAGTGTTGGTGGCTCTGTTATGCTTCTATTCTTCATGGATCAAGCGTAATTCAGTCCATACTAGCAATCAATCAACAACTATACATGAAATCACTATACACACAACCACTAGACAAGAAAATTCCCAACAACTATACACACAACCACTAAACAATCAACCAACGATCAACGATGTAAAGACTCAACATGGACAAAAAAGAAAAAACAATGCTCCTAAGTGATAATTCGCTCCCTTAGGAGAACCTATGGAAGATGTGTTGAAGAGGTTGATATAGTCTAACCTTATCACACTCCCCAATTTATCAAATTATCAAGAGCCACAAATCAAACCTCATAGCTATAGAGAAGATCATTTTTGTGAATTTCATAGGTACGAAGGCCATAACACACAAAACTGTTTTAGGCTCAAACATCTGATAGAAGATCTTATTGAACAAAGAGACATTGAGGTTGATCAAAAATATAGCAATTAAAATTTTAAAATTTACACTAACCATATTCCTGAGCATGGAAAAACAAAAGATTCAACAAAGGAATAAACTTAAAAAATACCTAGGATACCACATTGGGACATGTTTATGCTATTTATGAGGAATAAAAGATGTATCAAGATGCTATTTTAAAATAAATTCCAGACCCATCAATAGTGTTTGGTACTATTTTATATCATAATGACATCAAGTGGATATCAGATTGTGATATCTCTCGCACATATGACTCAATGATTGGGCATGTTGAAGAAGTTCCAAATGAGTAAGAAATATCCATTATCACACCCATACCCACTAACTATTGTGAAGAATATTTTACTGATGATATATCATCCACCCAAGGATCATTCCAAGAGGAGGCTCTTGAGGATAACAAAAGTTATTCTGAATCGAGTCAAGATCAAGAACCCCTATCCCTAGAGTTTCTGGTGTAGGAGTACCTACACCTCAACCTCCATTTTGGATTCTTTGATGGTGAATAGTTTAGAAAGAGTATTTTTGAGTCTTTTGAGTGTTTTTAATCTTCAATAATGTATAATAATACCATTGTATAGGTTCTAGGTTGAGTTTTTGAGTTTTGAGTCAAAATGTGCAACAATGCAATCTTGCACTAAAAGTTGCTTTTGTAGCCTTTGAAGGAAAAAAACACAAATTTGTATGTAAGTGTGCAAGGTTTGAGGTCTTGAAAATGTAATAAGGATATTTAAAGGTTATTTGTATGGTTTTTGAGGTCATAGGTCATTAGTATTGAAAGTTGCTCCAAAATTGCAAAGTTGTTATATTGTAAGTTGGTGTAATTTCACCATAATGATGTAATTTCACTAACCAACAATTCCCTCTTTTAAAAAATTAGTTGAGGGATGTTGGGGAAGGTGGTAAAATGTTTAAAAATCCTCCCTTGGGTCGAGGCTGGGCTGTTGTTGGCAGTTTTGAAGTTTTGAAGCACCAATACAAAGAAAACTTTGTTTTTTTCTTATTTTAGAGCATTTTTTACTATTCCAGTGCTTGGTACGGTCTGGTACATAATTTTACGGGATCCCAATTGGAATGGATTGAAAGAGGGAAGAGTCTAATTTCTTTTGGTGGTGATTTGGATTGTTTTCATCAAGTATTGAGTAAGTTACATCATTTTTAGTGAAAGTGGGTCTGAAACCTTGCAAAACAAGGGTTTGGTCACCAAAATGGATGTAACTCCCATTTCCACTGTGGGAAAAATCTGAAACTTGGTGGATTGGTAGATTTAGGACTCATTTTCATGTTGCAATTTTTTTTAGAGTGAAAAATGGAGGTTTACAAAATTTATGTGATGCCCTTGGTCTGGTTTTTGCCTTGTACAGTCTAAAATGTGATCATTTGAATACATTATTTGTTTTTTCTAAGTACTTGAGGAAATAGAATGGATAGAAATCATGGAAAAGGTCTTGGGGAACTTTTTGGAGTCTTTTAAAGGCATTAGGGGTGTTGGGGTGTGCCTTTACAAGTTGAATCCTTCCTTGTATAGGCCTAGTTAAGCCTCTTTGGTGGCTTGAAGATCATTCTTTTGAATCATTTGTTGTTAGTGTTTGGTTTTGTGCTTTTGGGGATTTTTAGGGGTTGATGTTAGATGTATAAAACCACTTATCTTTGGTATAGTTCTTTCTTTAACAAGATTTAATCATGACTATCCTGTTTGGCCCGTACTACAAGAATGCATGGCTTGTTTGAAAGAGATGGGAGAGTGAGTGTTTTTGTGTGAAAAATTTGTTTGTATGATCATGATTTGTCATGTTGGGAGTATTGAAATCATGCCCAAGTCCTATAGTGATGTCTGGATGAGAGAGTCATGTTGGTGATTAAGTTGCTTTGTTGAAAGGAATAGTGAAAAGATGTGTGCATATAGAGTGTTTTAGAGAAGTTTTTGAGAAAAGGTGTTGCTTCCCCTGCCACTCTGCATCAATTTCACAAAGAACTAAGGGACATCTTCCAAACCATTTTAAACTCCAAAGATGTCCCTGATATCACTCCTGAGATATTTCTTTTGGATGGACATATATACATTCTTCATCCAAAACATGAGTCTCCCACTCTTGATATTCCTATACAAGACCAAGCAACAGTTGAGATTATTGAAATTCTTACAGTGATTGTGCATCATTGACATCTTTTAAATTAGTACCAACATCTTTTGAAATAGTATCAAAAAATAATGGTGTCATAGAATCAATGAAAATAGTTCATGAGAAAACAGTAGTTGAGATTCTTGATTCTTATAGTGATTGTGCATCATCAACATATTTTGAGTTAGCATCAACATCTTTTGAACTAGTATCAACAGAAAATGATGTCATAGAACCAGAGAAAATATCTCATATTCCTAAACAACAAGAACCCATAGTAATATCATGTGTTCATGAAAAGTCATATTCAGTGGCTATGGATCAGGGGATACATTATCAGGGCAAAGGATTAGGTATTGGTAATACCTTCACAACGTCGGGGGCAATATTTTCTACAACAAACATCAACATATGGGGAATGAAGAGTCCTTATGATGAAAATGGTGTCAATGCTACAACTAGTTGTGTCATGAGTTGGCATTCACCCATCATCTCATATGCAAATTAGAACCAATGTAAAAAGAAGAATTCCTATCAAAGCAAGATGAAGATCATCAAAGAAAATGAAGCAATAAAGCAAAAAGGACAAAGAAAATACAAATGGATACCAAAGAAAATTAAAAAAATCATCCCTCCAAAACTCCATTAGTCAAAGAAACTATGGAGAAGAATAAAAAAGGGAAATGTATCCATCAACAAAGTCCTCAAATACAAAAGAAAGCTTCTCAAGCAAGGAACAAAGTATATCTAGTCATTGGTCCTAATTCCATGAAAACCTCCATCCCCATCCATCATCACTCATTTTCCAAAGTTTGGAGAGTCAAAGGTTCCAAACAATCAAACAATCCATCTCATATTCCTTCATGCATGACACCGTCCACTCCATTCATGATATCCAATTCTCACATTGACCGTTTGTTGGCAACTACCCTTCATCATAAGGATTCTAAAGGCACTCTATTGCAATGTGCGCACATAAAAAAGGTTAATTTTGGTACTAGAAGGAAGATAAGAGCTCTTCAAGATTGCATTCAAGTGCTCATATCTTAGGAAAGAAACTTCTTCAAGTAGGGTATCATTGGAATGTTATGATAGTGGCCTCCACATCAGTTCCACCAGATGGTTCAACATGAGGCTAACATTTCTAGAAAATCTCAAAAAATACAAAAAAATAAAAAAATAATCAAAATCCAAAAAAATGAGAAAAAGGATTGCAAAAAGTAAAAAAAAATAATGCTCTAGTGAAAACCACTTAGGTGACACTTTGGGAAAGTACCTTGGTGAAAACTTGGAAAATAGGAGCCTTGCATAAATAAAGCATCTCCATCTATTATTTGGCTCTTTTGGCCTATCATTCTTTGCATCACCATTCTTCCCTCATCCACATCCTTTTCATGGCTTGTCACTGTAAGGTATCATGAAATCTTTAACACTACTTGGCATATTCCCAAGGTCAATTTCTCCTGCCTTTATCGAAGGAGGCTAACATATCACACTGGGGGAATTTCGTTATGTCACAATCAGGTTCTTATATATCTTGAGGTCATGGGACATATTATCAGAAAACAACAAAAACATTCATAAAATATTATCCAGAAAATCCAAAAACATTTGTAAAATCTTGTATAGAAAAAATCCAAAACATCCAAAAAACATCAAAAACCCTAAAAAGGCCAAACATCACAAACCAAAAACCAATGTCCTCTTGTCGAACTATGTTGCCTATGCGACTAGACATAGGAAAGGCCATTTGTCGATGTGCCCCCGAGGAATTAGGTCAGTCGTTTTAGGTTTGTCTGTATAAAATCATGAGTCAGTCCTTTGTCTATAAGACAAAGTAATTGGTCATGTTGAACTATATTATCTCTTAGCTTGAATGTAGGAAAGTCCATCACTAATGTGCCCCTAAGACACCCTAGGTCAGTCCTTAGCAGTCTGTTGTAATTAGCTATCGTCTCTCATTTGTTCATATCTTTGTCTTATAAATTGATCTAGTCAGTCGAACTACATGGTCTTTGTGTGTATAACGTAGGCAAGGCTAATCTTTGATCAGCCCCTAAGGCCCCTAGGATAGGTCTCTTAGGTTAGGTTCTTGGTCGAAACTTGGAAATTCTTAGAAAATCCAAAAACATCTTAAAACCCTTGAAAATCCAAAAACATGCAAATAGCTCTCAAAAACATAAAAAACATTCAAATATCTCGAAAACAAAAAAAAATTGAAAATGGAAAATCCAAAAACAATAGAAAATGTTTAAAAGACCTAAACAGCCTCAAATATTCAGAAAACCCTAAATAGCCTCAAAATATCTTTAAAAAAAAACATTCATATAACATTCAAAAAAGACCAAAAACAACCTCAAAACATTTTCAAAATACCAAAAACATTGAAATATTCCAGAAAAAACCAAAACCTATCCATCCCATCTTGCTTTCACCTGTGATAAAGTGTCACCCACAATAAATGATTGTCACCTTCACCCTTTGGCGAAACAAGTAGAAAGAAAACATACCAAGTCATAAAGTGCAAACCCAAAAGTCAAAATCTAAAGTCTAAATCGTAGGTAAATGTAGTAGTGAAGTTTATGGCAACAACTCATCTTAGCATCATTATCCCAACAATAAACAACCCACTGATCAACATGTCCTAGGATGTATCCTTCTTGCGATGGACATCAGTATCAGATATCACTTTAAGCTAAACTTAAAATAGGTAGGATCTATAGATAACACTAACTTTTTGTCTTTGATATTTTCTTATGATTTACCTTAATGACCTATTCCAAGGACCTCTCAATGATTTCTATCTAAAATTATTTAGAGAGAAAGGAATGGGGCATCGATCCTTATCTTACGTTTGTTGTGCTTGTGGATACTTGTGTAAAATAATCTTGGCACATAATTGATTAGTGTGCCTTAGAAAAATGGTCCCTTGTAATTTTCATAGCCTTTTAGGTCTTGTTTCATGATGTTTGGTTCATTTTGCTCTGATTTTATATTGTAATGTGGCTTGAACATGCATATTTATGTACTAAAATTCAAATATTGATGTCTTGTGAAGGTGTTGTGAAGTGTTGTAAAAAAATTCTACACTCTTCTAGACTATTTATTACAACTCATATAAAAATCACCTTTTTATCACTAAACAAGTCATTTTTTGAAGTGTTGCAAAGTCTCGTAACAAAATTTCACTTCTCAAGGCACAAATTCACTATTTACACCTTTCTTATGCTTTATTTGACCCCTTTATGCCCTTATAAGCTTTAATTAAGTACATTTTTGAATAAAAGCTTGAAAAACAACATTAAATGTGACTTAATTCCCAACACCCGTTTTTAGGTCCTAGGTGGGACCCATTCGCCATGGGTGGAAAATGAGTCCCCCTTGGCTGTAAATTCATTTTTTTTTTAAATTTCCTTTTGGGTTTTTATTAAAAATCACTTGATGTCAGCCTAATGGAACTTCAGTTTTTTGCTCCTTATGTTCCATCCTACCCTACCTTATGTTATTGGTCTTTCATGGTGTCAGAAATTTTCCTTGGGTTGGGGTTTCAGTTTTATTTTCATGTAAAACCCTTGTGTTTATTTTACACCTTGGTTGGCATCTTTTTTGTTGTTACCTTTTTTAAGGGTTTTAAAACGACTTATGTCCTATCGTTTCATCTAGGCTAGGTCCCTTTGGTCTTAATACTTTAATTCCTCCATGGGGTTTTATTTTCCTAAATCTTGGTTGGCCCTATGTTTCATCATTTAAAAACAACTTATGTCATTGTTTACCATCTTCCTAGTGATGTCCCCTTGTCCTTTTAATAAATGTTTTATTTTGTAGAGGGATAAAATTCGCTCGACCGTTGATCAACTATCGTTTGATCTCGGCCGCTCCCCACCATCCCGCGATGACCCCACCACACTGCTTTGGTTGATCATGATATCACGGGCGGGCAACACATGTCCTATCTGGTGAGGCCAAAGGGGATAAGTTTGAGTGACCGTCGATCAATTATTGTCAGATCTTAATGGTTTCCTGCCATCGCGTGATGGGGAATTGCAAGGTTTTTATTGATCGCAATATTGTGGGTGCCACATGTCTCATCTGCTAAGGGAATAAGGAAAACACCTTTGTAAATTAATTCGGTCTTAATACATTAGACGACGAATTACTAAAGTGTTCTTAAGATGTACATGTTTTAAATCAATGGGTATGTTATAATCTTGGCGGGAAAGTTGCTCGATAGTTAATGATAAGGCTGGTGACTTTGTTGAAGGAACAAGATCACTGATGCTCAAGATCTATGGTTTCCCACCATCGCGTGCCCAGAAGTTGCAAGGTCTTCACTGATTGTGATATTGCGGGCGATTGCCACGTGGATTTCCTTGGCAGGGTATGGTATGGTTGGCCCTTTATTGCCATGTTGGCGATTGTATCAGCTAATTTTGAAGGCAGTCGTTCGATGATTTGATCTAACTGAAAGGTCGACAACTCAAATTTAAATCTGCATAAAATATGGTTGGAGCTGTTCATGCAGCACATGAGTGAGATTTAATGGTAGATGACACACTTGTTGGGATGATTTGATCGAAATAAAATCAATTCTCCTGCTTTATTTGTATCACAAGGAATTCAAGTATTTTGTGAAGCAATCTGAGAGCCAAAAGAGAAGTTGTGAGTCTTTGTAGCCAAAATTTTGGATTTCTACAAGCATAAAGCCATGAGTAAATTTTTGTGTTTCCTAGTTACTATGCACTTGAATTTGGGAAAGGATTTGTTGTACTTATCATAGGGCTTGTTGATAAATGTTAGCGCTATAGTTTATATAAATTGTGAGAAATTGCAATGTGTTGTTCTATAATTTCATATCCCTCATTAGTCCTAGCTATTTGAAGTGTGAAGTTATAAAGAAGCCCTATTTTACATCCAAGATGGCACCACCAAAGCAACATTCTAGCCAAATTGACTATTTAAGAAGAAACATGTACAATGATTTCTTGGATCAATTACCCTTGTCAACAAATGATAGAAAGAAGGGATTGGTTCTGATATGAGGGAAAATCCTGGGGGAAGGTTTAGTATATAATTTCTCCAACATAGCCGATGCTAGGGTTCCTCTCATAGGATTGGAAATGTTCAGATTGTGGTATGGACAAAGGAATCTGCCTCACCCCTTTTCAAATGGTTGGATGTATGATGTGGGAAAGTTGGTGGTGCTAAATATGTTCCCTAATATAGACTTGCTTAGGGTTGTGACCATAGGGTATGACCCTGTCACACAAGTAATCAAGGAAAATGATGGAAGGGTCTTGTTAAGCATTAACAAAGATGAGGTCCGATAGGTTTTTGACTTGAGTGAACCGAGTGAATATTTGGTTCTTATTAATCTTGAGGAAATGAAGCAGGAATATGCAAAGTTGAAGTCTCTTTTCAGAGCTAAGTTGCTTCCACCTCATCTAGCTAGGGAAGGAGGTTCAAGATTTCACATTAGCCCTAGTGACCAAGAACCTTTCAAATTAAACTATTTTGCAAATCATTTCTTGGCCACTTTTTATTCATTATGCCAGATTTTGGGTTTCAGTCCTGGTACGGTGATGCCCATTGCATACATGTTCATGGGGGTGCAAATACAACACCCTAACTTCTCTATGACTTATGAATTTTCCTCTTTCTTGGCTGAGAGGATACATGAGAGGCTATCAAAGTTGTAGAAAAAGATACCGGCACACAATTCTTTTGGTATTCTATGTTGATGAATATGTTCTTGTGCAAGAATGTTGAATTTTTCTTTGAGAAGATGGAATTGAGGAAATCGGTTGATGGGGAAAGATTGCCAGTACAGTTATGGACTGCAAATTTATCTTGCAATAAGGAAAGCACTAGTTATGTGCAATTCGATAATTGCTTTGCTTCCAGATTGAGGGCTAGATTGATGGTAAGTGTACCCAGGATCCCTGAGGAATTGCATGATTTCCTCATACCAAAGGGGAGGAAGCCAGAACTGAAGGTCTGCCATAATTGGGGTGACATTATCCCATTCCCAATCAGCACTATTTTAAGGGTATATGGTTTTCAAGGAACCCCCCATATACTAACATACAATGTGCCACCAAGAGTGGGGTTTTCAGAAGTTATGTGGAAAATAGGTTGTATCCATGAGTACAACCTCACTGGGAGGGGTAAGGGAACATTTTTTTGAGTTTATATAGTAGTGTTTGTTTTTTCCTTTTTGAAAGGAGGTTGGGTGCATTTTGGAAAATTCTTTGATGATTACCATTTGAGGTGTGGCCCAAAGTGGTAACATGATCTTGAGGGTTTCTTTTCCCTTTTTATACAAAGAATAAAGGCTGGAAAGTTTGTGCATGAGTTCAACATTCCTGAGGACCTGATTAGAAATGAATTTGATCTACATAGGAAGGAATTGAACAAAGAGAAATGGATAGATTATGATAAGCTATTAGATATTGTGCACAAAATGGATCCAAAGTATGATCCATTGTTGGAGTTTAGTCCAAACCATAAGAAAATTTATTTTCTGATGGAGAAATTCAAAGAGATTATGGGCACTTTGAGAACCAAGAAGATAAACTTAGAACTAAGTCTGGGTGTATAAGAACAAGGTGCCAGAACAATTGAAACAAGGCCAACATATCATCCTACAAGAAAAAGGCCTATTTATAGGAGGAAAAAGGATGACAGCAGTGATGAGGAAGAAGTGGACAGAAAGGGGAAGAAAATAATGAAATTTTCTTCACAGCCAGGTCCAAAATTCAAAGTGCCTAGGGAAATTAAAATCATTGATTTAGAATCATCACTAGAAGATAGTCCCTCATCACCACCATTTGAGCTAGGCTCTAAGAGGAAAATAATTGATCAACCATAGGAGGATCTGATGGATGAAATTGTTGTTACTGATCATGACATGCAGGTTGGTATGCCTCCCCCTCCTATGCCAACTGAATTGGTTCTATCCAATTTGGATATGAAAGGAAAATGTGTACAAGATGCAAGAATGGAGGCATGCAAGGAATTTCTAGATGAAAATGCATTTGTAAAGAGTCTTGTATTCTTGTAATTGGTATGGAGGATAAAATTTGAAGAATATCAAGATAAATGTAAGAAGTAAAGAGAACTAAGACCTGACAGGTCAGACCAGGAGAATGATGAGGAAGTGAAAGTTGAATTAATGGAAGAATTCAAGAACATCACTCCCGAGGAAGGTAGAAAACTGGTGAGTCAGGCTGGTGTAATGATTTTTCTTGAATGGGACATTGCAGATGCAGTGGCCTTTAATGCTATTTTTAAGTCCAAGCATCCCTTGCAAGACTCTGAAGAAGAGGTCAAGGTAGCACTGCAAGACTCTACTTTCAGTGAAGAGTGTGAAACCTTGGAAATTTGGGCATTGGCACCACAAGGGAGAAAGCCAATTGTTTATGATATCAACCCAAATTTAAGAGGAGGGATAATAATAAAGAGAGTTTCAAAGACCTCAACCACTGAGGCCACTAATTTGACTGTGAATGTGGCTAAATTGGCCTAGAAGTATGCTGAAAGGGAGGAGGCTGAAAAGGGGAGCCTAATGGAGAAGTATAACCTTTTGATTGAGGAATACAACAAGATGAAGCGAAAGAATGTTGAGCTATAGACTGAGGTGGAAAGGTTGAGGTATAAATAGATTGGGGAGACATCAAGTGCTCTGGGGATCAGTATGTTACATTCCACATTAGGGCCAGTGCCTCCTACTTCTCCAGTTGTTTCCACACTAGGGTCTCCCAGTTAGAATCCTTCCTTCGCCCCTTCTTTAAAGGAAATTGATGAAGAAATAGAATGCTCTGTGGATCCTACAAAGAAGCAGCTTATGCACAAAATTGATGAATTACAGGCATCTTTTAAGATAAGTGAGGAAGGATCTCTTTTAAAGCAAAGGGAGATTGTTACTGTTGTCTTGAGACATTTAAATGAGAGGGTTGATAATAAATTTCCATCTGTACATTCTTTATTATTCGATGCAATAAAGAATATTGATAGGAATCAGGATGTAGTGATACCATTGATTGAAAATTGGATCCCTAGGGCCAATGATTTAGATGTAATGTATAAGGCCTCAAGGTTTGATACAAGTAAGATGCCCCAATCATTAAATCCTACTCAAGTATTAGTTAAATCACTACAAGGTTTTCTAACCCTACTAGATGATTTGAGTAAGAAAATCAGGGAATTGGTGAAGAATTTTAATGATTGGGGTAACACATTGTTGCCTGATATAATTGATGAGCAGGGGAAAGTCAGGTCACTCCAGCAATGGTAGGATCAAGTAAGTGAGGTCATCAATGATCAAATTAAATTAATTTGTGATGACTTAGATTATGATTTTTTGGTGAGATGTATTGATAAAATCATTAGTACCAGCTCATTTTTGGAATCTTTTGAAATAGATGCAAATCAGGTAGCAGTAAAATACACACCTTATAGTACCAAGGTGAATGAGGTGATTAATTTTGACTAGCCGACTGACGAAGAATACCAAAAATGGGTAAATAAATATTTAATTAAGGAAGAGTAAAAAAATGAGCTGCTAACGGGTGGTAAATTACATGTTGGAGTTACAACGGTCTCGAGTCTTGCTTTAGTGGCAGCCTTGGTGCAGGATTCTTATGGTTTTTGTTGTTGCATCAACTTTTCTCAGTGGGCACGATGAACAAGAATATTCTCCTGGGTGATTGTTGTTGTAACGATTTTTGGAATGTCACCAAGTGCTCCAATTGGCTAGTGACATGTGTACTTTCTGGCCCGATGCTTGTTTGCTCCTTCATTTTCTATAAGAAGGATTTCAAGGCCAGAAGTATGGGTTAGCAAGTTAGATAATTTTGGGTCGAGTCTAGGTGAAGTTGCAGAGAAAATTGTAAAGTTTGATGGTTTTAGAGAAAATTGCAATTTAGGTTTTGAATCATTTTGTAACAGGTTTTGAATTCATGGGGATTTAATGTTGTATAACAATACTAGCATTTGAGTTGAAATGATAAATTCAAACTCATGTCTATCCTTGTACATGCATATCTAAATTTTGAATAAGATGACTAAGGTTTGTTTCATTCATTTCACTGTTGTGGTGTGTATGATCCTTATTTTAACTTTAATTCAAAGAATTAATTAAAATGCTTGAATGGGATTATAGGAAGATATGTTCTATATAAGGATTTGATAAGTAGTATTGGGTTAGAATGCATGTTGGTGAAATTGTAATGCAATATTGTCAGGGATCTTATATGTTATGTGCTAAATCTATCATAAACCTTTATATACTTATGAGTTTGACTCCTCCAATGGATATATATGGCTGATCTAAGTTGTACTTATTCGTATACTTTTGTATTTGTTTGTCTTTTCCTAGATATTTATACAAATTGGAAATCAATGACTATCTTATACTATGGATTGTGTTGTAGTTATATCATGCTCCAAATAGTTGATACTACTAATGAATAGCAAGTTCCATTTAGTATTATCCTATTATGTTGAGCTATTAAATGAGATTATCTGTTATTGTTAATGTTGCTTATAATAATGGTGTAGACGTTGTAAACACATTAAGGGATCACCCTCCCAGGTCTTGTAGAGCCTGAAGTGTAGGAGGCTTTTTAAAGTCCTCGTCAGTTGGTCTCGGTCCTTCAAGCTGCCCTTGATTGGAATTGGAATTTCCATAGGTAGATTAGAAGACCAATCTGGTTACATTGTAAAATGGAAGCAACAAAATGGTGACTCTACTGGGGAGCTAATTTTAATATTTCTTGTCAACGTCTGTTGTCCATTTTACATAGAGTTTTCATAGTGTTTCTATGATTTGAAGGTTGAGCCTATAATTTTGTGTCAGGTTTGTCCACTTCTTCTATTTTCATAAGTGTTAAGAGTTATTATGTAATGCACTTATGTGTGTTGTCAGTACGAGGTTCCAAAGGTTTTCATTCTCCACCACGTGTCTTTAGGTATTTGGTATTCCAAAGAAAATTGGGTGGTGACTCTGAAGTCTTTGCACCAGTGTGCATTTTATTTTGAAAGTTTTATTATAACTCGAAAGAACTTTTGGACAAGTATGAAGAATGAAGAACACTAGGTCATTCATGAAGAATCATCTGAAACAAAAATTGGAAGGTGAACTTCCCAAAATGAAGAAGAAGGACTGGATAAAGAAAAGACCAGAATCTAGTAATGTTTCTCCCGCATCATAGAACCTTGTACACCAAGGTACAAGTAAGCCTCTACACCCTATCCCTAAGAATCTTGAAGAGGTGTCTAGAAATTTAGAGTCAGACAGTTGTGGAGTTTTTGATTCATTATTTAATACACTAGTTCAAGATGTGACATGGAAAAGTAAAGGGCCTATTAGTGTCAAATATGTTGAAAAGAGAAGAGGCGGGAATAGAAGTCGAAGCCATCATAGAGAATGCACCAGTGATGTGCCTCCTCCTCATGCTAAAAATGATGTAAACCCTTTATTGTCTAAACATGTACTGGTAGGGGTCAATTTAATAGATCTAGATGATACATCAAGTTCTGATATGACTTTGCCTGACCCTGATGATGTTTTTGGAGACATTAATTCCTTGAAGTGGGAAATCCAAGAGCAAGCTGAGCTCAGGATGAAAAGAGAAAAAGAGAAGGAAGCATAGTTGAGGAACGCTATGATTGAAAGGGATAGGTTGATGAGACAGTTGGAAAAAATGAAGTTCCTAAACCAAGAAGAACCTAAACCAAGTGTTGAAGGTTCGGTTGTACAGAAGATTGTTAATAAGGAAACAAAGCTTGTGTCTAAAGAAAACCTAGTAGGCCACATTGATGTCCAACCCAGACCTACTGACCCAAAACCCTCAAATCATGTTAAGTCTCAACCGAGTAATACAAACCTTAAGCTTGTCTTGGATAAGGGAAAGCAAAAGGTTGAGGGGACTAAAATAAATGAGAAGGTGACTCCCCATTTCACTCAATAAGATTTGCCACCACATGTGTTATTTCGAACAGAGTCTTCCTTAGGCTAAGAAGGAGAGTGAGGCTCTAGAAGAAGAGTTGGAGAGAATAGATATTGAGGCTGCAAATGCAGAAATGAAGAGGAAAATAAGTTTCCTAAAGATGTAAAAGATGGATGAGGCTCCACAAGTTGCAACCTCATCAAATCACCAAGATGTTTTAAAGGACGGTCCTAAAATTAGTTCAGACCCCACCATAAATAATTATGGCCTGAAGAATCATGCAACTAGGTTTGTAAATCCAAATTAGGATGGTTCTAGGGTACAATTTTTAGGGTCTGATATTGATTCTTAGAAGAATGAAGGATTATTTCAACAACGACCTATATAGTTGGAAAGGAATAGGCCATTGTTCTTTGATGATATTCTTGGTTATCCAAATTCAATCCCTACTGACTTGAGAGAAAAGATGAATAAGTTTACTGGCAATAATGTTGTGACAATAGAGGAACACTTGAAAGATTTTATGGATATGCTAAATGATTATGAGGTAGAACATGAAGATGTTGTAATGAAATTTTTTGTACAATCTTTGGTAGAAAATGTGAGGGATTGGTATAGAGGTCTACCTAATGCTAGTATTGGTTCATGGGATGAGTTTGAAAAGTGTTTCAAGGAGCAGTATGGTGATAAAACTAATGCTAGTTTCATGTTAAATGAATTTAATAACATCAAGAAGTCATTGAATGACCCTGTGACAGAGTTTAATTTAAGATTTCAGAAAGCAATGTATAAGTTGTTTCAGGTTTTGAGGCTTGATGAAAATGTTTGTTTAACTACACATTTCAATGCTTTTGATGCTAAAATGACATATCTCCTAAGAGATAAGGACCCTTGAACTATCACAGATGCATTTAGGGTGGCTATAAATATTGAGAGTAATAGAAGAGCTTCTGGGAAGTATGGTAGGAGAGATGAACCTACACTTTTAAAAAATCCTAGGAATAAGATTGAGAAAGTTCCTACCGCAAAGCCTAAGGATGATGAAAAGTGGGAAAAGTTTTACAATACTTTGAAAGACATAAAGAAAACTATTTCCAAGCAAGAGAAGGTTATAGGGAATGAAAGACAACCCTATAATAAAAATGATAGGCCGCCCAGATTACAAAATTATCCTTATAATACAAATTGGAAAGATGGAAAACCAATCTTTCCTATCCAGAAGCCTAAAAATGATCAGCATACGCCAGACCCCTTGCAGAAACATTCAGTGAATCTAGTAGCAGATAGACCATGGTGCGAGGTGTGTGAACATCCACATGATCAAAATTATTGTGGTATTGCTCAGTTGCTTGTTGCTGAGGAAGTAGAAGAGGATGTTCATGATCAAACATCAGAATATGAGCATGGTGATGTAGATGTTTGTATGGACAGATCATATATTAATGAGGAAAAATGTTCCTCTGATGATGAAATATAGGAAGCTGATGTGGATAATCAGAGGCAGAGAAGTGAGATGTACCATCAACAGGTCTTTTCTGATGAGGAAGGTGATTTTGATCATAATGCTTGAAATATGGAGTAGGGTAAAGGTTCAGTTTCCTTAAGGAGACCATCAGAAGAAGAGATTAAAAAAATGACTGAGGAAATGGCTGCTCAAATGAGAAGTTCACTTCAATTAAGAAATTGAACTATGGGTAGTGAATAGGGTAAACCTGCTGGCCTATTTATTAAAGAACAAAAGGACAAAAACAAAGGTATTGTTGTCTCCTAGAAATGCACCCTATGCAAAGTTATAAAAATTGAGCTTTCTAGAGAAACATGGGATCATTTCAAGGCTGAGGGTTACCTAAAGTTGAAATGAACCTTCGGAGAAGGCCGGATTCCTTTGGTGTCACCTAACTACTAATTTTGTAGAGGGAAAGGGAGGAGTGCATACAAATGAAAAATAAACTATGGTGATACACTGAATTGATGAAATCAATGGAATACTTAGACTGTACTTGAAAATTGTCAATGATCATAAGGCTACACATCAAATTCTATGAGCTACGCATTAATATATCACAAACAAGTTTAATACACAAACTTTTTCAATAAAGGAAATTTTTTTCACATAATAGAATCTATGTGTGATTATGCAAGCACAGTTTATGATTCATGTAATGGTTCTTTTTACAAAGGAAGGCATGAAAACACCCGATAAAGTTATAAAGGAATGAAAGAATTCACAAGATAACTCAATCATTAACCTCAAATGCACAACACTTTGCAAGAATAGTGACAAAAAATTTGAAGCATCAATAGTGGCCAAGATAACTCTGTACTTTATATTCCAAAAATCGAAGTGAGTTACAAAGCATACACTAGCTGAGAGAGGATTGCTAAAAATCACTAACTCTTTTGAATGTATTATTCAAACTCTTTCTAAAGAGGAAAAAATGCCCTATATACAAAAAAGATGTCGGCCCCTTAGGGCTTACAAAATATCTCCCCTCAAAAAAAAATCTCCCATAGATCTTTTAATGGAGTGAATGCTGCGTTCGATTGCATCCCTGCTGTCCATGTTGGTGAAGAGTCACTTCCATGAATGGTCTTCTTCAGATCTTTCTGCAACCACCACATTTACTTTTGCTCCTCGTGTCCACCTTTTAATCCCCTGGCGAGCTACCTTGAATGCTCCTGAGCTCAAAATAGACACACATTGCTTTTCATTCTGTTAATCTTCTTCTCCTTGGTCGGACCGCCATGTCTCGCCCTTAGATCACTCTGATTGGTCGATCATACGACACACGAGATCACCAGACGGTGAAGGGTCACTTAGACTAAATCACATGTTGCTAAGACACTTATCGTGTCTCCCAGATGTGATTATACCTTCCTGCAATTATTGGCACATCTTGAAAACATCGATGAGAGTTTATAAAGAGCCCAAAAGTTATACCGATATCGCTGGAACCATCGATAGGACTATCACTTTTGGGAAGACCTCATGATGAGCCATTATGAGTCATACAGATATCTCTTTCATTGCTGAGACCTTGACTCTTCAGTAAGACCTTTTACCAAGCACATTCTGCTCTCCCCAAGCTCCTTCATTCCATTCGATGAGACTCCCCGTCAGTCGGTGAAACATCTTCCCGAGCTCCAAATGTTATGCCGAAGGCTCCCTTTGTCGACAGGACCTTCACCATTTGGATAGACCTTGGGCCGAGCAGCCCTTTCTTTTGGCAATGAGTTTAATTTCTCTTTAGTCGGGGAGACATTACTTGGTCAGTGAGACCTCACACCGAGACCACCATCTCATACCACTGTGCCAATCCGTCAGTGATACATTCATGTGTCGGTGAGACCTCTTGCCGAAGGCAAAACTCTACATTGATACACTTCATTCTTTGACAGGACCTCATGGCAAGGCTCAAAATCCTTTGGTGAGCTCATTCTGTCGGGAAAACTTTCATCAGTCAGGAAGACCCTATGGCGATATCACTTTATTCTCCCCTGGCTTATTTCCTTTCAGTGAGACCCTACCAGGTCAGTGAGACTTCATGGAAATGTTCTCTCTCTTTGGCTCAGAGCTTCTATCGGCAAGAGTCCACCCTGTCGGTGAGACCTCTTGTCGATCTCCTCCTTTTCTCGCCGAGCTCACTCTTCTTTTCCGGGCTTGAGCTCCTTTTCCTTTCGGTAAGACTCCTTCATAATCGCCTAGACATCTCAGCGAACTCCTCTTTTCGGCGAGGGCCTATGTCGAATTCACTCTGTGTCACCAAGACTCCCTTCAGCCGGTGAGAATTCATACCGACCGAAGCTTCCTTTTGCCGAATGGAGAGCACCTCAGGGAGACCTTAACATATCGGTCAGACCTCATGGTGAGGGAATAACCCTTTGGCGATCCCATTTCATTTCAGGGAGACAAGCTCCCTTCGCTGAGACCCTACTCTGAAGCCACATTGCTCTATGTCAGCGAGACTAAGTCCCCTCGCCAAGACATCTTAGCAAGCTTTCCTTTCTCTAGCGAGCACACCCATGTCGGGGAGACTCCCTTTATTTCAGGGAGACCTTACCCCAAACTTTACGTCCTGTCGTCGAGAGATCCTCGGGTCATTGAGACCTTTCATTCTTCTCTTTATTCTCACCGGGCTCACTTTGTTTCGGCACGACATTCACACTTTTGGCCAGACATTATACCGAATGCATCCAATCTCCCTGAAGGAATATCTTATTGGTGAGACATAAAGATCTCGCCAAGACCTTATGGCAATGGAATCCCCTTCTGTCGAGGCCTTCATTTCATTTCAGTGAGACAATCCCACATCAGGGAGACATTTCCCCGACCCCCTAATGTCATATCGAAGACTGACCCTTTGGTAAGACTTTTTCATTTCGGCCAGACCTCCTACCAAAGGAAAAATTATCGTCGGGCTCAGACCTTTGGTGGGACCTCATGTCAATCTCCTCCTTTTCTTGCCGAGAGCTAACTCCTTTTAGCGAGATGTTATGCCGAACGCGGAATCCTCTGGTGAGCTCGTTTTCAGTCGAAAAGACACATAAAGACTCTCGGTGACAGGGATGTCTAGGCGACTGATGGGCTTCCTTTGAATAGAATGGAACACTAGTCGGCAAGACAACTACTTAGTCTTGCCGAATTTTTCCTTAGAACAATTTTATGCCGAACTGGATTGGGAGGTGCCTTCCAACTGAGCTCCTTGAGGAATACCATCATGTGCATGATTTTTACCTTGTTGTAAATGTTCCATTTGGCCTTCTCGAACATCTGTCACATGATTTGTCTTGCCTGATTGAGCCCGTAGGTGAAAATTGGGCAACAGGTATTAAGGTTGATAACAAAATGGATGCCATAAAAGTCAAAGATGTTAAGAATGATAAGGTTTGGGCAAAAAAGAATGAAACCCCAAAGCCTCAAGAAGATGTGACTTCGTCACTGGTGAAGACCAAGGTGATTACAAAGTTAGCTGAACTTGTTGTAGAGGATAAGAAGCAAAAGAAGCTAGGAGGAACTAATCAACCTGAGAAAGGGGAAAATGATGAAGGTATGATGTCTAATCTGCCTAAATATACACCTGTAGATATATTTCATGTGCTTTCTCATGTTAAAGTAGCTATACCTTTGTTAGAAATGATGAGAATCAATGAACACAAAGAAAAGACAATAGCCTTGATCACAGATATTGTTGGTAATAAGACTAAAGAAGGAAGTGGTAAAGGAGTGAAGGATAAAGAGAAAGAAAAGGAAGTGGAGGGAATCGTGTTACAAATTCCTCCTATATATTTAGGAAGTTCTATTAACATGTGCCTTGAAAATATAACCCCTTTTTTCTTAAGTGTGGATATAAATGGGAAAAATTTAAGGAACTGTATGATAGATTCAGGGGCATCAAATAATGTTATGCCAGTAAAAATAATGGAGGCAATGGGCTTGACAATAGATACTGCTCAAGGTAAATGTTATGCTATGGATTCAAGAGAAGTTCCACTTGTTGGAACTATCAAAGCATTTCCTTATAAATTGACTCAGTACCCTGACAATGATTTAGTCATGATTGTATTAGTTGTAGACATCCCACCTCATTTTGGAATGCTCTTGTCAAGAAAATGGAGTGCATCAATGGGGGGTAACATGCAATGTGATTTGTCATTTGATACTTTCTCCATTGATGGTAAGGATGCCAAAATTGAAAGAGAATCAAAAGTACCCCATATGATTGAGCATGGTTCGATTGAAAATATGACATGTTTTATTGACAGTTGTATAAATGAATTCAGGGTTGAGGAATTTCCTAGCAATTGTGATAAGCCTATTGCATTGATTGATATAGAAATAAAACAATTGTCAGAATCTGATGACTTGTGGACTATGTATTTTGACAGTGCAAGTTCAAAGGAAGGTTCTGGTGTAGGTGTTTTGTTGTGATCACCAAGTGGAAATACATTCAGGTTCTCTTTTACTTTGCTATTTGAATGCACAAATAATGTGGCTGAGTATGAAGCCTTGTTATTGGGGTTGAGATTGGCTAAAAAACATGGGATCAAGAAGCTCAAGGAAATTGGGGACTCTGAGCTTGTGGTTTCCCAAGTTAGATCCAAGTATGTATCAAAGAATAAGAGGTTGAAATAGTATAGGAATGTTGTTTGGGATTAATTGGAAAGATTTGATGCATTTGGCATAGGATGGATGGAGAGAGGTCAAAATAAAGTGGAAGATTTATTAGCCAATATTGTAGTAAAACTAGATGATATGACTTATGCTTGAATTTCAAAGGTTGAGGTGCAAACCAGGCCATCTATTCCTGATAACATAAAAAATTGGCAAGTTTTTGATAATGATGATGATATATTAAGATTTTGAATTGTGTGGGTGAATACGAAAATCAAGAAATTGACTTTGGAGATTTTGTTGAAAATGTTGATGGTAAGGATACTATATTTGGAAATGAGGTCATTCAGTTAAAGACAAAAAAAATTCCCAAGGGTCTAGTTTTACTAGAAAGAGTGTTTGATAATCAAGATAAGACAAAGGCTAATCATATTGTTTCCCATCCTGATGACTTGAAAGAGATAAATCTTGGAACAAAAGCATCCCCAAAGAAGGTGTATATTGGAAAGAAAATTTCACCAAAAGTGAGAAGGATGCTAATTGACTTATTAAGGAAGTTTAGGCATGTGTTTGCATGGTCCTATGACGATCTTAAGGCACATAGGGAGGATCTTTTCCAACATGAGATTCCTTTTGCGTGATGATGCCAAGCCATTCAAACAAAAGAAAAGGCCTATTAATCCCACTTTAGCCCCAAAAATGCAAGAAGAATTAATGAAATTAAGGGATGTGGAATCATCAAGCCAATGAGACATTCATCCTGTGTATCAAACTTAGTACCAGTAAGGAAGAAAAATGGAGACATAAAGTTATGTGTAGATTTCAGAAATTTGAATGTGTCTTCATTAAAAGACAATTATCCATTACCCAATATGGAAGCCATGTGTAAAGGGTGACAAGCTGTGAATTGATGTCTATGATGGATGGTTTCTTTGGTTACAACTAGCTCATGGTCAAAGAGTCTGAGTAGTTTAAGAAAACTTTCACTATACTATGGGGAACATATGTTTATGTAAGAATGCCATTTGGTCTAACAAATGCAGGGGCTACTTTTTAGAGAGCCATGGATGTGGCATTCTCAAATTTCATTAACTTTTTTTTGGTGATCTACCAAGATGACTTGACAACATATTCTAAAAATGAAGAGGATCATTGTGAGTATCTAGAGAAGATATTCATTAGATCTTTGGAGTATGGTATTTCTTTGAATCCAAATAAATGTGTGTTTTGAGTAGTAGAGGGAAAATTATTGGGACATATCGTTTCCAAGGATGGAGTAAAAATTGATCTAGAGAGGGTAATTGCAATAGATAAAGTTCCACAACCCTGAAATGTCAAAGGAATACAATCTTTCTTTGGAAAAATAAACTTCTTAAGGAGATTTGTGACAAATTTTGTCGAGACAGTTCGCCCTATTTCCAAAATTCTCAAGAAAGGAGCCAAGGTTGAATGGGATGAGGAGTCTATACAAGCTTTCCAAGCCATTAAGCACGCAATAAAGGAGGCTCCTTTATTAAGAACCCTTGATTTTTCCAAACCTTTACAGATTTTTTCATTTGCTTCTTTCCACACAATTGCAGCTATGTTGTTGCAAAAGAATGTAGAAGGTTTCAAATAGCCTATAGAATTTTTCAGCAAATATTTACAAGTTGCAGAACTTAAGTATGATATAAATGAAAAATAGGCATATGCACTGGTAAAAGCAGTAAAGGATTTTAAGCCTTATTTGATGGGAGCTACTGTAATTGCCTATGTGCTTAGTTTTGCTGCTAAGGACATATTCACACAACAAGAAGTGTTAGGAAGAAGGTTTAGGTGGATAAATAGGATCCAGGAATTCAATATTGAGGTTCAAATTACTAAACTGGTAAGAGGACAAGGATTGGACAAGCTTATGGCCCAAAGTAATCCAGAAGAAAATCAGATAAATTTGCTAGAAGAGGAAAAAAGATCACACATATGTGATATGGAGCATTCTGAATGGTATACAGATGTGATATATTATTTGAAAAGATTGAAATGTCCTAAAAATTTGAGTGAAAATGAGAAAAGGACATTGAAGTTACATGCTATCAAATATGCTATCATAGCCGGAAAGCTCTGTTGGAGAAATGGAGAAGGTGTCATGCTGAATTGTGTTGACCAATATCAATCACAAGAACTTTTGAGTGAGATGCATGGTGGAGTTTGTGGAGGGCATTATATGGCTAAAAAAACTACACATAAGATAATGAGGGATGGATTTTGGTGGCCTACAATTTTTAAGGATGCACACCAACTAGTGAAGACATGTGATGCTTTTCAAAATTTCTCTGGTAAGTTAAGGTTTTCTGGTAATTTTCCTCTAAAACCAGTTATAGTACAAGCTCCATTTCAATAGTGGGGTATTGATTTTGTAGGAGAGATAGCATGTAAATCTAGTGGAGGTCACTCATGGATATTGGTGGCCACTGATTATTTCACCAAATGGGTGGAAGAAATTCCAACAAAGAAAGCCACTAGTAAAGTGGTAATTGACTTCGTGACGAGCAACATATTGACTAGATTTGGATGTCCAAAAAGGATTGTGTCAGACAATGCAATGTGTTTTAGATATGAGGAATACATAGAATTTCTTATTCATCACCATACCACCCACAGGGAAATGGACAAGAAAAATCAAGCAATAAAAGCTTGATGAGGATCATTAAAAGAATCTTGGATCAAAATAAAAAGGCTTGGGATTCTAAGCTAAGATTAGTAGTCTGGGAAAATAGGGTAACTATGAAGAAGGCAATAGGTTGTGCCCCATTTGACTTGTTTTATGGGATAAATTCCAAGTTTCCCCAAAATAACTTAATGGAAATGTATAAGTTTGTCCAGATGTATGCTAATGAAATTGATGATGAGATGCAATTGAGAGTGGAAGCTCTTATAGAATTAGATGAAACCAGGAGGGAATCTCAAAAGAGAAATGAAAAATTGCAGTTGCAAATAAAGAATTTGCATGACAAAAGGGAAACTGCAAGGAATTTCAAAGATGGAGATTTGGTTTTAATGTGGAATGCCAGATTAGAAGATAAAGGGAAGCATGGGAAATTTGATGCAATCTGGTTGGATCCATTTTTGGTTAATGGTAGATGGGGTGAAGATTCGTACTTCCTCTAAAATATGACGGGGGATATTCTTGAACTGCCAGTTTATGGATAGTTCTTGAAGTTTTTTTTCCATGAATAGTAGTTTAGGATTGTATATTTTGTATATATTTTGTACATAGTTCGGGTTGTTTTGTCCAAACAATCCCTTTTTGGTCGTCTCTGCATCTTGGTCTACTCTACCTGAGATTCTGAAGTCTCGCTTCATTCTAGTGGAATGAATGTTCCCAGCTGGACCCACTGATGGAACTTCAGTTTTTTGCTCCTTATGTTCCATTCCTGCCCTACCTTATGTTACTAGTCTTTCATGGTGTCGGAAATTTTCCTTGGGTTGGGGTTTTAGTTTTATTTTCATGTAAAACCCTTGTGTTTATTTTACGACTTGGTTGGGATCTTTTTCACTGTTACCTTTTTTAAGGGTTTTAAAATGACTTATGTCCTATGTTTCATCTAGGCTGGGTCCCTTTGGTCTTAATACTTTAATTCCTTCGTGGGGTTTTATTTTGCTAAATATTGGTTGGCCCTGTGTTTCATCGTTTAAAAACAACTTATGTCATTGTTTACCATTTACCTAGTGATGTCCCCTTGTCCTTTTAATAAATGTTTTATTTTGTAGAGGGATAAAATTCATGTGACTGTTGATCAACTACCGTTTGATCTCAGCTGCTCCCCGCTATCCCACAATGACCCCACCGCACTACTTTGGTTGATTGCGATATCATAGGTGGGCGACACATGTCCTATCTGGTGAGGCCGAAGGGGATAAGTTTGAGTGACAGTTGATCAATTATTGTCAAATCTCAACAGTTTCTCACCATCGCGTGATCGGGAATTGCAAGGTTTTTATTGATTGCATTATCGCATGCACCACGTGTCTCATCTACCGAGGGAATAAGGAAAACAACTTGGTAAACTAATTCTATCTTAATACGTTAGATGAAGGATTACTAAAGTTTTCTTAAGATGCACATGTTTTAAATCAACAGGTATGTTATAATCTTGGTGGGAAAACTGATTGACGATTAATGATAAGGCTGGCGACTATGTTGAAGGAACAAGATCACTGATGCTCAAGATCTACAGTTGCCCACCATCGCATGATCGAAAGTTGCAAGGTCCTTACTGATTGCGATATCGTGGGCGACCGCCATGTGGATTTCCTTAGCAGTGTATGGTATGGTGGGCCCTTTATTGCATGTTGGCGATTGTGTCAGCTTATTTTGAAGGTGGCCATTTGATGATTTGATCTAACTGAAAGATTGATGACTCGAATTTAAATCTGTATCAAATATGGTTGGAGTCATTTGTGCAGCACATGAATGAGATTTAATGCCCGATGAGACACTTGCTAGCATGATTTGATCGAAATAAAATCAATTATCCTACATTATTTGTATCACAAGGAATTCAAGTATTTTGTGAAGTAGTCTCAGAGCCGAAAGAGAAGTTGCGAGTCTTTGCAACCATAATTTGGGATTTTTGCAAGCATAAAGCTGTGAGTCAATTTTTGTGTTTCTTGGTTACTACGCACTTGAATTTGGGAAAAAAATTTCTCTACTTATCATAGGGCTTGTTGATAAACGTTAGGCCTATAGTTTATTTAAATTGTGAGAAATTGTAGTGTGTTGTTTTGTAATTTCATATCCCTAGTTAGTCCTAGCTGTTTCAAGTGTGAAGTTATAAAGAGGCCCTAGTTTGTCCAAGATGGCACTGCCAAAGCAACATTTTGGCCAAATTGACTATTTAAGAAGAAACCTGTATGATGATTTCCTAGATGAATTTCCTTTGTCAATGAATGATAGAACAAAGGGATTGGTTTTGATGCGAGGGAAAATCCTGGGGGAAGGGTTAGTATATAATTGCTCCAACATAGCCGATGCTAGGGTTCCTCTTATAGGATTGGAAATGTTCAGATTGTGGTATGGACAGAGGAATCTACCTCACCCCTTTTAAAATGGCTAGACGCGTGATTTGGGGAAGCTGGTGGTGCCAAACGTGTTCCCTGATATAGACTTGCTTAGGGTAGTGGCCGCAAGGCATGACCCTGTCACATGAGTAATCAAGGATAATGATGGAAGGGTCTTGTTAAGCATTGATAGAGATGAGGTCTGAAATTTTTTTGACTTGAGTGAACCAAGTGAATATTTGGTTCCTATTAATATTGAGGAAATGAAGCAGGAATATGTAAAGTTGAAGTCTCTTTTCAGAGCTAAGTTGCTTCCACCTCATCTGGCTAGGGCAGGAGGTTCAAGATTTCACATTAGCACCAGTGACCAAGAACCTTTCAAATTAAACTATTTTGCAAATCATTTCTTGGCCACTTTTTATTCATTATGCCATATTTTGGGTTTCAGTCATGGTATGGTGATGCCCATTGCATACATGTTCATGGGGGTGCAAATACAATATCCTAACTTCTCTATGACTTATGACTTTGCTTCTTTCTTGGATGAGAGGATACATGAGGGGTTGTCAAAGTTGTAGAAAAATGATACCGACATGCAATTATTTTGGTATTCTATGTTGATGTCTATGTTATTGTGCAAGAATGCTGACTTTTTCTCTGAGAAGATGGAATTGAGGCAATTGGTTGATGGGGAATGATTGCCAGTACAGTTGTGGACTACAGATTTATCTTGCAATAAGGAAAGCACTAGTTATGTGCAATTTGATAATTGTTTTGTTCCTATATTAAGGGCTAGATTGATGGTAAGTGTACTCAAGATCCCTGAGGAATTGCATGATTTCCTCAAACCAAAGGGGAGGAAGAAAAAACTAAAGGTCTGCCATAATTGGGGTGACATTATCCCATACCCAGTCAACACTGTTTTAAGGGTATATGGTTTTCAAGGAAGCCCCCATATATTGCCATAAAATGTTCCACCAAGAGTGGTGTTTGTAGAAGTTATGTAGCAAATAGGTTGTATCCATGACGACAGCCTCACTGGGAGGGGTAAGGGAACATTTTTCCCAAATTATATAGTAGTGTCTGATTTTTCCTTTTCAAAAGGAGGCTGGGTGCATTTTGGGAAATTCTTTGATGATTACCATTTGAGGAGTGGCCCAAAGAGGCAACATGATCCAAAGGGTTTATTTTCTCTTTTTAGACAAAGAATAAAGGTTGGAAAGTTTGTGCATGAGTTCAACTTTCCTGAGGAGCTGATTAGAAATGAATTTGATCTAAATAGGCAGGAATTGAACAAGGAGTCTAAATGGATAGCTTATGATAAGCTATTAGATATTGTGCACAAAATGGATCTAAAGTGTGATCCATTGTTGGAGTTTAGTCCACACCATAAGAAAATTGATTTTCTGATCGATAAATTCAAAGAGATTATGGGAACTTTGAGAACCAAGAAGATAAACTTAGAACTGAGTCTGGGTGTACAAGAACAAGGTGCCAGACCAATTGAAACAAGGCCAACATATCAACCTACAGGAAAAAGGCCCATTTACAGGAGGAAAATGGATGACTGTAGTGATGAGGAAGAAGTGGACAGAAAGGGGAAGAAAATAATGAAATTTCCTTCACAACCAGGTCCAAAATTTAAAGTGCCTAGGGCAATTAAAATCATTTATTTAGAATCATCACCAGAAGATAGTCCCTCATCACCACCATCTGAGTGAAGCCCTAAGAGGCAAAAAATTGATCAACCACAGGAGGATCTGATGGATGAAATTATTGTTACTGATCATGACATGCAGGTTTGTATGCCTTCCCCTCCTAGGCCAATTGAATTGGTTTTATCTAATTTGGATATGAAAGGAAAATGTGTACAAGATGCAAGAATGGAGGCATGCAAGGAATTTCTAGATGAAAATGCATTTGTAAAGAATCTTGTATTCTTGCAATTGGTATGGAGGATGTAATTTGAAGAATATCAGGATAAATGTAACAAGAAAAGAGAACTAAGACCTGACAAGTTAGAACAAGAGAATGATGAGGAAGTGAAAGTTGAATTAATGGAAGAATTCAAGAACATCACTCTTGAGGAAGGTAGAAAACTAGTGAGTCAGGCTGGTGTAATGATTTTTCCTGAATGGGACATTTTAGATGTAGTGGCCTTTAATGCTATTTTTAAGTCCAAGAATCCCTTGCAAGACTCTGAAGAAGAGGTCAAGGTAGCACTGCAAGACTCTACTTTCAGTAAAGAGTATGAAACCTTGGAAATTTTGGCATTGGCACCATAAGGGAGAAAGCCATATGTTTTTGATATCAACCCAAATTTAAGAGGGCTAATAATAAAGAGAGCTTTAGAGACCTCAACCACTAAGGCCACTAATTTGACTATGAATGTGGCTAAATTGGCCCAAAAGTATACTGAAAGGGAGGAGGCAAAAAATAGGAGCCTAATGAAGAAGTATAACCTTTTGATTGAGGAATAAAACAAGATGCAACAAAAGAATGTTGAGTTGTAGACTAAGGTGGAAAGGTTGAAGTATAAACAGATTAGGGAGACATCAAGTGCTCTGAGGATCAGTATGTTAACTTCCACATTAGGGCCAGTGCCTCCTACTTCTCCAATTTTTTCCACACCAGGGTCTCCCAGTCAAAATCCTTCCTTCACCCCTTCTTTAGAGGAAATTGATGAAGAAATAGAATGCTCTGTGGATCCTACAAAGAAGTAGCTTATGCATAAAATTGATGAATTGCAGGCATCTTTGAAGATAAGTAAGGAAGGATCTCTTTCAAAGCAAAGGGAGATTGTTACTGCTATCTTGAGACATTTAAATGAGAGGGTTGATAATAAATTGCCATTTGTACATTCTTTATATTGTTTATTATTAGATGCAATCAAGAATATTGATAGGAATCAAGAGGTAGTGATACCATTGATTGAAAATTGGATCACTAGGGCCAATGATTTAGATGTAATGTATAAGGCCTTAAGGTTTGATACAAGTAATATGAACCAATCATTAAAGCCTACTCAAGTATTAGTTAAATCACTACAAGGTTTTCAGACCCTACCAGATGATTTCAGTAGGAAAATCAGGGAATTGGTGAAGAATTTTAATGATTGGGATAACACATTGTTGCTTGATATAATTGATGAGCAGGGGAAAGTCAGGTCACTCCAGAAATGGCAGGATCAAGCAAGTGAGGTCATCAGTTATCAAATTAAATTCATTTGTGATGACTCAAATTATGATTGTTGGTGAGCTGTATCGATAAAATCATTAGTACTAGATCATTTTTGGAATCTTTTGAAAGAGATGCAAATCAGGTAGCAGTAAAATACACACCTTATAGTATCAAGGTGAATGAGGTGATTAATTTTGACTGGCCGACTGATGAAGAATACCAGAAATGGGTAACTAAATATTTAACCGAGGAAGAGAAAAAATAATGAGCTGCTAACGGGTGGTAAATTACATGTTGCAGTTACAATGGTCTCCAATATTGCTTTGGTGGCAGTCTTGGTTCAGGATTCTTATGTTTTTTCTTGATGCATCAACTTTTCTTAGCGGGCACAATGAACAAGAATATTCTCCTGGGTGATTGTTCTTGTAATGATTTTTGGAATGTCACCAGGTGCTCCAATTGGCTGGTGACATGTGTACTTTCTGTCCCGATGCTTGTTTTCTCCTTCATTTTCTATAAGAAGGATTTCAAGTCCAGAAGTATGGGTTAGCTAGTTAGATAGTTTTGGGCCGAGTCTAGGTGAATTCGCGAAGAAAATTATAAAGTTTGATGGTTTTATAGAAAATGAAATTTAGGTTTTGAATAATTCTGTAACAGGTTTTGAATTCATGGGGATTTAATGTTGTATAAAGTACTAGCATTCGAGTTGAAATGATAAATTCAAACTCATGTCTCTCCATTGTACATGCATATCTGAATTTTGAATAAGATGACTAAGGGTTGTTTCATTCATCTCACTATTGTGGTGTGTATGATCCTTATTTTAGCTTTAATTCAAAAGAATTAATTAAAATTATTGAATGGGATTCTAGGCGGATATGTTCTGTATAAGGATTTGATAAGTAGTATTGGGTTAGAATGCATGTTGATGAAATTGTAATGCAATATTGTTAGGGATCTTATATGTTATGTTAAATCTATCATAAACCTTTAGATACTTATGAATTTGACTCCTCCAATGGATATATGGCACTGATCTAAGTTGTACTTATTCATATACTTCAATATTTGTTTGTCTTTTCCCAGAGCTTGCTACAAATTGCAAATCAATGACTATCTTATACTATGGATTGTGTTGTAGTTATCTCATGCTCCAAATAGTTGATATTACTGATGAATAGCCAATTCCATTTAGTATTATCCTATTATGTTGAGCTATTAAATGAGATTATCTGTTATTGTTAATGTTGTTTATAATAATGGTCTAGAGGTTGTAAACACATTAAGGGATCACCCTCCTAGGTCTTACTGAGCCCAAAGTGTAGGATTATTTTTAAAGTCCTCGTCAGTTGCTCCAGGTCCTTCGAGCTTCCCTTGATTGGAATTGGCAATTCCATAGGTAGATTAGAAGACCAACTTGGTTACATTGTAAAATAGAACCAACACAGCCTATGATGAGGTATTAATGGGTTACTAAGGAACAAGAATGTATAAATAAGTGTTTTTACATCCATTTCAATCCCCATTCATCAAGTTCACTGATTCACCTATTAGCTCAAGCATTCAAGCATCTTACAACATCAAATCAAGCACTATCTAAGCATTGTGGAGCATCCATTGATACAACTTTAGATTTTCATCAACAAGGGTTTGGTATGTTGATAACATTTGCATGTTATTTTTTTATCATCCTCTTTCATTTCATTATTTCATTAAGGGTTTGATTACCAAAGTGGGGTTTGACCAAGGCAAACCCCTATTTGCTCACCCTCAATCATTTTTCCCCTCTTGCATGTGTGTTTATAGACCTATGTATGTAGATTTAACAAGAATTTAGGTGATTGAATATTGTTCAACAAGTCAACTAGGTGCTTCAAGTCAAATCAATCATATTTCAAGCTTGGAGAAGGTTTTCTATCTGTTTCCTATAGAATTGACTTTGACAACTCGATAAGTAGACATTTCCAGATCTAGTGTTATAGATTTGTCTCCTGATTTCTTAGAATTTTGGGAGAGGGTTGATTTTCCACTAGTGGTGAATGAGTCCCAACTTAAGACTGAAAATATAGGTTTTGTCAAATTTTGGATCTCAACAGTCAGAAAACTAATTCCTAATAGTTTTTATCAATAGCAAGACTAATTCGCCACCTTGGGCAAATGAGTCCCACTATTGATTTTTATTAATTTCGGACGACATTCAGACCTTTCCATATTCCTCTAATATTGCCCAGGTGCACTCTGATTCAACCTTTCTCTTTTATTTTTTCATTTTATTCATTCTTAGTTCATTGTTTCCATATCACATTATGTTTTCCAACATAGGCTAAACCTTAGTTTGGCATAAATAACCAGTCATATAGATCATGTAATTGCACTTAGTTCATTCCATTTAGACATAATAATATCATACATAACATAATTTGAATGAGCCCCTTAGAATTTTTGGCTCTACCTCTCTCCTTCTAGGTGAAAAACCCTAGAAGAGCTAGAGAAGTGCATTGGTGCCAAAAATCTATGATTGATTTTGGTGAACCTATATTTTGAACACTTTGCATTTCTGATTTCATTTGAATATTGAATCCTAGATTATATTTGCATCAAAATTTAATTAGGGCAATGTTTTGTTTTTGCATTCTAGGATTTCTCAAATTGCATTAGTGAAAGATTCATTTAAATTTCATTTTTGAATTGCATATCATTGAAAAACTGAAAATATTCATCTGCATCCTTTATTACATTCTAAAAAGCATTAGAATCACATTAAAATTTCTAAAATACATAAAAAAATATCATACTGGGACTCATTTGCCACCTTGGGTGAATCAGTCTACCTACACTTTTTACACAACATTTTTTGGCATTTTTCTGGCATTGTCCTGTATTTATGTTTTCTTTAGTTACTTGTTGATTACAGTTAGCAGAATTTCTGCTATTTGCATTTAAAACTCCTAGATTGCAATGCATTTACATTTTCCCCATATTTTGTGGTACTTGTATGAGTGTTTGGTGCCCCATTGGTAATACTTTAGTGAGATGAAGTTCTAGAGTCATGGCCTCCCATGATAACACTTTCATTGTGGACCTTGGGATGTCAAGAGCTCCTACTCCTAGTATCGAAAATGGTGCATTAGGCATGGAAAATACCACTTCTATGCCTTCACCTTTCCATCCCATGAATGTTGACACACAAAACAACTCCATCCTACAAGAAAAAGTAATTAATATTTACAAGGATTTTGCACACTTACCACAAGACTTGTGCCTTGAAAAAATTTCCACCACTGCCATACCCATGATAGAAAACCTTCATCGTTTGATTGAAAGTGATGATTGCTTACAAGTTATGAAGAAAATTGGTGAGATTTACAATAAACATGCCTCCTCCACTTCCCCATCCCCAAAAAATGTTGTAAGCCAAGGAGGAGCTCAAGTTCCTGCCCCTTCAACCATAGCATCCATACCAACTTATACCACTCCGCAAGTTACCACAACTATGCACCAGGTTGGTTATGTGGCTCCTTATTTCCCAATTCCAACTAGCATTCCTAGTTCTCTTGTGGCGTCACAAGTACCCTCCACTACCTTCACCCCTCTTAGTGTTCCTTTCTCTTCCCCTAACATCACATACACTCCATCACCATTTTCCCTTCCACCCCAAACCACTTACCCCGACCCTATTCTTACAAAACTCCTTACAACCATTTCATCCATTCAACAAAAACTTTCCACCATTATACAAGGTCAAATTGCTCCACCCACAAATCATGTCTATAGTAGCCCCTTACCCTTAGAAATCTTACAAAACCTGATGCCACAAGGGATATAAATTCCTCGGTTTGAGAATGGAGGTAAAGGAGACCCTATCAACCATGTTAATGCTTATACAACTTTATGCAGTGATTTTTTCCTTGATGATAAACTCTTAGCCAAACTTTTTCCTAGGACCCTGAAAGAAACTGCATTAGAGTGGTTTTCAAACTTTCCCAATCATTCTATCCGATCATTTAATGAGCTTGTGGATGCCTTCATAAGTCACTTCCAAGTTCATATGACCCCTAAAAAGACAATGGCTGACCTAATGCATTGTAGAAAAAATGCCTATGAGAAAGTCACTTATTTTATTTCATGTTATCAATCATTATATGCTCAAGTGGATGCCAAAATTCCTGATTCACATCTGTAGAAGATGTTTATTAAAAACTTACACAAAAACCTTAAGGATAAGTTAACTATGATGAAATTCCCTTCGTTCATGCACTTATGCACAGCCCTGTGTGAATACCATAACTTGGTTTCAAGTCATGGTTCAAAATCCACTTCTAATTGAGCCGAAAATCCTGAACACAACAATCAAACCAACAATCAAAACTTTTGAAAACCAAATAGATTCTTTTTACAGTTCAATCAGCCTCCTCAAATGCAACCAAATCCACCTATTCCAAGTCTAGTGGCAGTTGTTAAAGCAGCAGTGCCTTATACCTATGGGGACCCGAAGAGACAATTTACTCCCTTACTTGATACCCTTCATAATAAAATGAACCAATTTATCTAGCAACAAATGATCACTTTGCCTACTGTCAAACTGCTTGATACTACCAAACCTTTACCACCCACTTTTAAACCTAATGCTTATTGCCATTTTGATCACCAAAATGGCCATGACACCGAACAATGTAAGCATCTCAAACACTTAGTTCAAGACCAAATTGATTTGGGTTGTTTTTCCATTGCAGGTGTTAATGATCAAGGAAATAAGTTTATTGCACCCCATAACTAGAATTTAGAAATCTTTACCAATCCCATGCCTAAACACAATATTTCATTAGTCAAGGCTAGTGAACCTTCAAACCCTCAAGTCATGAATGCTGATACAAATAATGAGCAACATGATATAACTCAAATTGTTTCCCAAGTTAATACTATGGATGAATGGTGCAGGAGCACCAAGGCTGACCTCCACCTTGTTTGTTAACAATTTTGGCTTGTACCTGATCTTAGCCAAATCAGGATATTAGAGTGCTAAGTTTGGACCTTAGAAGGTCTTGGTTGTGTGTGAAGAGTTAGTCACTAGGACTAAAATCTTCATTAGGTTATTATTATTGTTAAGTTTTGCTTTATTAAGCTTTGGACAGCTTAGGATTAGGATGAAAGCATTAAGTGTGTGTTAAAAACATCTTCGTTGTTAGAAGATGCTAATGGACAGTTAGGGAAGTTGTGGATTCGGAATCAAGGAGTTAGGGATCCTAAAATGAAGGATGATGGCAAAGTTGCAAGAATATTGCAATGATGCATGACAACATTGTGAGGTTGCATGCAAATTAGTAGTTGTATTGGATTCCCTTAAAATCAGGGATATGGAGGCGAGCAATTTCCCTTGAATGATGGAAAAAGACTTAAAAGTAGATGTATTGCTCATTGAGAGCAGTTAGTGGCATTGTAAACAAGTTTTTGTGTGTTGAATAGAAGGAAGTTTTTGGCAGAAATATGTGTTTCCCGTGTGTTTTGTGGAGACAGTGATATCAAAGGCATAATATTCACTATTTTTTTATTGTCTTAGTGTTCATAGGATAGTTTTGAATCATTTTCATTTTGCATACAGGTTACTTAGAGTAGATTTGTTGTTTCCAGTTTATAGATTAGAGTGTAGGGTGTTTATTTCTGTTTTGAGCAGTGAAGATTAAGAATGGCTCCCCCATAAACTCCGTTCATGGGATTTCCCTGAGACTAGAAGAATATGAAAGGGGAGCCACTCATTTGTATATATTTTGAAGTAGGAATTTTAAAAAGCCAAGCAAGTATGTGTAATCTCAAACCCTAGGTGAGCTAGGACTGCCCGGTTAGGGAATTGAGAGTGAAAATTGAAGAGTACAAGCACGGAATGCAAGCACTATACGGAATCCATACGGTTCCAGGTAGTGTTAGACAAGTCCTCCACATGGCAAAAGGATTGAAGCTTCAATCAATCCATTGGCAGTAGCTTTGAAGGAGGAAGCAGTGAAACCCTAGAAGATAGGGGAATTAGCCCTTCTCTCCAAGAGTGTAGGAATCCACCGTACGGTTGGGATAGAGGTCTGACACCTTGTGGAAGATTTAAAGGACTGAAAAGAGTGTCAAGAAGTGCCTTTTAATTGGCAGGTCGTTTGACAAGTTTGAAAGAAAAAGTAAAAAAACTGACTGGTAAGGGCTACAAGGACTAGCCCTCTTCATAGGAAAACTCTTGAGATTGGTAGGAGTGGTGATTGAAGAACCTCCAAGATGGTTTCAAGTGGATGTGAAATGCATGAAATCAGTGTTTCCAACTCCCCTACAAGTAGCTCAAGGTTGGTGGTGAAGTTGGCATCTAGACCCTTCTAGGTGTTGGAAAAAGAGAGCAGATTCAAGGTGTTTGAATACCAAAGGTAAAGCACAAGGTAGGTAACTCTTTGAGAAGAGTTGGAGAAGGACTAGGATAGTCTTCTAAGCTTAACAAGAACCCTTGGTAGCATGTTCCAAGCAGGAGACAGTGGAAAGTCTTCTAGAAGATAGTGCAAGCAATATTTGGTTTCATCATACACCATATTGGTATCAGAGCCAAGTTAGATTCAAGGCTTGTGATTGATATTGCAGCCCACTGAGTCAGTAGGAGAGAACACACCAGAGGAAAGAACCATGGTGACAAATGTAGAGCTCACTAAAAAGGTAGAAGAGCAAGAGGAAGATAACTGGTTGCTGAGAGAAAGGTTATCTCAAGTGGAGAAACTCTTGGATGAAGTCCATGAGACAGCTGATAATGTGAAGGACAAGATAAAGCAGAAGGAAGAGAAGGAAGCCAAGGAAAAAGAAGAGGATTTGGAGGAGGAAGCTCCAAAGCCAGACCCTGTTCTTACTGAAGAACCATTCTTGAAGGCATTGCAAGCCTTGAGTGGTAAAGCATTGGATGGTGTGCCACTTTTTAGTGGACAAATGGACCCTGATTCAGTTGTAGACTAGATTGAGAGCATTGAAAATCACTTTGAATGTGATGGAATAATAGAGGCCCAAAAGGTAAAGGTGGCCAAGTCAAGGTTGAGAGGAGCAGCTCTCACATGGTGGAAGTTTGTACAATCTGAAAGAGAGAAAGAAGGCAAAGGACCCATAGTTTCATGGAGAGGAATGGTAACCAAGATAAGGCAGACCTATCTCCCTGATGATTATGAAGTTCAGTTGCATAGGAGAAGACACAATCTGAGGCAAAAAGACATGGATGTTCAAACATACATAGAGGAGTTTCAAAAATTGTGCCTTAGATCAAAGGTGGTTGAAGATGAAACCATCAAACTAGCAAGGTACCTAAATGGACTCAAGTGGTCTATCCAAGAAGACATGAGCTTAGTAAACTTCAAAACAGTCCACCAATGCTATCAAATGGCTTTGAAAATAGAGGAGAAAGGCAAAAAGAAACAAGAGAAAAATCCCAAAAGTAGAGGTAAAGGGAAAGACATCAGAGGACAAAGAGGAGGTTATAGTGGAAGAAGCTCAGAACCAAGAGCCCAAGGAGAAGTCAAATACTCTGAACAGAAAGAAGGAAGCTCTAGTAGAGGTGGTAGAGGAAGAGGTTTCAACTCCAGAGGAAGAAGTGGTGGACAAGGGAGAGGCAGCTACTTCACCAACATGAAATGTTACCACTGCAACCAATTGGGACACCCGGCCTATAGATGTCTAGAGAAAGGTAGTACTTCTCATGGAGGAGACGAGAACTAATTTGGTACATGATGAGACTATTGTAGCAGACAAGCACCCTGAAGTTCCATTGAATTCAGAGGAAGGTGAGAACCTCATGATGAGGAGGACTTTGATCAAAGAACCGATTAAAGAAGAGCCAAGCCAAAGGAGGTCTTTGTTTAGGATAAAGTGCAAGATGATGGGGAAAGTGTGTAAGGTCATCATTGACTTAGGTTCTACTAATAATATTGTGTCAGAGGAGGCAGTCAGCAAGCTGAAGTTGACAAGGATACCCCACAACAATCCTTACAAGGTCACATGGCTCAATAAAGGTCAGCATGTCTTGGTGAATGAACAAGCATGGGTGGAGTTCTCAATTGGAAAGTACAAGGACAAAGTTTTGTGTGATGTGTTGCCTATGGATGCATGTCACTTGCTCCTAGGTAGACCATGGAAATTTGACCGCCAAGCTGTGCATGATGGAGCAAAGAACTCATATACTTTCAAGAAAGACAATGTAACCTTCAAGATTCAGTCTTTGTTAGAAGATACAGAGGTGCAGACTGCAGGTTCTAAACTACTCATAACTGGTGAAAAAGAGTTCTTAAAAGCCTTGGAAGAAGGAGAAGGAGTTGGCTATGCAGTGATGATCAAGCCAAGAGAGGTGAGCAAAAAGAAAGTAGCTGAAAAGCAAGAGTTACCCAAGGAGATACATAAGTTGTTGCAGACCTATGAAGGTATTGTAAGTAGTGGTCAACCAGCAACATTACCTCCTAAAAGAGCCATAAGTCATAGGATAGACTTGATACCAGGAGCCACCCTTCCAAACAAGGCAGCTTACAAGATGACACCTCAACAAAATGAGGAAATAGCTAGGCAGATTCAAGAACTTCTTGACCAAGGTCTCATTAGGAAAAGCATTAGTCCATGTGCAGTTCCTACTGTCTTAGCACCAAAAAAGGGAGGAGAATGGAGGCTTTGTACTGATTCCAGGGCAATAAACAAGATAACCATCAGGTATAGGTTCCCTATCCCTAGGATTGAAGATCTCATGGATTGTCTAGGTGAAGCTAGGTACTATACCAAGATAGATTTAAAGAGTGGTTATCACCAAATTAGGATAAATGAGGGTGATGAGTGGAAAAAAACCTTTAAAACCAATGAGGGTCTCTATGAGTGGCTAGTTATGCCATTTGGACTGTCTAATGCCCCCTCCATATTCATGAGACTCATGAATGAAATCCTCAAAGACTTCATTGGAAAATTTGTAGTAGTGTATCTTGATGATATACTAATCTATAGCAGAACCAGAGAAGAGCACCTCCAACATACAGAGCTGATTTTCAAGAAGCTGCAGGAGGAGAAGCTGATGATCAATCTAGAAAAGTGTGTGTTCATCAAAACAGAGCTGGTGTACCTTGGATTTGTGTTATGACATGGCAACTTGAAGATGGATAGCAGCAAGGTAGAAGCCATTCTCAATTGGCCTACTCCAAAGACAGCAACAGAGGTAAGAAGCTTCCATGGTCTTGCTCAATACTATAGGAAATTCATAAGATAGTTTAGTGCTATTTGTGCTCCTATGTTGGATACCATTAAAGGAGGAATGAAAACCAAGTTTGTATGGAATGAGAAAGCTAATAAGAGTTTTGAGTTGCTGAAGGAAAAGATAGCCACCCAACCTGTTTTGGTGTTACCAAGCTTTGAGAAGCTATTCACCATTGAATGTGATGCAAGCAATGTAGCTATTGGAGCTATTCTCAGTCAAGAGGGTAGACCAGTAGCTTTTCATTTAGAGAAGTTAAGTGAAGCCAAGAAGAAGTATTCTTCTTATGACCTTGAGATGTATGCATTGGTCCAGGCTTTAAGAAAATGGAGGCACTACTTGCTTCCCAAGGAATTCATTGTGTATTCAGACAACCAAGCACTCAGTTTCCTAAATTCACAAGAGAAGTTGAGTCATAGGCACATGAAATGGGTGGAGTATCTGCAAGCTTACAACTTCAATATTAAACACAAGAAAGGAGCTCTCAACAAAGTGGCTGATGCATTGAGCAGAAGAGTCCTCACAATTCAGGAAATTCAGTTGAAGAGCATGGGAATAGATCATTTCAAAGATCTATATGCAGATGATGAAGACTTTGCAGATATTTATAAGGTATGTCTTGAGTACATGAATCATTTTCATAGCAAATATGCTGAATATACCTTGCAAAGTGAAGTTTTGTTTAAAGGAAATCAACTTTGTGTTCCTAGAGGTTCTATTAGGGAAAACTTGATACAAGAGAAACATAATGGTGCATTGAGTGGTCATTTTGGGATCACCAAAACTCAGGAACTGGTTCAAAGGTTTTACTATTGGCCAAGGATGAATCTAGATGTCAGGAAGTATGTGGAGAGTTGTGTAGTGTGTCAAAAGGCCAAAGGTACTTCTTCAAATGTAGGCCCATACTAGCCACTGCCTATCCCTTCTAGGCCATGGGAATGCTTGAGCATGGACTTTGTAGTTGGTTTACCCAAGACAAAGAAAGGTATGGACATTGTTTATGTTGTTGTAGACAGATTCAGCAAAATGGCTCACTTTGTGCCACGCAAAACAACCAATGATGCCAGTCAAATAGCCTCTCTTTTCTTCAAAGAGATAGTCAGGATTCATGGCTTACCAATCAGCATTGTATCAGATAGAGACACCAAGTTTATGAGTCATTTTTGGAAGACTCTTTGGCAAAGAATGGGCACCAATTTATCCTTTGGATCTGCATACCATCCCTAAACTGATGGTCAGACCGAAGTTGTGAATAGGACACTTGGGAATCTCTTGAGATGCTTGACCAAGGAGTATGGTCAACAATGGGATCAGATTATTAGGCAAGCTGAATATGCCTATAATGATACTGTTAATAGATCAACAGGGAAGAGCCCCTTTTAAATTGTTTATGGTTTACATCCTAGAGGTGTTTATGAACTAAGAGATTTGAAGGATGGAGTCAAGGGAAGTGGATATGCTGATGACTTTGCTTGTGCAATGCAAGAGATTCATGAGACAGTTAGAAAAACATTGGCATAAAATACCATGAAACATAAAACTAAGGTGGATGAACATAGGAAAGAAGTTCACTTTAATGTTGGTGACTTAGTAATGGTGCATTTGAACAAATCTAGACTGCAGAAAGGAGTTCCTAATAAGTTGCAAATGAAGAGGATAGGTCCCTGTCCTATTTTGGAGAAATATGGGAACAATGCATTTAAGGTGCAGCTACTAGATGATAGTGGACTGTCACCTGTTTTCAATGTTGCAGACCTAGTCCATTACAGAGGACCACCACCAAACAAGGATCAAACCCTTCATGAAGTCAGCCAAGATGTGCAAGAACTAAAACTGCCCTCCACTGCTGTCAAGCAAGCTGACAAGATATTGGACACTATAGTCTATAAGAGAACTAGAACCAAGGAGTACAAAGAACATCTAATTGGGAGGCATGGAAAAACTGATGCTGATGCAGTGTGGATCAAGGAGGAAGAGTTCAAGAAGTTGGGAGTTGATCTCAACTTGCTCAATCCAAGGGTGGATTGAAGTTTTCTGTTTTGGGGAGGATGGTGCAGGAGCACCAAGGCTGACCTCCACCTTGTTTGTTAACAATTTTGGATTGTACCTAATCTTAGCCAAATCAGGATATTAGAGTGCTAAGTTTGGACCTTAGAAGGTCTTGGTTGTGTGTGAAGAGTTAGTCACTAGGACTAAAATCTTCATTAGGTTATTATTATTGTTAAGTTTTGCTTTATTAAGCTTTGGACAGCTTAGGATTAGGATGAAAGCATTAAGTGTGTGTTAAACACATCTTCATTGTTAGAAGATGCTAATGGACAGTTAGGGAAGTTTTGGATTTGGAATCAAGGAGTTAGGGATCCTAAAATGAAGGATGATGGCAAAGTTGCAAGAATATTGCAATGATGCATGACAACATTGTGAGGTTGCATGCAAGTTAGTAGTTTTATTGGATTCCCTTAAAATCAGGGATATGGAGGTGAGAAATTTCCCTTGAATGATGGAAAAAGAATTAAAAGTAGATGTATTGCTCATTGAGAGCAGTTAGTGGCATTGTAAACAAGTTTTTGTGTGTGGAATAGAAGGAAGTTTTTGGCAGAAATCTGTGTTTCCCGTGTGTTTTGTGGAGACAGTGATATCAAAGGCATAATATTCACTATTTTTTTATTGTCTCAGTGTTCATAGGATAGTTTTGAATCATTTTCATTTTGCATACAGGTTACTTAGAGTAGATTTGTTGTTTCCAGTTTATAGATTAGAGTGTAGGGTGTTTATTTCTGTTTTGAGCAGTGAAGATTAAGAATGGCTCCCCCATAAACTCCGTTCATGGGATTTCCCTGAGACTAGAAGAATATGAAAGGGGAGCCACTCATTTGTATATATTTAGAAGTAGGAATTTTAAAAATCCAAGCAAGTATGTGTAATCTCAAACCCTAGGTGAGCTAGGACTACCCGGTTAGGGAATTGAGAGTGAAAATTGAAGAGTACAAGCAAGGGTTGCAAGCACTGTATGAAATCCGTACTATTCCAGGTAGGGTTAGACAAGTCCTCTACATGGAAAAAGGATTGAATCTTCAATCAATCCATTGGAAGTAGCTTTGAAGGAGGAAACAGTGAAACCCTAGAAGATAGGGGAATTAGCCCTTCTCTCCAAGAGTGTAGGAATCCACCGTACAGTTGGGACAGAGGTCTAAAACCTTGTGGAAGATTTAAAGGACTGAAAAGGGTGTCAGGAAGTGCCTTTTAATTGGCAGGTCATTTGACAAGTTTGAAAGAAAAAGTCAGAAAACTGACTGGTAAGGGCTACAAGGACTAGCCCTCTTCATAGGAAAACTCTTGAGATCGGTAGGAGTGGTGATTGAAGAACCTCCAAGATGGTTTCAAGTGGATGTGAAATGCATGAAATTAGTGTTTCCAACTCCCTTGCAAGTAGCTCAAGGTTGGTGGTGAAGTTGGCATCTAGACCCTTCTAGGTGTTGGAAGAAGAGAGCAGATTCAAGAGGTGTTTGATTACCAAAGGTAAAGCACAAGGTAGGTAACTCTTTGAGAAGAGTTGGAGAAGGACTAGGATAGTCTTCTAAGCTCAACAAGAACCCTTGGTAGCAGGTTCCAAGCAGGAGACAGTGGAAAGTCTTCTAGAAGATAGTGCAAGCAATCTTTGGTTTCATCATACACCAATGAACTTGTAGGTGCGATAGATGTTATCCCTCGTAAGGGCCCAACCAAAAGAAATATTGATCACTTTTTCTTCTAAAGATATACTTCAAAAGCTTCCTGATGGTCCTCTTTACATAGCCAACAGAATCTATGATAAGCTCACCAATGGGATATTAATAGATCCTGCCTGTGGTGAGAATGTGATCATGGAAGAATTTCTAGTATTACACGATCTATATCAAGATGACTATAATAAACTGACTGGATTTATTAAAACACATACTGGATTTGCATGCCCTACGATTAGATCGATCATGATCCCATTACAAATAGGACCCAAAAGTTTGGAGGTAGCATTTTCAATTATTCCAGAATCAGATCAATTTCGTTTGCAGTTAGGCCACCCTTGGCTTCACTCAATGAAAGCAGTCCCATCAGTGGTTCACAAATGTTTGAAGTTTCCACATGGCAATGAAATATTTACCATACACCATAGTGGCTTTCAACATTATCGTCTAAAGGTATTTTTTCCTTAGAAGCCTTTTGGCCCACACCTATGGAACCCATTACCCCCCATAAAGACTTCTTTTTCATAACCTATGAAAAGTTCAAAGCCAAACACATAGCTAAATTGTCTCTTCATAACATGTCCCACTCAACTTCCACTCCTCCTATCATAGATGAAACCATGCTTCAACCTGAGTCTAACATTGAAGAAACCATACAACCTTATGAACAACCACCCTTAGACACTTCCCCACCATCATTTAAATGACTTGGAGAAAATGAAACCAATCCTCTTGTGCCTCCTATAATTAAACAAGTGTATAAAGCTAAAGAGAAAGTGATTGAACCTTCCTCTTCAGTTTCTTCTATTCTTCCCCTTTCGGAAATAGAAGAGCCTATGATAACTCAATCTACTCTTACACCTCAACAAATCTAAAATAGAATCAAACAAAATTGTGGTGCTAGGGAATGTAGACGTCATCATCATCTCCTTGCTTGTCAATCCCACATAAAATAAAATAAAGAAAATCAACCTCCGACTTTGAAAAAATTAATAGATGACCACCCTCCTGCTGACCTGCCACAGGATAGTTTAGTGAAACCTTCACAATAAAATGAACCGATCCAATAGCCACAAATTTTGATACATCCTTCCTTGGAAATTACTCTTCGTCCTCCTATCATCATCAATCTTGATGATGATGATGATGATGATGCGATGATAGAAAAAATAGATTAAGAAGTGCACAATGATCTAAACTCTTTATTTTCATCCACCATGAGCTTAATTGATAAATCCTCTCCACCAAGTGAAGAACCTAGTACAACTCCTAGTTCAGTGCTTGCAATTTTTCCTTTGGATAGTCAACCACCCTCACATTATACTGAACATGATTGGGAGGTGGATGAATTGTTAGATGGTTGAATTGCATTCGCCTTACTATTCTTCTAGCATTTATTTTCCTTTCGCTTTTACTTTCAGTTTTCTTGAATGTGTGTATCGTGTTCCCCTTGTATCATGTGTTCCATGTTTTCTCTCTCATTGTACACTTCTTCTATTTTTACCTCTCTTTTGCTATATGTCGTGCCTTGCCTTTTTCTCTTTTTCTTTTGTGTTTTCCTTTTCGGGATGACACAAAGTGTAGAGATGCCCTATGTCTCTTCCATGTTGACCAAAAGGGTCCTTGTCTTTTTCAAATTTTTTTTGTGTTTTCCTTTTGGGGATGATGGAAAGCATTGAGACATCCTATGTCTCTTCCATGTTGACCCAATTGATCCCTTTGGCTTTTTACTTTATATTTTCTTGTGATTTTTCCTTTTGGGGATGACACAAGGAATTGAGACTGAAATGTCTCCTTCATGTTGACCCAAAAGCTTTTCCTTTTCCTTTTCATTATTATTTTTTTCTTGTGTTTTCTTTTGGGGAGGATGCAGAGCATTGAGACCGTAATGTCTCTTCCATTTTGACCGATAACGGACTTTACTTTTCTTTTGTCTTTTCTCTCTTTTTTTCATTCTTCTAGTTCTATGTGCTTTGGGGAATGATGATAGTTTCGAGCTCCTTACAAAACATTGCAGCAAAAAACATACTGACCCAAAATTCATAGATCCTTTATGTGTTTGGTGTGTTCCTTTCTGGGGGACAACTCCTTTTCTTTTGTTTTCCTTTTCGTTCACATGACGAAGCCTTACTTGGAAACATATGACTTGGCATAGGGATTTCTGAGCTAGCTCTCATGTCTTGATTTTCCTTTTTGCATTTTATTTCCTTTGCTACTTTAAAGTAATTGTTCATAGAACGATGTGTAGTAATTCCTTTAAAGTGGGGGGCATACATTACCATAATTCATTTATATGATGTGTTTGTCACTTTGTGGATGACATTGGGTGTGATGTCCTTCATAAGTGTGATCTATCTTAGCATATTACATTCGTCTTGGTGGCCTGATGTGACACACTGCATCCCCTAAGCTGTGAATATACCATTATTTGATTGATCCTCTCTTGGAGACATTAGAAATAATTTTCCCTAAGTGAATGACCTTGCATGAACTTAACAAGACTCCTTTGAACATATTTTCCATTTTACACTTTTAATTTTTTTTAACATTTTACATATTTTCCACCTTGTATAACACAACTTGCATGCATGTGGCACCTTGCTCTTTTTTCATGAGTTCTAAGAATATGAAACTTTTCTTATCTCATGAAGCAAAAACTGAAATTTTTCTTTGTGGCACCTTATTAAAGTTATCAGGAGGTATAACTTTGATATGGTAGAGCAGGGAGCCCACTCAGCAACATGACTTTTCCCATAGCCACCTTTGTGTTTTTGAGTGCATACCAACTAGCGTATGTATCTTACCTTATGGGTCTTCTCACCTGGTGGTGGACCACCGTGAGTTTTGTCGCCCCAAAGTGAGTATGCATTCTTCTTCTCACAATTAGCCTAGATCTAATCCACAACTAGTTGGAAAAATGATCAAAGCTTCATCTGATTCTCTCATTTCAACAATTGTGTGTTCCTTTGTTCTTATGCTTAGTTTTCCATGGGATCTTCATCCTGGGGGCTTGATCACCTCTCTTGATCATTGTATTCCATCTTGCTAACATAAGTGCATTTGAACCCTCCTCTCGATGTTCATGGCTACTTTAGTGTGAGTTTGAAGCAAGTCCATCCTCTCACTAAAGTCGGGGCTAAATGTGCCATAGAAAAATGGTCCCTTGTCATTATCATGGAATTTTAGGTCTTGTTTCATGATGTTTGGTCCATTTTGCTTTGATTTTATATTGTAATGTGGCTTGAACATGCATGTTTATGTACTAAAATTCAAATATTGACATCTTCTGAAGGTGTTGTGAAGTGTTGTAAAAAATTTCTACACTCTTCTAGAATCTATTTATTACAATTCATATAAAAATCACCTTTCTATCACTAAAAAATTCATATTTTGAAGTGTTGTAAAGTATTGTAACAAGAATTCACGCTTCTCTAGGCACAACTTCACTATATACACCTTTCTTATGCTTTATTTGACCCCTTTATGCCATTATAAGCTTTAATTAAGTGCATTTTTTAATATAAGCCTGACAAACAACATTAAATGTGACTTAATTCCTAACACCCATTTTCAAGTCCTAGGTGGGACCCACTCACCATGGGTGGTGAATGAGTCCCCCTTGGCTGCAAATTCATTTTTTTTTAAATTTCCTTTTAGGTTTTTATTCAAATTCACTTGATGTCAGCTTGTGATGAGGTATTAACGGGTTACTAAGGAAAAAGAATGTATAAATAAGTGTTTTTACATCTATTTCAACCCCCATTCATCAAGTTCACTCATTCACTTATTAGCTCAAGCATTCAAGCATCTTACAACATCAAATCAAGCACTATTCAAGCATTGTGGAGCATCCATTGATAAAACTTCAGATTTTCATCAATAAGGGTTTGGTAGTTGATAACATTTGCATGTTATTTGTTTATCATCCTCTTTCATTTCATTATTTCATTAAGGGTTTGATTACCAAAGTGGGCTTTGACCAAGGCAAACCCCTATTTGCTAACCCTTAACCATTTTCCCCCTCTTGCATGTGTGTTTGCAGACCTATGTATGTAGATTTAACAAGCATTTAGGTGATTAAAGATTGGTCAACAAGTCAACTAGGTGCTTCCAGTCAAATCATTCATATTTCAAGCTTGGGGAAGGTTTTATCTCTATTTCCCACAAAATTGACTTTGGCAACTCAACAAGCAAAAATTTCTAGATTTGGTATTGCAGAGTTGTCTCCTAATTTCTCAAAATTTTGGGAGAGGAATGATTCACCACCAATGGAAAATGAGTCCCACCTTAAGACTAAAAATCTATGTTTTGTTAAATTTTGGATCCTGATAGTCAAAAACTGGTTCTTGATAGTTTTCACCAATAGCAGGACTAATTCGCCACCCTAGGTGAATGAGTCCCATTATTGATTTTGAGTAATTTTAGATAGCATTCACACCATTCTAGATTCATCATATCTTTCCTAGGTGCACTCTAATTCAACCTTTCTCTTTTTGTTTTGCATTTTATTCATTCTTATTTCATTGTTTGCATATCACATTATGTTTTCCAACATAGCACTTAATTGCGTAAACCTTAGTTTTGCATTCATAATCAGTCATATAGATCACTTAATTGCACTTAGTTCATTCCATTTAGACATAATAATATCATAGATAACATAATTTGAATGAACCCCTTAGCATTTTTGGCCCTACCTTTTTCCTTTTAGTTGAAAAAACCTAGAAGAGCTAGAGAAGTGCATTGGTGCCAAAAATATATGGTTCACTTAGTTGTGTGTAGGAAGGATGTTTGGAGTATGGTCTTGACTATTGCATATGATTTGGTCCAATATTTTCTAAGCTTCTAACTTGCATTCCAACAATGTTTTTGTATGTCAAGATGTGAACAAGAACTATTCTATCTATTTGTTGAGTCAAAGTCCATTACCCTAGATACAACATCATCTTGGTTATCAATACCTTGATGCATCATGTCTATGTGTTATATCAAACAAAAATTAATGATATAAAATCCCAATCCTGAAGTGTGAGCACCCATCCTGCATTTCATCCTACATTCTTTTGCACTGTTCACCATCTCTAATAAAGTCTCGATGGATCATGGAATTGTTATATCTTTTTGAAGAAATCATCATCATCAATGGTTATTCATTCTTTATTCTTCTATCTTTTCTCCACACTAACCTAGTATCATGACACACAAAAATAACATCAATGCATCCACCTTGCATCCACAAATCATCATCATACATGCATCTCATAATCGTATCATAATCATAAAACATCCATCAGCATAATCATCCATATCATAATCTTTGCATATCATGTCATAAAATTTTCATTATCATCTAAGCTGTCATGATGAATAATATAGATTTGTTATTCTAAGCATCTTAAATATTTGAATATCATAAAAATTTTCATCCATACATCATCATCATAACATGCATAGAAAATATACTAAAGAAATGCATCCACATCATTTGCATCCATAACATCTGCATATCATTAATCATTTATTCATATTATATTGTGAAAAGATAATGAAAAAGAACATAAAAGTACATTCATCCATATCATGATTATCGTATATCACATAGGCATAAAATAAAGTACATCCATACATCATCCATAATCCATACATGAAATAAATTCAACACATCACATCATAAATCATTTGTATCTATATCATATATATATCAAAAAATGTGTCATGGTACAAAATATGGATTAGTGTATGTACATCGATGATAAGTACAATATCCACAAGGATATCAAAAAGGAGCCCATGAATTCATATTAGTATAAAGAATGGGGAAAAATAAAAATGTATCTATACATCAAAATGCTAGCCTTGGTGGCTGCTACCCTCTCCACCCTGCCACTCGGGCTGATCCTCGACATGAGGATGTGCATCACTATGTTGTGAAAAATCCAACTGATGAAGAGCCATTGGAACATCTTTGTGATAATGCTTCCTATATAGTATGCAACATCTGTAACAACCTCTCTGTACAACCTAGCCAAAACTATTTGACCATGCATGGCTGCTACCATCTGCTCAACCTACTGCGGCCTCACAACCTCCGGATCCCTCTCCCCAGTAATAGCCTATACTCTTTGTAAAGTTGCATCCCTCTTAGTTGTCACCTCAAACACCTACTATTGAGCTTGGTCTCGCTCAACAGTCACAACCAAAATTTGTTGGCGAGCCTGGTCTCGCTCACTTGTCAAAGCCTACACCTGTTGCTGCAACTGTTGTATCTGAGCATCTCATGGATCTGGTGGTGGTGCTGGTGCCACTAGTTTTTTCTACACTACTAGAGGCTACTGAGGAGGTTGTTATCCAACTGGAGGATCCCCTAGAACCTGTCCATCATGGCCATCCTAGCCTCCCTTTCCTCTGCCTCTAACACCTTTGCCTCATGACCTCCCTCTAGGAAGAGCACCTATTGGATCCATAAGTCTCCTCAGAGGGACAAACCATGTATCATAAGCTAGAGTGGTCTGTGCTATGGGTTGACCCTGATCATATGCCCAAGGCTGGGCAACCAACTAGCAAAACTCTCTATGGCCTCTGGTGCTGAAATTTTTTATCCCCAAGTTAGGACCTCTCTCGCTGATCTAGCGAAAATCACCCTACAGGCATCATCGGGCCTGTCCTATACATCACAAAACTGTCTGGCCACTCTATTAGGAGGGTACCGCTTGATCATGGTATGCTCTCGATCCTACATAGATTGGGTCTTTCGAGTGAAGAAAAGTTGTTGTACATTGTCGAACCAGGACAACATTTGAAGCCATGACCGCTAGTGGAAAATGGTCATATCATCTATCACCCATCTGAAGTATGAGAGCCCATACTATCATGTGTGCCTGAGTGTGATGCACCTCGATATCTCCATATGATGGGATCATCTGGCTCCACGTCCACCATCTATACAATCGGTTGAAGCATGACAATGTGCTCCCATGTCTATATATGAAGGAGAGTCACACCTACACCGAGGGCTCCTCCATCGTAGTAAAAAATTCATGCAAATCATGGTACAAGGAGGCCAACATCATGGGCCCCCATGCAAAAAGAGTCCTCCGGTACAACATCCACTGCCAAGCCAAACCCCATCCAGGACTAAAAACTAGCCATGTTTGTCTGGAGCCACAAAACCTAAAATGATGGTTGCAACAATGAATCTAAAGGTTGACATCTGACCTCTATGTGTCTCTAGGTTAATCTGCGAGTTGACCAATATAATTTGGTCAATATCCATCACCTCTAAATAGGCATCAAATCCAGCATCAGGATTGTAGATCATGTGATCACTGTGGATAGGAAATCATAATATCTACCATAGAACCTCCAAGGTCACTGTCGCCTCCCTCGTCATAAGGGGAAAGGATGAGGTCTCGTTGTGACATATCTCACACAACACTGTCATCATAGCCAAATGTGTCCTCACAACAGGTGCATATGCAATGTACCACAATCTGATCTCTCCCAGGTTCTCTTGGAATAACTCAGAAAGATCACCCAATCTCTCAAGTACTATTGGCTTGTGCTCCCTCGACATCAACAATGGGAAGACCTCCTACACCCACAAAGCACACAACGTCAGGAAATCATCAAAATTTGAAGTTATTTGGAATTTCTAGCTCAGAAATAAAAAATGCATCACTTTTTACAAATGCATTGATTTATTCAAAACTCAAACAATGACACCTGATGCATTTCAAATTTCAAATTGACAAATGCATCACCAGATAAGATGGCATCGCGATTTAGAATTTGACATGACCTAACCCTAACTTTCAAATCAACAAGTGCATCGTCGGATATGACTGTGTCACCATTTAAAATTTGAAACCCTAAATTCAAATCTGAAAAAGCATCACCCTAGACATATGCATCATTATATATCATTTGGGCATTGCCAATTGAAGTTCAAACGTTGCTATATAGCGACGCCACCAAATTCTGAATTATAACACCTAATAAATGCATCAAAATTTCAAATTTCAAATCAGGTTTCAAATCATATATCGGTGGTCCTACACCTAGAAGTTGTTGGAAATCACGAACTCGATCAGAGATGTGTCAGGGAAGCTCACAGCGCACCATTTCATCGAAGGGTCAAAGCTCAAATTTCAAGAATTCCTTAAGTGAGAATTCACAAATGAATTGAAAATTACCCCTCTTAGCATATTTAAGCTAGAAAATTAGCGTTTTTTGCCCTAATTTAACCTTTTTAATGGGGTTTATTATCATTTTCACCAATTTTGCTAATCTAGACCTAATTTTGCATTGTTTTTTGCATTTTTTCCATTATTCTTGCATCCCAAAATCTTTCTCGACCCTTGGGGAAAATTTTGAACCTTAATCAATAATTCAATCCAAAATTTGAAATTTCCACCTGATTTCTTGAGGGGGAAAGGAGTCAGTTTTATCCCTTTTTTAGGGAATTTTAAAAAATCAATTTATTTTTTTTGATTCGAGCATCATTTTTCATCTGAAGAGTGTTACTCTTTGAACCGAAGTAGCAGGTACCTCGCTTCAAAGGGGGGAAAAATGTAGACACTAAAAAATATCCTAATCGATGTCATACATTCGAAACAAATTTATTAACATAATTTCCTCTTTATCCATCCTCTTTTCACTTAATTGATTTAACTAGCCTAGCTAATTAATTAATTGCATCATTTTTTGTCCATTTGGCCTAATTAATTAAATTGGGTTAATTCATCTCTTTTCGCACTAACACTTCATCTAATTAAATTAAATAAATCAAAATATTTAATTTAATCTCCTAGGTCATCTTATTTAATTAAATAACCCTATCTTATTTAATTAAATATTATTTCATCACCCCTCCCCTATTTATTAAATCATCCAATTTAATAAATATCTTTTAATTCTTCTAATTCCCTAATTTCATAAATTAAACCTTGTTTAATTAGCAATTAAACCAACTTTCTTCTAACCAAAGGGAATATTCCCATGGAATATTCTTTATCCTTTTGGCACAATTAATTTTTTTTTAATTTGTAAAATCCCCTTTTCCCCACCCTAAAGGAATATTCTAAGGAATATTCTCTTTCCTCCAATCAACTCACTTAGCTTCAAATGCAAGTTAACCCTTTAACCTCTTTGGCAAGTTACCTTTGACTTGTTTGAGCAAGTCAAAAGTGTGTTTGTTTGAGGCAAGTGTGAGCCTTTGATTAACTTTCATCTTGCATTCTTAGGGTATGTGTAGGATCATCATGGAAAAAATAAGCCCTTAAGTGGTGAAAAATTCAGAAAAATCAAAGTTAAGAAACTTGACGTAAATCTTTGAATAGGTTATCTATATTGTTTCAAAAATATGTAAGAATAGACTCTGTAGAAAATTGAATGTAGTTTCTAAACTACTAGGTTCATTTAAAAAAAAATCTATTTGGTGAAAATTTGAAATTTCAATGCAATAGTACTTAAATTTCAGGGAAAAAATAAGAAGTAGATGTCTATCTGATCACCCTAACCAGAATAAAATGATAATATTGTTTTATAATATTTTATATATAAGTAGAGGATTGATGTCTCGATGTGATGCATATTTTTTTGTAATTTTTTCCAAGTAAATAATTAATTATGAATTTTTATTACAACTTTTAAAAATATAAAAACTCATGTCCACCACCTTAACTTGGTCAAAACTTCATGAAATTCATTTTTTTTAAATCCTATAGTATGCAAAGCATAGAATGTGACACATATTTCAAATTCAAAAATGTGATACCATTTGAAAGTTATAGAATTTTTTCAATCACCCTATCAATCAAGACTTTAGTTGTAATTCAAATAGAAAATGAATAATAATTATTTATTAAATTCAAATTAAAGCATAATTTATATTAGTGGAAAGATGAGAATCTCCTTTAAAAACCCTTTTCGTTTCATCAGTTTTGGGTAAAAAAAAAGTCGTTAGCCACATACCCTACACATACCCATCATATCGCAACTTTTTGGCCCATCATGATCCTTCACATACCCCTCATCCGTTGATGAGAATCCATGATCCATGCCTCTCATCACCTTCATCTTAAACCATTGATTAAGCTTTTTGATCTCAAATATCCATTCCTCATTTTCTGTCTTATAAATAGATCACTATTTGGAGACAAATGGATCCATCTTTTATTGCAAACTTATGTTGTTAAATTCACTCACATACTTGTTCATTTCTCACTCACTTTTTAGCTTGTTTTAGTTTATTTTCATTGCATATTAGCTTCAAGCTTCCATTAATGGCTTCCATGCATCCATCTTAGTTTGTAAATAAATTATGTTTTTCATCTTTCAACATAATTTTAGCTTAAATTGGCTTATATTAGCTTAAATTAGCTTAAATTAGCTTTAAAAAATTAGGGTTTTCATCTTTTAGCATCATTTTTACCGTAAATGAAGGTGTAAATTGTAATGATTCACAATCATCACCTATAAATTTAGATACGGGTTCTTCTTTTTGTTAGTTGGTCTCAATAGGTTCTATGTGAGATGTTGGAATCAATGTGTTCAGAGGACTTGTTCCTTTTTCAAGTTGTAAGAAACTTTTAGGATTGGGGTTTATTTCAACTTGATAAACTTTGTTGTTATAGACATATTTCATTATCCGATGAAGGGTCAAAGGCACCACATGCATCTAATGAATCCATGGTCTTCCCAAAAGAAGATTTTATGAGAGATCATAAGGCATGACATGAATAGGAGTTTGCAAAGTAGCCATTCTGATTGAAATAGGTAAGGTAATTACACCAAGCGGTTTCTTTCTGATATTTTCAAATCCTCTAATAGATAAATAATTAGGTTTGATTTGTGATTTATCCACACATAATCTATCAAGAATTTTCACACTGCACACATTAAGTGTAGAGCCATTGTCAGCAAGGGTCTGTTTGATGCCTATGTAGTTAAATTGGGCTATTATCATAAAGGCTTCATTTTTCTTTCTTAATTCTAATGGAGGGAGCTCATGTTGTTGGATGGTAATGTCTACATTAGATATATTCAATCCTTCTATTAGAGCTGCCACATCATTTGTACTAGGAGGAACCGCTATTTGTTATAATGTTGTTTGGAGCATAGTGTGATAGTTTGGTGAATTCTGAAGAAGGTCCCAAAGGGTTATCTTTGTAGGAGTATTCTTAATTTGTACAATAAGACCATACTCCCTAAGGTGTCAATTTAAGTTCTAAGGAGCAATAGGAAATATGTGATTCGGTAAAGGTAAGGGTGTTGGGATGGGTTGTTGTGATTGCAGATTATTTCTAGTGTAATGTGTGTGAGCAACATCATGTTTAGGTGGGTAAAGGGTAAACTTGGGTTTAGGTGGAGGTTGAGATTTATGTGAAGGTGGGTAAAGAACTAGTTGAGGTTGAATTACATTAACATCTTTTATTTTAGTTTTCTCACAACAAACCTTAGTGGATGGATCTTGTGAGATGAAGTCCTAAAGGGTTTCATCTAACATATCAAAGTCATCACTACTAAAAGGTTTGGGAGATAAGTTATCTTCAATTGGTTTAATTTTTTCATCACATACCTTAGTGGATGAACTTAGTGAGAGGAATCCCTAGAGAGCTTCATCTAACTTATCCAAGTCATCACTAATAAAAGGTTTGGATGATATAGTTTTTCTAAAGTGAAGCATTGTTTTTATTATTTCATTTGATGTTTCTAGTTTTCTATTTTCAATTTTTGATTAATGTGACCTAAATGAACTAGGAACTAATGCTGAAAATGAAAATTGTAAATATCTAATGCTATCCATAATTTCCATGAAAGTAAATGATGCTAGTTCTAATGATTAAAATGTAACAAAAAAAATTGAACTAAAATAGAAAAGTAACTGAGACAAATAACAACTTAAGAAACTAGGAATTGAATTCTAAAAATAAAGATGGAAAATGTGTAGTGGGACTAAGTCACCCAGGGTGGTGAATTAGTCCTAGTAGGGGTATTTATTAAGTTTTTCTAAATTTTTCGATGGATGCTTATGTGTTTTGTGCTGTAGAATGCAAATCTAAAGTGCAGATGCAAAACTTCACTATTGTTTAAGGAAATGAAGTACAATGATGCAAGCTTAAATGAGCTTTTCACTAATGCAAGTTTTAAAACCTTAGAATGCAAATTAAACAATGAAAAATGCAATGCAATGTTAATGTAGGCTATTCCTAGGATGTAAATGCACTTTAAATCAGAAATAGAATGTTCAAAATGAAGGTTCACCAAAATGAACCGCAAATTTTTGGGGATAAGCGATCTCTTGCACTTCTAGGCTTTTGCACCTAAAAGGAGAAAGGTATCCCACAAAAACTTAGGTGGTTCAGTCATGACTAATGCAAGTATGATTGAAATATTCCTAAATAGAATGCCCTAAATGTAAATAACTAATAAAAGAGGTGGATTATTAATGCAAAACTAAGGAAATGCAAGATGTTTGAAAACACATTGTGATATGAAGAAAGATAGTTTGAATGCAATATAAAGGAAGATAAAGAAGCCAAATAGAAAGAGTGCACTTGGAAACTAATAGAGACCTAGGTGAAGAATGTAGATGCTTCTGAAGTTCTATAAAATCTAATTTTCTAGCCAACTGGGACACGCCAAGCTGGGCGACTTAGTCCCAGATCAGGGTCTCTTCCCAGAAAGCAGTTTAAGGGAAATGGTATCTAGATCTGTAGAAACTTTTGAATTTTTTTTGCAATGGGACTAAGTTTCCAAGGATGGTGACTTAGTCCACTTTGACTTTACTAAAAATCTGAATGTGGAAACTGAAGCTCTCGGTCTGCCGTCTATTTTCTTACTGAAACCCAGATCTGATTCCGCAAAACCCCTACAAAATAGAATATAATTTGGTATCTAATGGGGGTTTTCCTTAGTCAAACCCATAGTTGGTATTTAAACCTTGAAAGAGATACTAAAATATGTTGTAAAACCCTAGCCCCAAGTGCATCTAAGACTAGGAAATCTGAAGCAAGATACAACCCTATTCTAACATGCAAGAATAAGATGCATAAATGAAACTAGAATGATGAAAGACTCATTCCAAGAGACCTAATTAACGTTAGAAATGAATCTTAACAACATAAAAACCTTCCTTAGGTTGAAACTAGAGAGCAATGAAAGATGGAATCACTTAGAAAACAAGTCCTTAGGCTCTGGTTGATGGCTAGTTGCATCTCCCCAACCTAGAATTCTTCATGATTCTCCATAGGAATCCATGATAAAAACTTTTCAATGTAATATCTTGGATAAAAAGTGAGCTTGAAGACCTGCAAAAACCATAGCTGTTTGCCCTAAAGCTTCAACTTTGTTGTACATAGACTAATGAATCTTCTTGTGAAAGATATCAAATCCTTGACTCTTGAATTTGTTTGTTGAAATGACTAAATGTTGTGAAAAATGACCTAAAAACTTATATTTGTAGGCACTCATATGTAATTATTCATTATTTTGACCTCACAGGTTGACATCCATCAAAAATTTGAATTAAGTCAGTGATTTTGCCACTCAAAATTGAAAAATCCCCCGAAAGGGACTGTCGCTACCTAGGGTGACTTAGTCCCACCAGAGGTTTTCGAGGTGGGTTTTCTAGAATTTGAATAATTTGAATATTATTTGTTAGTATTTGTATGATTTGTGAGTGGAATAAGCCTTAAGGTCCAAAATAATGAGTCTTAGGGGCCTATAAATAGAAAATTTAAGGAATGATAATGCAAGAATGCCTAAATAAGTCCAAATTAAGTGTGAAATTGCCTCTTTCTTCAAGAGTATACAATTTTTTGTGCTACACTACCAACACCACCAACACAACTTCAGAATCACAAGACCCGAAGCATAACTATGAAGAAACATGGAGCAAAAAAATTTCTCCCAAACACCTTTATAATGCACAGTCACACACTAGTGAACACAAATTCTACCGTATGATGATCCAACATACTATCTCTTGAATATAAAACATTTGAACACCTCTCACCAACATATCTAAATCACATAGGTAGATCTTCAACCTAGAAGAAATATGGTGAAAAATAAGAACATCTCTCTATAACCCAGAACAACACCACAACACACTATTTCCTCTTTTTATCAAATTTTATCAAAAGTACTTGGAAATCAAGGACCAGAGCCATATCCAAATCATCTTAAAAACAAAAACATCTATAGATAAAATCTTATCAAAGCAACACCATAGGTTAACACTAGTAACTTAACTAATGACAACATAATGCAACACATCAAAGCATAGACAACACCAATTATTCTTCTTCAACATCAATCTCCCTCAACACATATAGTTGACATCAATGACAACACAAGCTTGTTGGCATCAATGACAACACCAATCTGCTCATACTTGCAACAATCTCTCCCTTTTTATTGATGGCAACACATGATGTGAAAATCCATAAAAGACACAATAGATTCAAACATACTTGTTTCCTTTTCTCCTTTCTCTCTATTCACTCTCCCCCTTACATGACTCTCTATTCATATAACTTTCTATTCCCATTTATAGATAGAGTTTTTCACATGTTTCTTTCTCTCCCTAACAACTTTTTCCTTTTTCACATGACTCTCTCTCCTCCTTCGAAATCAATGGAAAAGGACATAATGTTTGTAGTGTTTTATTCTTTTCCTTTTTCATCAAACAACCTGCTTACAAATTCTCAATAACCTTTCCTTTACTTCTCTAAATACTTCCCCTTAGGATCACACACCAATCTATACCAAATTAGAAATGCTACTACCTACTCCACTTGAGAGGTAGCCACCAACATTACTCGAGGAAAAGAATGAATCTTGAGATCCACTAGATTGATGCATCTCCTAATGCATCTAGTTCAAATAAGGAGGGGTAATAACCCCCAAATTATTTGAGAGATAGTTAGAATTATCCTTAGGAAGAGCCTTAGTGAATATATTCACAATTTGATCCTTTGTAGGAGCATATTCAAGCTTCACTTCATTCTCAACAACCTTCTCTCTTAGAAAGTGATATTTGATTGAAATATGTTTTATCCTTGAATGCATTACTAGATCCTTTGAAATGTTTATTACACTTGTATTGTCACAAAAGATAGAAATAGGCTCATCATACACCACTCTAATGTCCTTCAATGTTTTCCTCATCCACAACACCTATGTGTAGCAAGATGTTGCTACAATGTACTCATCCTTTGCATTAGATAAAGAAAATAAATATTGTTTCTTACTTAGCCATCACACCAATCCACATCCATGAAAGAATTCACCACCACTTGTACTTTTTTTCATCCACACAATGAACCTAATTTGCATCTGTGTAAGCACTCAATGTGAAATTAGTATCCTTTGGACACCACAAGCCATGATCTAAAGTGTCATTCAGGTGTATGAATATCCTCTTTACTATTGCAACATGTGACTCTCTAGGATCTTCTTGAAATCTATCCACAAGACAGGTTGGATGCATGATATCTAGTCTAGTAGTAGTTAGATATAATAGTCCACCAATCATTGATCTGTACTTACTCTGATCAACCTTAGGGGATTCATCATTCTTGCTCAACTTTCAACTAGTAACCATAGGAGTAAATATTGGTTTGGATTCTTCCATTCAAAACTTCTTCAACATCTCTTTGACATACTTTGATTGTGAAATGAATATACGTTTGCTTGTTTGGTTGATTTGTAGCCCAAGGAAGAAATTCATCTCCCCAAACATAGACATCTCAAACTATTTCTACATCTCTTCTACAAACTTCTTGCTCAAAGCTTCATTGCATCCAAAAATTATGTCATAAACATACACAACTACAATCAAGATTTGATCTTTTTCAACCTTTAAGTAAGTATTAATACATGTAGTACCTTTATTGAATCCTTTCTATATCAAATACTTATCCAACCTTGCATACCAAGCTTTAGGAGCTTGCATCAATCCATATAATTCCTTCTTCAATTATCAAACCATATTAGGTTTATCTGATAATTAAAATTATTCTAATTGTTTCATGTATAATTCTTCTTCCAACTCTCCATTCAAGAAAGCAAACTTCACATCCATCAGATAAACTTAGAAATCCTTATGTGCTGGAAAAGCTAAAAAAATCTTGATAGCTTCAATTCTTCCCACTGGGGAAAATGTCTCTTCAAAATATATTCCTTCAACTTGTGAATAGCCTTTACACACAAGTGTTGCTTTATTCCTTACCAATTCTCCATTCTCATTCAATTTATTTTTGAACAACCAATTAGATCCAATTATGTTTTTGTTTATAGGTTTGGGACAAGTTCCCAAGGCTGATTTTTGCCAATTATGCTTTTGTTTGTAGTAGTTCCTCTTCCATAGCTTTCATCAAATGTTCATCTTTGCATGGATCAATCACTATTTTAGGTTCAACATCAGAAAGTAAACATAGATTTAGCTCTTCTTCAATAGATTTACTTCTTGTTAGTACACCTTTGTTCTTTTCTCCAATGATTTTTTCTTTAAAATGATTTCTCTACACATACTTAGGGGTTCTAGGAGTCTTTTCTAGAGCTTCTTCCTCTTCTTCAAATTATACTTCCTTTTCCTTAGCACACTTTTTCTTTACAATCAAGTTCATCTAATTCATATCCATCTATCACTATTGAGTTTCAAAAATCTTCATCAAACTTAACACTTTCCCTCTCAACAATCTTTCTCAATATTTTACTGTAGCACTGGTAGGATTTTATTTAATTAGAATATCCAAGGAAGATTCCTTCATCATATCTTGCATCAAACTTTCCAAAATATTCTTCATCTCTTCTGATATAACATTTTCTTCCAAACACTCTAAAGTATTTACTAGTAGGCATCCTTCCATACCTCAACTCATAGGGATTATTTGCACTCTTTTATTTTGCTTGAATTCTATTAAGTATGTAAAGAGCGGTATGAATTTCTTCTCTCTAGTAGACTTTTGGTTGGTTTTCTTATTTAAACATAGTCATTACAACTTCTTGAATAGTTATGTTTTTCCTATCAACCACTCCATTTTGCTGAGGAGTCCTAGGGATAGACAAGTTCCTCTTTATGCCATTATTCTCACAATACATGTTAAATTCATTGGAGGTGAACTCTCTACCTCTATCAAACCTCAAACATTTGATCTTCATGTTTCATTCTCAACCTTAACCTTAAATGCTTTAAATCTATCTATGGATTCATATTTTTCTCTATGAAAAGTAACCCATGTCATTCTTTTTTTTTGTTGCTATAGGGGTATCCTTGCAACCCAGCCCAACGTCCAAGGGGAGAGATGAGGTGGGACTAATCCCTTGTAGATGGGCATGACAACCCACAAGTCGGTCCACCGGTTAAGCCTACGAGCAGGAGTTGAACCCAAAACCAATGGAGAGAAAACCAATGGCCCAAGCCAAGTTCGCTACCCATGCAGGCTATAACCCATATCATTCTTGAATAATCATCAATAAAAAGAATGAAATACTTGTCACCTTGAAGAATTCTTAATCTTGTAGGACCATAAAGGTTTATATGCACCAATTCTAGTAATTCAAAATAAGATTGTTCTTTTCCTCTGAAAATTCTTGTTTTCTTTTCAACACTCAAGAGGTTATGTCTTAAACCTTTAACATAGTAAACATATTCAGTATTGTGATTTCCATCAAAACTGATTGAACCTATTCCACAAATATTAGCACCTGAATCATTACCAAATCTAACAAGTCCTCCATCATATTTTTTAAGTTAACCAAAATTACTCTTGTCTCCGAACATATGATTAGAGTAGCCACTATCAATGATCCAATAGTTCTTATCTTTTCTAGCATGAAAAGAAGATAGTAAAGTACCTTAAATCTTATCATTTCTCTCTGAAGAGCACTCTTTCATATATCTTTCAGAGTTAGCAGAAATTGATTGATCTTTTAAATCCATGAGCAAGAATTCATCATCATCATCTACATAATCAGATTCATCATAAAAAATACTTGCATCTTTTGTAACATATTATATTTTCTTAACTATCTTACCTTTGTTCTCCTTATTTTTGTCACTCACAACTCTATTTGGACATCTCAAAGCATAGTGACCTATATTTCCACAATTGAAAATTTTGAAAGGTAATTTACCTTTGTACTTGCCATTACCTCTTCTCATCCTTCTCACAAATTTAGCTTCCACATCATCAATATCTTCCTGACCTGGTTCTTCATTCTTCTCTATTTTTGTAGCCTTAAAAGTAGTCTCAAATTTTGCACCATTGTTAGTGCCAAACTCTCTCATCTTAAATGTAGTTAAAGAGAAATACAATTGATCTCTAGAATATTGCTCTAGATTGTGAGAATCCTCAGTAGCAACAAATTTATAACTGTAAGCTTTAGTAAGGGTTCTAAGAATTTTATTTACCACTTTTTTTTCTTTGACCTTTCCTCTAAGATCTTTGATGGAGCTGACCACTTCATCTATTCTCTACATATAGCTTGCAATGTTTTCATCTTTAGACATCTTCAAGTTCTCAAATGTGGTTTTCAAGTTCTACATCTTAGCTTGTTTGATCATATCATCTCCTTCATAGATAATTTCCAACTTATCCCAAATTTCTTTAGTAGTTTTTAGATCCATAACTTTCAATAATTCAAAATTTGCAAGACTATTCAAGAGAATAAACCTTGCTTTACCATTTTTTCATAGGCCTTATTCTCATCACTTGTGCTCAATCCACTTATACGTATGGCATATTGATTCTTCATTGATTGCCAGACATCATATCCAAGGTAAAAAAAATAGCCTTGTATATTTTCCTTCTAGGATGCATAGTTTTTGCCATCAAATATATGGATCCCCTTCTTATGTGCCATCTCAAGTCTACCTCTAGAAGTTAAGATTTTCTTCAAGGAACCCTGCTCTTATACCAATTTTTAAAATTTAGAAGAAAAATAAGAGTGGGGTGAATCAATTGTAACTTAAAACTTCAAAAACCTCATTAACATTAAAAACCAAATTCATTCATTAAACCTTTAAGCCTTTTATGATGAATTAGCATGAAAAGAAAATAACAAAAATTGAAACAACCTAACACCATACACAAGAGAACACCAGATTTATGTGGAAAACCCAAGGAAGGAAAAACCATGGTGAGTATTTGATGCAGAGTGGGGTGTTATTTTCTCACAAAACAACAATCCAAAGATTACCAAACAACTTTCAATGTCAAATCACATCAACTCCTCTTTTAGCAACATTCACACAAAACTGCCCTTGTAGCACTCATGACCTGGTTTTAGCCAATTTTCACCCAAAATCTCCAAATGACTCACCAAAAAAATAATGGATTTAGATACCCTTTTGGGACCTACACAACACATGTCAGACTCAACAACTCTTTTGGATCATATTTGACTTTCCATAGACCTAACATGGAAAAGGCTACACAATTAGCCCATTTTTACAAAGGGAGTCCCTTGTAACCACTTGGTTTTCGCAAAAAAACTCCAAAAAATCTTTATTCATGTTCCCAAACATCATATTTTCCAATTTATTTTCCACCCTAAGACTTCTACAATGCCAAACTTAAAAACCCTCCATTTATAAGCCAAAACCAAGGGTTTTGATGGAAATCTATATTATCACGCTTCTCCAATCATGAAAATGGATCAAATAGGTTTAAAAGGGTCTAAAAATGCACCCCACACTCTCACAAACTCAATTACATCCATAATTCGCAAAACCCTACTTGAAACCTCCATTATCACATAAAAAACTTCGTTGCCTAGCCTATGGCATCACTAAAAATTGGATGTTTTGACTCCCAAAGCATGCAAAACGTATTAGACATCTATTATAGCATTAAAAGTGTTATCCCACTAAAACATAGATTATTTATAGTAGGTGGGATGACTGTTTCACCATATTATCTTCAAAACAAGGGTTCCACTATTTTAAATCAGCAGTCACAGAAAATAAATAAAACATTTCACAAAATTGAGGGCTAGGCTCTCAAAATTGATCCTTTTGAAAGATAACTCATGCAAGTATGATGTTATACAAATTTTAGAGCTTTAGGAACCTGTATAGGTTCGTACATAGTAAGAAAAGTACAAAAAAGAAAAGAAATTATCCTAAAACTATTTGGATTTTATTGGAATTCACTTCAAAATGGAATCAACCAACCTTCATTTGAACCTCTTGAGGCCCTTAAATATTTGAAAACTCAAAACTACCCCTCAAACATTCATAACCACCTTTTGAACTTCAAATACTCTTCATATCCCCTCAAAGTGCATTTAAACAATATTACATTGTCAACTTTACACCTTAATGCAAGTTTTACATTTTGAACTCCAATGTTTTTAAAACACCTAAATATATTTCAAATGTTATTTTAGACCTTATTTGACATCAATAAAACTTTTAACACTCCCTGAAATGACCTAGAAACCTAAAAATTCACCTTATTAAATATCACCATAAAAAAATTTGAATTTGAAACATGGTTGTAGGTGCCCCTACAACAGTATTAACCTGTAATATAAGTAATATCAACACAAAACATAATAGGGACCATTGCTAGAAGGGATCACTACCCAAAGAAGAAAGGCTCATTCCCAAAAGACTCACTACCGAAATGGAAAAGAAGATAGAGAAGGAATGTTACACAAATAAAATAATCTTAATGCAACAAGTAAGGTCCACCGCAATGACTTCTACACAGGTGGTAGTCTCACTGAAGAATTGTAGCCACCTTCTGCTCACTACATCTAGTAAATTAACACTTGAAATCTTGCATTGATCTTCTCAATTTTGAACTCTAACAAACTACACTTCACATCATTTTGCATCAAAAATATCTATATTTCATTTATATTTTCCTCCAAAAACTTAACTCATGCTTATACCATCATCAACCTTGAAACCCTCTCCAAAGTTGGCTATGCACCCTAAATGTGCAAATTCAAATTAGGTCGGAACCAAAAAACTTTCGTGGCAGATAGAAGTGAATTTGGACCTCATTAAAACTTAATTGGGACCCAAATCAACAACACCACTCAACCATAGGCTACCGTAAACGATATTTATCCTTTGCATGTAGTGTAAACACTAGGTCAGCCATTACCCATGCAAACACCATTAAAATTTGAAGTAATCACTTCCTCAAACCCAAGGATGACTTGAAAACCAAAAAACACACTTGAACATGATCTAAAATATCCCTCAAACATCTTGAAATCCAACAAACTCCTTTGTAACAAATTTCACCTAAAAAATGTACAAACCAAGTACACTTAGACAACTCTCATATACATTGTTACTTGAAAAACTATCTTCTAAAGAACCAAACCTCAAATCCTCTTGACTGAGGTAAGCTACCAACACCATCAACACACCTTCAAAATAACAATACTTGAAGAATAATTATGGAGAAACGTGGAGTAGAAACATTTCTCCCAGACACCTCTACAATGCATAGTCACACACTGGTGAAGACAACTTCTACTGTACAATGATCCAACATAGCATCTCTTGAATATGAAACATAGAAAAGTTTAGGTTCACCAAAATGAAGTGATAACAAAAGGGGGTATGATGGACCTATTTCCCTAATTTCATTTAGGAAATGAGATCCACACAATGAAAGGACTATCAACCTTGAGGCGAGTCAAGTGAAAGTGTGAATCTACATATTTCCTTTTTATGCAAGGACAAGGATCCTGATTGAACAAAACATTGGCGAGAAAGATTAAAAATAGAAAAATAACTTAAAAATGAAACCTAAAACTTGGATTTAGAAGATTAAACTCAATTATGATGGAACCAAAAATCAAAATGTAGATCTAAGAAAGGGAAAATGAGGTGTACCAGTCACCAAAAGTGTTTTTTTAAAGCTTACTAAGGACCCATTCACCCTATGGAAAATGGGTCCTAGATAAGGTTCTGTAAAAATGGTTTTTTGGTTCTCTTTTCCCATTTCTACACTCCCAGATCCCTAATTTTCATAGTTGGACCACTGAAAAAAAATCTTGTAGGTGAGTTTTTGTGAAATTACAAAAATGATGACAACAAATGCAACTTTTGAAAAATTTTCAATTTTTCTGTCCAAGAGATCTTCCACCTAAAATCTACAAACAAAAATCAAGAGGAATCAATTTTTTATTGTTGGTGAATTGGGGTTTTCCTTGGTCAAACCCTATTTTGGTAATTAAAACTTGTAATGAAATGAAATTGCATGAATAAATTATGAATGAACAAAGTAATGTCACAACCCAAGAAACCCTTGTTTGAACCTTGGAATGTAGATTTGTAACTTGCATGAGATGGCTTCAATGGATGTGGATCTTGATCATGAAACTTAAGTTGAAACAATTCCTTTGGATGCATGAATGGATCTTGAACACTACATCAACATATTAGCTCAAATAAAATGCATAAATATGATATGTCCTAGTTTGCATGTGTTCAAACTCCAAGATCTACCTCAACTATTAATCCAATTGAAGGAACCAAGCTATGATATCTATTTTTAAACACTTAGAATACTGAAAGAGGGGGTGAATTGGTATTCACTAAATTTTATTAACTTCATCAACATAAAAATGCATTCAAAGCATCCCATTTAACTTGTAGAATTGGAAAGAAAAAATTAAAGAATGTATCACAATATTCAACACAAGAACATCATATTTACATGGAAAACCCTTGAAAGGGAAAAAATACAGTGAGGATTAGCTCACAATATATTATAACATATTACAATGGATTGAAAAATGATGGACTCACTCTCTTGAAAAAATGGATCACTACCACATGATCACTGCACAAAGGAATCACTATACAAAATAAAAAAGAGAGTAGAAGAATGGCTCACTGGTATATTTTAAATTGCTAACAATGCATCTCCAACATGTTGAAGATACAGTTCCAATTGAGCTCAAAAAAATAACTTGATACACTTCATACTTCACCACTATCACCTTTTTAACCTCACTCTACATCATGTCTCTAACACAATATTGTTTTCATCCTTCACACACTAAATAAACCTTCTATATATACTACAAACATCTGCAACATCAATTAGGTCAACCTAATTACATGAATTGTGTAACACCATGACCTTTCGGCCCAAAAATCCATCACACACGCCTTAAATAAGGAACCAAAATGTGTTCTTCACCAAAATAGGTTGGAATGATCTATAATTACTCCCATGATTCCACTCAAGTTTCAAAATTCAACTCCGCATGACCCCAAAACCCTTAGGTCCACACAACACAACAAAACTAGTGAAACAATAACTGAATAAGCCAAATGTTCATCCACAACACGACACACGAACCACCAAATTACTTGCCACTTGGATTGAATACACTTATACCATCCTCAAAAAATCTCTCAAGACCATACAATGTAATAATCATCCATGAAGGAATGCAGAGCATTCCAATATGCACTCTACACCTATTACTATACTTGTACTAAGCTCATTACTCTGTTATCAATATCTTTAGTTCTGGAAGACATGGAACTCTAAAACATTGAATATAGATACCTTAAATACATTCAATTATTACCTCAGAACTGAATGATAAGATGATGCAAAGTAAAGCAGTGTGGACCATAAAACTATTCCTCTATTGCATACTCTTCTAGTCTAGTACTCAGGAATTTTTCACCAAAACACTTGGTTTTCTCTAGACTTCTCTCATCTATGTACATTAAGATTCACCATAATTTCTTCAATGGGTTTCCATCAATGAAAAAACCATATACTATCATGTTATTGTTTCCAAAAATTTCATGCATTACCAAAGAGTCATTTTGAGGCTTCATAACATGTTAATAATGTTTCATAGAACTCACTATATCAGGATTTTCTACTATGATATTTTCTTCAAATAACTACTCTTCATCTTTGAGTTCAAATATATTGATCAAAATTTTATTAAAATCATCAAAATAATTTACTTGACTATAGCCTAGAGTGGCCATACCTTGGTACAACCAATCATAAGCAACTCCTTCAAGATGGAAGATTTCATATTGAATGGGAACTTTCTCCTTCATGGTATTGAGTGTGAAATGGGCCTACAACTCCTATAACCATGCTCTAGCAAAGATCTCATTTGATCCATCAAAATTTGGAGGTGAAAGTTTATTTATTAAGTGGTGGTGTGAATAAATGTCTTGTACCTAGTTAATTCACTTACTAGGGAATTAGGGTACATATTCACATATTAATTTTACTTAGGATTATAATATTACTTCTTGAAATCTTAGTTTTCATATCAATACTTTATCTTATCCTAGGTAGTTATGAGTTAGTTGTCTCATGTTATAGGATTAAGACACTTGTTATGATCTTGGATAATCCTATCTCTTGGATTTCCTTTATAAGAAAGGCCTTTTATGTAAATTCATATTCAACCAATATTCAATCTTGCATTTTAAAGCAAGTATTCTTACCATTTTATCTCTTGTGGAAGATATTTTTGTTTAGAAACTATTCCTACTAGTGTTGAGGAGTCACCATTAACTCCTACATGGTATTAGAGTTACAAGATTGCAGATTCATTCCTAGATCTAAGGGTTGTATGTTGGATTTAAGTTTTGGTTGGGTGAATTTTGGGGTTTCGAGGACCTAACAGTTGAATCTAGGGCATCAAATAAAGTTAGTTTTTTTTTTATCAAATTTTGTTGTATTTTCCCTGATCTATGAGGTTTCCAATTTGAGGGTTTCAATTGCATGATTTTGAAGTAGCTAAAATTTCAAGGTATTTTAGCCAAAATCAACCTTTCAATTGAGATCATAAGGCTTGAGAGACAAATTTTGGTATTAAATTTGACTATATTTGAAAAAGTTATTTTTGAGGCAAATTTTTTTCCCGTACAGGTCGTACAACCCCCCAAGTGGTAAAATATTTTATTATTTTTTGCAGAAAAAATTTAATAAAAAATTCTATATTATTTTGTATGAGCAAAAAATTCTACAAACTTTTGGTCATTTGCTAAAAAATTTATGGGTGTTTTATATAAAATTCCTAGACAAATATTATTCTCTACGCATGCTTGCATCGGGTCTACATATTGATGGTATGATGGGTTGTTTTATTTAATTATCACAAGATTAATTATTTAAAATATTATTTTCACATCAGCTATGGTGACTAGTTCAAAATTATTTTTTTATATTAAAAAATTTTGTTTTAAACCGAGCAAGTATTTTTGGGCTGACAGTGTGGCCACTACCCATTTCCCACTCACCACCTTGTCGTCGCATAGGAAGAAATTATTTAGATTATTTTAAAATGTGCTTTCAGCAAGAGGTCACATGGTGTGACCTATTTTTAGCCCCAGGCGCTTAGTTTTTTCACCCATTTAGTTCGTCGAGCACTTGATGTGTCCCCAAAGCCCTAAAATAGGAATTTTATTAAAATTTTCATCTTTTGATCCAATAGGCCAATATTTTGAAACAAAATATTGTCAAAATCCTAGTTCTATGATTTTTCTAGTGGGGTAGGTTATTTTTCAAAAAAATTCTGCTTGATGACAGTAATTGTTGATTAAAGTCATATCTTGTATTTTGGCTCTCGATCTCACAACTTTTTGCCATGATCTCTAATTTTTATGATTCTTGTGGCATGGGAAAGGTATTAAGTAGCTATATCTAGCCATTGATGTACTTTTTCCTACTCATATCCTAGGTACATTATGATTTATTTTTTCCCAATGGGTATACTAGAGGATACTTGGATGTTTTGATAGTTGCGAGGGTGTTGTTTTCATCAATGTACTTCATTTAAACATCATTATATATATTGATCTAATATTTTATCATTTAAGAAGTGTATTATCATTGTAATCATAGGTTATGCAACTAATCCTTCTATAATAGTTCTAACAAAGGATAATTGAGTCATGGAAAAAAGGCATCATAACACATTTGAGCTGGCTTAATCCCTTGCCTCATCTTTTTGGACACATTATTGAGCCAGAAACAACCTTTAAGAAATATGTTTGGGGCAATAGAAATGACCATATCATAGGATTGATTGGTTGTACCTTCAGTCCAATCATCTTCAAAGGGACATGACATACATTTTTAGGAATCTCCTTCCCACACATAGTTTGGACCAATATTTGGGAGATGTTTTGTGATTCACATAGGTCTTCATTCCCAAATGATCCTTCTTCAGATTGCCTCATTCTAGTTGATGACATTAAAAACATAGCCTATGATGATGACACCTTAGAGGAGTTTTAATATGATGCAAAACTTGAGCACCCTGATGATCCAAATAATTTTCCTACAACTCTTGCTTCTCTAGTTGAGAGCACACATTCATCTTCTATTAATGGTTTATTGAGTACTTCTCATGGTTCATTAGATCAGGTATCTATTTTTCTTCCTAATTGGTATTCCTACCTATCAAAAATTTCTTCTTTATTTATGGATTCTCACATTTAAGATTTGTAAAACCAATTGGAGGGTTTGTCTCTCCTATTTGATGATAGCTATGGTTCGACTATTTTCACTTCATCTTTGTCTTTGGAGTTAGTTTAAGATCAGTTTCCATTTGTTCCTAATTTTTCATAGTTTTTTGTGATTGGGAATGTACCTGATTGGATTGTGGAATCATCATCTAAGAACTTGGCAACACATGAGAAAATTTTAGAGACAAAATCTACATACATATGGATTCCACTTGCTACCAATTCCTATCCAAAATGGGGATCATTCCTGCATTTGTACTTGTTGTATCTTCTTCCCAAGGGGAGAAACATTACTTTTGGGAATTGGATTATGTTTTCTCTTCATACATTAGCCATATTTGCAGGAGATTGCATATTGTGGTGGGGATATCTTGTCTCTCTATTTACCTCTTATGGGGGGGTCATTGATTGTATATAAATGATGAATGTAGTCCTTAGGGGTATCATTGAGTCCTCCATACAACATCTTTCTTTGTTTTTATCCCTATTTTGGACAAGATTTTCTTCCCATTGGGTTTTCTCATTTTCTCCATTTATGAGATATTTCATTTTAAATTATAAATGGGTACTTAACATGGCCTAGTAGCTAGGAACCATCTTCATAGTCATTTTTCATAGTGTGAATAATAATATTCTCACACCGAAACTAGATTAAAATACACAAAAAATCAACACAAAATTCATACAAAGTTCTAGATAGAAAAATACATGTATAAATATTTAAATGACATCAATATATGCTACTCATAATGGAAATATAATTTGATGCTAAAGAAAATACACTATTCACTCCTAACTACACCAAACTCCTACAATGAAATTGGAATAAAGAACACAAATAGAAAGCTTTAAGCATAATAACCATATTTGAATGAAATTGCACTTGGAGACCCATGTAACCACTATATTTGAGCCTTAGTACCCCTAGTTTATCAGCCATAGAGATTCATCCTTCATCGGTTTACTAGCCTTTGAATAATCATCACAACCTGTGAGAGAAAACAATGTATAAAATGAAAACCCAACTCAAAAGACAAGCAATAATATATCCAACCACTTCCAACACCAATTTTAGGTGCCCAAAGCCTACAAACAATAGATGTAAACTTGAATTTGAAAGTTTGTAACTCTCATCAACAAGAATAGGTCACCATTATGTTTGTAACTCCCATTACCAAGAGAAAAATATCAAATTTTACTGTTGACATGCTTTAATATAAACCCATGCCCAAGTTGGTCCCAAAAACATAATTTATGAATATTCATAATTTTTTCACCCTATAATAATTTAATTAATTCACTTTTAAAATCTAATTTTCTTGGTTCATTCATAGGTCCTAACTTGCAACCTAGGAAACCCAGTTTTCTAAAAATAGTGAATGCTATTTTTAGAAATCGGGACATGATGTCTATCCACTTATGAACTTATGGCCATCAAAAGAGGATGGGTGGATTTTTCCAACAATTTTTAACACCCAACATGAGAAGGTCCATGGAGTAACAATTTTGTAGCTCTTGTGATGGTACATGGATTAAGTCACCATGTTGCTAGCATGGGTGGTAAGTCTTTACAAATTTGTGTGCATCATGTTCCATTGCCATTCAGTAATAACTAATTCATATAAATTTTTAAACTAGTGTAGGACCACTAGAATGGGCTCCATGGATTCATTCATGGAATTCACATAAAGTAGTTTGAGATTATTTTATGTCTAAGCACCTCAAAAGGGTTCCTTCAAAGTTCCTTTGATAAAATGTACCACCCAACAATATAAAGCGATAATATTTATGGATGAATGAATATGGTTGTGAAGTGGAGACATTTTAGGGAATGATTTATCCATAGAGTTAATTGTAAATATTTTGATACTATGGTAAATTACGACCAAGAATGTCATGTGCTAGTTTGAATTTAGGGATATCATTAGCATGGATGAGTATTTGTTCTACCAAGAATTCATATTGCTAGATAATTTGAGGCATATCCAATACAGATCCAATTGTTACCATGTCATGAAATATTTTATTACTTAAATGAGGTACCTGGTCAAATTGTATTTATATGAAAGATTACTTAAAACTATCCACCATGCACTTATAGGGAAATAATTTATCATCTTTTTTCTAATATCCATCATTTACTTGCATGATGAATAACTAGGAGTCTCCATAGACTTGTAATTTTGTGATTTTTCCTTAGATACCTAACTTAAGTCCTATAATCAATGCCTCATATTTTCTAGTATTATTTTTGCAAGGAAAGGAAATGTAATACATAGGAATTCAATCACCTTGAGGGGTGACAAATAGTATTCCTATCCCCAAACCATGTTTTCTAAAGGATCCATCAAAATATAAATTCCGCCATTTACTTTTGTTTAGAGAAAATATGTCCTCACCTAGGAATTATGTCAAGAGTGGATGGTTATCCATTAAAGTATCATATGTAGGTTGATCCAAAATCACTTTTTTATTTTATAGTCTTTCTATCCATGTACTCAATATCAAACTCACTAAGGATCATAATCTATTTTTCCTTATGACCGGCGAGGGTGGCTTTAGAGAGAGAATATTTGAGTGGATCAAATTTAGAAAAGATTTATGTCTTGTGGTTAATCATGTAATGTCATAAAAAATTTCTATAGAACAAAAATAGAAGGAATTCTCTTTCAATTGGAGTGTAATTTATTTCATAGCCTACTAAAGTGCAAGATATGTAGTATACTATTCTCTCTTTTCCTTTTTCATCATGTTTTTCTAGTAATTCCCCTTGTGCTACTATGGTAGTTGATGTGTCGAGTAGGAGAGGTTTATTTAGATTAGGATATATGAGAACTAGTGGTGCAAAAAGATAATCCTTGAGATGTTAAAAATCTTGTTGGAAACTATTGTCTCACTTGAAGTTGACATTTTTTTTATAAGAAGTGTGAAAATGATTGGCACTTGGATCTAAGTTAGGCTATGAATTGCCTACTTCCCTATAGCTTCCCATGAAGGCTACACAAATACTTTATATTCCTAGGTGGAAGCATTTATAGTATTGATTTTACTTTAGCTAGATTAACTTTTATACCTCTTTGAGATATGATGAACCCAAGGAGTTTTCGAGATGTAACTCCAAATACACATTTCCTAGAATTGAAACATAATTGGTATTTTTACAAATAGTTAAATATTTTCTCTAGCATTTGTACATGGTTAGCTCTTACATTTTATTTTCTTGAAATATCAACTATATATGTTCAATGATCCCATGAATCATAGGATGAGATATTATAGTCATGACTCTTTGGTATGTAGCCCTTGTATTCTTGAGGAAAAAAAACATTTCATGATAACAAAAGGTTCCCCATTGGGTGTTGAAGGTTGTTTTATGTTGATCTTCATCTGATATACTTATTTTACTGTATTCTAAGAATCCATGCATGAGTGACAACATTTCATTTCTCATTGTTAGCTCCATAATGATATCAATGTTATGGGGTGGGAAATCATCCTTTGGGTATGCCTTGTTGATATAGGAAGTTTTTGCATGCATTGATGCACCCAATGCATTGGAAATCTAGTACTATATTATATATTCATTCATGAAAATAAATTGGATGAATGACTCCAACCTCAAGGAGTTTTATAATCCTTATTTCACTAAGAGAACAATTTATGGATGCATTTTTTCTTATTTTGTAAATGAATCCTTTATCAACCAAAAATATTTATTTTCTTGTAGTTTAGTTTGTATCTATCTCAAAATATTCTTCTACATTCTATAATTGTATCATTTCTTAGCTCATGCAGTAGTATATTGGTTCTAAAAGAGTTCATCTATGACCTATCTAGATTTCAAGTGTTTTAAATTCATTTATAGAAAGTTATCACTTTTAGAATTTCACCATCAATTCTCCAACAAAGCATTCAGGGCCTAGCTGGCTCAAATTGGGTGTGTGGAAAATGTTTTAAAATATGGAGATCTTAATGGGACATCCTTCAAATAATTTGAGGTCTAGGGGAACTTTCTTAGAGAGCCATAATTCAATTCATTTATTGATGGGTTAACTTTTCATGTTTAGGGTTGACCTACATGTTTGATCTTGCATTGGGATTTTAAACCCTTGAGGCTGATGGAGATCATAATTAGAGATGGAGATTTATATTGAATATCATTTTTAATTCATCAGGAAGTAGTTAATCAGTAGTTCACGAGTTAGGAATTAGATAATTTGATCCAACCTTCTGGGTTGTGGAAAGTAATAAGGCCTTGTGCCAATTGCAATATTTTTAATGCCCTTGTAGTAGGTGTGTGAGCCCTATTTATTTTGCATATGAGGCATGTAATACATGTAAGATTGCAAGTTGTCTAAACAAATGATAATTCATGTTTATTGAGCATTTATTGTGTTATTTCTGTTGTGTTGAAGTCTAGGCTACATGGTTGGACAATCCTTTCTGGACCCTCCTTTTGTGATTGTAAAAAGTGGTATTAGAGGGATGTTGTAAGTTTCATGAGGTAATTACTTCTAGTGGATAGATGATTGACTTGAGGTAGACTACATGAGGTTTTAGCACAACACCAATTGTGTGGTAGTTGAAACCCTTGTAGCTAAATCATTGAATTGAGGTAGTTGCACCAGATTTGAGGGGATAGATGCTACCAAGAAGAGTAATTTCTATGGTGAATGTTGCTGGAAGAATGAAAAAAATGCTAGAGATGATGAGAGAAATGAGATTCTAGTTAGAGTTTGTGGGGGGGAGACTGAAGAATAGGTCTAAACCCTAGACACCTATATGAAAGTGATGATCATGAATTATATCATGCTATAAATAAGAATGAAGAAAAACTAGAAGAAGAGGAAGAATATTCAAATCAGGTAAAGATATTAAAAGGTATTTCAAAGATTGGTAAGAGACCTTAGATTGAAATTCAAAATTATGTAGGAAATTTAAACCCTAAGGAATTGATTGATTGGATCAATGATATGGAAGAATACTTTGAGTATGAATAAATTTAAGATCGAGAAAGAATGATATTTACAAAAAATAAGTGAAAATTACATGTTTCTATTTGGTGGAAAAAGTTCAATTGGATATGAATAGAAGAGGAAAGGAGAAAATTAAAAAATGGGCTAGGATGGTGACAAAGTTGAAGAATAAATTTATACCTAAGACAAAAGGAGAAGTCTATGAAGGAGTATATTGAATAATTCTACAAGATGATCATTAGAATTGGACATAGTGAATAAATTAAAGAGACTCAAGTTTTGCAGTACACCAATGGACTAAGACTAAACATCCAGGAAGAGTTGAGCCTAGTGAAGATGACAAAAATTGAGAAATTATATTGATTTGCATTGAAGGTAGAAAAAAAGCTAAACAAGAAGTTTGAAAAAAGAAACCAAAGTGAAAGAGGAAGATTCAAGAGAAGCTTATCATAATCTAGAGAGAGAAGACCATATGAAAAGCAAAAAGGATGGAAAACCCTCACAGTGAAGAGAATGAAAACAATTCATACTGCAGAGGAAGAGAAGATATAGATTTCTACCACAATGATAGAGGAGGTCATAATTCCTATTTTAGTGATGGATATAGGAGAGAAGAAGAAATATCTAAGAAGAGACCACTCATAGGAACCTGTTTCATTTGTGACAATGAAGGACACAAAGCACTAGAATATCATCAGGGAAATATCAATAAGATAATTGAGAATACCAGAAGAAAATCTTATGTAGATGAAGGACCTATTGGATCCCATAGTTTAGTTGGGAACCCATAGAAATATGAATCATTCATAATGAGGATATCTTTGATGCATGAATAAGTGACTGAGGAACAACCACAAAGGAATAATTTATTCAAAACAAGGTGTAAATCTAGAGGAAAGGTATGTAAGTTATCATTGACAATGGTAGTAATGATAATTTAATTTCAAAATAGATGGTAACCAAGTTGAATTTGAAGAGGTTGAAACATCCAAATCCCTATAAGATAGCATGGATTTGGGATGAACATAATATCTTGGTAAGCAAGAAGTATTTGGTTAAATCTCATATAAGATCATATAATGATAAAGTGTTGTGTGATATTATCCCCATGGATGCATGCAATTTACTATTAGGAAGGCCATGACAATATGATAGAAAGGAAATTCATGAAAAAAGGAAGAATACCTATAATGTGACTCTAAATGGCAAGAGAACTATATTAATACCTTTGGGAGAAGAGGACAAAAAGGAAGCTTGTAGCACTACAAGACTATGTTTGGTAGATGGAAGAAACTTTTTGGAAGGATTGAGACATTATAACATATGCTTTGTATTGATTCCAAAGAGTGTAGTAGTCTGAGATAGAGAATTCCACTGCAAAGGATGGAGAACCATCACAGACTAAAGTAGTAGAACTGTTGGTCCAAAGTATGAAGATATCATATCAGAGAATGTACTGGATGGACTTCCACTAGCTTGGAGCATCAATCATCATATTGATCTAATACTTGAAGAATTTTTCTAAACAAAGTAGCACATAGGATGAAACTTGTAGAGAATGCAGAGCTAAATAGACAAATACAAGAGTTGTTGAAGGAATTGATCATAGAAAGCTTAAGCCCATGTGTGGTACCTACTTTACTAGCACCAAAGAAAGATGGAGAGTAGAGAATATGTACAGACTCAAGAGCAATGAGTAGGATCATTGCCAAGTATAGATTCCAATTTCCAAGAATTGATGACATCATGGACTATTTGAGTGGAGAAAAGTATTTCACAAAGATTGACCTAAAGAGTGGATATCATCAAAATCATAATTAGAAGGATTGTATGACTGGTTAGTGATGCCTTTTGGATTTATCAATACACCTAGCACTTTCACGAGGTTGATAAACGATGTATTGAATCAATTCTTGGGTAAGTTTTTTATTGTTTATTTGGATGATATTCTAATTTTCAATAAGGCCAAAAAAGAATATTTGTGACACATCAGATAAGTACTATAGATACTAAGAGAGGATAAGTTGATAAAAATCAAGAATTGTAGCTTTATGCATATAGAGTTGGTGTACTTGGGTTTTCTCATTTTTGTTGAAGGATTGAACATGGACCCTAAAAATGTTAGAGCAATTTTTGAGTGCCCTACACTAGTGAAGATTGGGGAGGTAAAGATCATTTCATGGATTGGAAATTTTCTACCATAAATTCATTAGGAGATTTATTAGCATTTTCACACTCGTGAAAAAAAAATGAGAGGAGATAAGAAGGACTTTAAGTGGATGCTTGGAGCACAAAGAAGATTTGAATTGATGAAGGAAAAGATGACAAAGAAAACAGCGTTAGCATTACCTTATTTTGATAAATTATTTCAAGTTGATTGTGATGCTAGTTTAAATGCAATAGGAGTAGTGTTGAGTTAAGAAGGAATACCAATAGATTATTTTAGGGAGAAATTGAATGATTTATGAAGGAGGTATTTAGTTTGTAATTAAGAAAACTATGCCCTAATTCAAGCCTTAAAGAAGCAGATACATTATCTATTTCCTAAGGAGCTTGTGTTGTATATTGATCATCAAGCCTTGTAGTATTTGAATAGTCAAAGTAAGTTGAACTAGAGACATATGATATGGGTTGAATTACTATAGAGTTATACATTTGTGTTGAAGCATAGGGGTGGTAAGTTAAATAAAGTTGCAAATGCATTGGGTAGAAGAAGGAATTGGTTGACAAGAATGATCGTAGAAGTATTGGGTTTTGAAGAACTAAAAAATATGTATGAGGATGATCCATATTTTTTTGAAGGATAGAAAGCATGTAAGGAACCTGTTGTGATAGATAGGAGTGAATGGCTAGATTATTTCATTCAAGAAGATATGTTGTTCAAAGAAAATCACTTGTGTACTCTAAGGAGTTCAATGAGGGATAATTTTACTAAGGAAATGCATATTGGAGTACTAGAAGGACATTTTGGGATGGATAAGATAGTAGCTTTAGTGCATGAAATCTATTTTTGGCCACAAATATATAAGGACGTCAAGAACTATGTTCAAATTTTCTGAATTTTTCAAGTAGTAAAAGAGAGTAGTCAAAATATTGGATTTTATAAACCTTTGAAAATATTGGAGATACCTTTAGAAGATATAAGAATGGATTTCATATTGGGATTACAAAGAACACAAAGATGTTATGATTATATAATGGTAGTAGTGGACAAATTTTCTAAGATGGCACATTTTGTTCTGTTCAAGAACACTAATCATGTTGTTCATGTTGTTGACTTAATTTTCAAGGAGATTGTGAGATTACATGGATTATCAAAGAGAATAGTTTTAGATAGGGAAACCAAGTTCATTTGCTACTTTTGGAAGATATTGTGGAATAATATGAAGATAGATCTGAATTTTAGTTCAACATATCACCCATAAATATATGGGAAAATATAGGTAGTAAATAGGAGTTTGGATAACTTACTAAGATGTTTGGTAAGAAATTGGGACATAGTTATACCACAAGTAGAGTTTTCATATAATAATTTAGTAAACTGGAGCATAGGGAAGACACCATTTTGATATTGTGACATGGATACATCCAATAGGAATTGTGGAGATCAAAGACATTAGAATGGAGAATAGGAGTAGTGTAGAAGTAGAAGAATTTTTAAGATTCATGAAACATTGCATGATTAGGTTAAAAATCACTTGGATGACATGAATAACAAGTATAAGGAGAAGGAAGAAAAGGAGACATAAATAATTTTCAGTTCATGAAAAATTTATGGTATATCTCAAGGAGGAATGGTTTCTAGTAGGAACATACAATAAGCTGAAGAGGAGGAAGTTTGGACCATGTAAAATTCTCTAGTAGTTTTATTCAAGAAATGAATATGAAGTGGAGTTATCAGAAGCACTTGGTATATCACTTATTTTTAATATTATAGACATCTATGAGTATCATGAAGGACAGTCGAGTGGGAGTAGAAAATAAATATGAATGGAGAAGCAATTACCACATCAACCACTAGAGTAGATTAAGTAGATCTTGAATATAAGAATTGGAAAGAGAAAAAGAAACAATCAGTACAAGGAGACCTCAAAAAATGGAAGGGTAGATTAGTGGAGGATTCATTGTGAGTTTCTCAGGCTAAGGTGGAACAATTTGGTTTTCCTTTATCCCTTAGAAAGTGAGGGACTCACTTTTCTTCCAAACATGGGTGTTTGATGTGGGAGTATCCTTGGTTGTAAAGAAATCTTGCTTCAACCAAAAATAAATTATTTTCTTGGAGTTTAGTCTATAGTTGTCTCAATAGTTTCTTCTACATTCTATAGTTGCATCATTTCTTAGCTCACAAAACAAGATATTGGTTCTACATGAGGTAATCTATGACCTATCTATATTTTAGGTTTCATTTTCATTTACCATGTGTTATCGCTCTTAGAATTTCACTATCAATTCTTTGACAAAGAATTTAGGGCCTAGATAGCTCACGTTGGGTTCTTAGACCTTGTTTTGAGACATGTGTAGCTTAATGGGACATCATTCAAGGAATTTACGGTCTAGGGGAAATTTTTCTTGTAAATCCACAATTCATTTTGTTTATCGATGGGTAACAATTACATGTTTGGAGGCCACTACACGTTTGACCTTGCATTGGGTTTGTAAACCATTGAGGATAATGTATATCATAATTCGAGCTAGAGATTCATATTTAAGATCATTTTTAATTCATTAGGAAGCAATTAATCAATAGTTCATGAGTTATGAATTAGATAATTTGATCTAGCCTTCTAGGTTGTGGAATGTAATTTAAGGACTTCTTCCAATTGTAATATCTTGAATGCCCTTGTGGAAAGCTTGTGAGACCTAGTTATTTTTCATATGAGGCATGTGATGTCTATAATATTGCAAGTTTTTTGAATCAATGATAATTCATCTTTACCAATGCACTTCTCTAGCTCTTCTAGGGGTTTTCACCTAAAAGGAGAGAGGTAGGGCCCAAAATGCTAAGGGGTTCATTCAAATTATGTTATGTAGGATGCTATTTAGGCTAAATGAGATGATTTAAATGAAACTAAGCTATGAAATTGGTCAAATATGAATGCAAAACCTAAGAAGCAAGTGATGTTTGAAAACACATTGTGTTATGCAACAATGAGCTAGAAATGAATGCAAAACTTAACAAAAATGAATCAAACTGAAAGTGTGCACTTGGAATGTTGAAGGAGACTTGAAATGACATTTGAAATGTTTTTGATGTTGGTTTTTAGGCCTGGAGGGACCCATTCACCATTTTGGGTGAATTAGTCCTAGTTCTGCAAAACTGAGCTGGAACCTATTTCTACCAAAAGGGTACTTAAACTGTAGAAAAATAAAAATTGACCCTAAAGTGGGAATCATTCACAACCCATGGCGAATAAGTCCACTTCATAATTTCTAGATTTTCAAAATTGGATTTTGGAGCTTCCGATCTGCACTTTCACTTCCTATAGGTGTCCACTTCTGAAACTTTGATTTACGGGTCTGAAAATGATATTTTGTTGATATTTTGACTTGATGGATGAAGAGAAGAATTTACCAACCTTGAAAATTGATATTCAATTATTTACAAGCTTCTAAGAGTCTTAAAAATGTAAACATACAATACAAGAGAGAGAGATGTTAAATGTTAGGGCATGGGGGTTTTCCTTGGTCAAACCCTTTTTAGGTAATTAAACCAAAATGATGATATAAAGTAATGAAACATGTAATAATTGATTTTATTACCTTTTCATTATTATTTTATCTTGAATTTTTGTAACAATGGAGGAAGATTCAGCCCTTGAATGTCCTTAGAAGCTTTCTTAATGACTTGCAATGACAAAACTCTAAGTTGCTTGACTTGAGATGAAAGATTGGTGGATGAATAATGAATAATGAATGTGAATTAGGTTAATGAATGTGAAAATGAGTTAAAATATCTATATTTATAGACAATTCATCTATTTTACCCATTAATACCTCATCACAGGCCAACATGAAGCAATATTAAACTCAAATTTAACTTTTTTCCAGCTCAAAGGTCAAAATTGAGCCAAATGGGACTCATTCACCACACATGGTGAATGGGTCCTACTTGGATGGGAATGATTCATCATGCATGAGGAATGGGTCCCACAGGGGCCAATTTGATATCTTAGATGCCAAGAGATAAGGAAATAAGGTCTAAAATGTAACTTTGTGAGGTATTTGATCAATTTGAGCCTTGGGATGGACAATGTGGGTTAATATATTACTATTAGTGATGATGTGAATGTAAAATAGGGCTTGGAACATAGAAATCAATGTTAGAGTGTGATTAAATACATGTTACAACACTAAAATGAGATCCACATAGCCCAGGAAGGCACAAGAACCAATGTGAATGTGCAAGACACATTACAACACTAGTTTAATATTAAGTTTATTTTAAAATACTTCTATATTGATGTAATAATGTTATTAAGCACATTTTATAATGTTGAAATAGGGAGAAATAGGTTAATTAAGTATAGAAAAGCGTGAAAGTATCTTATAAGACTTTACAACACCTTTACAAGACATCAATAAAAGCATGTTATTTGATTTGCAAGGGTCCAAGACCTGGTGTGGATGCATAAAATGCCTTAAAACTCCTAAATCAAGGCCTCATTAAGTCCAATTAATTCCATGTCAAGGAAAGGGTACTTTTTTCTACAACACATTTAGCCCCCACTTTAGTGAGAGGATGAACTTGCTTCAAATTCACACTAAAGTAGACGTTCAAGAGAGATCCAAATGTACAGATGTAGATGAAAAGGAATGAAAAAGATAAAATGCGGTGCCACAAGCCCCTAGGATCGAAGATTCTAAGTCAAACCATCAAGATACAAAATCATGCAATGGCAAGAACTAGAAGAGAAGAAAAATGGGGTGGAAAAGATGTACCCACTTTGGGGCAATAAAAAATTTGGTCGTCTGCACAGTGAGAATTCCACAACATACTCACTCAAGGGCCACAAAACTTTTGGTTTTCCGTAGGGTGAGAAATCCCAAAAGGTGAGAAACATACACTAGTTGGTATGTACTCACAAACACAAAGGTGGCTATGGGTAAATTTGTGCCTTTGAATGGGCTTCCTACTCAACCATATCAAATTTATATCTCCTGATAACTTTAATAAGGCACCACAAAGGAAAAATGGTTTTCGAGCTCTATGAGATAAGAAAAACTTTCTATTCTTGACACTCATAGACATTGTTAATGCAAGATAGTGTAAGGATTGTTCAAAGGTATTTTTCTTTTTCCGTGCAAGGTCTCATCTTAGGGGACATTGTTCTTAGCGTCTCCAAGAGAGGATAAGTGCAAAATGGTCTCATCCTAAACAACATTATATCTAATGTTTCCAAGAGGGGAAATCGCAAGAAAAGAAAATCACACAATGAAATGTGAGTCGTAATGTATGCCCCCACTTTAAAGTAGTTGCAAGTACCCATACTATGAGTAATTGATTTAAAGTAGAAGAAGACATGAGAGTTTAGTCAGAAAGACCTATGCCAAATCATATGTTTTTGGTAAGCTAGTTCATGAAAAAGAGAAGTATGTCATATGCGAGCCAGCTTAAGGCATGTCATCCACATTGCAAGCTTGCTCTTATGTATTCATGAAAGGTTAACGACTAGCTAAAGGAGGCAACCACAAGTGACACACAAGTACAAGGCTATCAAACCTCTTTCCCCCACTTAGTGCAGGACAAATCTGAGCCAAAATGATTGATGAAATGCATGCTAGAGTGAAAATCAATAGAAATTAGAGGTATTAGGTTCCCCCACATAGGGAAGCATACCAAACTCCTGAAAATGTTGGATTTTACAACTCAAAGCCTTACATTCATTAGTGGAGTGACCATGAACTCTATGATAGGTGTAGTATGAATTCTTGTAATAACATTTTATGGATCCACACTAGGTCTTAGACCCTTGAAAATCGAATAAAATGCTTTTATCGATGTCTTGTAAAGGTGTTGTAAGGTCTTGTAAGGTACTTTCACACTTTTCTAGACTTAATTAACCTATTTCTCCCTATTTCAACATTATAAAATGTGTTTAATAATATCAAAATTAATGTTAAACTAGTGTTGTAATGTGTCTTGCACATTCACATTGGTTCATGTGCCTTCCTAGGTTATGTGGACCTCATTTTAGTGTTGTAAAGTGTATTTAATCACACTTTCACATTGATTTATGTGTCTCAAGACCTATTTTACATTCACATCATCACTAATAGTCCTATATTAACCCATATTGTGCATCCTAAGGCTCAAATTGATCAAATACCTAACAAAGTTTCATTAAAGACCTTATTTCCTTATCTCTTGGCATTTGAGCTATCAAATTGGCCCCTATGGGACCCATTTTCCATGCATGGTGAATCAGTCCCATCTAGGTGGGACCCATTCACCATGTGTGGCGAATGAGTCCATTTGGCTCAATTTTGACCTTTGAGCGGGAAAAAAGTAAAATTTGACTTTAATATTGCTTCATTTTAGCCTGTGATGAGGTATTAATGGGTAAGTGAATTTCCTATAAATATAGATATTTTAACACATTTTCACATTCATTAACCTAATTTAGATCCATTCTTCATTATTCATCCACCAATCTTTCATCTCAAGTCAAGCAACTTAGGGTTTTGTAATTGCAAGTCATTAAGAAAGCTTCTAAGGACATTCAAGGGTTGAATGTTCCTCCATTGTTATAGAAATTCAAGATCAAATAATTATGAAAAGGTAATAAACTCCATTATTACATATTTCATTACTTTATTTCATCACTTTGGATTAATTACCTAAAAGGGGTTTGACCAAGGAAAACCCCCATGCCCTAACATTCAACATCTCTCTCTCTCTCTTGTCTTGTGTGTTTCTAGATTTAAGAATCTTAGAAGCTTGGAAATCATTGAAGATCAAGTTGCAAGGTTACTCAAGTGTTCTCTTCATCCATCAAGTCAAAATATGAATAAAATCTCATTTTTAGACTTGTAAATTAGAGTTTTGGAAGTGGACACCTGTAGGAAGTCAAAGTGCAGATCGAAAGCTCCAGAATCCACTTTTGAAAATCTAGAAATTAAAAAGTGGACTCATTCACCATGGGTGGAAAATAAGTCCCACTTCAGGGTCAATTTTTAGTTTTCTGCATTTTTAAGTACCCTTTTGGTAGAAATAGGTTCTCGCTCAATTTTGCAGAACTAAGACTAATTTTCCCAGAATGGCGAATGAGTCCCTCCAAGCCTAAAACCCAACATCAAAAGCATTTCAAATTTCATTTCTAGTCTCCTTCAACATTCTAGGTGCATGCTTTTAGTTTGATTCATTTTTGTTAAGTTTCTCATTCATTTCTAGCTCATTGTTGCATAACATAATGTGTTTTCAAACATCACTTGCTTCTGAGGTTTTGCATTCATATTCGATCAATTTCATAGATTATTTGTATTTAAATCATCTCATTTATCCTAAATAACATCCTAAATAAGATAATTTGAATGAACCCCTTAGCATTTTTGGCCCTACCTCTCTCTTTTTAGGTGAAAACACTAGAAGAGCTAGAGAAGTGCACTGGTGCCAAAAATATATGGTTCACCAAGGTTTGACATGTGGTATCTATGATAGCTACTTTAACTTGTGAGTGGTTATAACTAATGAAAATTCAAAATATTGGAAGGGTCAAGGATCTGCAAGAATGGTGAATTCACTACCATTGTAGGAAAATTTGATGCATTAATGGAAGGTGGATGGGATGGCTTGTATGACATTAATCCATGGTCTCCCAAGATGTATATTGTACAAGAGATCATTATCCTTTTCCTTTATATCCCATATTTTTTAACAAGCCATTGCCCTTAAGATACATTTCTATTTTAAAATGAGATAAATTCTCATCTTTATCCTTGTATAGCCATGAAGAAATGACATCACTGATATCTTCTTTATCTAGGAGCCCTATTTTTTATAAATTTTAAAAGGTTTCCTCTGATTCTACCTTTAATGCCTTGTAGTAATCGCAAAACCAAGGTGAGAGTGAGAGTTATCCTAGATAGAAGGAATTTTGTAGTCCATGCTCTCCACATCCCCTGTCAATAATCTTGATCTTTATTTAAGAAATGGTTTGTGAGGTGGTTGTTGTTTTTAATGTAGAGGGGTCTCTGTAAGATGAAGTGGATGCAACATGATTAATTACAAAATGGTGTGAGTGGTTATAACTAACTTACCAAAATTCAAAATATTGGAAGGGTTGATGATCTTCTAGAATGGTGAATTCACTACCATTATAGGAAAATTTGATGCATTGATGGTAGGTAGATGGGATGGTTTGTATAACAGTATTCCATGGTCACCCAAGATGTATATTGTACATGAGATCGATATCCAAGGTTTGACATGTGGTCTCTATGATAGTTGGTTTAACTTGTGAGTGGTTATAAATAACTTACCGAAATTCAAAATATTGGAAGGGTTGAGGATCTGATAGAATGGTGAATTCATTACCATTGTAGGAAAATTTGATGCATTGATGGTAGGTGCATGGGATGGCCTATATGACATTAATCCATGGTCACCCAAGATGTATATTGTACGTGAGATTGATATCCAAGGTTTGAAATGTGGTCTCTATGATAGCTAGTTTAACTTGTTAAACTAGCTATCATAGAGATGACATAAGATGTATATTGTATAGAAGATCAATATCCTTTACCTTTATATCTCATATTTTTTAACAAGCCATGGCCCTTAAGATATGTTTCTATTTTAAAATGAGATAACTTCTCATCTTTATCCTTGTATAGCCATAAAGAAATGCCATCACTGATATCTTCTTTATCTAGGAGCCCTAATTTTTTGAATTTTGAAAAGGTTGCCTCTGATTCTACCTTTAATGTCTTGTGCTAATCATAGGACCAAGGTGAGAGTGGGAGCTATCCTACATAGAAGGAATTGTGTAGTCCATACTCTCCACATCCCCTATCAATAATATTGATCTTTATTTAAGAAATGGTTTGTGAGGTAGTTGTTGTTTTTAATGTAGAGGGATCTATGTAAGATGAAGTGGATGCAACATAATTAATTACACAATGGTGTGAGTGGTTATAACTAACATACCAAAATTCAAAATATTGGAAGGGTTGAGGATATTTTAGAATGGTGAATTCACTACCATTGTAGGAAAATTTGATGCATTGATGGTAGGTGGATGGGATGGCTTGTATGACATTAATCCATGGTCACCCAAGATGTATATTATACATGAGATCAATATCCAAGGTTTGGCATGTGGTCTCTATGATATCTAGTTTAACTTGTATGGGTAGTTGTATGGTACCCTCAGATTCTCATTCAACATCATCATAATCTTTAATACTTATTTTCTTTTGATGGTCATTGATGCTTTTAAAATAGCCTAATTTACTAATTAATTTTAAAATACATGAATTGAGACTAGATCCATCATGTATGAATACTTTTCTAATGGTGTGTCTATTGATAAGTGTTACAATATGAAGTTATTTATAATGGGGGATGATTGTATGCAAATCTTTATTTGTGATGGAGAGGTGATGCATAAAGGAATGATGCTCAACTATGTCTTGGAATTGGTTAATGTTGATATTGTTGGGTGTGTGTGATTCTTTATAGTATTTTTCAAAGATTTCCTTATAAATGGGTGATGTATAAAGTAACTAAAAGATATAAATTCAAGTTAGAGTCTTTCCAATAGAGTCAAGGATGTTGTATTTAGTACATGTGGAAGGAGATGAGGAAAAAGAGGATCCTTGAATTGTCACTTAGCAATTGGTATCTTTGATGGTAATGGTAGCTAGATGATCATGATTTTATTCAATGTGGCCAATGATTTAGTCATGAGATTGGGTTTGGATGGTGTTGTGTAATTGTATGGTACTGCATTATGGGACTTAGATGTTTTTCATTCATTATTTTCTTGAAAGGGTTTTGTGTATATTCCCAATTATTTATTAGGAGAGTTACTAAATTGGTCTTCAATGGTTATCTCTCCTCTATAAATAAGGTATTTTATGAGATTTATTAACTTCATTTATCTGTGTAATGACCTTTGAAATTATAGTATTCAAAATATTCATTATCTTTAACCATACGATTTTGGGTTGACTTTCATAAAAATGTTTAGTCATTATAAATTTTATGAGGTTAGCTTGAGAAAGCTTATGAAATATAACTTCAATTAGTTCTCCTAAAGGGGTTTACTTGTGTTTCAACTAATTATTTTGTCTAAGTTTTCCTTGGGGATAGTGATAGTGTTGGATACATTTTTATTTTGCAGTATGTTTTGATCCTTAGATGGTGTAGATTGGATGTGTTGTATGTGTTTTCTATAGGTTACATCATCATTTCCAACATTTTTTTAGACCAAAATCTAGTTTTTTAATTAGATTGATTATTATGTTCCTTGTGGTATTTATAAATTTTAACTAGTCCCTTAGAAATTAAAGACTTTCCAATGGTTATGCCTTTATCAATGATCTTGTAAAAAGAGTGAACACATTGTAATTGTAGGTGAAAAACTATTTCCAAATTTAGATTTTTGATAAAGATGTTCACCAATTATTTTTTAGGGATGTGACCATGGGACGAAGGTGAGAGTGGGACTTATCCTACATAGAAGGAATTGTGAGTCCATACTCTCCACATCCCTTGTCAATAATCTTGATCTTTATTTCAAAAAATGGTTTGTGAGTTGGATGCATTTTTTAATGTAGAGGGGTCTATGTAAGATGAAGACGTGGATGCAATATCACTAATTGGAAAATGGTGTGAGTGGTTTTAACAAACTTACCAAAATTTACAAATATTGGAAGGGTTGAGGATCTACTAAAATGTTGACTTCACTACCATTGTAGGAAAATTTGATGCATTGATGGTAGGTTGATGGGATGGCTTGAATTCCATGAATCCATGGTCACCCAAGAAGGATATTGTATAGGAGATCAAGATACAAAATTTGACATGTGGTCTGCATGATAGTTGGTTCAAATTGTATGGGTAGTTTTATGGTACCCTCATATAGACACCTAAATTTGACCACTCCCATATGGTCAAATTCACCCTTGCATTCCTTTGTCCCACACCCCTTCTCCATATTAATTAAAAAAATTATTATTTGATTAATATTTCCTTTCAGCCTAATGTCCCTATGGTGTTTAATTAATCAATTGGATACCTTATCTTATTCATTTCTAAATTAAATAAATAGACCAATTTATTTAATTTAGTCATTATCCAAAAAGAATTAAATCAATTTTTAATTCATTATCTTCTCTCTCCTCATGCCACATCCACCATAATCCTCTTCAATCAATATTAACTTAATTAATCTATGATTAGGATGTGCACACCCCTAATCATCATTAGGGTCACATCCTCCATAATATCCCACTTGCCTCTAATATGTCATTAGTCTGCCTAATCCCACATTTGAACAACCTTAATCACCTAATTAAACTAACCTAATCTTCATGCAATTTATGGAATGTGTCCTTAGTCAACTTCAATTAAATGTTTTCTCTATTTGGAGAAGGCATCCCCTTCCCTATGTGAATTTTTAATTCACATTTATTCCTCCAAGGAATTTTAATTAATTTTAAATTCCTTCTCCCATCCCCATGAGGATTTGTGAGGAAATTTTAATTCCTCACATGTCCTCTCAAGCCACATGTGGAAAAGTACCTCCTTTATAAGGAGATCTTGTCCCTTCCCAAGGCACACAAAGGTACCTTCATTTCATCTCCATCATCCCTTCCTTTCCATGTCATATGCCACATGTTAGCTTTTGAGGGCTTGTGAGTTCTCAACTCACCCTAGCCCTTGATCTCCTCCATGATGGCTCAATCATAGCCCTCCATTGCTTTAGAGGAACTGCCCCTAAAAATGGTGGAAATGTCTCCGTTTGCAAGAATCCACAATCTAGCAATCAAGAATTCAAGCACACATAGCAATTTTCAAGCATTGAAACCATCCACCACTGTCACAACCATCTTTGAACCTTAATCTTGCATCCATTCCAATATCCACTTGCAACATTGCATTCCTCATCCTCATAGCATCATTTCAAGCAGCATTTAGGTATATTTTGATAACAAAGGAGCATACATTCCAAACATCCAAAGGGACAATGAAAGAAACCAATTTGAACAAGGTAAAAGGTTCATTTTATTGTGCTTTGGTTAAATTTAACTAGACCTAATGGGTATGTGAAGGATCATCATGGAAAAAACATGCCCTTGAGTGGCAATAAAATCAAAAAAATCGAAGTTAGGCAACTTGACGTAAAAATTTGAATAACTTATCTATATTATTTGAAAAATATGTAAGAATATAATTTGTATCAAATTGAATTTAGTTTCTAAACTACTAGGTTTGTTTAAAAAAAAATCTATTTGATGAAAATTTGAAATTTCAATGCAGTAGTACTTAAATTTCAAGGAAAAAATAAGAAGTAGTTGTTTGTTTGACCACCCTAACCACAATAAAATGATAATATTTTTTTATAATATTTTAGATATAAGTAGAGGACTCATGTCCCGATGTGATGCATATTTTTTTGTAATTTTTTTCCAAGTAAATAATTAATTATGATTTTTTTATTACAACTTAAAAAGAAAAAACTCGTATGTCTAACCAACTTAACTAGGTCAAAACATCATGAAATTCAATTTTTATTTTTTTAATCTTATAGTATGTGAAGCATAGAATGTGACGCATGTTTTGGATTCAAAAAATGTGATACTATTTGAAAGCTATAGATGTTTTTCAACCAGTCTATCAATTAGGACTTTAGTCGTAATTAGAATAGAAAATGAATAATAATTACTTATTAAATTCAAAGTAAAGCATAATTTATATTGGTGGAATTATGATAATCTCCTTTAAAAACACTTTTCATTTCATCAATTTTGGATTAAAAAAAAGTTGTTAGCCACATACCCATCATATTGCCACTTTTTGGCCCATCATGATCCTGCACATACCCTAATCTAAGTGTTTGTTTTGTGTTTTTCCTTGTTGCATTTAGTTAGTTTTACAACTTACAGTAGGTAAAACACATTGCACACATTTTTGGAATTCTTGGTGGGACCCACGTCCTAGGTCTACTATACTTTTGCTTGTTGTTTGAATTTTTGAAGGTTCATATTTTACCCGTAGGGGTGATTCCACCCCCGAAGGGTGAATTTGCTGGACATAGAGGTGGATTTGCACTGAGAATAGGAAAAAATCATTTTCACCCTTCTATGAAAGGGGAAAACTTGCAACCACTGATCCCAACCACTTACTACAGAGGTAAATACACAGATGACTACCTAAACAAGTGAAATTGCTAGAGATAGAGGCGAACTTGCACTAGTTATAGAGGCAAAATCACATACAACTCTTCATCCAAAAAGAAAAAATGATCCCATCTCTTCATAAAAATGGGTGATCCTGCATCACTAACAAGGGCGATTTCATCTCATGTAGAGGAAAATTTGTGGTAATCCAGAACATGTAATCTTTCGATTTGAGCTACAATTTGATTTCTCTTTTGGATACTAATTAGTTGACTTGTTTTCCAGTGATCGTGGCATTTAACTAACAATTTGTACAACTTGTCTCACATGTTTGAAAAATGCTAGAGATCGAAACTACTAACTCATTTTCTGCAGGACAATTGGCTGAGGACCCTTAGTTTAGCTTTGTTTGTGTGTCTTTTTTCCATACTAATTTAAGCACACACAGATTAATTAAAGGGTCAATTAAATTTTTTGCTATGTTTGGGAGAAAATTGTTGATGTATCCACTCCCCTTGCACCTTTCGGTGATTTGGGTGGTGAGAAATCACAATTTTTTCAAGTCCAGTCCAATCTACCCAAGAAGTGCTAGTGCATCTAAGCTCTCCCCTTGCACTATGTACGAGCCTAGGGACTAGCTGAAACATCTAGTATTTCCTTCCCTTAGTGAGAATTTCTTGGGGTTTCATCACTTGGGGGAAAATCTCAACCATTTGTTATCAGTGGGGTATATAAAGGGGGGAGAACTAAAGTTGTACCCTAATCCAGTCATGTCATGACTAGCGAAGCATCAAAGCTAGGGTAATACCTAGATAAGACATGGAGGGTTTGTTTGAGTTTACAGTACCTCACCAGGCTCTTGATCCACACTTATGATGGTCTGGTGTTCACAATTGTGCATCATGTACCTTAACATATATAGCGGATGCACGAGATATCCTTGTTCTTCCTAGATAGAGACCCATGTTTTAGTTGTGGCTTGGTGTAGTGTAGGGGATGCACACATTACCTCAAAGTTACCCACCACATACTCCCTTGGGTTGAGATAGAAATATTTATGGTGGACTATGATAGTCTCTAAGAGAGAGTGTGAAGGTGAGCCCATGGCATATGTTGATGACCCTATGCCACTGAATCACTAACTATCTACCTTCGTGAGGAATGGTGATCTAGAGAACCACCTCAGTATCATGAAGTATTAACCTTGGGGTGTCCCCTCAAGGTGGTGGGCCTACATCAAGTTTGTAAACCCATAATACTAATTTTAGGATTGTGTTGCTTGGTGTGTTTTCTTGTGCGATACCAATGCTTGTCATTAGTCTGAGTTAGTCCAGCCATTCTTCTTTTTGTTTGCTATGTTTTCATCCTTTTTCATCATTTTCCCTACCCTCAGTGGCAATTTTTCTTCTCATAGGGGTCAAATTATATTATGGATAGGTGATCTTGCCCTAAAAGGGGTGATTATGTGTCTTGAGTCCATTCTAGGTCATCCTTTAGGCGAACCCATCCTTGTTAGGGGAAAATTTTCCTATGGGTCCCTTAGTTAGGCAACCCCGTGTCTATCTGTTCCCAGAATAGGTGATCCTTTCATCCTTTTAGGTGAGTCTTAGTCTGGTCTGTGTCATCTTTGTCTGCATGTTCCCTTAGAACAAGAGATCCTGTCATCCTTTTAGGTGAATCCAAGTCTGGTCCATGTCATCCCCGTCCACTTGTTCCCTTAGAAAAAGTGATCCTGTCATCCTTTTAGGTGAATCTAAGTCTGGATTATGTCAGCCCCAGCCGCCTGTTCTCCCGAATAGACAATCCTGTTGTCTTTAGCAATGATCCTACTTCTCATTTGTCTCTCCCTTTTCTATACATCCTTTAGAATAGGCGAACCTACTAACTACGAGGCTGATCCTGTGTCTAGTTTGTACCATCACTATCCATATAGTTCAAGACATAGGTGGTTCTATTTAACTAATAGGTGAACCCGTCATAGGGGTTTTTAATCCTATCCATACATCTCAAGATAAAGGTGATCCTGATCCATATATAGGTGATATCATGTCCCATTCCCACCTATTTCTTTTTGGCATCCAAAGATATAGGAAATTATGTGAGCTCGAGAGGAAAACCCTTCTATTAGATAGGTGAACTTGCTTGACATAGGGGAAATCCCACTCACGTTAAGATAGGTGATCCCATTACTTGGTCAGGCGATCTTGTCACACAAAGAGGCATATGTGTGTCCCATACAAAAATATTGAGAGTTAATCCTTTGGACCACTAAAAGCTTGTTGTTTCAAAGTCTAATTTTGTGATCGAAAAAAATTTATCACCATCCTTCTGCTCGTAATCGTGATTTTATTTCTTCTATATTTTTCAAAAGTTGTCAAATCATATAAGTGCATCTTAAAACATCCCTAAACTACATATCCATTGTCGATCTATCAATCTAAATCCTTTGAACTTTTTTTTTAGGGATTTTGATCCAATTGGGTTAGGTAACTGACTCTAATCATCATCACTTATGCTCACTTAGGATTGTCATCTGTCTTGAGTTAGTAATCCTTCACGACCTAATCAATCTCCTCTCATCCTGAGGTAGATTTTAGACCTTGATCATCCTTTTATAATCCAAATTCAATCATCAATGTTGTACATTATCAAATCAAGCCCATGAACTTAGTTTAGAGTTAATGTCATCCAATCCAATCAATCAATCAATCCTATCAATCATCTAATCCAATCAATAAACCCAATTGAATCCAATCCATTCAGTCATCTAGATCATCCCATCAATTATTTAATTAATTATTCTATCATCTTAGGAATTCTTTAGTCCTCATCTAGATCATCATTTAAGTGCATCCTAAGGCATGGTGTCATCCTAGTCATCTAGCCATTTTTCATTTTCATAACCCTTACCCAATCACAAGTAAAGAAGTTCATTGAACAACAATAATCCCAAGGTGCTCAGCCTCATATCCTCAGGATCAGCCCACCAATGGTGGCTCATCACAATCTAACACTGAGATCCACAATCAATCCCCTCTTGATGAAAGGATGGTTAGCCAACCCAAACTCACGGTCGACAAATATCTTAGAAATCCCACTAATGTGAAAATGATGGATTTCCGTCTTGATGAGTGTGGGGATAAAATCCTTGAAACACTACTCCTAAAAGGTGTCAAGCCACCGTTGGGGTTTGACTTATCAAAATATGTCAACATTACACCTCCTACACCCCCTGTGGCACAAGATCCTCAAAATTATTAGAATGATCTAGGAAATTCATACATCCCCCAAGGTCCACCACAAGATGGTTGGTACCAACCTGGATTTGGCAATGTTGTGCTTTATCAAATTCTCCCCACCCGCGTCCCTATTTTAGTCATGGGTGAAACACCTGATCCTAACATTCCTCAAGACCATGATCCTAACAATCCTCTTCGTCTTGGCATGCTGCAAGGACCTCCCAATTTGCAAAGAATGAACATCCCACAAGGTCCACTAAATCCAAAAAGTGTGAATGTCCCACAAGTTTCAACTCCTATACCATCCACACCACCTCTCCCACTGAACTAATCAGGTCAACTTTTAGATAATATTGGGGGCAATCCTTTCACTCTGCAACCTCCACCTCCTAGTTCCACACCCACATCAAAGTTACTGCCACCTCCATTTACATCCCAACAACCACCTCAAGGAAATATCTCATCCTTGCATTAGCCTTAGGGTAACCCACAACAAACACCACCATTGTAACTGCCTCACCAACAATCACCACAACAACCCCTATCACAACCTTCATAGTATAGCCAAATTCCTTTGCAACCATCACATCACACAGAAATTCCACAACATCAACAACCCCCTTTTCACCAACTACAGGTTAATCCATTATAACCTCCTCATCAATTGTGAGCCCCTCCCCAACAACAACCACCATATTATCAACAAACTCCTCAACATTCACAAATCCCACCTTATTTGCAACCACCCCAAAACTTCCAAATCCCATCTCGACCTCCTTAACAACAACCACCATCTCATCAAAAACCTCCTGAACATTCACAAATCTTGACACAATCACAAAAATTCTCCCAAAAAATGCCAAAAAAACCTGTTGCCCAATACCTATACCACCCACAAAATGCGTATTATGCACACACCACCACATCCTACCCCAATCCCAATTATTCTTACTATAATCCACAAAAATACCAACAATAGTTTTCTTACACAAATCCCCAACAATTGAAACAAAATATCTACTACCAATAGTCCAATCCTTAACAACCTCCTTATGCCTCCCAACAAAAAACTACTTACAATTACCAATCCAACCCATATTACTCCCAACAACAATCATCATATCAGCAAGGTCCCTCCTCCTCATCTTATCAAGCCCTGCCATCATACCAACAAGCTTATGCCAATCCTTAATCCATGTATCCTAATCAATATAACCAAACCCCATCCTATCTAGCTCCATCCTCATATGGCAAGTCCATCCCTCCTTTGCCTCAATCTCATCAACAATATCTCACATATGATCAGTCCAATCCAGCAGGTCCTTCCACCTTAGCACTTGTCAATAAAGAGTGGGAAGAGATAAAAGTTGCTCTCAAAGACCTGCAAGCAGGGACATCAAAGAAGTCCTTCAAATTTGAAGAGATTTTCCCTTATCTGTTTGATCCCTCCATCTTACTCATTCCCTTTCCTAATCATTTCAAGATGCCTAAATTTGATAAGTATAAGGTAAGGGGAGATCCTAGGAACCATTTGGAAGAATTTTACACACATTTTTAGGAGGTCATGCAAAATGATAACTACCTCCTGCAATTGTTCCCTAGTAGTCTAATGGGGCAATCTCTAGATTGGTTCATGGGTATTCCAAAGGGATTCATTTCTTCCTTTGTGTATCTGCCAGAATTTTTTTTTGCCAAATTCTCCTTTAATATGGAGAAGGATGTTGATACCCTAGATTTCCTGAAAGATAGCCAACGTGAGGGAGAAACATTTGTAAGTTATGTGCAAAGGTGGTAAGCCTTGGATAGTCGACTAAAATCCCACCTCAGTGAGAAGGACTTGGTAACCATCTTTGTTGCCAATTCCTACCTTGAACTGGCTCATAACCTATGCCTTAATTGTATCACCACCTTTGTAGAGTTCATTGAGAAGGGAACTATCATTAAGAGGGCCCTCATCGCTAATGGGAAAATCAAAATCTTCAACCAAGATAAGGATAGGTCATATGGAGATAAATATCGCTATTGGAACAAGAATAAAAATGTTTTCAATGATGGAATTACTAATACCAAACACATCTAAGTAGCTAACACCTCACAAAGATCACATTATATCCCTAATTCATAATCAGTTTCATATATGTACCACATGGTGCACCCTGTCCTCCCCAACAATCCAATCAATACAATCAAGGTAATAAAAAGTGATCATTCACCCCTTTGGAAGATCCTTTAGATGCTTATTTCAAGAGGTTGCTTCAAGTGAGTTATCTAATCACTTATCTTGTGACAGAACCTTTTGATGAGTCAAATCCAAAACCCACTTGGTATAGAGAGAATTATTATTGGGATTATCATAAGATCAAGGGGAATTCCACTAAGTTTCAAGGACTAAAAGGTTACATCCAACATATTATAGATCAAGGTGATATCTAATTAGATGCAAATCAGGCCACATCATCCAATGCACAATTAAAGATATATCAAAATGCCTTCCCAAAACACAATCAGGGTTCTAGTACTTCAAATGCTAATCTTGAGTCTAATAACAACAACCAAAATAACAACACCAATAACATTAGTTATAAGAATGTGCCATATAATTATGATGATATTGTCATGTGCATTGATCAATCAGAGCTACACGTGTCTATGATTTGTGTCAAAGGAAAAGACCCTCAGTGTGTTGTTACTACACACCATACCTGCATAACAGTTCTTGGGTCTTCCACTTCATCCCAACCTGCTCCTGGAACACAATATAATATTCTTGACCATCTTGGTAAGACCCCAGCCCAAATATCCATCTTGGATTTGCTTAAGTCTTACCAATTCACCAAGAAATCCTTATAAAGTCTCTTTAGGATACGCATGTGTCCAATGACATAGATCCTACCTAGTTTCAAGCTCTAGAAGGACATTTATCATCCACCTACCAACTACGACTCAATTAAAATGATATGTCATCGATCGACTCATCCCATAACTGTGCCCTGCACATTGAAGTCATTGTCACCTGAAATAAGGTGAAATAACTATTCTCTACCCTGTACCTATGTACATTAAATTTCATTAAATATGTAGGATATACTCATGCTAACCTAGATAATCAAACTATCATAATAAAGGCTTATGATAGTGAATAAAAGGACTTAGAGGGTATTATTTGTCTTCCTATTCAGGTTGGCGCCATCGTGCAATACACCACATGCCACATGCTTGATCTAGACCTACCATACAATCTTCTCCTTGGTCGCCCATGGATCCATGCCATGCAGGTCATTCCATCCACCTACCACCAATGCCTTAAATTTTCATACAATGGGGTCAAAGTAACTATCCATGCAGAACCTCAACCCTTTAAGTATTATCACACTCTAGAAGCTTCCTCCCCCACTCTTGATATTGTTTAGGAGTAGAAGTAGGGGCACCTTAGGAATCATCTTCCAATCCATCATCCAATTCATCATCTGCCACATCATCCATCTCATCCACTACATCTAAATCCACCATTACCAAGGTCTAGATCATAGACAAATTCTATCGAGAATATGAGATGCACACAGATCTAAATGTGGCAACCATTCCTCCATCTCCTCATACCTATGGCCAACCTTCTCAATATTCACCAAAAGAAGAGAAGACAAAAACTATTAACTCTAAGAACATGGATTCTACCACTTTCGGTCCCTAGGAAAACAACAAGATCAGGCTGATGATGATATCAGTCAATGGATATATAGGGAAGAACTTAATACATCACCTCCTATCATCAAATACTTCCAAGAGGTTTATCCTTGTGCATCAAAGTTAGTAGAAAAATATGATTATCAGGGGGGATGACTTGGTGTAGGAGAACATGGAAGATTACAACCCATTGAGACACTTATGCAACCTAGAAATTTGGGCTTAGGCTATGATAAAAAGAAAAATGGTCTTGCAACATCCACAAGCACCTTCAATAATGTTAATTCATATAATGATTTCCTTGATGACATACTAGAAGAAGAATCCATCATACTCTCATAAAATGATGTAGATCTCCCTTCTCTCTTCGATTCCACATTAGTCTTTACCATCAACTTGTCCGTCCACTATCTTGACCTTATTGATTGTGACTTACAAGGTAGCGCACCTATTGACACCTTCCCTTTAGTGGACACTTATGTACATCTTATGGGATTGGGGGAAGATGGACATCCTAACCAAAAAATAAAAAGAAGCAAAACAAAAAAGGGTCATCTAGTGAAAACCTCCCTGAGGCACTTCTTGACTCATCAAAAGTAAAAAAAAAAGGGTGTATTTGATAGTGAAAACCTCAATGAGGTACTAGAGGATGGGGATGTTGGGGATGTTCATGTTCCCCTTGTTGGAACTCATTTATCTGAATGTTCTTCCATTCTGATCGAGGAGACACAAGAGGTTAATCTAGGAATAGAGGAAGAGCCCAAAATCAATTATGTGGCCAAGTCATTGTCGAAGAAAGAGTATCCCATCAGTGTCGACTGCTGAAGGAAGGGATTATTAACTTTGCATGGTCCTATTCAGATATGCTAGGATTGGATCCTGCATTGGTTGTACACCACCTTGATGTTTATCCAGATGCAAAACTAGTTAAATAGAAGCTCAAGAAAATGCATCCCCAAGTGGCCCTACTTGTCAACAAAGAGCTAGAAAAACTGTTAGAAGCTAGATTCATCAGACCTATTGATTACTTTGATAGGATATCCAACATAGTACCTATGGATAAACCAAATCGGAATATTAAAATCTATACATATTTATGAGATCTTAATAACGCTTTCCCAAAGGATGTTTTCCCACTCCCAAACATTAACATGTTGGAAGATCGTACAGCAGGACATGCTATGCTATCCCTCATGGATGGATTTTTTGGCTACAATCAAATTAGAATCTTACTTGAAGATCAGAATAAGATTGCTTCTAGTACCTTTGGGGTACCTTTTGCTACAATGTCATGCCTTTTGGTCTAAAAAATATGGGGGAAACTTACCAATCTGCAATGGTTGTTATTTTCCATGACCTCATCCATATCATAATGGAAGATTATGTTGATGATTTACTAGGGAAATCCAAGACAAGAGAAGATCATCATAGGATCTTGAGGAAAATATTTTAGCGATTAGAATGGTACAAGTTGTGTCTAAATCCAAAAAAGTGTGTTTGGTGTCACTTCTGGGAAATTATTAGGCTTCATAGTATGTAGAAGGGGTATTGAAGTAGATCCAACCAAGGTCAGGGCCATAATGGACATGCCCCTTGCACACAATATAAAGAAATTAAGGAGTCTCCAAGGGAAGCTATAGTCCATCAGAAACTTCATAGCCCAACTTTCTAATAAGTGCTAATCATTCACACACCTCCTATGCAAAGATATCACCTTCAAGTGGGATCCAAAATGCTAGTAAGGTTTTGAAAAGATCAAGGAGTATCTGGCTAATCTTCCCATTTTAATGCCTCCCATTCTAGTTATACCACTCCTGCTATATATCTCAACAACATCTATTGCACTGGTGGAATTGCTAGCACAACATGATGAGTTCTTTAAAGAGTGTGCAATCTACTATATTAGTCGAACAGTTGGGTATGTACATGATCATCATGGAAAAAATAGGCCCTTAAGTGGCAAAAAATTCAGAAAAATCAGAGTTAGGAAAATTGATGTAAAAATTTGAATAATTTATCTATATTATTTCAAAAATATGTAAGAATAGAATCTGTAGCAAATTGAATGAAGTTTCTAAACTACTAGGTTTTATTTTTAAAAGAAAAAATTTATTTGGTGAAAATTTGAAATTTCAATGCAATAGTACTTAAATTTGGGAAAAAATAAGTAGGTGTTTGTCTGACCACCCTAACCACAATAAAATGATAATATTTTTTTATAATATTTTAGATATAAGTAGAGGACTCATGTCCCGATGTGATGCATATTTTTTTGTAAAATTTTTCCAAGTAAATAATTAATTATGAATTATTTATTACAACTTTTAAAAAATATAGAAACTTGTATGTCTGACCACCTTAACTTGGTCAATACTTCATGAAATTCAATTTTTTTCTTTTTTAATCCTATAGTATGCAAAGCATAAAATGTGATGCATGTTTCAGATTCAAAAAATGTGATACCATTTGAAAGCTATAGATGTTTTTCAATCAGCCTATCAATTAGGACTTTAGTTGTAATTCAAATAGAAAATGAATAATAATTATTTATTAAATTCAAAGTAAAGCATAATTTATATTGGTGGAAAGATGAGAATCTCCCTTAAAAATGCTTTTCGTTTCATCAATTTTGGGTTGAAAAAAGTCTTCAACAACATACCCATCGTATTGCCACTTTTTGGCCCATCATGATCCTGCACATACCCAGTTGTGGGTTATGAAATCAAATATTCCCATAAGGAAAAATCTTTTCTAGAAAGGTCTTTAGTTTACAAAAGCTGTGAAATTATATGCTTAGTCATCCCATCAAGCTAATATCAAAAGTTGATCCACTCAAGTATCTATTATCTAGAAGTTCTTTAGCTAGCCACATGGCCAAGTGGGTTATGTTACTAAGCAAGTTTGACATAGAGTATGTGGACCGTACAAAAATCAAGGGACAAGTGATAGTAGATCAGTTGGTCAATGTTGCTTTAGTGGATGCATATCCATTAGTAGTCGAGTTTATTAATGAAGGGGTCCTTACAATTTTAGAAAGAAATATATGGAAACTTTATTTTGATGGGTCATATACACATAATGGAGATGGTTCAAGTGTCCTCTTGGTCACTCCTCAAGGTGATTATATTCCTAAGTCATTCAAGCTAGCATTTCCATGCACAAACAATATTGTTGATTATGAAGTTCTAATCACTAGCTTAAGAATCACAATCCAATGGAATATCACTCATCTAAAGGTTTTTGGTGATTCAAAACTAATAATCAAATAGGTCAACAATGAGTTTTAGACAAAAGATGATAAGCTTTTACCCTACAAATGCATGGTGGATGACTTCCAAAAAAATTTCACCTTCATTTAGTTTAAGTAGATTCCTAGAGTCTAGAACAAGGCAACAAATCCTATGACTACAATTGGTTCTCTCATCGACATGCCTAAGGATCAAACGAATTGTTTGTTCCTTGTTGAGCAACTACTAATCCCAGCATATGATGTCCCTAACAAAAAAATGCTATGCGATATCATAGGTCATAAATCACCTTGGTACCATGACATTTGCACCTACCTCCATGAAAAAATCTTACTACCTGACCTTACAATCAATGCAAATCATTTATCCAATGCACTTCCCGCTATACCATCATAGGAGATACGCTTTATCGTAGAGGGTATGATGGAAATATCCTTCGATGTCTCAATGAATCGAAATCATGTGTTGCATTAAACGAGGTGCATAGTGGTGTCTGTGGGTCTCATTCCAATGGAATGGACTTAGCTAAGAAGATTCTAAGAGAAAGATATTATTGGCCCACTATGGAGCATGACACCTATGAGTTTGTGAAGAAGTGTGTCCTCTATCAACAACATGCAGATTTAATCCATGCTCCTGCACAAGATTTTTAGCCTATCATTACACTATGGACTTTTTCACAATGGGGTTTCAACTTAATTGACAAGATTTAACCTCCATCATCCAATGGTCATACCTTCGTCATCACTTCCACTAAATACTTCACCAAGTGGGTGGAAGCAATTCCACTCTCCCAAATCATGGGTATTCAGATCTCTAAATTCACCCTTTTCCATATTTTCTTTAGATATGATATTCCATCCACCATCATCACTGACAATGGTAAGCCATTCAAAAACCAGTACATGAAAGCCCTTTGCAATACATACCATATCCAACATCATTGGTCCACCCCCTATTACCCTCAAGGTAATGGCCAGGATGAAGCGACCAAAAAAACTCTTATCAAAATCCTTAAAAAAGGTTGTCGACAACACTGGTCAAGATTGAAACCTCCATCTCCATCCCACCCTTTGGGCATACTGTACATCCATCTGCACTCCCACTAGTGCTACCCCATATTCTCTCATTTTTGGCATTGATTCCATCTTTCCGATTGAGGTCAAGATCCCATCACTTCAAATATCTTTAAAGAATCTCATTAGTGATGAAGACACTCAAGATGCATGGTTAAGTAAACTAGAACTCTTGGATGAAAAATGCATCAAGGCCTACAATCATCTCCAAGCATATCAATATCATCTTAGGAGAAGCTACAATAAGAAGGTTTTTCCATGCCAATTTAATGTTGGTGATCTAGTCTTGAAGGAGAATCAATGCACCCAACAAGATGGAGACAAGAAAGGAAAGTTTGAAGCAAATTGTTTGGGTTTGTATGTTGTCACCACCAATTATGGTTCTGGCACATATTAGCTAGCAACAGCTGAGGGGGAACCCTTAGAGGAGCCTATCAACATCATGCATCTGAAGAGGTTCTACACCTAAGTCAGCTGGGTTATCCTACCTTGAAAAATACTAAAAAAAGTAAAAAAATCTAGAAAAATATAGAAAAATAAAAAAATAGTAAAGAGAAATAATCCGTCCTATGGTGAAAACCACCCTTGGTGGTGCCTTGGATACTTATGTTTGGTTTAAACCTGGCCATAGGTGTCATTTGTAGAGGGATTAATAACTATCTACCTTGTGTCATTTTTTCATTATTCTTCCATCTGTCCCATCTACATATGCTATCCACATATCCTATCCTCACATCATATCATACCAATCCTCCCATCGACATCTTGTCACCCTTTGCTTGGCATATTTTTATTGAGCATTAGATGATTCAAACTAGCTATCCAAAATATTGAGATTTCATCTTGAATATGACCTTTTCATTTCTTGTACATCATTTTCATTTGTCGTTCTCGAGTCCTCATCTAGGATATTTCATCATGTTGGTCACCATTAAGTTTCTTGTCATCTTTTTCTTGTTTTTTTGAACTATGTTGCCCCAACATTTTCAGGTAGGCAAGGCTAATCATTTGATCAGCCCCTGGGGCATTTTTCCATCCTATCTTTGTCATTTGTTGAGGTCTCCATTTTCCTCTTTCAACTTTTATCCATGGTTAGTCATTAGTATTTTATCAAACTATGAGGGCTCTATGATTTCACATAGGCAAGGCTAATCTTTGATCAGCCACCGAGCCCCTAGGTCTTTAGGGTGTGTCTTGTTGTGTCGTGTCATCAAGTATGTCCTTATGTAGCTAGTTACTAGCAAACAAAATCCATTAGTATCATGAGGTCTAGTCGGTTTCGAGTATCCTAAGTCATGTTGATCATTTAATCTACCCTCCATCTTGGGTCTTAATAGGATGTATCCTTCCCAAATCAGACCACATCAAACCCATCCACCCTTTTGATCCTATGGTAAAGGACATTTGAAATTTATTGTGATCTTTTGATGCTTTTGACATTTTTTTTTATCATTTGAGATTCCTATTATACCTTGTTAGGGTCACCACGATCAATCATATCATGGTGCTCTTTGACAGGTAAGCATAGGGGCATATCTTGATTTTGTGTCTTCTTGTCTTCTTGGTTGTCCCACATAGTACCAACCAAAATTCTCGTGGTCTTATGTTATGTTGGGGAATCCTTTGTGCTTGTGGTTATCTTAATGCCTGGCCCAACCAAAGCCCTTGTAGCTTTGGGATGTTTGGATAGCCTTCTTGTTTGTTGTATTTTTCTTATGCGTGGAGCACTAATCTACCTTTGTTCCTCATACCTTGATGTATCATTTCTTATGCTATATCAAAAATCAGTGCTCCTAAAATGGAAAAATGGCATTCGGTTTGCATTTCATTTACCATCCCATTTCATTGCATTTATCCCCATCCATTCTTTCTCTATCCTATGGTTACTGATTTTGGTTGTGCAAATTTTCTTCCTTCATCTTTCCTTCCTATCAAGATTCCTATGGTTTTGATAGGTGCTATGTCACACCCATCATTATTCATCTCGCTATGCAATACATTGTCACACCTATCATTGTTCACTTAAGTTCATTCCATTTCATTTCCATTCCATTGCATTATCATTTTCATTATTGTCTTAAGTTGTTTAGATTAATATAGATTTGTTAGTCTAATCATCTTAAGTTCATTCCATTTCATTTTCATTATCATTCTATTGCATTATCATTTCAATTATCATATTAAGTTGTTTAGATTAATATAGATCTATTAGTCTAAGCACCTTAAGTTCATTCCATTGTATTTTCATTTTCATTATCATTTTAAGTTGTTTAGATTAATCTAGATTAGTTATTCTAAGCATCTTTGGTCCATTTCATTATTGCATTTTCATTATCATTCCATTGCATTATCATTTTCATTGTCATCTTAAGTTGTTTGGATTAATATAGATTTATTAGTCTAAGCATCTTAAGTTCATTCCATTTCCTTTCCATTCCATTGCATTGGAATTTTCATTATCATCTTAAGTTGTTTAGATTAATATAGATTGGTTATTCTAAGCATCTTGAGTTCACTCCATTCCATTATCATCTTGTTTCATGTCATTTTAAGATTTTTTAGAGTCATTATTCTAAACATATTAGTTCATTTCACCAGATACATTGCATTACATCACATTCTTTTATCCATTACATTACATTGCATCACATTGAATTTTCATATCACACCATACATACATGATTATCCATACCACATTCATCATCATGTCATATCCCATACACATACATAATAAGTCACATTAACATTTTTTCCTGCATCACATATCATTAGTATCATATCCATATCATATATCATAATATCACAAATCACCCATCACATCTTGCATCCAAAGGCATTAGACATAATGTATTCCATCCATAACATTCACATAGACATAGGTATAAATCATGATAGTCACATGCATACATCCTAATTGTCCATAGACACATGAGAATCATAAACATCCATCACATAATAATCACATAATGTCGACAATGTCCACTACATAACATACATACATACATATATATATATATATATAGCATCTATCACATCTCCATCATAGTCCATAATAAAGATCATAAAATTCCATAGTAAGTCCGAAAATACATAGCAAGTCCATCATCAATGTTCATGGAAATCCATCAAATAAAGATACAAATATAGAGCTCTAATCAAATACAAAGACTACATCTGACACATCATGGAATCTTGAAGAATAAAGAATACAAGAATGAATGAATAAACTAGTCTTTGAAATCTATGAAAAGAATCTGTAACCTCTGCCTTTGTATACTACTCATCCACCCTGCACGTGTCAAAAATCAGTATCTTGTATCCTCTCTCCATCTAACCAGTGTTGTTAGAATATGACCTCTGAGGGGAGTTTGGCACTAAACCTCGGCCTTGGGGGGATGTCTCATGGTAGCTGCTATATCCTCATGTGTGTGTGGCCCCTGAGTGTGAGGGTGCTAGCATCTACGGTGCTACTTAGACATATGGTGGCACTCTCCATGTGGGATCTAGGACAACCTAAAAGTAGGCACTCATATAGTACCCAACCTCTATCATAGCATTCGCTTCCCTTGATCCTTGTGATTGTGCTATATCCCTCTCTATCCTGTATCTGTCTCTCAGCCCACTAATGTGTCTCCTCTCCCTCTCCCAAGCTTCCTATACCATATGCATTTACTTAACCCAGACCTCTAGCTAGGATATGCTCTGTGTTGCCACATCCCTCTCGCTCTATAGAGTCTATACCTATGCCTCTACCATCTCTACCCTCTCCAACAACTCCCTTGCATCCCCCATGGCCACCTCTATGCACTCAGCTCTATCCTGAGGATTGCCTCTCTCTCTCTCTCAACATCTTCTCTAGCTACCTCCTCACCTCATACCTCTCCCTTTGCATCTCTAGTACCCATCTCTCTGACTTGTTTTCCAACGCTCCAAAATCCCTATCTCCATCTCTCTGCAAATCCTAAAATCACTCTACCTCCACCTAGAAATTTTCCACCTCTATCTGTAGTCTATCCTGATCTACCTCATACTCACTTAACCTATGCTCTTCTATGCCTAGCCTGGCTAGGGATTCTGTCAATAATAGGGTGGGATCCTCTGGCAGTGGTGGCACATAGGGTACTATAGCCAATGGGTCCACTACTGATGAGTCCTCATCTATAGCCTAATCCTCCCTCCCTATCTCCTACATCTCCCTGTTGCAATCTCCTCCTTTCCTCTACCTATTGGCTCTCCTCCTCCTCTATGGCTTGGCTAGCTCCCTCTTATTATCTAACCCGAATCCCAAGGCACCTACGATCAGGTGCACTATGGTAATCTACCCCAGTCTCTACTCTGTCAACCATGAAACATACTATACTATCATACCAACATCAACCAATCCTCCTCTCCATGGATACTATGTCATCGGGACAACATCCCACATCCGCTAATCATACTCCATTATAATCTGCTCGCTCTATATATTTGTTGGCTCTCAGTTGATCCATCAGAACCTCTAGGGTCCTATAGGAATATCCTATATTGTCGAGTAACCCTATTTGGTCTATGCAACTCAACAACAAATGGGTCTCAGCCAATCAGGTAACACTATGAGAACAGGTACCCCCTCCACCTCCTGTCATCATATCTCCATCCCTAGAAATATTGCGCTATGTATGGTCTCCAAGTGATGTTCTCCTCCCTCAATCCATCCAATCTCCATCACCACTCCTCCAAAATCCCCACCTCTTGATAATGCAGTCTCCATCCATACTCTATCCCCCACCAGTATGCTATGGGCAATGTATCATCTCTGACATCAACAATTAGAATGTCTGGTCTCGCAATGCTAATGTGCTCCTAGGACCATACCTAGAGAAAAGTCACATGTGTAATGATGAGTCCTCATCTATAGAAAATGATGTGCATGTTTTTGTACAATTGTGCCAATACAAATTCTCCCCATGTAAACTCCCCCTCTCATCTATTGACTGTGTCTCACCACCTCAATCATCTTGAGGTTGCAAAAGCATCCACTCTTTTCTAGAAGTAGCATCCTGTTGATAAGGCCACAAAGGTATAATGGTAGAGCTAGTATCTCTAGCCCCAAGCAAGCATCAAGATCTAACTCCCTCCCCTGAATGGGAAGGTCAACAGGTCCAAATACAACCTCTAGGCTCCTTTCCACTGCTCAGTTGTGAGTCACACTAATCAACTACCCTCAGATCGGTAATCTAAGGATCCTCCACATGTCCTATAGTGTCACAATCATGTCCCCTATTGGGAGATGGAAGGTCAAAGTCTTGAAGCTCCATTGCTCCATAAATGTTCTCAATAGTCCCCTATGCACTTGGATGTTGGGATACCCCAACATATGCAGTAATCCCTCCTGTGATAATGATCCATGATCATGGCCATTCATTGCCCTAAGTGTCACATCTAACACCGCTAAGTGTCACATCTAACACCGCTGAGTGTCTCTCGCACATCCTTAGTGTCTCGAAGTTCAACATCCATGCAAACCACTTTGTCGAGTTTCCTAAAATTTCATTCCTTTTTCTTTCATTTTTATCCCTGCTCCAGTTTGGCGAGTTTTCCCCTATATGAGGCAGGCTCACCTGTTCCCTTTCCAACACATTCACTTATCCACATAGCGTGTTCACCCCTCCATCTTTCTTTCATGGGTTTTCTTGTTTGACAAGCACACTCGCCCCTTTCTTGTTTGGGCACAGATCCACCCCTTTTCCTTAAAGTAAAATTCACATTTTTCCTTTTCCCCAAGGGGCGATTTTGCAATTTCCCCTGTATCTTTTTCTGCTCGAGTGGTGAATTTGTATTTTCCCTTTTGCTGAAAGGGTGGATTTGCATCCGCCTAGTCCCCCTTTTTTGGCGAATTCGCATTTTCCCTTTTCCATTTTTTGCAAATTCTCAATTGCTTATCCCAGTTCATTCTCGCCCCTACATTGTGTAGAATCATCCTTTTCGGGGAAATGTGATTTCATGATCACCCATCCCCCAACGTGCCCACCCCTGTAGTGCACAAGTTTGTACCTTTCTTCTTAGATTCCCCAGATGGGTGAATTTTCCTTGTTAGAAGGGCGAATCCACCCTTCCATGGTGAGTATGTACCCTCATCTACCCATCCCAAAATTAAAAATATGTTTAAAATTACAATCAAAATAACAAGGTCAAGATCAAAATCCTACCTGGTGGGGTATCGTGCATCGTAGTAGTATGCTCATACCTCCTCACTCTAGTGGATTAGCTCATCATCCACGAATGCCTCATCATCACTTGACCTATCAGCCATCCTCGTCACTCTCTTTCTCTCTTTTTGTTGTCTAGTCGGCTACCAACTATGTAAATGAGAATTAGGTGAATAGTAATTTTTCAAATTTAGTATTTATAATTTTCATTTTTTCCCCTAATTAGCATTTTAATTTTTAAGTAATTTTTATGCTTTAATTAACCTTTATTAATTCATTTCCCCCCCTTTTCTTCCAATGGCTTCCATTTGCACCCCATTCGCCTATTTTCCTACGTTCAAAAGCCATTCTTCATATTTTTGTTCTCTCTATCATGTGGTGCCCTCCATTTCTCCATATTGAGAAGTCACTTGGGGCCCCTTTTCTTCCCCATCCACCCTCTCAAGGGGGGATATGCTACCATATTTATGCATTCTTCTTTCCTATCCACTACCCTACGAAATTGGGGCATCATCTAACATTCTTTTCTTTTATCAAGTCATCTGTGTTTTATTTTTCTTTGAAACACTATTATTCTAACAGTATTTTGCAGAGGGGAAAAATGTAGAAACTTGAATTTGACAACTTCCATATTGTCAAACTCACCCTTGCATACCTTTGTCCCACACCCCTTAACTAAATTAATTAAATAATTTATTATTTGATTAATATTTACTTTCAGCCTAATTTCCCTAAGGCGTTTAATTAATCAATTAGATACATTATCTTATTCATCTCTAAATTAAATAAATAGACCAATTTATCTAATTTAGTCATTAGCCCAAATGAATTAAATCAATTTTTAGTTCATTTTCTTCTCTCTCCTCATGTCACATCCTCTATAATCCTCTTTAATATAGATTAATTTAATTAATCTATGATTAGGATGTGCACACCCATAGTCTTCATTAGTGTCACATCCTCAATAATCTCCCACTTGCCTCTAATCTATCATTAGCCTACCTAATCCCACATTTGCACAACATTAATCACCTTATTAAACTAACCTAATCTTCATTCCATTTATGGAATTTTCCCTTATTCAATCTACATTAAATTATTTCTCTATTTGGAGAAGGCATCCACTTCCCTATGTGAATTTTTAATTCACATTTATTCCTCCAAGGCATTTTAAGGAATTTTAAATTCCTTCTCCCATCCCCATGAGGATTTGTGAGGAATTTTTAATTCCTCACGTGTCCTCTCAAGCCACATGTGGACAAGGACCTCCTTTATGAGGATATATTCTCCCTTCCCAAGGTACATGAAGGTACCTCCATGTCATATCCACATCATCCATTCCTTTCCATGTCATATGCCACATGTCAGCTTGTGAGGGCTTGTGAGTTATCAACTCACCCTAGCCCTTGATCTCCTCCACCATGGCTCAATCCTAGCCCTCCATTGCTTTAGACGTACTTCCCCTAAAAATGGTGGAAATTTCTCCATTTGCAAGAATCCACAATCTAGCATTCAAGCATTCAAGCACACTTAGAAATTTTCAAGAATTCAAGACATCCACCATTGTTGCAGTGATCTTTGAACCTTAATGTTGCATCCATTCCAATACCCACTTGCACCACTTCATTCCTCATCCTCATAGCATCATTTCAAGCATCATTTAGGACTATTTTGCTAACAAAGGAGCATACATTCCAAAAATCCAAAGGGATAACCAAAATAACTAATTTGAACAAGGTAAAAGGTTCCTTTTATTGTTCTTTTTTTAAATTTGACTAGGCCTAATGGTGCAGGAGCACCTGAGTTGGAGCACCTGGCAAGGTTTAAGTTTTGAAGTTTTTGGTTAATGTTTAATTTTGTTGTGTAAGGTCATGTTGACCATTAGTGGTGATTTAGGGATGGTTTTTCTCAGTTGGAATGAGGTTAACAAGAGTTAAGTAGTTTTAACTCTTCATTTTGGATAAATTGTAAAAATTGCCTAAGTGTTTGAAAACACGTTGGGTTTTACAAAAGTGCATTTTTAGGTCATCTAAGCCTCGACCCAAGAAGAAAAATGGTTTGGGAGGCATATTTAATGATAGCCTCGACCTTTGTGCAAGGTTAGAAAGTTTTGTACGGACTATGTTTTGAGAAATTGCAGAAAACCATGTTGGAAAGGCAGTTTTTCTGTATTCTTGTGTTGAAACTGATTTTTTTATGGTGTGATTCTGTGTTTTATTGTGTGTAGCATGTAGCGTGAGGATTATACAAACTTGATAAGCCTTTCTTTTTTCTTTTGTAGGGCGTTTTTAACTTGCAGCTGTAAATACTTTAAATTTTTGTGTTTTCTATGCTGAATCAAGCTGTGTTGGAAAGATGGAGGCTTAGAGCACCTTCCCACCGTACAATTTGTACAGAATTTTGGGAAATGTGCCCTACCTCCACACTTGTAAATATGGTAGGAGTTAGTTTGTTTTTGGTTTCAGGAGTCAAGAGAAATGCCTTACCCTAGGCGAGACAGTGAGAACCCAGCTAGGAAAGGCTTGAGGACAGCGTGAATAATTTGTAGGGGAGTGAAGATTTTTAAGAAATTATTTTTTGAGGATTTAGGGGAGTGTCTTGGCTCTGCATGGTGACAAGGAAGAGCCTTTAATAGTCCATTTTAATGAAGAAATTTTCACCAGTCCTGAATCAGCCTGAGAAAGCTAAGGAAACCCTAGTTTCTTGACCTTTTTGGTGTCTGGACAGTATGGAGCCTGAGCAGTCTTGAAACCACAAGAATCTTGAAGGTGAGGGAATGTGAACCACGTTTTCCAAGAAAAGAACCAGGTTCCTTGGTGGGTTTAGGTAGGAAAAGCATTTTTCCCCTATTTAGTGACCTAATTGGGGCTCAAGGCTACTATCCTTTCAAACCCAAGAAAAGCATTTTCTTGAAAGTGATGGAGAAATAGTGAATGGGGGTTGATTAGAAGCCTTTTTCAGATGGTTTTTGAAGCCATGGAAGCTTTTCACACCCCTGCAACAAGATTAGGGAGTATTTGGAGATGAGCTAGTCTTTAAGAGTATTAAGGGCTAGGAATTGCATGAGAGGAAGAGCACCAAGTTTGGGCTTGGTTTGTGGATTTGAATTGATAGCAGAGCTGGAAAATGAACTAGGGGTGCCTAAATAGCAAGGGACCTATAGGTTGAGTGGTGGAGGAAGTGACACCAAGGGGTTACTAAAGGTGAGACCCAGAGCATTGAGAAAGATTGGTATCAGAGCAAGTATAAGATTTAGGAAAGCAGCTTATATGTCAGAAGTTGAGTCAAGTGAGACTCCCGCCATGGTGACAAATGCACAGTTAGCCAAGATGGTTGAAGAACAAGAAGAGGACAACAAGTCCCTGAAAGAAAGAATAGAGCAATTGGAGAAGGCATTGAGCAATGCAAGGTTGGAAGGAACAGTGCCAAAGGAAGAAGAGGTTGCAAAGGAGGGGGTGCTGTCATAATAGTGGTTTACAATTCCTGAGAGGAACGAATTTTAGCTAAAATCACATATTTTTAGAAAATATAATGATTTAAGCCTTAAAAAGTTCCATTTTAAGGATTCCAATTGAAGAGGGTTTGATCAAATCACCTTAGATCAAACCCCCTTGGATAGAACCTCACTAATTTTAAACCATACCTATAAATGCGTCTCCTTTACACCTATCAAAATGCTGATAAAAAATCACTTTTGATTTAGATTTTGGGGGATCAAATGAATTCATTTAAAATTTATTTCAAATGATTATGGTATTCCTCAGAACAAGCTATCCAATGAATATAATTTTAATATGTTTTGGTTTTGTTATGTATTTATTTTTTAAGTTTTATTAAACATATTTTTCATAGAAAATGAATGTTCTTCACATGTGGAAAAATAGAAGATTATAAAAAAAAAAAAAAAATATGAGTGCACCAGATATTGAAGTCCTTGATCCAACAAAAAATTAAATTAAATTTTGACATATACAAAAAAAGTTACGCGTTATAGTCGCGCTGTGTCTGAATTGTAATTCGTTTGACTTTGAAACTTGATTAAGGAAAAAATATTCAATAAAAAACTATCTAACCAAGTGGAAGCACTAGATATCAGAGTTACAAATCTAAATTTCAAAGAATTAGAATTTTATCCTTCATGGAAAAAAAGTTATACTTTATACGTGTGCGTCACTTTTTAAAAATGTTGTTTTCTAAAAAAATCTATTTTCGTGGGAGATGAAAAAAGAAGTGCAATTTGATTCCAAAAATTTTGAAAAAAATATTTTTAGAATCTACAGACAAAATTTGATGAGACTCTAGTTTGCACCATCTTTAAATTCCTCACAGTTTAGCTGCTATAGGTGCCCGAATGTGAAGATTTAGTTAAAAATAATAATTTCAGTGTCCAGTTTGGCAAAAAATTGTAAACCACTATTATGGGATCACCCGAGGACAAGGTCCCTAAACCTGGCCTTGTTTTGGAGGAGGAGCCTTTCTTGAAGGCATTAAAAGCCCTGAGTGGAAAAGGACTTGAGGGCATACCATTGTTCTATGGAAAGATGGATCCCGATCTGGTCATGGACTGGATAGAAGGCATGGAAAATCACTTTGAATGTGATGGAGTCAGGGAAGCTCAGAAGGTGAAGGTTGCAAAATCAAGGTTGAGAGGATCAGCTTTAACATGGTAGAAATTTTTTCAGACTGAAAGGGAGAAAGAAGGAAAACAACCCATATCAACTTGGAAAGGAATGGTTGCTAAGGTAAAGGAAGCATATATGCCAGATGATTATGAGATCCAACTTCACAAGAAGAGGCAAAGTCTATGGTAGAAAGATCAAGATGTCAACACCTACACTGAAGAGTTCCAGAAGCTTTGCTTGAGATCAAATGTGTCAGAGGATGAGAGCCTAAAAGTGGCTAGGTACCTTAATGGTTTAAAATGGAACATTCAAGAAGAGATGGCTCTTTTGAGTCCTAAAACAGTCCACCAATGTTATCAGCTGGCTATAAAGATTGAAGAGAGGAACAAAAGAAAGAATGATCAGTCCTCTAAAGGCAGAGGCAAAGGCAGAGATCAAAGAGGATAGCGTGGTGGTTACCAAGGAAGAGGTATTGATCAAAGGAACCAAGGAGAATCTAAGCATACTTAGCATGGAGGTGAAACATCTTCAAGAGGAGGATTTAACAGAGGAAGAGGACCTCAAGGAGGTTCAAACAGAGGAAGAGGAGTAGGCAGAAGTAACTCTTACTTTTCCACCATGAAATGTTATCACTGCAATAAGCTAGGACACCCTGCTTATAGGTGCCCGGAGAAAGCATCCTCTTCTAGCAATGAGAAAAGAGTGGCCTATGCACAAGAGGACACCATGAGTGTCAAATCACCTGAGATCAGTCATATAGAATCAGAAGTAGGAGAAAATCTAATGTTTAATAGAGTGCTGATCAGAAAACTGGTCAAAGAAGAACCCAAGCAAAGGAGAGCTTTGTTTAGAGCAAGGTGAAAGATATTTGGAAGGGTATGCAAGGTCATTGTAGATTCTGGTTCTACAAATAATATAATCTCAGAGGAGGCAGTAACTAAGTTAAAATTGCAGAAGGTACCTCATACCAATCCCTACAAGGTCACATGGCTGAATAAAGGACAGAGTGTTCTAGTGAATGAGCAGGTAACAGTGGAATTCTCAATTGGAGGATATAAAGACAAGTTGGTTTGTGATGTACTACCCATGGATGCATGCCATCTTCTACTTGGCAGGCCATGGAAATATGACAGAGGTGCTATATATCATGGGAAGGAGAACACCATTGAATTCAAGAAGGATGGAAGAACTTTCAAGTTGCAGTCATTATTAGAGGAAGATGAGGGGAAGTCAAAGGTTCCTAACATCATGTTGAGCAGTGGAAAGGAGTTCCTTAAGGACCTACACCAAGGGAATGAAGGATAGGTGGTCCTAATGCAGTCAAAAGATGAAGAAAAGGCTGAGAAAATAGTCATACCTGAAACAGTTCAAAGGCTGCTAGAAAAGTACAAGGAAATTATCAATGATGGTACACTTACAACCCTAACTCCAAGGAGAGCTATAAGCCATCAAATTGATTTCATACCTGGATCTTACTTACCTAACAAAGCAGCATACAAACTCATAGCAGATCGGAATCTTGAAGTGGCTAGACAAGTGAAGGAGTTGTTGGATCAAGGCTTGATTCAAAAGAGTATCAGCCCATGTGCAGTCCCAGTGGTTTTGGCAACAAAAAAAGGTGGTAAGTGGAGATTATGCACTGATTCTAGAGCAATTAATAGAATCACAATTAGGTATAGGTTCCCTATTGCTAGAATTGAAGACTTAATGGATTGTCTTGGAGGTGTAAAATTCTTCACCAAGTTGGATCTTAAGCGCGGGTATCATCAAATCAGAATCAAGGAGGGTGATGAATGGAAGACAACTTTTAAAACAAATGATGGCTTGTATGAGTGGAAAGTGATTCCATTTGGCCTCTCAAATTCCCCTAGCACATTCATGAGACTAATGAATGAGGTGCTTAAGGATTTCATAGGGATTTTTGTGGTAGTCTACTTGGATGACATACTGATTTTTCAGTAAGACAACAAAAGAACATTTGAAGCATGTGGAGATGGTACTCAAAAGGCTGCAAGAAGAACAGTTGGCAATCAACCTTGAGAAGTGTGAGTTCTTCAAACAAGAACTTGTGTATCTAGGCTTTGTGGTATCCCAAGGAACATTGAAGATGGATCCAAGAAAGGTGGAAGCCATCCTAAACTGGCCTACACCAACCACAGCAATAGAGGTAAGAAGCTTTCATGGTTTAGCTCAGTTTTATAGAAAATTCATCAAAAAATTTAGTGGTATATGTGCACCAGTCCTAGATACTATTAAGGGAGGTCTAAAAACAAGGTTTAAGTGGACTCAAGAGGCTGAAAAAGGGTTTGAAAAACTAAAACAAGAAGTGGCAACTCAATCAATTTTGTTATTGCCTAGTTTTGATAAGTTATTCACAGTTGAGTGTGATGCAAGTGGAGTAGCAGTAGGAGTACTTAGTCAAGAAGGTAGGCCTATAGCCTTCTTTAGTGAAAAACTCAATGAAGCCAAGCAAAAATACTCCACCTATGATCTGGAACTTTATGCTTTAGTGTAGTCCCTTAGAAAGTGGAGGCATTATTTGTTACCCAAAGAGTTTGTGGTTTTCATAGATAACCAGACACTCAGTTACATCAACACCCAAGAGAAGCTGAGTAATAGACACTTGAAATGGATGGAATACATCCAAGCTTTCACTTTTACCATCAAGCACAAGAAGGGACAAATGAATAAGGTGGAAGATGCATTAAGCAGGAGGATGTTGACAGTGCAGGAAATACAGCTGAAGAGCATTGGATTAGAGAGTTTCAAAGAACTCTATGGTGATGATGAAGACCTTTCAGAGCCTACAAGGTATGCTCTGATTTTGTAAATCATTTTCATAGTTAGTATGTTGAGTATACATTGCAAAATGGACAGTTATTTAAGGGCAATCTGTTATGTGTCCCAAGAGGATCAATGAGGGAAAATCTGAGCCAAGAGAAACATAATGGCAGTCTTAGTGGGCATTTTGGAATAAATAAAACTTTAGAGCTGGTACAAAGGTTCTATTACTAGCCTAAGTTGGCAAGAGATGTCAGAAAATATGTGGAACAGTGTGTTGTTTGCATGAAATCCAAAGGGGGAGCCAACAATGCAGGTTTGTATCAACCTTTTCCCATTCCCAATAGACCATGGGAGTGTGTTAGTATGGATTTTGTGGTAGGACTCCCCAAGACTAAGGCAGTGTTTGATAGATTCAACAAGATGAGTCACTTCATTCCTTGCAAAACCACCCATGATGCAAGTTACATAGCCCATCTCTTTTTTAGGGAAGTTGTAAGAATCCATGGATTGCCATTGAGCATTGTGTCAAAGAGGGATGTGAAATTCATGAGCCATTTTTGGAAAACACTATGGAGCAGATTGGGAACAAATCCGTCTTTTGGATCAGCTTACCATCCTCAGACCGATGGTCAAATAGAGGTGGTTAACAGAGTGTTAGGTAACCTATTGAGTTGCTTGACTAAATAATATGGACAGACCTGGGATATGGTGATTTCTCAAGCTGAGTATGCTTATAATGACAGTGTAAACAGAACTACAGGGAAAAGTCCATTTGAAGTGGTGTATGGGATGCACCCAAGAAGCATTTGTGAGCTCAGAGACCTTGGATCTCAGGAGAATAGGAGTGGACATGCAGAAGACTTCAGCCAGACCATGAAGGAGATCCATGAGCAGGTTAAGAAGACAATTACAGCAGCAACACAAAAATTGAAAGATAAAGTTGATGTGTCAAGGAGAGATGTGCAATTCGCAGTAGGTGACTATGTTATAGTCCATTTAAACAAATCAAGGTTGCAGAAGGGAATGTGAACCAAAATTCAGATGAAAAGAGTGGGACCATGCAAGGTGTTGGCCAAGTACGACAAGAATGCATACAAGGTAGAACTACCATCAGATTTGGGCATATCTCCAGTATTTAATGTTGCTGATTTGATCAGGTATAAGGGGACAGTCAGTGATGAAGTTCAGAACAGTCAGGATATCTGTAAGGATATTAGTAATATACCCCTTCCTAATCAAGAAAAACCTTAGGCAGAGAAGATCTTGGAATCCAGGGTGAAGAAAGCTACAAGACATAAGGTATACATGGAGCACCTTGTCAAGTGGAGGAACAAACATGAATCTGAGGCCACCTGGGTTGAGAAAGCTGATTTTAAGAAGCTAGGCATTGATCTATCACTGATATCACCTCAAATTCCTTGATCTTTGTGCTGAGAGGGGGAGAATGGTGCAGGAGCACCTGAGTTGGAGCACCTGGCAAGGTTTAAGTTTTGAAGTTTTTGGTTAATGTTTAATTTTGTTGTGTAAGGTCATGTTGACCATTAGTGGTGATTTAGGGATGGTTTTTCTCAGTTGGAATGAGGTTAACAAGAGTTAAGTAGTTTTAACTCTTCATTTTGGATAAATTGTAAAAATTGCCTAAGTGTTTGAAAACACGTTGGGTTTTACAAAAGTGCATTTTTAGGTCATCTAAGCCTCGACCCAAGAAGAAAAATGGTTTGGGAGGCATACTTAATGATAGCCTCGACCTTTGTACAAGGTTAGAAAGTTTTGTACAGACTGTGTTTTGAGAAATTGCAGAAAACCATGTTGGAAAGGCAGTTTTTCTGTATTCTTGTGTTGAAACTGATTATTTTATGGCGTGATTCTATGTTTTATTGTGTGTGGAATGTAGCGTGAGGCTTATACAAACTTGAGAAGCCTTTATTTTTTCTTTTTTAGGGTGTTTTTAACTTGCATCTGTAAATACTTTAAATTTCTATGTTTTTTATGCTGAATCAAGCTGTGTTGGAAAGATGGAGGCTTAGAGCACCTTCCCACCATACAATTTGTACGTCCTTTTGGGAAATGTGCCCTACCTACACACTTGTAAATATGGTAGGATTTAGTTTGTTTTTGGTTGCAGGAGTCAAGAGAAAGGCCTTACCCTAGGCGAGATAGTGAGAACCCAGCTATGAAAGGCTTGAGGACAGCGTGAATAATTTGCAGGGGAGTGACGTTTTTTAAGAAATTATTTTTTGAGGATTTAGGGGAGTGTCTTGGCTCTACATGGTGACAAGGAAGAGCCTTTAAAATTTTATTTGAATGAAGAAATTTTCACCAGTCCTGAATCAGCCTGAGAAAGCTAAGGAAACCCTAGTTTCTTAACCTTTTTGGTGTCTGGACAGTATGGAGCCTGAGCAATCTTGAAACCACAAGGATCTTGGAGGTGAGGGCATGTGAACCACGTTTTCCAAGCAAAGAACCAGGTTCCTTGGTGGGTTTAGGTAGGAAAAGCATTTTTCCCCTATTCAGTGACCTAATTGGGGCTCAGGGCTACTAGCTTTTCAAACCCAAGAAAAGCATTTTCTTGAAAGCGATGGAGAACTAGTGAATGGGGGTTGATTAGAAGCCTTTTTAAGATGGTTTTTGAAGCCATGGAAGCTTTTCATGCCCCTGCAACAAGATTAGGGAGTATTTGGAGATGATCTAGTCTTTAAGAGTATTAAGGGCTAGGAATTGCATGAGAGGAAGAGCACCAAGTTTGGGCTTGGTTTGTGGATTTGAATTGATAGAAGGTTTGGAAAATGAACCAGGGGTGCCTAAATAGCAGGGGACCTACAGGTTGAGTGGTGGAGGAAGTGATACCAAGGGGTTACCAAAGGTGAGACCCGGAGCATTGAGATTGTGATTGTCTCAATCCAACCCTGTCCCTATCACCTAATCTGAGTGTTTGTTTTGTATTTTTCCTTTTTGCATTTAGTTAGGTTTGCATCTTAGGCTAGGTAAAAGACATTGCACACACCATCAATTAATAATTTTTTAATGGTGTCTCTATGGATAAGTTCTATAGTATGAAGTTCTCTATAATGGGGGAATGTAGTATGCAATCTTTATTTGTGAAGGAGAGGTGATGCATAAAGGAATGGTGCTCAACTATGTGCTATAATTGGTTAATGATGATATTATTTCTTATGCCTGATCATTTCCATTATTTTTCTAAGATGTCCTTAAGAATGGGTGAGGTAAAAAGTAACTAAAAATATAAAATTGAGATAGATTCTTTCCAAGATGGTCAAGGATGATGGATTTAGCACATGTAGAAGAAGATGAGTAAAAGGAGAATCCTTGAATTGTCACTCAGCAATTGGTAGCTTTCATAGTGATGTTAGCCATGTGATCATGACTTTTTTCAATGGGACCAATGATTTAGTCATGAGATCGGGTATGGATGGTGTTGTGTAAGTGTATGGTACTGCCTTATGTGACTAAACTATTTTTCCTTCATTATTTTCTAGAAAGGGTTGTGTGTATATTCCCAATTATTTATTAGGAGAGTTATTAGATTGGTCTTCAATGGTTGTATCTCCTCTATCAATAAGGTATTTTATTTGATTTTTTAACTTGAATAATTTAGTTGTGTGGTGACCTTTGAACCTATAGTATTCACAATATTCATTATCTTTAACCATATAGGCTTGGCTTGACTTTCATCAAAAAATTTAGTCATTGGAAAATATGGACCTAGAATTATTAGCGTGGGTTGATTACACTTGATCCATGATGAATCGAAGCATAATTTATCCATTAAACCTCAATCGCAAAAAAGGTCATTCAAATTGAAAGTTAAACTAAGCATTTAATGAAACTGAAAATTACAAACTACAAAAATAGTTAAATTCCTATTCTAACCCATTTGAAACTTATCCAATTTTGGAATTAGTGTCGTGCTGATGTGGAACAATAACCCTTTCCCAATCTCGTGATTAGTGAGCCTATTTCAATCGATTCTATTGAAGTGAATCAATGACACCATTGTGATAAATTGATGTAAACATGATGCAAGCTAAATTAACATGATTTTATGCTAAAATTGATCTAAATATGCAATTGCTAAGCTAATCTAAGCCAATTCTAAGATAAATGAATGAAATGATAATTTATAAACAAATTAAGATGGATGCATGGAAGCCATTAATGGAAGCTTGAAGCTATTATGTAACTAAAAAGGAATTAAAATAAGCTAAAAGTGAGTAAAAAGTGAGTTCAAGTGACAATAAATTCAACAACATAAGTTTGCAATTGAAAGATGGATCTATTTGTCTCCAAATAGTGTTCTATTTATAGGAGAGAAAATGAGAAATGGAGGGTATAGATCAAAAATATTAATAAATGGTCAAGCATAGAGGAAATAGAAGGCATGGATAATGGATTCTCATCAATAGGTGAGAATGCATGATGAGAATTAATCAAGGGCTCATATTTTTTCTAAACAAACACACTTTTGACCTACACACATAGGTCACAAGGTGACTTGCTCAAGAGGTTAAAATTTTATCTTGCTCAAGAAGCCAAGTGAGATGATTGGAGGAGAGAGAATATTCTTTGCAATATTCTTATGGGTGAGGATAAAGATATTTTTCAAATTAAAAGAAAGTTTTAATTGTGCAAAAAAAAGGATAAGGAATATTCCATGGGAATATTCCTTTTTTGGAGGAAGATTAGATTAATTGTTAATTAAACAAGGTTTAATCATACAATTAGGGGTTTTGAAGAATTAAAGTGATATTCGTTAAATTAAATGATTTAATGAATGGGGGAGAGATGAAATGATATTTAACTAAATAACTTAGGGTTATTTAATTAAATAATATGACTTAGGGGATTAAATTAAATAGTATGATTTATTCAATTTAATGAGACGAAGTGTTAGTGTGAAAGGGGGTGAACTAACCCAATTAAATGCGTTAGGCTAATAGATGAAAATGATGCAATTAATTAATTAGATAGGATAATTAAATTAATTAAGCAAAAATAGGATGGGTTTGAAGAGAAAATGTTGTTAGTAAACCAAATACGAGTGTATGATATCATCTAGGACATTTTTTCAGTGTCTACATTTTTCCCCTCTTTGAAGTGAGGTACTAGTTGCTTATGTTCAAAGACTAATGCTCTTTGGATAAAAAATGTTGCTTAAATAAAAAAATTTCTAATTTTTTTAGATGCCTTAGTGGAAGGATAAAGGTGATTCCTTGCCCCCTTGAGAAATTGGGTGAAAATTTTGAATTTTGGGTTGATTTCTCGATAAAGGTAAAAAACTACTGCAGGAGTTTAGAAAGGTTCTAGGATGTAAGAATCATGCCAAAATGTAACAAAGATGTAAAATAAGCTCCAGTTTGGAAAAAATTGTGAAAATGATGATAAACCCTATCTTGAAGGTGAAATTAGGGAAAAAACCCTAATTTTCTAGCATAAATAAGCCAAGAAGGGTCACTTTCAATTCATTTGTGCATTCACAACTTCAGGAATTCTTGTGATTTGAGCTTTGAGCCTCTAGTGAAATGGCACAATGAGAGATGCCCAGGCACATTTCCGATCGAGTTCAAGATTATCAATAGATTCCAGGCTTAGGACCATAGGTATGTAACTCAAACTCGATTTGAAATTTGACTTTTCGATGAATTTATCACATATTAGAATTTAAAATTTTGTGGCATCACTATACAGTTGCACCCATTTAAGAATCGATGATGCTAAAATGATTTATAGTGATGCATATTTGTTTGGCGATGCACTTCGCGATTTAGAATTAGGATTTCCAATTTTAAATTGTGACACATACTTATATAGCGATGCACTTGCCAATTTGAAAATTAGGGTTAAGATTTCTAAATCTTAAATCACGACACCCCTATGTTTGGTGATGCACTTTGTGATTTGCAATTTCAAATGCCTTTGGGAATCACAATTTGGAATTTGAATATAGCGACACTATTGTGATTTTTGAGTTGAAAATTCCAAATTGAGTCAAATTTCTTTAGTTTTTTTGCATGGTGTGTTTCGTGGGTGCAAGAGGCCATTCCACCACTAATGCCACACAAGCATAGGCCCATAGTTTTGGAGAGACTAGATGGTTTATTTGAGTTGCACCAAGAGCATTTTAGAGAGATTTGGCTTTGGTATATCATGTATGCACCTGTCATCCAAAATCTTTTAGCCATGATGACTTCTCTGTGTGAAATATGGCACTTGAGACTTCATCTTTTCATCTTCCCACTAGTGAGGTGATGGTGACCTTGGAGAATGTATGGAAAATTCTACATTTTCCGATACATGATGAGTGAGTGATTTTTGATGTTGATGTCAGATACAATTCTTGTCACGAGGAGATGGAGATGGAGTCCATTGCTATTATCAATTTTTAGATTGACCTTGAGTCATACAGAGGTCACATGCCCATTTTTTGATTGATCATTGCAACCATCATTTCAGGTTTGTTTGCTCTTGACTGACGCAACAAAGGGTTCAATATAGGATAAGGCTTTTCATGGTACAAGATGTTGCACAAGAGGACTCTTTTTGCATGGGGCCAGTGATGCCGACCTCACTATATCAAGACATGCATGAATTTGTGTATTGTGATGATAGAGCCATTGGTGCAGCGGTGACTTTGCTTCATATTTGGGTGTGGGATCATATTGCTATGCCCTGACTAATTGTATAGATGGTTTAAATCAAGCCAGATGATCCAGTGGTTTGGAGGTATAGAGGTTCCATTCCCTTATGGAACACTAGATAGATTAGGCTCCCAAAATAGTGGCGGGTGCTTGATGACATGATAGTCTTCAGATGGAGACCCTGGCGGGTGCTCGATGACATGATAGTCTTCAGATGGAGACCCTGGCTACAGATGTTGGGGTGATATATGATGATGTACAACAGTTGTTCTTTGTGAGACAGACCTGATACATGCAGGGTCGTGAGCATACGATCATAGAGCATTGCCTGCTAGAAAAAGTCACACGATAGTTTGGTGAGCAGCAAGACAGGTTGGATGATGCTTATAGGTCCATTTTTGCTAGGTCTGCTTGAGAGGTTCCTATATGGAGACCCACCATTCTAGCTCCAAAGATAGTGGAGGGATTTAGGTAGTTGGTGGCTCATCCATGTGCCTATGACTAGGATCAGGTGGTGGCATAGACAACGTCTTCTTATAATGCATGGTTTACACCTACTTAGAGACTAACACATCTAGTAGGTGCTCTTTCATGAGGCAGAACTAGAGGGAGAGGAGCAGGGGAAGAGGACAGGGATAGGGATAGGGCAGCTAGGATGGCCAAGATGGATAGGTTCCATGGGCCCCACCAGTTGGTTAGCAACCTCCTCAATAGGCTCTAGTTCAGTAGTAGCTAGGGCAAGAACATGCAGGACAATAGTAGGAAGTGCTACCACCACCACCTAATGTGAGAGACATCCAAATTCAGTAGCTGCAACAAAAGGTGTAGGTTTTGATAGGTGAGTGGGATCAGGCTCACCTATAGATTTTGGCTATTATAGTTGAGTGAGACTAGGCCAGATAGTAGGTGGTGGCCATCACAACAGAGAGAGACCATGTGAGATAGCAAGTATAGGTTGTGACTACTGAGAGGGACTAGAAGATTGTTCAACAACAACAATTAAAGGCCCTTACATTAGCTACCTAAGGCAGGACTATATCTGTCAGATTGTACTAGGAGGCTGTGACCAAGGCTGTGTATTGTAGGATGCATTACCATCATGATGTACAACCGCCACTAAGATAGATTGACTATTCATAGTAGAGTGATGCATGGCCTAGGGCTAAGTATCAGCCAAAGAGGTAGGCTGGAGAGAGGAGCAGCCATTAAGGAAAGCTTCCAGTGTATAAACACTTTTTGATTTTGTTGCCCCATTCTTTCACATAGATATACATTCATGGGATACTTTTTGATAGCCTTGTGGATATTGTATATATGATAGATATACATACACTAATCTAGATTTTGTACCATGAAATTAAATTTTTGATATACATATGATACAAATATGACTTCGATATGATGTGTTTATCTTTATTTCATGCTTATGATTGTATGATATCTTATCATGTATGGATACACTTTATTTATGCCTATGCGGTATGTAATTCTATGAGATGATATGTGATGTTATGATATGTATGTATGCAATGTTATATTATTTTTCAGTATCTTTTCATGATATGATATGCTATGCAAATGTTATGGATGCATTTCTTTTTGTGTATTTTCTATGCAGTTTTATGAGATGATCATGTATGCATATGGATGTATGGATGGTTAATGCAAAAGTTTTCTTTACATAATTCAATGCGATGTATGTTGATAATATGATATGTGATGCAACTTATGATATGTGATGCTATGATTTAAGATGTTTAAAATAACAAATCTTTCCTATTCATTATAACTCAAAAGATAATACAGGGTGTATGATTATGAGATACATGTATGCTAATGATTTGTGGATGCAGGATGGATGCATTGATGATGTTTTTGTTGACTGTCAGGATACCAGATTAGCGCAGAGAGAAGATAGAAGAAAGAAGATGAATGAACATTTATTGTGATGATTTCTTCAAAAGATTTAACGTCCATGATCCAATGAGACTTTATTAGAGATGGTAACGAGACATGCATGATGAGGATGAATGCGGGATGATGAGTTACTCGCAATTTAGGATTAGGATTTTCCATCGTTCCTTATTGTTTGGTATAACACATAGACGCGATGAATCAAGGTATTGATAACCAAGATGGTGTTGTATATAGTGTAATGGACTTTGACTTTGAAAATAGATAGGATAGTTCTTGTTCACACCTTGACATATGGAAACCTTGTCAAAATTTAAGTTAGAAGTTTAGACTATATTGGAACAAAGAATAAGCAATAGTCAACAACATACTCCAAACAACCTTCCTACACAGAACTAAGCAAGTATGCGCCAAGATTATTTTACAAGAGTATCCAAAAGCATAGGACATGAAAGGTAATGATCAACACCCCATTCTTTTATCTCTAAATATTTTTATAGAAATCATCATGAGGTCCTCAGAATGGGTCATTAAGATAAATCATAAGAAAAGATCAAAAACAAATAGTCAGTATTATCTATATCTCTTGATAGTTTAATTTTAGCTAAGGTGATGCCTGATACTGATGTCCATCATAGGAAGGATACATCCTAGGAAATGTTGATCAGAGGTTGTTTGATATTAGGATGATGATGCTAATGATAATTCGTTGATATAAACTTCATTGAATCATTTTCCTATGATCTAGACTTTAGATTTTGATGATTAGTTTCACACTTCATGACTTGCTATACTTGTTTTCTATTTGTTTTCCCAAAGGTTGAAGGTGATGGTCAATTTATTATGGGTGAAAGTTTATTACGGGTGAAAGCGAAATGAGATGGGTGGTTTTGGATTTTTTAGAATATTTCAATGTTTTTGGTATTTTGAAAATGTTTTGAGGCTGTTTTTGGTCTTTTTAAAAGTTTATGCAAATGTTTTTGTTTGTTGGATTATTTGAGGTTGTTTAGGATTTTCAAAGTTATATGGATGTTTTGGGATTTTCTGATTTTTATAAATGTTTAGGGATTTTCAAAGTTATCTAGATGTTTTGGGATTTTTTAAGTTTTTTGACCAAGAACCTAACCTAAAGACCTATCCTAGGGGTCTCAAGGGTTGATCAAAGATAAGCCTTGCCTAGATTATACATGCAAAGACCATGCAGTTTGACTGACTATACTTATTGACAAGATGAAGATATATGCAGGTTGCAAAATGCCAATTTATTATGGTGGACTCCTAAAGGACCGACGTAGGGTGTCTTGAGGGCACATCAATGATGTCCTTGCCTACGTTCAAGCTCGGAGACAATGTAGTTCGACAACAAATACCATTTTTGGATTTTTGATGTTCAACCTTTTTAGGGTTATGATGTGTTTTGGATGTTTTGGATTTTTCCTTTATAATTTTTTGAATGTTTTTTGGATTTTAGCTATACAAGAATTTTGGATGTTTTTGTATTTTTTGATGAATGTTTTATGATTTTTTTTGCATTTTTGATGAGATTTTATGAATGTTTTGGGATTTTCGATGAGATTCCAATAACCTTAAGACATACAAGAACCTGATATAATCCATAAAAAATTTCCCCCAGTGTGACATGTGATAGACTAATTTGATATAGGTAGGACAAACTGACCTTTGGAATATGCCAAGTAGTACTAAAGGGATTGTGATACTTCACAACATCAAGCTATGATAAGGACGTAGATAGGAGATGGATGAAGGATACAATGGATGGTGATGCAAAGAATGATAGGATAATGAGCCAAAGAATAGATGGAGGTGATTTTTTTATGCAAGGTGCCTGTTTGCCAGGTTTTCACCAAGGTGTACTTGCACCGAAGTGGTTTTCACTAGAGGACAATTTTTTCTTTACTTTTTCAATCCTTTTCTCATTTTTTTTTGGATTTTAATTTTTTTAATTTTTTTATATTTTCAAATTTACACCCTTCAAGACTAGGTATAAAACTTTTTTAGATGTAAGCTATTAGTTGGGTCCTACAAGGGCTCACCTTCAAGTGTTAAAAATTGGTACACTCCTGATTTGTAGCTTGTTGTGATGAATAAAGAACCCAACCAGTTAGGCTCAAAATTCTCTTTGTTGTCTTGATCTGGAAGGTTCTTTTGATTCTACTTTAAGACAAGATCCCCTAACTAGAAAGACTAAAATTTGATCCTCTTGTGATAGCTCCATTTTAGTCGGTTTTGATATACTTGCAAGTGATTTAGGGCATCAAGACAATGCTCATCCAGGAATTATAGCTCATTCAGTTGAGACACTTTGTATTCTTCATTGGTAATCAGGTTCTACAGTGACACTAGCAATTATGGGAGCTCAACCTCAATAGGAAAGATGGCTTATGATATGTAGACCAAGGAGAATGGGGTTGTATTTGTAGGCATGTGGATATTGGTTTGATAGGCCCATAGAGTGAGATTTAATTACAAATTCCAGTCATGACCAACTTTGTTGACCATTTCTTCAACATTTTTAGGGTAGTTTTTTTTGTAGCCTCAGCTTGTCCATTCCCTTGGGGATAATACAGGGTAGAGAATTAGTGTTGGATGTTGAATCTTTGTTACAACTCTTTCACATCCTGATTCTTAAAGGGTGTTCCATTGTCTGAGATGAGGGTTTTTGGAACACCATAATGGTAGATTAGATATTTTAGGATAAATTTAGCAATCTACTTCCCCATTATGTAGGTCATAGGAATGGCTTCAACCCACTTAGTAAAGTACTTAATGGTGGTTATGATAAAATTGTGGCTATTGGATGAGGTTGGGGTGATTTTTCCTATGAGGTCAAGCCCCCACTACGAGAAATGTTAGGGTGTGATCATGGTTTGTAATTCTTGAGCGAGACCATGAATAAGATCTCCATGTTGTTGACATTGGACAGACTTCTGCACGTACTGATGAGCTTCCTTTTCCATGGTTGGACAATAGTACCCCATCCTTAATAGTTTCCTAGCTAACTTTGTACCGATAGAGTGGGACCAACATATGCCATCATGTACCTTTGTTAAAGCAATCAAGGCTTACTCTTGCTTAATACATTGTAGCAATGTCCCCTCGATGCTTCAGAAGTAAAGGGTATCACCTAAGATCATGAATCAGGATGCCTTTTTAACAAAGGTATTTTTAAGGTTTGAGGTGATATCAGATGGGAGGGTTCCTCTACTTAGGTAAGTAAAGATGTCATGGTACCATGGGGATCTAGGACCAATAATGACACACACAAACTCTAATTTAGGGATCTCAAAATTTGGGATGAGAAGTTGTTCTACCACAAATTCAAATTGGAGGATGTTGTTTGGCATGTCTAGTAGTGATCTGATCATTGCCATGGCATATGCTACTTTGTTATTCATGTGAGGAATCTACTCAAAAGTTATGTTTATAAAAAGGTCCTTGAGATTTTCCACCATATTTTTGTAAGGAGTGAGCTTGTCATCCTTAATTTGATAGTCATTGTTGACTTGGTTAATAACCAGCTATGAGTCTCCATAGACTTTTATTTCTTGTATCCACCATTCAACCGCTATCCTTAGACCTATGATTAGGGCTTCATACTCAGAAATGTTGTTAGTACACATGAATGATAGCCGTTAGGACTTTGGGATACAACCACCTTGAGGGGTGATGAAAATAATGCATGTTCCTGATCCATGTTGAGTGAATGATCTATTAAAGTACATCTTCCTTTGAGTGGTGAGATTGATAAGGAACACTGATTCATCAGGGAACTTAGATATCAGAGGATTTTTAGCATATCTATAGATGCTTCTGCTAGTTGGTTTGTGATCACTTGTCCTTTAATTTCTTTGCACTCTACATACTCTATGTAAAAATTTGTTAATATCATCACCCATTTGGTCATTCGTCCTATGAGAGTTGCTTTACATAATAGGTATTTTAATGGGTCAATTTTGGAAATAAGTTTGATTTGATATGACAACATGTAGTACATGAACTTTTTTGAAGCAAAATCTACTGCTAGGTATGCTTTCTCAATAGGTGAATAGTTCATTTCATTCCCACCAAGGTTCTACTAATGTAGTAAATAGCTCTCTACTTTCTATTTTCATCATGTTGTGCTAGAAGAGATCCTAGTGTTGTTGATGTAGTTAGATATATACGATCAAGGGTTTGTTTTGTACCAATGGCATGGGAACTGTAGGTGTTAGTAGGTAGTCTTTGATATGCTAAAAAGCTTTATCACATTTCTCATCCCACTTGTAAGTTATTCCTTTATGGAGAAGATGTGAAAAGGGATGGATTTTATCTAATAGTTGCACTATGCACCTTCTGATGGACTTCAGTCTTCCTTGTAACCCTCTCATCTATTTTAGTTTTTATAGTGGTTCCATGTCTAGGATGTATTTTATCTTTGTGGATCAATTTCTATCCCTCTTTGTGAAACGATGAAGCTTAGAAGTTTCCTTGATGTGACCCCAAAGACACTGTTTTTGATTTAGCCTTACTTTGTATTCTTCTAGCCTATCAAAGATGGGTCCTAAGACTTGTATGTGCTCACTTTTTTTCTTTTATTTTCCAAAATATCATCCACATAATCTTCAACTATTTTATGGATCATGTCATTGAAGATGAGGGTCATTTATGTTTGATGGTTGCTCTTGCATTCTTTAGCCCAAATGGCATCACATTCCAACAATAGGTTTCCCATGGAAAGGTGAATGTAGTTTTTGTTTGGTCTTCCTTGGAGTTTAAGATTTGATTGTAGCTTGAAAAACCATCCATGAGTGACAACATTTCATTCCTAGCTATTAATTCTACACTGAGGTTGATATTAGGAAGAGGGAAATCATCCTTCAGACATGCCTTGTTTAAGTTTGTAAAATCAATGCATATTCTCATGTCCCTAGTGGGTTTTGAGACTGGTACTAGGTTTGAAACAAACTCAGGATAATCTATCAGTCAAATGAATCCAACTTCAAGAAGCTTTTGTAACTCAAGTTTGACCAAGAGTGTTATCTGATGGTGCATCTTCCTTAATTTTTGTTTGGCTGGCTTAGCTTCAAGATAGACTGCTAAGTGATGTACAACCACTTCTAGGTCAAGGCCTGGTATATCTATGTATAGCCATGCAAAGTTAGCTATTTTCTCTTTTAGTAATGCTGCTAGGTTATTTTTCTCTTTTTCTAACAAGGATTTGACATAGAAAGTGATCTTAGGTTCTTCTTCGATACCCACATTGACTGGTGTATCCTTTTCTTCTAGTACTTTCGACTTCTTTGGATGCATTGCACTAAGGGGTGGATTTAATCCCTCATCCTTGGATGCCTCAGAGAGGTTTTCACTATTGAATGCATCCTTTTTTTTAGTATTTTAGGATCAGAGAGTTCCACCATGTGGTTTTCACTCAAGGATTTGCATTTTAGTTGCATTCCACTCAATTTGTGACTGAAGGATTCAATCATCTACCCATAGTATGCCCATGTGTCTAGATCTATTTCAAAACCTACTTTATGATATTCCCATGGTAAGTTGTCATGGAGTCCCATGAATTCTAAGATCACTTCATCATTTTTGAATAAATCTAGAATCAATGCTCCTTGTTGGCCAATGCCAATGAGTTGAGGATATACTAGGTGTATTTGAGTTGGTTGATTGTTTATAGTAAAGGATGTAACATATATCATGAAGAGGGTTTTATTCTCAAATAGATAGGTAAAATAAAGAGGGAAGTCATCTAAGGTTGTATCATGCAATGTAGGTAACCAAGAGGAAGCCTCAACTCATTTAACAAAAGTACCTTTGCCAATAAGGGTAACCTTGCTAGTAGTACAACCTTGACCAAGATTCTTTAGTTGTTTCTTAGTAACGATGGGTTATAGTAAACCATTGTCATTTTAACCTAGTTTCTCATTCTTGTTGTATCTCCGATTCTACATGAGCTACAATCCTTTGTTATCATCTTCCATGGGAAGAACTAGGGCAGGTCATTCATCTTGATAGAGGAGTTTAGAGACATATTCTTTGTTGACATCTTCTTGGTTCAAATCTCCCCACTTGGTGAAGGTAGTAGCTTCCATCTTGATGGTTTTGGGATCTTTGGTGCTGGATGTGGGTTTCCCATGAAACTATGGAGAAATAGGTAACTCTCCTAAGATAAATGTGTCTTTCAATAGCTTGTAGTTCCCACAACCATCATCTTGAATCACTTCTTTGATATCAGGTATATCCTACACAATAGATGCCTTTGTTTCAAAAGTAGATGGAAGGGATGATGGGTCAACTAATGAGGTCGAAGGTGTAGACCCTTTGTCATTCTTAGGTATTTGGGGGATTTTGCAGAACTTGGCTTAAAGATTTTTGCAATAGTAAAAAGGATTAGGATCTCCATGGATAGTAATTTCTCTACTCTCGAAAGGAAACTTCACACATTGATGATAAGTCAAGGATAAAGATTTTAAAGCATGGATACATCGTCAACCAAGCAAGATGTTATAGGGAAGATCAAGGTCCAACACTTGACATGTAGTTTCTACAATGAGAGGGCCTACTTGGATGGGAAGTGCAATGATTCCTTGTGATACCCGTTCTTGGTCATCGTATGCCCTAATGGTGGTACTCTTTGTCCTCTCAATAGTATCCTTTGAATAGCCCATATTTTTGATCAACTGAAGGGATAAAATGTTCAATCTAGTACCTCCATCTACTAAGACTCTTTTGACCTTGTTCTTATGAATGATAACCTCAAGGTGTACAACATGGTTATGAGATGGTTGTGATGGTAGGTCTTCCCTGAAGAAGGTGAGAAGATGATTAGTGATATGACCCACCATAGCTTGAAATTGATTGGTATCAATATCCTTGGGAATAGATGACTTTGATAAATCTTTCTCAAAGATTTCCCTATGTGCAGGTGATAGCCTCAATAGTTCTAGGATTGATATTTATGCGGGGGTCTTTTTGAGTTGTTCTAAGAGATTGTACTTGTTGGTAATTGCTACTGGCAGAATAGGTTGTGCCCTAGATTGAGATGGGACTCCTTGGATGGTGACTTTACCATTTCATGTGCTGAATCCACATTTTTCACTATGCCCTCTGATGGTGACAATAGTGATGGCGCTATAATAGGAAGCAACCACATTGGAATAGGTATGTTGTACATTTGTGTAATCCTTAGCTTTTCCAGTGTTTTTTATTTTTTGTGATTTGGCATAGGGTTATTGTATATCTTAAGATCATGGTTCCCAGATCGTACGCCAACAGATATGGTATCATTCTCTGTGAGGTCTTGGATAATGTTTTTGAGTCGCATGTACTTTGATGTTTCGTGTCCTTTGATTTTGTGAAAATCACAAAGGTCCTTCTTGTTGTACCAAGATGGTTTCTCTTGTGGTTCTCGGTAATTTTCAAAGTTAGGCAGCGTGATTAGATTTGACTCTACCAAATTTTTCATGATAGTTTTAATGGGTTCAAATAATTGTGTGTACTTGCATTTAGGATAGTTTTTCTTGTTATTGGTTCATCTTCGCATTTTGGTGTTGCTAATCTGATTGTTCTAGGGAGGTGTTATTTGTAGCACAGTTGGTTGGATGTTAGAAAATTGATTGTTGATTGGTCTCAAAGAACTTAGGATTACCTTAGTATCTACCACACCATCATATTTTATGTGTTTTTTCTTATCCTAGACATGAGGCTTGTCATTTGAACTAGTTGATGGGAAGTTGTCCTTGTAAGCTTGAGTATTTCCCTATGAGATCAAAGCTCTCTCAATGTTAAGGGATCTAGGTACAAGCTCATCATATGATGTGATGCACTACATTTTCAAGTGGAAGGAAAGATCTGGATCTAGATTGGCGATGATGATTCCCACTTGTTGTTCACCGAGAAGAGGCAACTTGCTATTACTAGCTCTCTATATTAATCATTGTAAGAAATAAGAGAAAATATCTCCTTTATTTTTCCTAAGAGTGTACAATTCCTCTAGACTAACATCCATGTCAATATTGAAGGAGAAAAAATCAATAAACTTATTAGTAATTTCCTAAAAAAAATTTGATACCAGGAGGTAGATGAGAAAATCAATCCATAGTAGGACTCGTTAAACTTCAGGGGAAGAGTCACATAAAATATGAATCATTGTAAGCCACCTCCATGCACATGAAATTAAATTATTTGATATGGTTCACAAGATTTCCTCTCCCTTTATACTTATCAAATTTGGCCCGTATTTCAAAACCAGGAGGGAATGGTACCATTGCAATGTTTCGGTCAAATGGATGCGAACACAAGTTATGTGTATGGGGCTTCTTTGCCTTTCCCATGCAAAGGTCTTGCATTTCTTGTGAGAGCACATTAAATTGTGATGCTATATTTTCTTGCAGGTTGGGTGGAGGAATGCATGGTAGGATGATGGATGAATTATATGGGGTGTATGGTTGTGTAAGATTTGGTGAAGGTGATTGGGGTATTGATGTACATGTTCCTAATGTGTTTGAATTGATGATGTTTGATTGAGGATTATAATAGGAACTTTGTTATTGTTGTTGGGCATACTATTGAGCTAGTAAGTCTTGTTGTTGAGCTTGTTGTTGTTGTTTTTCCATTATTTCTTGTTGTTGTTGTTGTGCTACTAAAGTTGCTTGATGGACTTGATGTTTTTGTTGTGTTGCTGATATTGCTTGATGTTGTTTTTATTGTTGATGTGCTAAGGATTCTTATTGTGCCACTAGGGCTTCTTGATATTGTTTCTAATGTTGTTTTGCTAATACTGCTTGTTGTTGTTGCTATTGTCAGTGTTGTTGTTGTGCCGCTAGGGCTGATTGATGTTGTTGTTGTTGTTGTGTTTCTACTTGTTGTTGCTACTATTGTGCCACTAGGGCTTGTTGATAGGATTGTTGTGCTTGTTGTAAGGCTAAGTCATGTTCTTGTAATGAGGAATTAGGTGTCTATTGGGACATCAGTGGAAGATTATGGATATTAATGTTTTGAGCGAGTAATGAATTGGTGATGAGATGTTGGGGATTCCCTTGGTTCAACATTCATTGTAATATAGTAGATTGTGTTGGAGGAATGCATGTTTGAGATCTTGTTTGATTTGGCATAGTAAAGGGGATTGTGGGAAAAGATGAGGATGGTTCCATTAGATTATGCGATGGAAAAGAAACACTAGAAACTTGAGTCCATTGATTAAAAATGTTTCCTTGTCCCATCTCTAGAGGATTCCTTTGTGTTAGGGATGTAGATAATTTATTACCTATGTTGACAAGATTTGTTACCAAGGGTTTGCTTTGAGATGGGTGTATTTTGTGAAACCAATGGTATGGATGAACCAGTTGGAGGAATAGGAAGGGACATACATGTTTTCTTTAAGGGTTGACTTTGTGGTATGGTATTGATATACCCTTACATGTTGTTTTGAGATACTTGATCTGCACTACTTTGTGTGATGGTAGGAATACTTGTGGTACTCATGGGTATGGATGAAGAAGGATTTCCTAGATATGTGAAAGTTGTGGTGGAGTAATGAAGGTTGATAGGTGTGTATGGATATCTAGGATCTTTGGGAATAAGAGGAGCACCAAAGGTAGGTGTCTAAGTGGTTGTGTGAGATGGAGGATTGGTTTCAAGTGTACCTACAAGTGTGCTACTTTCAATTGAAAGCGAATGACCAAAGTATTTGGAAAGGCTTGTTGCAATACTAAGAATGTATGTTTTATTTAGCCCTAGGGATGGAGTTTTGAAACCTTGTGTTAAATTCTATGCCACAAATTTTGGGGAGATAGGAGATATATTTTCAAAGGCTTGATGTTCCATGATTTCCTCCCTAGTGAGTTAAAATGGATTGTTTGTGATATCTTCTATCTCATATGGCCTTGATGGTGATGAACGTTGTTGTGATGGTGTAACTTGACTTCTCAAATCAAATTCTAAAGGATTAGGATCACTTGAGGTAAATATAGCTTTGGTTTTCTCCATGATTCTATTGTGTTGTAATCTAGTCTTTACCATAAATTTTGTGTCACTTGTGGGAGAGTTTTATTATGATTTGTGATACTTAAAATCTCTAGTTGACTCAAATATAGGTAAAAGGGATGCTCTAAATCTTTTGGGAGAAATTATGATAATGGAGGATAAAAAGGTGAGTGATGTGGAGAGTGCTCCTTGTAAACATTTTGGGACAACACTTTTGACTTGATTTTGACATGTTTTGATGTTGGGATAAAGGATGTTGATGAACTTGTAAATATTTAGGGTAGAATCATGACCTTCAAGATAAACTAGTTCAAAGATGATAACTAGCTTGTCTAAATGCATGGAAAAGGATACATTTCACATACAAAATATCCAAGTTAGGGGTTGGATTGATAGATTTTCAAGTCACAAAGTGTTAGTGTATTCAATTTTTTTGCAAAGATAGGTGAAGTGGATGATGAAATTTTGATGAAGGGATGGATGAGATGTTTGACCCAATGTTGACTTAAAGTGAACCTTTGTTTTTACAAGACCAAGGTAGTGAGAATGATGCTAAACCTCTAAAGTTTTCAAATCCTAAAGAGTAATGTTGGCCTAAATGAGAGGATAGATGTGGGTATGTAAACCTGTTCAGTTCCTCCTAGCTTGAGCATAATGTTTTCTGAATAAGAGGTTACGATTGCGATAAATTATTAAGGCCCACTTCCTAGTGAACTTGGAATTATGATACCTTCATCTATAATGGCAAGACATAGATCTTCCTCTATGGATTTTGATTTTATGATAGATCATTTAGGGGAGTTAAAGACCATGAAAAGAACCCAATGTTCTAGATAGGTTGATTATCATGAAAAATACTTGGGTTTTGAGTCATAAAGAACATGTATATATGTGGATGTAGATCATTTAGGGGAGTTAAAGACCATGAAAAGAACCCAATGTTCTAGATAGGTTGATTATCATGGAAAATACCTAGGGTTTGACTCATAAAGAACATGTACATATGTGGATGTTTCTTCAATGTGTGTTTGTAAAAATTTACTAACAACTTATTTATGTTGAGGTAAAGTGTTGAAATGTGACTTTGGATTGCCTTTGAACTAAGATTCCCGAGTTTAAAATGATGACCTATAGACCTTCTTTTGGGGATTCTAATTTTACGTGATATCATTTAGAAACAGTTCAATTTTATGGAAGAAAGGAAGATATTTATTGCCGTGTAGGTGGTGGTAATATGGGCCTTCTAGCCTCAATATCAGCTTGTTCCTCTTCTTCATCTAAAATGGTTGTTGTGTTTCTCCACTAGGTAGGTATTTATTTTGTTTCAAAAGTGAAGCTTCTCAAACTGCTAATGAGATTGGTTTGTTCTTCGTCAATTAGTTCAAATTTTGGTTGAACTATAACACCTAGAAGATCAGGTTGTTCAATGGGAGCAATTGGTCTCCAAATAGTCATGTGGGTTTAAATTTTTAGTTTATCTTGCTTAAGTGAATTTATTTTACCACAATCACTTGTCTTGATTGAGTTTTCAAACTAAATGTTTATGTCAAAAACATGATAACTTTCACAATGTCCATTTTGTGAGAATCATGAGGTTGAAGCCATGATTTCTTATGTTGTCTTTGGAAAACATGGATTTGAGATATAAGTCTAGATATTTAGAAATTTCTAAGGATAGAATCCTTAGGACAAGGAGTAATATCAAGGCTATTTTTAAAACATATCCATATTTAAACTAAAGTGTTTCAAATTTTGAGGAAGATTATGGATGTTTGTTTTTGTAACATTTTGAAACCAAGCAATGTATTAAACTGACTCACAATCATTTACAATCCTAGGTTCAAAATGGCTATACTTGTTGAGTCCCCACTTGGATTTCTCCAAACACTAAACAATGCGAATAGTTAGAGATTTGGTGACACTAGCTCCCCTCCATGACACACACTTATCAGAACCACTAAATCTCAAAATCCTTAAAATCCGGAGATCAAAAGGATTTTTATATTTCAACAATGAATAGTACAAATGTGAGGGGGATTCAAAACGATCGTTCTTGCACCAACAAGTATTAAGGATTTTTGCTTCTAAACAATAGTTCCTTGTAAGGGCTTCCAGTTTAGGGGATACTATGATTAACTCCATCAAGAGGTCTCCCAACTATTAGAACAAGGGCTTTACACATCTTAAAGATACTGGGGGAGAGCTCTCATGTACCATATCCCATTGATGACAATTTTCATTGAAACCACACATTTATATAGCAATTTAGAAGATCTTGGCTTTAGCTCGTTACTACTTGGGTCATTCCCTCCTTTCAAAGTGGAGAGGCAGGTCCTCTAAAGATAAACAATAGCAAGGAATTACATTCATAGTTTGATCATCTCCATTCATATGAACAAAGAGAGAATACATGCTATGCCTTTTTCTCACACTCACAAGGGATCCAATTTTAATTGAAATTGAAAGATGTAGGCGATTACACCAAGTGTTAAGGAATGTTTTTTGTTTCTCAAGGTCACCAAATGGCATGAGAGAATTTCATACACATTCAATAACAAAAGTGTAAATCACAAAATCTAGCAAAAATTTGTAAATTTTTACCCCTAAGCTAAGATGACTTCATTTTACACACCAAATGAAATGTCAAGTTTCCTTGTTCAATTTTAAACCCAAAAGACACTGATGAGATGAGTGTTCAATTTTAGTCTTGTTTGAGCATTCATTTAAAACCCAATTAAAATTTAGTGAGGTCCTAAAGCATAAAGTAGAAAGCATAAGAAATTGGGTTATAATTGCCCCAAAAGTGTCAAATGCTTGTTACAATCATATAATTTCAAGATAAAAAATCTTTCTTTACTTTAGCTCCATGTTGTCCAACCTACAAAACCCTCTTAGTCTAACAACCAAAACAATGTTAGAAGTGTAGTAGTGATCTAATGAATCAAGAAAATTAAAGCACATATAAAAAAAAATCATAAAACTTCTTACCCTAGTCGGGCATCGTTGTGGTGAATTTAGGCATCACTCTCCAGTATAAACAAAGAGCATGATAACATCACAATTTTACAACACATTTCTCTGGTGAATTTGGGGTGTCCTTGTTTAAAATCTTCGATGACTCTATATTAAACCAACATCACCATTTTTTAAATCAGTGTCAGGGCATTTAATTGGCATCATGATTTTAGATTGGGATAGTGTCACTATATGACGACACTCTACAAAGTGTGTCGTTGTAATTGATTTGGGCGTCATTTCTTGCAAAAAAGAAAAAAAATGGAATTTGAGATAGAAACTAGTTAAATTATTGGTTTTCCCTCCTTTTAGCACCAAAATGTGGACCACAAATTATTAGTGTGGGTTGATTACACTTAATCCATGATTAATCGAAGTATAAATAAGCCACTAAACCTCAATCTCAAAAAAGATCATTCAAATTGAAAGTTAAACTAAGCATTGAATGACACTAAAAATTACAAACAACAAAAACAATTAAATTCCTATTCTAACCCATTTGAAACTTATCTTGTTTTGGAATTGGTGTCATGTTGATGTGGAACAATGACAATTTCCCACTCCCACAATTAGTGAGCCTATTTTAGTTGATTCTATTGAAGAGAATCAATGAAACCATTGTGCTAAATTGATGAAAACATGATGCAAGCTAAATTAACATTATTTTATGCCAAAATTGGTCTAAATATGCAATTGCTAAGCTAATCTAAGCTAATTCTAAGCTAAAATATTGAAACCCTAATTTATAAACAAGCTAAGATGGATGCATGGAATCCATTAATGGAAGATTGAAGCTATTATGTAACTAGAAAGGAACTAAAATAAGCTAAAATTGAGTAAAAATTAAGTGTAAGTGAGAGTGAATTCAACAAAATAAGTTTGCAATTGAAAGATGGGTCCATTAGTCTCCAAATGGTGTTCTATTTATAGGAGAGCAAATGAGAAATGGATGGTTGAGATCAAAAAGATTAATCAGTGATCAAGAATGGAGGAAATAAAAGGCATGGATCATGGATTCTCATCAATAGGTGAGAATGCAAGATGAGAATTAATCAAAGGCTCACATTTTTTCTAGACAAACATAATTTTGACCTGCACACATAGGTCACAAGGTGACTTTCTCAAGAGGTTAAAAGTTTAGCTTTCTCAAGAAGCCAAGTGAGATGATTGAAGAGAGATAATATTCTTTGGAATATTCTCATGGGTGAGGGTAAATATATTTTAGAAATTTAAAGAAAGTTTTAATTATGCAAAAAAAGGATAAGGAATATTCCTTGGGAATATTCCCTTTTTGGAGGAAGATTCTAGATTAATTGTTAATTAAACATGGCTTAATCATACAATTATGGGCTTTGAAGAATTAAAGTGCTATTCATTAAATTAAATGATTCAGTGAATGGGGGAGAGATGAAATGATATTTAATTAAATAACTTAGGTTTATTTAATTAAATAATATGACTTAGGGGATTAAATTAAATAGTATGATTTATTTAATTTAATGAGACAAAGTGTTACCGTGAAAGGGGGGTGAATTAAATTGAAATTAAATGGATTAGGTTAATAGATGAAAATGATGCAATTAATTAATTAGCTAGGCTAATTCAATTAATTGAGTGAAAAGAGGATGGGTTTGAAGAGAAAATGATGTTATTAAACCCAATTCGAGTGTATGATATCATCTAAGAAATTTTTTAGTGTCTATAGAAACTTTATGAGGTTAGGTTGAGAAAGCTTATGGAATATAACTTCAATTGGTTCTCCTAAATGGGTGTACTTGTTTTTTGGCTAATTATTTTGTCTAGGTTTTCCATGGTGGATGGTGAATTTTTTGGATACATGTTTCTATTTCACTATGTTTTGATCCTTAGATGGTTTAGGTTGGATGTTTTTCATCTATTTTCTGTTGGTTACATCATCATTCACAACATTTTTTAGACCAAAATCTAGTTTTTTTAATTAGATTGATTATTATTTTCCTTGTGGTATTTGTAAATTTTAACTAGTCCCTTAGAAATTAAAACCTTTTCAATTGTTAAGCCTTTATCAATGATCTCATCAAAAGATTGAACATATTGTAATTGTAGGTGAATACCTATTTCCAAATTTATATTTTTGATAAATGTATTCACTAGTTGTTTCTTACGGATGTGTAAAGTGAATCAACTACCTAGATATCTCCTGCATTGAAGGAATGGTGAAAATTTTTCCTCAAGTTTTTTCCTAGTATGAAACAAATAAAGAATTATGACTCATATTCAATGTTATATGAAAAGTGAGCCACAAATATTTTAGCAAGGTCCATGAAGGTAGCGATGCAACCATGGGGAAGATGTCTAAACCATTCTAAACCTTTTCCCTCAAGGTCCCTTGGAAAATGTCTCATAAGGTATGCATAGCTATAGGCCACTTCTTGGAGTGCTATGAATAATTCCTTGATGTATCTTTAAGATCACCCTTACCCTTAAATTTTTCAATTTTGGGAAATTTGTAGTTTTTTGGGAAGGGGATGGATAATATAGACTTGTTAAAGGGATAAGGACATATGTTCTCAAATGTATAAGTCTTCTTACAATAACCTACTTACAACCCTTAGATCATACTCTTCATAATTTATAGTTCTTGGGAAAGATTTATGTTACTAGATGGGGGAGTGTTCATGTGATGATGAGGCTTTTGAGATTGGTAAAGGGATGTTGGGATGTGATTTTCATTAGAAATATTTGGGAGTTGAGATATGTTAGGGATTTTTTGATTGTTATGTTGATATTTAGATACATGGGATACTTGTGTTTAGATGTAGTTAGCATTGGTAGGTTGAGTATATCGATATGTTGTGTTTGTTGGAATGTTGAGTCCTAGTTGGGAAGAAACATTTTAGGATGAAATGACTTGTTCTAGGACAAGGTGAGAAGTATATCAAGGAATGGATGTTTGGGAGGGCTAATTAGGTTTGGTTGGCACTCAAAAATTCTATTCAAGGGCTGAATGGAGGATGAGGGAGTATTAGAAGATTTTTTCCTTCTAATTTGTGAGATGTAAAATGTTGGCAGGTGTTTTTCCCCTTTTTCCAAGATATCTAATACAATGGTGTCCTTGTTAATTTTTTATATTTTTTGCACTATTTCTTGATTTTACAAGTCTTTAAAAAAAGCTTGCAACCTAAGGGAATGTTTGGGTGAGTCCACATAGACTTCTTCATCATGTGGAGATGTTGGTTTGTGAGATCTTCCATAGTAAAATTCTCTTGAGAGTCCATATTTTTTTCTTGATCTCTAGTGATTAACATAAAAGGGGTTGAATTATTGATGGGTGATATGGTGATGTAAATGTGAATATTATTTAGACCTAAAATTTTATTGGCATAATGATTTTACTAGTACAAATGGTTGGATTAAATGAGAAACCTTGGGGTCTTAGAGGACTTAGGATGAGGATGATTTTTGATTGGTTGATGGTTATGGATAAGAGATACAAGATGAAGCTTTCATGAAAATAAAAATCTAGATTCTTAGGATAAAGCAATGATAAATTTAAGAAACCCCCTTCAAAAAAATATATAAAATCTTGGCAAATATTTTCACTTTTTTAGGAAAAAATATTAATTTCTATTGGTGAATATTTTATTTTATTTTTTGTAAAAAATATTAATTTTACTGGTGATTTTTTTACATCACTAAAATTTTGTAGAAAATTTTGGTGGATCTTGAGAAAATAATTGGAAAATATATTAATTATGATAGTGAATTCATTCAATATAAAAATATTTCTCATGGAAATGTAGGGGCCCAAGGGTGGAAATTATTGATGGGTTTAAGGAGTAGACTATAATATTTACTTGCCACCACTATTTTAAAATATAATATAAAAGCCCTCATTGTATTATGCAAGGTAAAATGCACCCATGTTTCATAATTCTGATGGGGCTTGAATTTTTTTTTCGATCATTTGATCCAAAAATCCTCATTGTACTCTACAAGGTAAATGCACCCACAATCTATAATGCTCATCAAACTCGAAAGTGTGGGCCCCATGAGCATTACAAATTGTGGGTACATTTTACCTCATGGAATACAACAAGGGCCATTATATTATATCATAAATCAATGTTGGAAACTAAAGATTAGAAATATGGCCCTAAATCTAAACTAATAATTACAATATACTATGGTGAATTAATATAAATTTTTACTATAATTTATAAAATTTAGGCAAATCTAATCTAATAATGTATCAAATATTGTGGAAAATTTTTGAGTTATTTTTTAATAAAATAATTTTTTGGCAATTTAAATAAGACTATAATTAAATTTTGTAAAAATGTGGCAATTAAAGTCATATTATAGGGTATGTGCAAGATCATCATGGAAAAAACAGGTCCTTAAGTGGCAATAAATTCAAAAAATTAGAGTTAGGCAACTTGACATAAAAATTTGAATAAGTTATCTATATTATTTCAAAAATATGTAAGAATAGAATCTATAGAAAATTGAATGTAGTTTCTAAACTACTAGGCTTTTTTTTAAAAAATCTATTTAGTGAAAATTTGAAATTTCAATGGAGCAAGTACTTAAATTTTAGGGAAAAATAAGAAGTGGGTGTCGTCTGACCACCCTAACCACAATAAAATGATAAAAAATATAATATTTTAGACATAAGTAGGGGACTCATGTCTAAATGTGATGCATTTTTGTAATTTTTTTTCAAGTAAAAATTAATTATGAATTTTTATTACAACTTTTAAAAAATATAAAAAAACGTATGTCTGACCACCTTAACTTGGTCAAAACTTCATGAAATTCAATTTTTTTTTTAATCCTATAGTATGTGAAGTATAGAATGTGATGTTTTGTATTCAAAAATGTGATACTATTTGAAAGCTATAGATGTTTTTCAATCACCTATCAATCAGGACTTTAGTCGTAATTCAAATAGAAAATGAATAATAATTATTTATTAAATTCAAAGTAAAGCATACTTTATATTGGTGAAAGCTGAGAATCTCCTTTAAAACCCTTTTCATTTCATCAATTTTTGGTAAAATAAAAGTCGTCAGCCACATACCCTACAAATACCCATCATATCGCCACTTTTTGGTCCATTATGATCCTGCACATACCTTATAGCTCAAACTATTAGCCAATTGGCAAATATTAGCCACTAAAAAAATCACTAGGATAAAGGGTGGTTTTGGATGTATCCTTGCTTACTTAGGATATGGATGTTTCTATGAAATATTTGATAATGGATTTATAAAAAATCTTAAGGGATCCAAATCCATAAGCTACATAGTCCAAAATGAATGGATAACTTAGAATTCTTACTTAGGATAAGAAAGTTCCTAAGCAACACTCAAGATAGAGATGGATGTATAAGGATCTAGATTCTAATTTTTTAACAATATTTGAAATTGTGTTTGATTGGGATTAGGTTAGAGGATGATTTGGGCAATGTGATATCTATGTTATCTTGTGATGGGAGAAGATTGGGATAAAAAAAAAATCCAAAATTCAATAAATTAAATGTGAGATGGTTAGTTTGATAAGAAGGGGAATAGTGAAAGCTAATACAGATTAATGGAGAGGATAATGGAGATGAAGGAACAAAGTAAAAAATTAAGGAAGTTTGTGGAACTCCAAAACTATGAGTTTTGATGAAGAGGTAGCAAAGAATTATTATAGGTTACTATTTATAGGTCACATCGTAGACACAACTTTATAGAGTGTAGCTGCAAGTTGAAAAATAGTGTAAGTGTAATTTTATAGAGAGCATTTGTAGGTTGATATAGAGTGGAAGAGTGGCTTTATATAGTGCAAGAGTAGTTTGAGACAAAGGAAATACTTTATAGAATGTAGGCATAGGTTGAAATAGAGTGCAATAACAACTTTACATATTGCACGCACAAATTTATAGAGAACACAAATAGCTTTATAGATTAAAAGTACTATTTGGGACATAGGAGTTTCTTTACATATTAATATAGGAATAGGTAAATAGAGATCACATGCACAAATTTACACAATGCAAGTACAATTTAGTATGATAGAGGTGAGATTCGATAATCAAATGATTTGGCAAATGATATGCACACATAAAAAACACATTAGTTGAATGACTTCAGTTTCTAAGGGTAATAAGGTTATTTTAATTAGTGAATGTTGAGTGGACTATTATTAGTACAACACACAAAGACAAATAAATCACATTAACACAATCCTAAAATTAGTCAAGTGGGAGTGTGTACTTAATCCAGGCCCACTAGCCAAAGGCTAATACCTCCAAATGAATGGGTGATTAGGATATGGAAAGCTCATGTACTATGTTTACACCCCTAACATTGGAATGACAAGGTGGGATACCAAGGAATATATGTCACCCAAACAAGAAGAAATACATGATAAATTTGGGCATGATTAGTTGTACCTTGCACCACACTAAGATATGGTTGAATGGTATTAAGCTAGGCTATACAATCTCTATAGAGGAGTCCTCTAAATACCACAAGGATACATAATGCAAAAATATGAACATTAGTATATCACATGCATGTATCAAGAACTTTCAATAGGAAATCTTGGACCAACCCTTCACATCTTGTATTGGAATCACCCAGACATCAAGGCTTCACTAAACATGACACAACTAGATTGGGGTATAAATTTCATTCTCTCCCTTTATATACCCTAATGGTAGTGCATGGTTGAGGTCATTACTTGGGTGATAAAATTACATATAAAGCCCCCTAAAGGGAAGGATAATGCTAGGTTTTTTTGATCCCCAAGATAGCAGTAGGTGCAATGGGAGATCCTGTACACAAAATTAGAAAATTCATGGGATCTAATCTAAAATTAAAATGATAAAATTAAATAATTTTCATCCCCAAGATTGCTCTAGACGTAAGGGGAGAGAATGTGCCTATGCATTCCTTAAATTAAAATCAAATAAGAGTTCTTTAACCCACCACTTTGACTTTAGTGCCTAATATTAGTGGAAAAATAAAGATTTTTGGACAAACAAATCTACAAAACCACAAATTAGTAATCTCAATTTCTTAGTTTTGGATAGGCATGAACCAACTACATCACTAATTAGTAAAATATGTTAGCTCAAAAGACTAGAAAAATAATAAAATATAATAGACTACAAAAAAAGAACATTTTTGTGAAATAAAAGTGTGCTTAGTCAAAAATAGAAGTGCAACATTCTATAACAAAAGAACTAAAATACAAAAATAATGAAAAAAATACCTTATAAAGGCACAACTTTGTTAATAGATATACTGTGAGTCAATACAAAGACTTTTATTTAGTCTTTGTGTAAGAACCAAAAGAAAAAAAATAGACACATTGAGTCTATATAGAGGCACAATTATTTGAGATAGAAGGACATAAGTTTTCTGCATAGGTAGAGTTTCACAAACACTTAAAATATACAATGTATGAGTTATAATTATTTAATTTTTCTTTCAAGTGCAATTATAGATCCATAAAAATATTATATATAATAATATTATGCTCTCCTTGCAAACTAAAAATTGCAAATCACAAAAGTGTGAACTTTATCATGAATTAAGAAGTGAAAATTTGTATTATGAAATAAAATTGTGAATAACATTGGGCTGAAATTACAACACATTGGAGGGTAAAATACAAAGAAAGTGCAACAATCTAGAAAGAAGATTCTTTTGAAAATCACTCAACATTCCCTCAAAATTTGGAAGCATAGCATCAACAGAACAAATACGCCAAGATGTGACTAAAAGGGAGGCCAAGACTAACAAAAGAGCAGCCAACCATAGATTTCAAAATGCCACATTACATTACATGGACCAATAACATCGCCATAAATTAGAAAGCAAAGTGACAAATTGTGAAAGAAAAGGAGATATTAGCAGATCCAATACCCTAGAAGGATAACACTTCTGAAGAGATATATCCTCAAAATAAAAAATAGAAAGTCCTTAAAAAATCAAGAGGGACCAAAAAACCACAAGGAAAAAAATTGGAAAGAAATTCCCTCTGAATAAAAAAAAAGGCCTGAAAAAAGAAGGGTAGGTGAATATCAGAAGGAAGACTATAGCAAAAAAAATTCAAAACCTAGAACATGGATTGATAACAAGAAAAAGGATGGATAAGGAACCATAATTCCCATCAAATCCAATTGAGATCGATGTAAAAAAGGAGATAGAAGAAGACATTGGCATATTACAGGATGTGGCCATCATATGTAAAATAATATGTCCCAAGAGAAGCAAGACCATGATAGAAGAATGGGCAAGCAAAAATATTGATCAGAATCATGGCCTCAATTTTTTTCCCAATAGCTTTCTTATAATAGTCTCCCCTTTAGAAGAAGATAGGAACTCAATTTTGGAAAAAGCTACTTGGAAGTTTGACGGTTTCCCAATTTACATTCAAAAATGAGAACCAAACTTCAATCCTAGAAACCAATCTTATTACACCAAAGAAAAATGGATAAGGTTGTATAACTTGGCATTAGAGTACTAGTTAGAATAATGCATAAATTTTTTTGGAAGAACCTTAAGAATTCTACTCGAGATAGATATCTTGCTATTGAAACAAAACTCCTATCTATATGCTAGACTATAGATTGTCTAGAAATCAAGAAAATCCCTAAGGAAATAAAGCTAAAATATAAATTAGGAGTTTGAGTACATAATAAATATTGCAAGATCACTCCACCAATGATCAAAGTTTGGAGGAAGAAGGAAATTAAAGACAGGGATGAAGAAACCACAATTACGAAACCTGAAATCCCTAAAAAGAAGAATCAAGTGTTAAGCTTCTAGAATGATAATAATGAAATAAGTAGCATGCGAGAAGATTTTTGTAAGGAAAACAATAAAGTGGAAGTAAAGACAAGACCTTTATCAAGTCATATTTACAAGATTGAGAGATAAATGATAACTATACCTCTAGAAGAGATAATGAAGAATATGATGAATTGGATATCATAGACAACAAGTGCATCTCTTAGATAGCATACCAAATCCTAAATCTAATAAAACAAATAAAGAAAAAGAAAGAAAAAAACAAATAAGAGAAAAAGGGAGGAACTAGCATAGGAAAAGGGTCTCAAAAGTGTCATTAACTATCTTAAGGAGACAAAGGGGGGAGAGAAATCCCAACAAGAGGAGCCATGAGAAAAGTAATATGGATTTTTAGGGGCTTAAATTCCCCTAAAAAAATATGCTTAATCAAGCATAAAATTGAGAAATTAGATTTAGACATAATTCTAATACAAGAGACCAAATTGGATGTAGAAGACGATCAAGTCTTTTAAAATTGGAGGGTGGGAGGAAACATACTCAAAATCATATGGTACGGTTGGTGGCCTAGGAATCCTTTGATTCCATTGGAATATTGGGCTAAGAGTAATAGAAATTGAAGAAAACTCGATAATGTGTGAAATTTCAAGTCTAAAAAAAAGCCTCAAATTTAGATTGTTCAATATATATGGACCAACAAGAAATGAGGAAAAATAAATATTATGGGAAGGATTAAGTTAGAAGTTTGGTGCACTTAGCAAAAGGAAAGTCATAATGGGAGGTGATTTTAATGAAGTGATTAGGATTAAAGAGAAGTTTGGTGGCATGAACAGGATAACAACTTCTATGAATGAATTTGGCCACTTCCTAACCAATAATGACCTAATACATGTCCATACAATTAATGACCTATTTATGTGATCAAATAGAAGAGAAAGATCCTACTACATCAAAGAAAAAATAGACAGATTTATATTTTCTTAGGATTGGTTGGAAACTAATTTCAACTTGGAATCACAGATCCTCCTGTTGGTTGGTTCAAGTTATTTTCCCATTAAATTATTTTGATTAGAGGCAAAAGATGGGTTTTGAAGGGGTGCAGAACCCTTTACAAAAATAAATAGCTGAATAAAAAAGGGAACAACATTAAACAACCATTAGCCCAAAGTCAGCAAACCACCAGTCAAAAAACAGTCAGAAACTAGCAAACACCACTACATATTGTTCAAAATTTCAACTTCCATCTCACTAGCAGCAAGCTTCTGTCCCTTAACTCTAGTATGAGAAACCTCAATACCCGAGGCCCCAACCTGATTTTTCAATCTATTTCTAGTCCTAACCCCAGACCCACTAGTTTTTACCTCACAACTCAAAACAAAACCTTTAGCAGCACCCTTAACAACATCATAATCCTCCACCATCAGCTTACCCTCAGTAGCCATAACATTAGTAGACAAAATTTCCTCTCTCTTCTAGGGGAGAAATCCATCACAGAGTCCAACATAGTCAAGACTTTAGGGGCTTCTCCACTCTTCATAACCACATTCCAAATTTTATCAATTTTCTCCTCAAGGGATAACATTCTTCCCTCCATACTCTGTTTTAGATTGATGGTCTCCTCTGCCACACTATTAGTAACAGTATTGAGACCAGCCATTAAATTATCAAATTGGCTTTGGATTGAAGGGTCCTTAGCCTTGCAAGAAATACTTCTAATATGACCATTGGTCCTATTGATCTCATGAAAGACCATTTAAATAGTTTAAAAATCACATTGGCACTGTCACATGCCAATCCCAACACATCAGAAAGATCCTCCCTATCAAAATTTTCAATGAGATTTCCCACAACAACGTCCTCTTCAAAATAACTCTCATGAACCTTATCATCAGAAGCATCCTTACCTTTACTAGCAGGGACAAGAGACTTCATCCTACAAATGGAATTGGAAATTTTCTCCATAGCAGCCTTCCCTCCATTAAATTGTTAGTCACATGAGAAAAAATCAAATGAAAAGTGCATTTAAAGTGGAAAAAATATGGTTCAGAAGGGAAAGGTATCCCAAATTAAACAGTGGTGGCATGAAGCTCCAAAGTGTAAAGGGATAAAAAGCTTCATCTTCACAAACAAACTGGAGTTCATCAAAAGTAAGCTTCAAGAATGGAATAGGAAATTGTTTAAAAACATTTTCTCTAAGAAAGATAGACTAGAAGGTGAATTATCAAAGCTAAATGAGAAAGTAATGAATAACAAAATGGGTAAAGAAGAGTAGAAAAAGAGAAAGTACTAATGGTATAATTTGAGGATATCTTAGGAAGGGAAGAGGTATATTGGAAAACCAAATCAAGGGAAGTCTGTCTATGTGAGGGGGATGCTAACACCAAATTCTTCCATAACACCTCCAAAATTAAAGGAGCCCACAAAAGAATAACAACAATCCAAACCTTTGAGGGGAGGATTACTGAGGAAGTGGAGGAAATTTAGGAAGAAGTAATTAATTTCTTCAAAGAACTCTTAGCTTCGGAGGAAGCAATAGACACTCTTAGCTATGGAGAAATCCTTAGGAATATCCCTAAACTAATATCTATGGAAGATAACAAAATTTCAATGGATCCTTTCACAATAGAAGAAATAAAGGTGAATGTTTTTCAAATGGAACTTGAGAAATAACTTGGTCTAGATGGCTTCCTTGCCTTCTTCTACCAAAAATGTTGGTACTTCCTAGAAAAGGAGGTATGGGGAATTATGGAAGACTTAAGACAAAAGAAGCAATTCATTAGAGACATCAATAACATAGTTTTGGTACCTAACATAGTTTTAATACCTAACAAAGAGGTTTTCTCCAACTTTGGGGATTACTATCCAATCTCACTTTGTAACACCATTTACAAAATAATATCAAAATCCATTGCTAATAGACTAAAGAGGATGCTCGATAAAATTATCTCTGTCAACTAAAGCGGACTCACTAGGGGGTGATATAATTGATAACATCATTTTACCAAATGAATCTCTACACACAATAAACAAAGATAGGATTCAAAGCATCATGATAAAGTTGAACATGAGTAAAGCATATGACAGAGTGTGTCAGAGATTCCTAACTAAATTTATGGAGCAGTTTAGGTTATGTAAGGATTGGCTCCAAATTATATTTTGTTGCCTCTCAATAGTAAGATATTCAATCTTAATAAAAATCTTTCCAAGTGATTTCATTGAAAGCATAAATGGATTAAGGTAGGGAGATCCAATATTCCCCTTCCTCTTTGTAATTATGGTAGAAGAACTTAGCAAGAACATCAAAAAGTTTCAAAATCAAGGGTGCTGGAAAGTTCTACAAATAGAACCAAATATAGAAGCAATCACCCATCATCAATTTTCTAATGATATGGTGCTATATGGAGAAGCCATGATTAGAGAGGTAGAAAATATTATATTATGCATGGAAGAATGTATTAATGCCTCACGAAAGCAAATAAGCAAGGACAAATCAAGAATTTACTTCTTCAATATGAAGAAATATCTGTAGAAAAGAATTGAAAACATTTTGGGATATTCAATAGATGTAACCCCATGCAAATATCTGAGGGTGGTCATATTTAAAGGTATAATAAGAGAAAATATATGGGAGAAAATAATAGAGCAATGGAAGGAGAAATAATTGAGTTGGAGAGGTAAATGGCTCACACCTGTAGGATAAATAACGATGATCAATGTTGTGTTATCTACAATTCCAATCTACTCAATGTCAAGCATGCAAATAACATCAAAAGCTCCTACAAATTTGGAGAGAATTCTAAAACACTTCCTATAGGAAGGATCAATTGAGTAGCATAGAGTATCCCTAAAGGTTTGCAAACCTTAGGTTGAAGGAGGAGTAAGAATAATAAACCTCAAAGCACACAAATTGGCACTATGAGCTATAATTTTATAGAAAATGTATTAGAACCTTGATCTACTATAGTGTAGAATAATGCAAAGGAAAAACCTAGACAACAAGGACCACAAAAGAATCCTAATAGTGGAAAATCCTAGAGGAGGGTCACATGCGGAATTTTATGATGAACTATAAACACATAATAACAAACCACGTTACGTAGAAAATAAATGATGGTAAGAAGTAAAATTTATGGTAGGATTCTTGGGGGTATAAGCCACTAATTGAATACCCAAAATTAAGGAATCATATCCCACTCATTAGCAACAGTTTTGTAAAATATGTAAGGGAATTTATAAATCTGGATGAGAAGGGGGTGTGTCATTCGAAGGTTTTTTATCAGCATTTTGATAGGTGTAAAGGAGACTATGTTATAGGTATGGTTTAAAACTAGTGGGGTTATATCCAAGGGGGTTTGATCTAAGGTAGTTTTATCAAACCCTCCTCAACTAGAATGATTTAAATAGAACTTTTAAAGGCTTAAATCATTATATTTTCTAAAAATATGTGATTTCACCAAAAAATAGAATCTCCCAAAAATTGTAAACCAGCTTTGTGAGATCACCCTTGCACGCTCACTAAAAATATGGAATATATGGAAAGAAAGGAATAGCCATATATTTCAAGAGAAGTAAAAAACAACAAATGAAATAATACTAGACATAGAAAGAAATATCTCATAATGGATGAACTCACAAAAAAATTGCAAAGAAAAGAAAAATTCATAGTATGGGATGGTGAGCTAATGAAGAATTGGAACTTTTTGAAGGTTCCTCCATTTTTCCAATTTTCACTAGACTCCAACGTGAAAAGAGAAAAGGTTAAGTGGAATACACCACCAAGGGGTAGGTTAAAGCTCAACATAGATGGGGCCTCGAGAGGTAACCCAAGGGAATCAGGAATTGGTTGCATAATAAGAAATGAAAAAGGTCACATAGTAGAAGCTCTATCAACAAATATTCCAAAGGGAATAAATAATGTAGTGGAAGTTGAAGAAATCCTTACAATCCTTCAGTTATGAAAAGATAAAGGGGTTAAAAAAATTAAAGTGGAAAGTGACTCAAATGTTAGTATTAATGTCATCATAAGTGGAAAAATTGGGGATTAAAATATCCAATCAAAATTATTCAAAATAAAGGAGCTAATGCAAGAACTACAGGTCTAGTCAATTAGCCATATCTACAGAGAAGAAAACAAAGTAGTTGACTTCCTAGAAAATCAAGGAATATATCAAATGGAGGAAGTTAAAACTAGTGATCTTGTTGAAAACTAGTAGGGTCTAGAAGCAATAATATTATTAGAAAGATCAAGGCCTGAAGTATATCAATCCTAAGGGATCCAAGTAAGTTCAAAACCAAGTAAGTATTCTTGAACTACTTTCTATATTTTTCCATGGGTAATGGAAATCTTAAGCTTAGAAATAAATAAGTTAGCATCAAGCTAAAATATAAAATGTAAATTAAAAATTTGAAAGTTAAAAGATCCTATAAACTAGAAACTCGAGGCCATGTACCATTTCGAGTAAAAAAAAATTGGTTCAAGTTAATTAGGTAGCAATCAAAGCAACTAAATTCCACTCTTAAGAAAATAGTGAACAACAATGGTCACCAAGATCAGTTTTTGAAGGGTTTAGTAAATAATCCTCTCTATGTGCATAAGATCACAACAATCACTTTCCACATTCCTATCACAAATTGTGATATACATGTTCATAACACCAAAATCACTGTAACTCAAGACAAAACCTCATATCAGACAAAGATGTTTGAGCCCTTAGATGGTCATGGGGCATCGTCCACACAAATATCCCAATATTTCTTGCACATCAAAGGGTATAGATTGCCTATAAAAATGCATAATTTATCAAAGTAACAATATGCATGAAGGATTTTGGATCATTAAATTTGTACTAAAAATATAAAGGAATTCAAAATCAATGCATTCATATAGCAGGGAGTTACATTAAAATCCCATACTGACTTAAAAGGAAGCTAAAATTAGTGGAAATCACAATTATTTCACAATACTAACAACATCTCATCTTAAGGGATTATTTAAAAACCCAAATTTTTATATTCATACCTATCTAACTTGGCATCAAAGAAAGCTTAATTTGTGCAATTAATATCACTTAGAAGTTAAGATTCATTATGTAGTTTAGCCACATAAAAATTAAATGGAATTCAAACATAGAACCTCCTAAAGGAATGCAGCCTTTTTAGAGTCAAACATAAAGATTCAACACAAAAAGCCTTGTATAGAACCATAATGGAATTACATCAAATGAAATCATTTAACACATATTGTTACTTAGTTATAAAATACTATCAACAAAGATCTTTTGATAGAACAAAGAAATTTAAATATATGATAAAAGTTGTTTTGCATAACTTTAATAAGTATGGGTACAATTTAAAAAGAGTTTAACCTTCAAAAATATTGAAAACCATAGAGTATATGTTCAATGGGTATTACAGATAATATTCATTGGAATGTTGAACAATTAAACCCTAAAATCTAGGTATTTACACTATATATAGATTTACCTATATGGGTAGCTCTGAAAATAGATTAAAATAATTGCTTATGTATCACTTCATATATTCTAAGGCCAAAGCTACTATATGTCAATAATCCATGAATGTTCCAAAACTAGGATTTTTGATACCTTCAAACCCTAGTCCTCATCAAACAATATGAAGTCTATAACCAATTGAAAGTCTTGAACTATCATAAAATGATGGAGTCTCTTCAGAATGTCATAGCCAACCCTTTCTTTAAAATGATACATCCAATACTCCTCACTCATACCCAGGAGAAATGTGTAAAATTTACTATTGGGGTCCATATGTTGATTATGTTCTTTAGGGCATGGAATCCCAACCCCTAAACGAGCGGTGACAAGAACCTCATCCAAACCACAAAGTAAATATGGGTCGAAGAGCATCCTAGCCATCAAGGTAACTATCTTTTTATCCACACTCAAATCCAATGATGATGCAACAAATTGAGAGGTCATGTCAATGTTTACTTGGAACCTCTTTCGATATTTGGGAAATCCTTTCCCAAAAATGAACCTTAGGGATTTAAGGGTTAAGAAATCACCATCCAACAAGATACCCTTGAGGCATTGATTATTAATATGGGAAAATAATTCCAATTGACTCATTCTGTGAGGAAGAACGATCGAGGTCTCTATTCTCTAAAAATGAGGGTCATTTTCATCACAAAAATCTGTCAAACTATTTTTAAAAAATAAGCAAGGCACTTTGCTTATCACAAATTGATAAACCAACAAAGGGTTGTGAAAATAACATAAAAAAATAATAATGGGTTACTCAAACATGCAAAGCAGAGGGAAGTTCATTTGAAACCTAAGATAATTTTCCATCATGAAGAAGTATGGAATGGAAAAAAATAGAGCCAAACTTGTATTAGGCCTTCAACATGAATAAAACTTAATGAACACATAACTATGATATATAATTACTTAAATGAAATGAAGTTTCTAGCAAATTACAACTAGTTGATAAGAAAAATGGTGATTACATCGATTCATGACCTCACACATTACATGATCTAATCACAATCCCCTAAAGGTGTTACCCCCTCTAATGGTCAAAAATTACCCTTAAAAAAAAAAAAAAAAAAAAAAAATTATAGATCTATAAAAAAAAAGTCTAATAATGTTCTAAGATATCCAACAAGAATTAGTCTTAGTAAAATAAAGTTTCTAGGGTTAGCTTCTCAAAAACCTCTAATCCAAAAGCCTCCAATCTAAGCATGTAACTCAAAAGAAAGTAAAATCCTAGAGAAAATAAGGGTTACAACACCTAAAACAGACTAATTAATCCAAAACTTCAAACAAATAGGTTAAGCTAACACCTAAAACTAATAGGAAGAAACTAGGGTTAGCTCAAGAATTTACAAAATTATGAACTGAACAAAAGTGTAAAGTTTGGTTGCATAGGAACCAAGAGTCACTATGGAGGCATTGAATGTCATTGAGAAAGAACATTGACGTGCAACATAAGTGTTGAAAGGAACAATGGAGGCATGACTTGTCACCACAAAAGAATCAATTCATAAAGCTGAGATAAAACCAGAATCTACAACTTAAAATAAACAAAACCTCATAAAAACATTAGAAAAAGGGATGTGGGTCCCACTGGGTATGCCAAAATGAGTGTATGGAAATGCTATAAGGTGAAATATCACAATAAAAATGCATAAAAAACATTGAAATTTATACCATAACACTTCCAAACTCCATGATTAAGCCAAATAGGTGTGCCCTAAGCATATTGTTATTGTCTTAAAATGCCTTAGAAATGTGGATTGTTCTAAGAATATTTTAACACAATATTGTTATAGTAAAATGAGCATAATGATAATGGAGAGGGAAGACTTTTATTTATAGAAATAATCTCAAATGGATTGATGGATGAGATATTTCTACAAGATCAAGGGATCATGTTGAGAGGTGTGTTGAACAAGAAAACAAAGAAAAGGGGGTTAATCAGTTGTAGTAATTTTAATTTTCAAAACCCTCAACAGAAAGATTTACATGAAATCACAAAACCTTTACTCTACTAATATGTTAAATTATTAAGTGAAAAAACAAAAACTGAAAGTAGTAAAAAGCATGCACACAAGAACACCATATTTATGTGGAAAACCTAATGAGGGAAAAACCACGGTGAGGATTAGCTCACAATATAAATAATTCCAAAACCAAATACAAAGGCTCACTGCCAAAGAGGCTCACTGCCAATACTGGACGCACTATCCAATGAGGGCTCACTACCTAGAGGGATCACTACCACAAAATTACAAAGAATATACAAGAGAGTTACAAAGAGAAAACTATCTCAATGCAATAGAGATTCCACCATAGTTTTCTCACACTTTTGTACACATGCTTGAAAGATAGAGTACACCTTCAACTCTCTTCCTTTAGGAAATCAACACTTTTAAATTCACACTGATATGCTCAAAATCACATTACATACACATATCTTGCATTTATCTTTCACTCTTACAAACATCTCACCTCATTTTTATACCATCTTCAATGTTGAAACCCTTCCATGGTCACCCATACACAATTTGTATTTACAAATTCAAATTAGGTTAGTGATAAAGCATTCCCACGATGGAAGAGAATGAGGGAAAACTATACATATACTTAATGAGGAAAAAAAGTTTTCCCAACATGCCTCAACACACTTCTATGAACTTCACAAGTAGTGTTTAACACAAGGTCAATCAACACCCATGCAAAACACATGAAACAATTAAGTACATACATCCTTAACTCAATCCAATAATTCTAGACAAAAAAATCACTTGAACATGATCTATAGTATGCAATGAATGCTTAAAAATCCATCCAAAACCATCAAAACAAACTTCACCTAAAGAGTATGAATATTTTGTACATTTGAATAACCCTGTCAACTACTAGAATACATTGTAACTTAGAAATTCATCAACATCAACACAAAATATCAAATACTATTGAACCAAGCAAGAGAGAAACCTTATCCACTTATTCTCAAAATCACAAGTCCTTAAACAAAAATGTGGAGAAATGTAGAGAAAATACATTTCTCCCAGACCATAGGCAAACGTGTTGAAATACACAGTTCACATACTGGTGAAAATATCTCACACTGTATGATGATCCAAAAGCACAAATTCTTGATATAGTAACTACCAATAGTTATGAACAATACCTCAAATCCACACAACATAGAATCAACGCAGAAGAATCATGGAGTACTTCTTAGAGAAAAAATTGAATATCTGCATAACATTACTTATCAAATTTTCTCAAAAGCACTTGGAGACCAAGTACCAAAGACATCAGTTTAGCACATTACTTCTAACACCCTTCCATACATAGCAACATAAAGATAACTCCATGTACTCATAGCACTCCTTCAACATCTCAACTATACATGCACAAGGTCTACAAACCTTCCTTATTACAATTTTCTCAATATCCTCAACATATACAACCAACATAATTTTCCTGAGGAAATGTGTAACTTCAAAGTGACCTTTAACATAATGGAAATTAATTATTTGGATTTAATTTAAAAACAAATTATCCTATCATTCTTTCATTTTAATCATAGCCTTGTGGAGTTGGTGTCATTGGGAATGACTGCTAAAGTGTGTAAATGCCATTTTTCTTTCATTACTTCTTAATATCTTGGATGATAGAGAAATGATAGTTTTAAAAAGGGTAATTTCATCAGTGGGAATTTATTTTTCAGCTAACTTTAGTTTTCTGGGCCTAGTTCTGTGTGTTGTGGATCACGATGAGAGGAGATAGAGTGAGAACAAAACTTGATAATTGTGAGGAGTTTCGTTGTGACCCCATCACTTGGAAAATCTATAAAGAGGGTGGTCTAGTGTCACTTTTGGAGAATCTTGTGAGCCACAATGAGAGATTGTCAGCCCAGTTTGTTGGTTTGTGGAAGGATAGGCAGGTCACCATGGGTGGAATCTCATTTGAGGTGAATGAGGAGGTAATTGGAAAGGTGACATGCCTATCCTGTGATGTAAATAGGTACAAGAAACACACCAAAACACAAGACATGGATAGTCTCAATACTTTCTTCAAGGATGGTGAGGAGTCAGTTCAAAAGTAGTCTAGTTTTGAGTGTGAGGTGATGCCAAAACCTCGGGACAAGGTGTGTCTTGCTATTATGAAATATGTTACTTTAGAAGGTATTTCAAGGTGTTTTATTCTTACCATTTGCCACTATTAAACCACCTTTGGCAAAAGATGACCCTAACCTTTCCATTTTTTCTACTCACTTTTCTAGAAAGTTCAGTTAAAGACTCCCTTGAGGTTGTCGCTCGCAACCTAGATGATCAACCCCCCTTATCACTACATCAAGGCCTAATCTTTAGGCTCTATCAATTTCATCTGGCCTTTTGCCCACCCAAACCCATCTCTATTATGCATGTTGAGGAACTGGAACCCCCTAATTTTCCCCCTGTTAATCCTTCCCCTACTACTTCAGAGGGTTATAAGAGGAAAATCCTCATTCCGAAAATTGAAGGCATTATAGAACCTAAAGCCTAAACCCCCATCTAAAAAAGAAGAAAGGTGTAGCTGGGTTGGCCTAGTCTAAAGTGGTGGTTGGGTTATGTGAGCTAAGAAATAAACCCACCAAGAAGGACAATAGACCCATTACTAAGAAGGGGGAAAATGTGTCTCTGGGCCAAGTAGACTTGTCGGCCACTAACAGCCAAGTGAGAAGCGTCAAGGAAAAATATTCAAAGGGTGCCACCATGGTGCCCCAGTGGATGAGATTTCTAGTGATTCAGAGCAGATGAGCGATAGGACTGAGGACAAAAAAACACTATTGAGGAGATGAAAGAAGGGTTTGTGGAGGGTCCTAGTAATTTCTCTAACATGAACCAGAAGTTTAAGGAGGACTTCACTCACTCCTCTGATTCCAGAGTTGGCATGGAAGAGGAGATATAGAGTAGGAAGCATAAGAATGAGGACCCCGGTGTGCTATAGGAATATATTACTAAACTAGAGTAGAAATTCAATTGCCTGGCTCGGTTCACTGTGAAAATGATTCACAGATCTGCTATCACTTTGTCTAACATCATCAAGGAGGAGAAGATAAGAATATTTTTGGGGAAGGTCCCAACTAGATTTGGGATGATGTATTAAACAGGTCTCCTGGTTTAGAAATAAAAAAATGTAGATAGTTAGTGTTCAGGTCTGGGTGGTGTTGGAGTTCTACTGTTAATGCGTTGTGTTTGTGTCCTATTTCCATTGTTTTTTATTATAGAATTTTTTTATAATTTTTTGAACTATTTTCCTTCTTGGCCCTAAGGGATCTCCATGTAAAGGTTACAACACCTTGTAAATGATGCTTATATAATAAAAAACATATACAACCAATAACCAACTTCCTTTATGTCAATGACAACATCAACTGGTTGACATCAATGAAAACACCTTCATACTTGCAACAATCTTCCCCTTTGTCATTGATGACAACACATGATGTGGAAAACCACCAAAGACAACACAAAAGATCTGAAGATAGTTTCTCATGATTTCTTTTACTTTCTCCCCCTATGTAGATAAACCTCTTCACATGATGCTTTCCCTCCCCCTTTGACATCAATGACAAAGACAAAAGATGTTTTGCATTGTTCTCTCATTTGACATTGAACCAATATCTATACCAGTACTAAATACTCCCCCTTAGGAGTACACCCAATCAACTACATAATGACAACACATGACACTACCTGCTCCCCCTAAGAGGTAGCCACCAACATCAATCCAGAAGAAAGATAGATCTATAGATCCATTGAACTGATGCATCTCCATATGCATCTTGTTCAATAAATGAGAGGAAATAACCCCAAAATTCTCTTGAAGATACTAAAAAGTATCTTTAGAAAGAGCCTTAGTAAATATGTCAGTAATCTAATCCTTTGTAGGTATATACTCAAGCTTTACTACATTCTCCATAACCCTCTCTCTCAAGAAGTGATACCTAATTGATATATGCTTTTTCCTTGAGTGCATCACTGGATTCTTTGAAATTTTAATTGCACTTATATTATCATAGAAAATAAAGATTGGATCATCATACATTACTCTAATATCCTTCAATGTTTGTCTCATCTACAAAACTTGTGTGCAACAAGATGTTGCAGCAATATACTCAACCTCTGTAGTGGATAAGGAAACTGACTCTTGCTTTTTTCTTAACCATGATACCAATCTACATCCAAGAAAGATAACACCACCACTTGTACTTTTTCTATCATCAACACAATCTACCCATTCTACATCTGTATAACCACTTAGTGTAAAATCAATATCCCTAAGATACCATAAGCCATGATCTAGAGTTCCTTTTAGTTATTTGAATATCCTCTTGACAACTACAACATGTGTTTCTTTTGGATCCTCATGAAATCTAGTCACAAGAAAAACTACATGCATGATATATGATTTAGTAGCAGTTAAATATAGAAGTACTCCAATCATTGATATGTATTTTCTCTTATCATCTTTAGGGGAATCATCATCCTTACTCAATTTGTAGCTAGTTATCAGAGGAATGCATATTGGTTTGGAACCATTCATCCCAAATTTCTTCAACATTTCATTTGCATATTTTGATTGTGAAATAAAATCCCTTTGTTTGTTTGATTGATTTGTAGTCCAAAGAATAAATTCATCTCACCAAACATAGACATCTCAAACTCTTTTTCCATTTCTTCAGAAAACATCTTACACATAGTTTCACTTCCTCCAAAAATAGTGTCATCCACATACACAACTACTATCAAGATCTTGTAATCTTCAATTTTTGAATATAAGTTGCTATTTGCAGTACCTTTACTGAAACCTTGTTGAATCAAATATTTTTCCAATCTTGCATACCAAGCTCTAGGAGCTTGCTTCAAACCATATAAATCATTTTTCAATCTGTAGACCATATCTAGTTGATCTGAAAGTTGGAATCCCTCTAGTTGTTCCATGCAAATTTCTTCTTCTAACTCACCATTCAAAAATGCATATTTCACATCAATTTGGTAAAATTTAAAGTCTTGATGAGAAAAAAATGCCAAAAAAATTCTAATAGCTTCCATTCTAGCTCCTAGAGCAAATGTCTCCTAAAAATCTATACCTTGCACTTGTGAGTAGACCTTACACACAAGCCTTTCCTTGTTTCTTACCACTTCTCCATTCTCATTTAGTTTTTTTTCTTAAAACCCACTTACTTCCAACTATGTTCTTGTTTGTTGGTCTGGAGACCAATTCCCGTGTTTTATTCTTCTCAATTTGCATAATTTCCTCTTCCATTTCTTTCATCCAATGTTCATCTTTACATGCCTCACTCACTGTCTAAGGCTCAACTTCAAAAACTAAGTAATAGTTTACCTCAAATTCAATAGCTTTGCTTCTTGTCAATACACCTATCATCTTGTCTCCAATGATCTGATCTTCTGAATAATTATTTTGCACATACTTAGGGGTTTTAGGAACCCTTTTTAGATCTTCTTCTTCTTCATTTTACACTTCTTGTTCTCCAACTATTTCTTCTACTTCTATGCAATCATGTTTATCTGACACATATCCATCAAATTCAATTGAATTCCTCAATTCATCATCAACCTTGACATTTTTTCTTTCTACAACCTTTCTCAACCTTTAATTGTAACATCTACAAGCTTTTCTTCTAGTAGAGTATCTAAGACAAATGCCCTAATCTAGAGATGATAGAGAGGAGAGGGACTAGGAAGAGGTGTGGAGGGGGAATTTTGAAATCTAGAGATGATGCAAGTGGTGAAGGAGATGATGTAAAGGATAGAAATGGATCAATGGTGGGAGGTGACTTGTGGCTGGGCAGGCTACTGATTTCGAGCTTCTGGGTTGCAGCAGCTTGGTGTTGGATACTACCATTTTCTAGGCGGTTAGATGTGTTGTGGAGTAGATTGTTGTCATCCAGTTGGGATGTGACAATTTTGCTACTTGTTGTTGGTTTCCCTCTTTGCTACAAGGCATGTGCTGCTTTGTGGGGTGTTGGTTTTGTCCTACTTGAGCTAGTGATTTTGGCTCCCTCCTAGGAATGTTGCTACCCTTCGGGTCTTAGAGGAATGCATTTGATTGTTGGGGCTTTTGGGCTAGTTTCTTCAAGCTTTTTAGGAACTCTTTTCTTTTTCCAAGCAAGCTTAGAGGTTGTGGTGATGGTATTTTGGAGGAGAGATGTGAGGGTGGGCTTTGTTGTGAGATTTTTTATTAAGTCTCTCCCTTTCGTTTTCCCTTGTGCTTCTTGGTCTATGCGCTTTTTACTAGGTTTGGTGCAGCCTACCAGCTTTTTTTGTTGTTTCATTTTTCTAGTTGTTGTCCCATGGAGTTTTATCTTTATGTTATCTCTCTTTTTGGAGTTGGTTGGGTTCCCATGTGGGCTCTGTCTATTTTGTTCTTTTTGGGCTTGGTTTGGGCTCTCTTTTTCTATGATGCTCCCATTGTTGGGCATGGGTTTGGTGGGATGAAAGAGGATGATTTTTTTATTTACTATTATGGATGGGGAAGGGAGCCTCTCTTTTGTGGTTGGACCCCCTTGTTTGTGAATTTCTCCTTTTTGAAGGGGTTTGGTTATGCTTCATGGGTCCCTGGTTCTTTACAAATGATGTTTAAGGGAGATTATGCTACTATTATCTCATATGTCAAGTTGGTTCTATGTGACCATTGGGTCATGACCCTCCCTAAGATGGTGAAGAGTATTCTTATGAAGGGAATTTATTATCTTTTTAAGGCTTATTTTTTGTATTGGCTGAAGGGTCTCTCATCGATTAAGTTGTTACAAATGTTGTTTCTGAAGGCTCAGAAGTTTTGGTTTTTTATTCTAGTGGCTAAAGTGCATATTCTTCTTTCTTGAACTAGTATCTTGCTATGGCAAAGGTGGTTATGAAAACTTTTCCTTTTGAAGTTTTCTCTCTGGGTCTATAGGTGGTGTCTTCTATGGAGGTGGAGACCGCTCCCATTGAGGTAGAGCCCTCTTGTTTTAAGGTGGATGTGGTTGTTGTAGATTTGGTGGAGAGTTATTTTCTCTTCTACTTGTTCCTATCGAATTGGATCATGTGTGGGTAGAATTATGAAGGCTTTGGAGGTTTTGGCTCTCATATCTTCCTATCCTATAAAGGGGAGCTCCCTCCTATTAATGTGGAGTTGGGGTTGGGATTTTAGGTGGGGTGTTGTTGTAAGAAGACTGATGTGCTTCAGTGTTATGTTGTTCTCTCTAAATCCTCAAGTGGGTTTGTTGGATTTGTAGGTTTTTTTGTTTAAGGTTTTTATGGTGTTCTACATCATTAATATGTTTGTCTCTCTTGGCTTACGGGTGTCTTCCTTGAGCAGAGCTGGTTTCCTGACATCTGGCTGTTGTAGGTGGTGTTTTTGTTTACCTAAGGGTTTCAGGTCCTAGTTAAAACCTAGTTGTAAAGGGATATCGGCCCCTTCTTTTCTTTTCTGATGCAACTTGTGTAGTCTTGTTATTTTAGTTATTGTTGCTATTGGGTTGTTGTTGGTTTTCCTTTTATCTTGTTTGCAACATGCTTTTCTTTGAAAAGGTTATGAGTCCCTTTAAAACCATTTTGTAATGGGTTTTAGGTCCCATCAAAACCTATTTTACCCCTAATAAAAAACATTTTCTTCCAAATATCTTGAAATACTTAATAGTAGGAATCCTTCCACACCATAGCTCATAGGGGGTCTTAGTGATGTTAGCTTTAGCTTGAATTTGATTGAACACATAAACAATAGTGTGAATTGCTTCTCTCTAATAAACTTCCAATAAACCTACCTCTATTATCATTGTTCTAGCAGCTTCCTGAATTTTCATATTGGGTATGTGCAGGATCATCATGGAAAAAACAGGCCCTTAAGTGGCAAAAAAACAGAAAAATCAGAGTTAGGCAACTTGACGTAAAAATTTAAATAAGTTATCTATATTTTTTCAAAAATATGTAAGAATAGAATCTGTAGCAAATTAAATGTAGTTTCTAAACTACTAGGTTTGTTTAAAAGAAAAAAAAATTATTTGGTGAAAGTTGGAAAGTTCAATGCAGAGTACGTAAATTTCAGGGAAAAAATAAGAAGTAGGTGTCCGTCTGACCACCCTAACCACAATAAAATGATATTAATTTTTTATAATATTTTAGATATAAGTAGAGGACTCATTTCTTGATGTGATGCATATTTTTTGTAATTTTTTTCAAGTAAATAATTAATTTTTTATTTTTTTTTTACAAATTTTAAAAAATATAAAAACTTGTATGTCTAACTTTTAACTTGGTCAAAACTTCATGAAATTCAATTTTTGTTTTTTTAATCCTATAGTATGTGAAGCATATAATGTGATGCATGTTTTGGATTCCAAAAATGTAATACCATTTGAAATCTATAGATGTTTTTCAATCAGTCTATCAATCAGAATTTTAGTCATAATTTGAATAGAAAATGAATAATAATTACTTATTAAATTCAAAGTAAAGCATAATTTATATTGGTGGAAAGCTAAGAGTCTCCTTTAAAAACCCTCTTCATTTCATCAATTTTGGGTAAAAAAAAAGTCGTCAGCCACATACCTATCATATTGCCACTTTTTGGCCCATCATGATCCTGCACATACCCTATTCTTTCTTTTAGAAATTCCATTCTACTAAGGAGTTCTTGGGGTAGACAATTGTCTTCTAATTCCATGGGCTTCACAAAATATATTAAACTCATTGAAGGTGAATTCACCACCTCTATCAGACCTTGAACATTTTACATTAACCCATGTCATTCTAGAGTAATCGTCAGTCAAAAGCATAAAATGCATATCACCTTGTAGACTCATCACCCTTGTAGGACCACAAAGATCAGTATGAATCAATTACAATAGTTTGATAGTTGATTGTTCCTTTGACCTAAAGTTGTTTCTAGCTTTCTTTCCAAATTCACAGTCCTTGCATACTACACTAATAGGCTTTGTAATTCCTAGTAAATCTCTCATAGCTTGTACTGCACTAATTCTCACCATGTTGTCAAAATTCATATGACACATCCTTTGGTACCATAGCCCACTATCATTAATTTGAGACATAAAGCAATTCCCATCAACACCTTTAAGTTGATAGATGTTTCCTTCATTCTTCTTAACAACAACAATCATAGTTTTGAACCCTTTTTTGATTTCAAATTTTTCATCCTTGAACACAAGATTATATCCCATTTTACACATTTTTCCAACACTCAAGTGATTATGTCTCAAACCCTTAACATAGTAGAAACCATCAGTATTACACTTTCCATCAAAACTAATTGAACCTATCCCACAGGTCTTAGCACCAAAATCATCTCCAAACTTAACTAAGCCTCCATCATATTTATTAAGTTTAACAAACTTACTTTTTTCACTAGTCATGCGATTTGAGAAGTCACTATCAATGACCCAGTAGTTCTCTTCTTGTTTAGCATGAAGAGAAGAGATGATAGTACCTTTAACTTTCTCAGGAGAATTTTACTTCACACATCTTTTGGGAGTAGATTCATCTTTTAAAGCCAGGAACTAGCATTCATTATCATCAAAATCTCCATAATCAAACTCATCATCAGAAATACCAGTATCTTCATTGACATAATATGCTCTTTTTATCATCTTTCCTTTATTTTCTTTACCTTCTCTATGTTTATTTCTTTCAACTCTTTTAGGAAATCTTGAAGCATAATGGTCTATTCCTCCATAGCTAAAACATTTGAATGATTATTTACCTTGATACTAACCAGAGCCCTTTTTCATTTTTCTTACACAAATTTTCTTCCACTTCATCAAGATTTTCTTCATCCAGATCTTCCATCTTTGTAGCCTTGAATGCAATTTTTTCCTTTATTCCATTTTTTAATTCAAGCTTTCTCATTTCAAATGAAGTTAGAGTACCAATTAACTGATCTTTAGTATAATTATTATAATCTACAATTTCCTCTATAGTAAATACCTTTTCACTGTATATATCAAGGAGAGTTCTGAGTACCTTCTTCACTATCTTGGATTCATCTATTTGTGCACCAAGTCCTCTCATTCCACCTACCATCTCATCTACTCCCTACAAGTAGGATGTGATGTTCTCATCTTTTCCCATTTGTAGGATCTAAAATTGTGCTTCCAAGTTCTACAACCTTACTTGTTTAACCTCTTCATCTCCTTCATACATCTTTTCCAACTTATCTGAAACCTCTTTAGTAGCATTCAGATTCATAACTTTAACTAATTCATAATGCAAAGACTATTTACAATAATAAACCTTGTCTTATTGTTGATTTTGTGTGGTTTAATCTGATCAATAGTACTTGGACCATTTGTAGGAGCAACATATTAGTTCTAAATAGGATTTTTGATCTCATATCCATAGTATGATAGATATCCTTCCATCTTTGTTTTCTAGAATGCATAGTAAATGCCATCAAACCTAGGACACCCAATAGTGATCTTTGTCACTATCCCAGACCTTCCTTAAGCAGTTAATCTCTTCTCCAAGGAACTTGGAGCCAATAAAAATTGTTGAACAAGACAACTAAGAGGGGGTGAATCAGTTGTAGCAATTTTAAACTTTAAAACCTTAAAAAAAAGTTAGATTTACATACAGTCACAAAAAATTTACTCTGCTAATATGTTAAATTGTTAAGTGCATAAACAAAAACTGAAAGTAGTAAAAACCATGTACACAATAACACCAGATTTACATGGAAAAACCAGTGAGGGAAAAACCATGGTGAGGATTAGCTCAAAATATAAAGAATTCCAAAACTGAATACAAAGGATCACTACCAAGATAAGAAAAACTATCCAATGAGGGCTCACTACCATATAATTACAAACAAGGTAGAAGAGAGTTGTTACAGAGAGAACACTATCTCAATGCAATAGAGATTTCACCACAATTTTCTCACACTTTTGTTGGCATGCTTGAAAGATAGAGTAGACCATTAGCTCACTACCTTCAGGAACTCAAGACTTTGAAATTCGCATTGATCTGATCAAACTCACATCAAACACACATATCGCATAGCTCTCTTTCACTCTTACAAACATCTCAACTCATACTTATATTGTCTTCAACCTTGAAACCCTTCCAAGGTCAACCATACACAATTTGTATTTACAAATTCAAATTAGGTCGGCACCAAAGCATTCTCATAGTGGAAGAGAATGAGGGTGACCTATACATGTACTTAATGAGGACCTAAGTGAGTTCCAACATGCCTCAACATGATTCTAAGAACTTTTGCAAGTAGTGTTTAACACAAGGTTATCCAACACCCATGCAAAACACATAAAACAATTAAGTACACACATCCTTAACTAAGTCCAATCTTTGCAGAAAACAAACTTCACTTGAACATGATCTAGAGTATGTAATGAACAATTGAAAATCCATCCAAAACCATCGCAACAAAATTCACCTGAAGAGTATGAATATTTTGTGCATTTGAATAAGCCTATCAATGACTAGAATACAATGTAACTTAGAAACTCATCACCATAAACACCAAATCTAAAATCCTATTGAACCAAGCAAGAGAGAAACCTTATCAACTTATTCTTAGAATTGAAATTCCTGAAACCAAAATTTGGAGAAAAGCGAAGCAAATACATTTCTCCTAGACCACAAGCAGACGCACTGAAATACACAGTTCACATACTGGTGAAAATATCTTGCACTGTACGATGATCCAGAAGCCCAAATTATGGATATAGAAACTACCAATAGCTATGAACAATACCTCAAATCTATACAAGCATAACATCAACCTAGAAGAAATGTGGAGCACATCCTAAAGCAAACATTGAACACTTGCATAACACTATTTATCAAATTTTCTCAAAAGAACTTGGAGACCAAGTACCAGAGACATTAGTTCAACACATTTATTCTAACACCCTTCAAGACATAGCAACATAATGATAAATCCATGTACTCATAGCACTTCTTCAACATCTCAACTATACATTCACAACCTGCAAACCTTCCTTATTACAATTTTCTCAATATCATCAACATGTACAACAAAAAACAAAGTTCCTTGACATCAATGGAAAAACCTTCATACTTGCAACATGGTGCTCTCAAGCAAGAGAAAGAAGACAAGTTTCATGTGAGGGTTAGTGGAGGGTGGGGGATTAAATAAGGATGATTGGCTAAGATTATGGAGGATTGTGATAAGATTCCAAGAGAGGTAAATCTTTGACTTTTTTCTTATCTCTAAGGAGTTGGAATTTAAAATTTGATTTTATGGAGAGGAGAGAGAAAACCCCATACAAAGTAAACTTAAAAGGTGATATTTATTGCAAATGTATTTAATGAGAAAGAGGTGAGGATTTATTGGGTGAAGTGTGTAGGCAAGCATGTGGCGAGGAATGACACATGGAAAATGGTGGAATTTAAAATTGAAGAAAAGGTTAAGTGGGAATCACCAAGGTATAATTAATTAATCAATCTAAGATTAATTAATTAATTAATGGGGTTTAAGAGGAAATAGGTGGTGACTATGGTTTAGATTAACTAAATAAATTAACTTTAAAAAGAATGAGACAATAGAAAAATTTATTAAATATTTAATTAATTTAGAAGAATAATGAAATAATTAATTAAATAATAAAATATTTAATTAGTTATGGGATAATAAAGTGGATTAATTAAAATATGAAATTTTAATTAATTTATAATGTGAAGTCAAATTTAGGGTGTCTACAAATAAATTATTTTATCATAACCTAGATTTATATTCTATATATTCCTCATGGCCATGATGGCTACATATTTTTAAGGGTATCATCTAAATTTTGATGCTCTAACACCATTTTTGGACCAATAGTTAAACATTGGTTTAGATACTTTCAATTTAGTTTATATTACTTGCACATCATTTTAATTGACAAAACATTAATTTTAAATTCTTGCACTTAATTTAATCAAGTTTGTGCCATAATTATTTATTACTCTATTATATTTTTTCCATCCAATAGGGGACTAATGGTATGGAAAAACCACTTAAATCATGGTACATAACATTTGAAATTTCTCATAGATTTATATAGAAATTTTGTTATTATAACTCAAACCTTTATTTTAGCATGCCAATATAATGAGCTTATGCCAAGTCCCAATGCTTGTATGATATCTTATTGGTATGATGTACTAGTCATTTAGAGTGCCAAGTGTATAGTGATTTATGAAGAGTGACATTAGATTTATTTTGTAATGCACCATTCTTGGAGATGATGTACAATGAGCTATCATTATCTCCTTTACCATGGACCTCATTTTTTTTGTCACCTAGTGAAGATCCTTACACCATATACCCCATATTGATTGACTTACATTGAGTTTTGCAAGAACTTAGTTTTATATGTCACATCTTGAGTTTAGGACCCCACTAGACTACACAACACTTCTTGATGTTCTATTTTATTTATTATTTATTTTATGAGCTACATTGAATATTTTCATATGTCAATGAAAAAATGTATAGAGTAATTATTTCCTTAAATAATACTTGAAAGTGTTATGTAGAACTATTTTTTTCTAAAAACTCTTCTAGTTATGCAACATTTATCTATTTTATTTTGGTTGGTTAGTAACTATTATACCACTTTAGAACTTTTTTTATTCTATTGCTTCTAATGTGTATGCATTATCTCCAAAAACTATTTTTTTGATGCTTTGTATTGTCATCTTTCATGGTTGTACTATAGTATTTGAATCCCTATTAATTACAATGTGGTTTTCTTAATTTGACAATGTAATATAACCTAAATTTTGAGTGGTCTAGGATGGTGTGAGAGCTTTCAGGAGGCTGCAAATTATTTTTTAAATGTTGCACCAGAGCTCACTATGGTTTCCTACATATTTATTCAACATCTTTGACGGCATGATGATCTCTACTCTAAACTTATTATAATAGTTAAATAGTTTAATATTGATGTGTATAAAAGTACACAAGCCCATTTAAATGTAAATAAACAACTATATTGGAAACAATAGAACTATATAAATCCTCACCATAGTATTATTTTTTTAGTTAAGACCTCTAAAATTATAAAATTACTTTTAGATATGTTCTAGCTAGGAACATTTACAGCCATACAAGGTGTGGACACTGAAAAAGTAACCCTTCTACCATTTTTGTCCTGTTTGGGTCCTTCTTGTGGATGTTGGCTTAGTTTTTCCTTGATTTAATGTTGTAATGTCATCAACACATTCACATTAGGTCTTGGGCCCTTGTGAATTGACAAGAATTTTATGATTCCTTACTTAAGTGTTGTAAAGTGTTGTAACACACTTTCACACTTTTCTAGGGTCTTGTTAATGTATTTCACCTAAATAACCTCTTTTTATCACTTACCAAGCCTTATTTCTAAGTGTTGTAACAAAATTTCACACTTTTTTAGGCTTTTCATTAATAATTTGACCTTTCTTATGCTTTAATTTTACCAATTTTACACTTACAGGCCTTACTTAAGTGTATTTTTTAATATAATCCTAATCACCATCATTTAAAATATCTAAATTCTAAAACCCACTTAAAATTCATTAAGTGGGACCCATTCGCAATTAGGGGCGAATGAGTCCCCTTTGGCACAAAACTCAAAATAATTTCAAATTTCTGGCAGGTTTTTATTTCCTAAGATCTAAGGTCGGCCTATTATGTTGTATTTTCAGGAATTAGGGCATAATTGTGTATAAATATAATGTTTTTCTACTCATTTTCCCCCTCCCTAATTTTCTTAATCAATCCAACAAACAATCAAGTAATCTAGCATTCAAGCACTTTGGAGCCATTAATTGCATGTTTTCAAAATTCTACTTCAAGGGTTTGGTGAGTTGTAGCATTGATTTTGTTCACTCATCATTCTCTTTTTATATTTCATTTTATTTTCAATGTTTTAATTACCAATACGGGGTTTGACCAGGGAAAACTCCTATTCACTAACCCTACAACAATTTTTCCCTCTCTTTGCATGTGATTTGTAGGTTTAGATTGCAGATTTGTCAAAGAGCAAGATTCGAAAAGTTTTCATCAAAATTTCAAATTCATTCGAAGTTATCAAAATCCTAGGAAAAGCTTGGAGAACACCTATAGGTCGAATTTGATAGTTTCCGACCCAAATCTAAACTAGGAGCAGAAGTGTAGACTGAGGGCTACAGATTCCACTTTTGAATTTCCAGAAATTAGGAAGTGGAATGATTCACCATCAGTGGTGAATGAGTCCCACTGCCTAGGCCTAAACAAATATTTTTACAGTTCTGAGTACCCAGTTGTCTAAAACCTATTCCAACAAAGTTTTCCAGAAAGCATGACAAAGTCGCCCAGCTTGGTGTATGAGTCCTAGTTGGCATCAACAGTGGCTTCTTTAGGATTCTAGAGCTCCATTCCATCCTTCTCAAGCTTTTAGGTTCACACTTTAAATTTCATAACTTTCTGTTACAGTTTACTTGCATTGCTAGGTCATTTTGCATATCATAATGTTTTTTCAAACATCTTGCATTTTCTTAGTTTTGCATTAGTGTTGAACTTATTTATCAAATTTCTAGCCTTAAGGACAATCCCCTTCGATAGATTTCAATCTCCTTTGCAATGGAATCTCAAGGGTTTGTTATTGAGTGTGAGCATTGTGAAATCGGATCCATCTTCCTTCATTCCCCTTTTGGTGTGAACAAGGAAGTTGTGCATTCCATTTCCATTGTCCACACAAGGATAAAAAGGGTTTAGGAAATAATTTCAAGCCCAAATAATAAGGCCACACATTAATCAAGAATTTGACCTCATCCATGAGACAAGTGTAGGAAGAGTTGCAACCTTGTGATGAAACTACTAATGAATGCTTTAATAAGACTATAAGAACACTTCAAATGATAATTTATGGTTGTTTATAATAGGTTTCAAAATCATTATTGGTTATACATTTATGCAATGCCTATACTAATTTGAAACATTTTTAAAATAGTGAAAAAATCATACATCTTCTCTTTACCAAAAGCAATTCTTGATTAACCCCATCCATAGTTGAATTTGTCGAACTACTTCATAACAAAAGAACTCATATTTTTCTTTCCTTGCCAGACTTGCATTATATGAAATTTTCCACTTTTATCACAATATCATAGGTTGGAAAATATTAAATTCAATAATCTGTGTTTAATGTCATAATTTAGACAATAATAACTAGATGAAATAATGTGATACAACAAATTCTAAAAACATAAGTCTCATGCTACACAATGGATACAATATATTAAACTATCATATACAAGTATGTAATAAATGGGGATTGTCATATCAGAAAGCAGAAAAACATAGATTCTAGACTACATATTAGACATGATGGAATATTGCAATATCATAAAGTACATTATCCTAGCCAAAATTATGGATAAAGGTGTTGGTTAAGGTGAGGGCTTGCAATTGCATGGAGAGGGTTTGCCATGAAGATATCAAAAGGACCTTCTTGAAGATGAATATGTGCCATTGAAGAAGTGCACGAATGAAAGTAATATAGCAGGCGGGCAACAGAAACACTGTAATTAAAGTGTCTAGAGTAGCTCCCATGCTGAAAGAAATGAGGCAATGTTTAGGGTCACCCAACCCAACACCCACATCGCCATCATCTTTCCAGAAGCGATTACGGCAGAAGCGTAAAGGATCTTCCAAAATGCATGGGTTTTGTCCCAATCCCACACGGCTCAGTATTACATGACTGCGCTTGGGAATGTGGTATCCGACCAGTGTGCTTTCATCCATTGACATTTGAGGAAGGTTGAAGGGCGCCTCTGGATGCAACCTCAGTGTCTCCTTTGCACATGCATTTACGTAGTTGAGCTGCTTAAGATTTGACTTGTCTATTAAACTATCTTTACCCACAACTTTGTTGATCTCCTCTATGGCTTTCTGCATTATTTTTGGCTGCAACATCATGTCTGTTAATTCTCATTCTACCGCATCTGACGGGATGTCAACTGCTGCCTACGTCAGATCTTGCACTTTCGATTAGCATTAATTTGATTAAGCAGAAGAGATGATATAAAATCTAAGCTTTTAGATTAAATTATGTGTGTTTTTCTTTCCATCGAACTGTGAAAAACAGATACCAACTAAAAGAGATGATGATAATTCAAATGTGAAAGTAATTACCGCTACTTAAGATTTGATCTCCTCCCAACATAGCAAGGGAGAGCCGTCAGAGAAGTCTTTTACAGAAATCAAGACGTCTAACAAGTCTTTCGGTTCTTCTGAAGAGGAACATCCCCGCCTCAACCACGACATGTAATCGGAGACGCACATATTATACAAAAGGGAAAACATATTTTTATCCATTGCAGTCGTTCCGTGGGGAGATCAGTGGAAGAAAATGCACTTAGAATCTCCCACTGATCTCCCTACGGAACCACTGCAATGGATACAAATCCTCTGCTGGAGTAACGACTGGTTTAGGGTTAGGGTTTAGGGTTACGTAACTTGGGTTTGTTTTGTTTTGGACTCGACTAAACAGAAAATGATTGCAGACATAAAGACAAGTATGGCGAGAGTGGGAAAGATGGGTATGCTGAAATTCATGAAGGTCGCTGCGAAATCAGTGCCGATCTGATCGTGCAGAGGCATGTTTCGAAATCGAATAGAAAAAAACAAAGCAGAAGAGACGATGACAGAAAAGAAGAGAGGAGGAGTGACGGTTTGACAGAAAAGAAGTTTGTTTCTCGAGTATTTATAGACTAAGATTATACAAAATCGGCTAAAGAGCCTCAAAATTTTCTATTGAGATTTACATACATAGGATTGATTCTAATAATTATTTTTTTCATTTCTATTATTAATTTTTTAATTTTTTAATTTATTGATTGACATCTGTTTATTATTTATTGATTTATAAAGATAATATAAGATGTTACAATATAATTCATTTGGGATAAAGATAACAATATTAATATTAGATTCGACACAATATCTCAAATTAATATATACATACAACTCATCAGGTATCACATATTAATTAGAGCACAATTAATAAAACATATAAATGGATACCTTAGCTATTTATTAATCCATCTAAATGATGAAGACTCAATTTTTTGTAAGTATGTGGGTACTTTTATAAATTGAAACATACACAACTATCTACAATAACAACAATGAAATCACGACTATAGACATACTCAAGCATCCAAAACAATGATAGTCTATATTTTTATTAATGATATTCCTTGATCATAATCTCTTTTAACATTTCATGGAAACATAAATAATGCACTCTAATACCATGTTGTGAAAGAGAGGGAAACTCATGCTTTAATATCTATAATATAAATGATAAATTGTATGACTCTTTTGAATCAATAAGCATATGTGAGTTAAGAGAGAGAAACTCAATATCTGTATTTTAAGAGCTCTTAGGTGATAAGTTTCTATTGCTAGGGTTCCTTACATTATCCTTTGTGGTTATAGTCCTTATAGATAAAATCAAGTTGAAATTGACCTAAAACACACAAGATAAATGTACAATAAAAGTAATGCAAGAAAGTAATGTTGAAATACAAAGTACAAAAAAATTGACAATATTAAAATTTTGGTGAAAGAGTAGTAAAAGTAGTCTTAATTTTTTTTGGCTTAATAATATTTATGTTATATTTTAAATACTTATCCATCATCGTCGTCTTATGTCTTACTATAGATTCTAAAATATTATCAAATTTAGACAACATAATTTTATATGCCTTGTTAAAATTTCTAAAGTGCATGCAAGTGTGAGCTCATCCATTAGATTTTTTTCATGGGGAGGATATTTCAAATCCATAGTGTGTAGTCAATAGGTTTAATGAATCAAAATTTAATAGTTTTTGAATTTATATCTTACCATCAAAGTTACCTTGTAATGTATCTTTCAATTTTTTTGGTTGATGGATTTATTATCATGCTCAAGAATAATTTTGTGCATGACTGTATCAATAGATATGTTAGAGTTATACCTATAATACCATACAAGAATGTCACTACAATCTCTTTGTGTGAACATATTATATTGAATGAAAATGTTCAAACATTTACTAATTTTCAATACACTTTCTTTTTCTAGTTTACCCATTTGAACATCGAAAGAACATATTTGAGGCAATGTGTTTTAATCCCTAATTTTAATAGTTTAGTAGATAAAGAATTAGATGGATTAGGATGATCATCTAAGAAATACAAGACTTTTCTAGAATAAAAATCAACTTTAAGAACATATGAGAAACCTCTATCACTCTGAAACTTAGGTGAAATTTCATAAACAACTAAAAATTTAACAAAAACTGCACTATTAAAAAAAAAATCTCTAAAATAGAATTAAAAAATTGAGATTCAAAAAATAGTTGACAAACAACCATACAATGTTATTAAAAATTATCTCACATATAAAATACATAATAAAATATTAATATATTATTAATTTAATTTTATAGCTCTTTCATTTCTGTTTGCAAGATTCTAATCATAAGCTTCTAGGCACACTTTTAACTTATTTGGGTTCTCATTTGAAAAGTTATCCGGAAAGACTAAGAATTAGTGGTATGAGAGACACTTGACATTATGTCATATATAAAATACAAGGGTAATCGGCATGTGATTAGACGTCTCTAAAATAAATGTGGGTTGATGCCTCACGTTGGGAAAACGTTTCAACATTTTGCAGTAATTTATAAGCCTTGAATGCAGCCTGATTTTTTAGCATGGAAAACACCTAAAAGGCCGTAAATCAAACGTTTTTAAAAAAGCTAACAAAATTAAAATTGCTGCATGCGGTACATTTTCTTATTTAAAGTACGAGACGTTTTTCAAATATATTTTAGATTTTAGTTTTTTCTTACTTTTTAAGAAATTTCTAATTAAATGATTTATGATTAGTATTTTTAAATATATTTTAGTATTTATATTTTTCTTATATTTTAACAGATTTTTAATTAATTGGTTTACAATTAGTATATATATTTATATATAAATATAAAAAAAGTATTGAGATATATTCTCTGAAACGTCTATTTTTTAATCAATTTTGAGCACATAAAAGTGTAATAGATGTCTCGAGAAGGATATATCTTAGCATTTTTTATACATTATTAATAAATATATATGCTAGTAGCATTTGCAGTGCAACATGAAAGACAAAATTATTAGAGTTAGTGTCACAATTAGAGATATAATTTGGTTCATAGGTAGGGTTAGAGTTAGGATTGGGGTTTGAAAATATAATTAGAGTTAAGATTTAGGATATGATTAGGGATAAGGATAAAATTGGGATTAGATCTAGGGTTGGGATTAATGTTCGTATTTGGAATAGGGTTAGGGTAAAGAATATAATTAGAATTAAGTTTGGGGTTAGCATCAAAATTAGGATTAGGGCTATGATTAGAGACATAATTAGGAACACGGATAGGGTAAGGATTAATGTTATGGTTAGGATTAGGGTTAGGGTTAATGTCATGGTTACAATTAAGGTAAGGGTTAGGGTTAATGTTAAGGTTACAATTAGGGTTAGGGATAGGGTTAATGTTATAATTACAATTAGGATTAGGGTTATCGTTAAGGTTAGGGTTAGGGTTATGGTAAATGTTAAGGTTAAGGTTAGGGTTAGGATTAGGATGAAGATTATGGTTAGAGATAGAATTAGGGTTACCATTAGCATTAGGGTTATAACTAGGGTTAGGGTTAAAGTTAGGGTTAAGGTTAGAATTAGGTTTAGTGTTAAAGATAGAATTGTGGTTAGGTTACAATTATGGTTATGATTAGAGTTAGGTTTAGGGTTAAGGTTAGGGTTATAGTTAGATATAGACTTAGGGTCATGTTTAGGGTTAAGATAACAGTTAGGGTTAAGGTTAGGGTTAGAATTTGGGTTAGGTTAAGGGTTAAGATTATGGATTGGGGTAAGATTAGATTTAGGGTTAGGTAAGAGATAGGATTAGGGTTAGGGTTAGGGTTATGGTTACAATTATGGTTAGGTTTAGGGTTAATATTATAGTTTGGGTTAAGGTTAGGGCTACAATTAAAGATAAAATTAGTATTAGATTTGGGGTTAGGATTAGGGTTACTGTTAAAGTTAGCATTATGGTTAGGTTTAAGGTGGGGATTAAGACTAGGGTAGTAGTTACGATTAGGATTATAGTTATTATTATTGTTAGACTTAAGCTTATTTTCACATCTAGTTTCATAATTACCAATTTACTTTTACCTTCATAGGTAAATAGGATGATAAATGCAATCATGATATTGATATGTTTAATAAATTAATGTAATACTTAAATAAGTAATAAATATATTATTGCTTTGAAGGAGTAATTATGTTTATATTGATGGAAGAATATGTATTGCAATATGAATATTCTAATGTTTTATGATGAAAGTGGATTTCATGTGAACATCTAACTACCATTACAAATGTGGAAAGTTGCATGGAGGTACATGTTTATGCCTCTAGAAGAGAGGGAAAGTATCACTAAAGAGAAGTGTTTGGTAAGGTAACCTTGAATGATGCCTAACTGAGATTTCAGACACACTCATTTCTAAGTATAGTTGAGTCAAGTTAGAGTCGCAGGATATTGGTAAGTCATACTTTAAACATGTTGTGTTTGTATTAGACAAGATCATGAATTTTATTAGGAGCATTCTTGGATTGAATTATGTGATTGAATGTTGAGTCTTTGAGCTTTTTATTGATTTTTATGTACATTAGAAGTATACATGTATGTAGTTATGTATATATATAGTGAATCATGCAAGAAAGCGTAATTGCATTTATGCAAATATACGAGTAGAAATACTTATGAGCATACTTGCACAAGGAATCAATTATATACGAAAACACACACACACATATTTTATATGCATATTGACAAGGATATGAATATATGTGTTTTAATGAAAGAATTAAAGTAATAATATATATATGTGTTGGGGATTTCCACCAAACCCAAGAGCACCAACTGCAAATAGCACCTTCACAAATATGAGAGAAGCTTGGGTCTGTTTAACTAGGAAAAATGGAGAAATGTATGAGATATGATTTTACATATTGTATAATGTGCATTAAAAGGAAATAAAAATAGGTATTAGGTAAACTACCACCCAATATGGGAAGAAACTAATCAAAGTGATTTACCCTAAGTTAACTTAAATACTCTAACGCCCCCCTTAAGTGCAACTTAGGGAGAATAAAAATGCAAATATGAAGATGTAGTATGGATCCTGACTACACAACCATGTTAGGTAACCATTTACATTGCAATGCAGAAAAGAAATCTCTCACAACCAGAGAAAGAGAAAAACCCTGTGGGAGGAAACCCCTCTCCAAAAGAGAGAAAAGAAAACAAAAGTGATGCATGAATGGAGCAATCAATCACACCCCCCAAGGACTACATACATCATATATATACAAGCAATAGAACCCCCATAAGTGGTAAAGAGAGAGATTATATAGCCCTCCCACAATGAATAAGCTCCTATTCCAATGGTGCATGCATGAAGGAAAAACACTATCCAATGCTTGAAAACAATATTTCTCTCCTTCGGAAGAAACCAATCCATTGGTGTATGAAGAAACTCCAAACCAAATAATGAGGAAGGAAGTCTCAAGAAGTATGAAGTCTTTGTAGAATGCCCAAATGGTTCCATGTCGATGTCAAATGATACCACAATCAAATCAGGATCTAATGAAGAGTTAAACACATCAACCTCCAAAGACAATGATTCCTCTGAATATTGCTCAAGATATTGCTACTTAATGCCAAACTATGACACTAGAAGAGAAGAAGAAGGAACAAGAGGGTATGAAGGTTCCCTCATCACATTAGAAGTAGTGAAATAAACCCCTTCAAAGAGGAGATGAACATCGCCAATCATCTATTCCAAATCATCAATGTGAGATTCCACAAACAAGAATGATATGCATGCAAGATAAGAATCTCAATGAGGTGGATTTGGAAAACTATATGCATCATGTTGATCAAGATCATGGGAATTAGCAACCAATGAATGAGAAGGCTCAATAGGAATCATTGTAGGAGTGGAAACCTCATCATCTTCACCATCAAGATGTGCAAGGTGTTCTAAAGAAGCAAACTCATGTAGTGTATCATAGTCATATGGTATATTATCTGAATCATCAAGAGGTACAAGATAATCTAAAGCAGGATCATTTGGGAAGGGTGGTGTGTCAAGATCTCCATATAACTCCCAAATTTTGGTCTTTAGAGCATGAGGACACTTAATGTCTTAACATCAACATGAAGAGAAAACACTCCAAAAACATGATCTATTTTGGAACACCAAACAAACTTCTTGCTCCAAGACGTACCAATTTGAGGAACAAGACTATATATGTATGGTAAAAGATGAAGCCATTGCAAATTCTTCAATATACCATCTCTCCATTGTGTATAGTTCCCCCTTTTCAAGATGATTAGAGAAGGGTGAAATGAAAAACCCATAATGACTAACAATTCTTCTAAAAATATTACATAAATAATACCTTCAATGAAGTCAACTTCCAATTGCAATAAATGCTAATAGATGGTGAAATTAGGTGGATTGACCTATACCACTATGAGCTTGGTGAAGTTAGCTTTATGATGATATGTGGATCGTGCAAATCGAACTCCAGATGCCCAATATATGCTTCGTGGAAGAAGGTCACCTATATGGTGTGCAAAGTACAAATGAAGGGCCTAGATTAAGCCCTAGGGTAGATTACCCCTTGGTCACCCATGTGACCACCTATAGCAATGAGTGAGAAAATGTGATTTTTTGAAAAATATCAAAGTTGATTGTGCCAACCAATCTCTAAGTCACGAAGCCAAAGATGCAATCCACACTATCCACAAAGCTTTTCACAACTTTGCAACATGATAGAAGTGTTGGAGTATACAAAGTGAAAAAACCATCTCCACGAGATTAATGTGTGATTAAGGATCTCAGAGAAAACTTCAACCAGCTCATGCCGGTCCCACCACAACAAGCCCTAAGCAATTGTTTTGATATCAAACTTTAAAGTATGCAAAATCAACCAATCAAGGGCCTCCAATTAGGAGAAACATGCCTTCAAATAGATCAATGCCCTCCAAATAATGAATTATTTCCTCTTAAACAACAAAATTCACTCCTCAACAAAAAATAGGGCTTCCACAAAGTGGGTCTATAAACTAAAAAAATCAATGTCGCTTCAATGGATGAATAACAACTAGATTTCAATGATGAACAAATTTAAACACCAAAATCAACACCTCTCCCTATGGATTTCACTCGTACAACCACCTTCACTTGCCAAAAGAAAAAAAAATCAATCATAGGAATGGTTCTTCACAGATCTAGAAGCAAGGAGTGGTTCTACAATGCACTAGAACCAAGGATTGGTTTTGCACTGCACCAAACGCGCAACCAATGAGTAGTTTCAAAGTGCACCAATCTACAAACAATAGATGCAAAAATTGTCTCCCTTAATTAATTTGATTCCCTTCAAAACTAAGATTTGCAATTTCCTTTAAGAAATAAATAGTGCTCCTTTGCAAAGAATTCAGGCTTCATAGTAGAAATCACTTTCAAACTAGAAAATGAGTTGACAGCCTTCAAACTACTAAAAATAATATCTTCTAAATGCTTTAATTTGTGGCTCCAAAGAGGTAAACACCTACAAACACTAGGTCACAACCTTCAATCATGAACTACAGGAAATTGCATGACCATTCACTGCCCGAATAAAGCAAACCAAGCCATAAGTTATGCACCAAGAAATATGTTTGAATGTTTCCTCAAACTATCACAGTGGAATGATATAGGCCCAACCAGCATAAAATCAAATTAACAAATAAAATTCCTTCTCAAATGAAGAAAATCGGCATGCAACTTTGAAATTTAGGAAAATTTCAAATGTTGAATAAAAATAATTTCAAAGTTCATGAAAACTCTAAATGGTGGAAGGAGGGAAGAGTGGTATGCTCTACTGCCATGTTGGGAATTTCCACCAAACCCAGGTGCACCAACTGCAAAAAAAACCTTCACAAATATGAGAGAAGCTCGGGGCTCTTTCACCAAGAAAAATGGAGAAATGTATGAGATATGATTTTACATATTATACATTGTGCCCTATAAAGGCAAGAGAAATAGGTATCCGGTAGACAACCACCCAATACAAGAAGAAACTAATCAAAGTGATTTACCCTAAGTTAAAAATTAAATACTCTTAACAATATGTTTAATATATATATCAATATATGTGTGTGAAGTACGTAATGGAAATGTACATTGCAAACATTAGTATATATATTTACATATATATTCTTATTGTACTAATTGTTTGTAAATATATATGTACATATATATGTGTATGTATATACACATGTCTATTGTTTGTGGATAATGATAACTTGGCTATATGAATTCATATGTTGAATGGTTAACTTGATATACTTGTTTGTTAATGAATATACATATGGACTTCTCTTTTAATCAATTGATCAAGTGCAATATATATATATACTATGAGCAATAGTGTAAGGATGAGTTTGGTAAACAAATGAATATGATTATATTTATGTATTAATCGACAACTAATACTTTCAATAGCTTTGGAGGGAATATATATATTAGTATAATTAATTAATTAATTATTACACTAGCATAAGTTAACTTAGGTCATGCATCATTTAGTCCTAGGTTAGATTTTAATAAACCATTTAATAATGCGGTAATGTCCCCTTCCTTGTTTGTAGGGATAAGATTCCTTCTAGAAGATGAGTTGTCCTTCTAAAACTTATCTCAACATTTAATAATTTTCTAGATAGGGTTCAGATGTTGTTAGATCATGAAACATGGAAACACCTCATGCATCCTAGGTTTCCTCTTTTTCCTATACAATCAGGCAGTTCGTTCATTTGTAACATATCAATCATATCATCAATATAGAATCTCTATTGTGCATGCCTAGTTGCAACACTTTCTGTGTGGTTGATTATCTTTCCTAGCAAAGGTTCTCCATTGAAGACTTCAGCTTTAGGGACCCTGTGCATTCATAATCTCAACATGGTATCAAAGCTTGTCTAGTGAAACATCAACCCTTGATCAAGAAAGTTGGTGTGCGAGATTCTTTGCAGGCTTGAAGGTTTCCATTGTGGGCTACTTAACTCCACCTGGGGACCAAGCTGGTTTATGAAGTAGATAGAGTTAGGTCCGAGCTCGACATTGTCTTTAGAAGGCCTCAAAACCCTAGGATCACCTATCCAATCATCAAAATCGGATTCATCAACTAGGGAGCCATCTGAGGTATTTGGGTTTACAAAATTAACTGGTACGATCTATAAAAAATTGCAGTAAAAAATCACCTCAGTCAGTTGTCCTCTAAGGAATTTTTTTATAGTTGCAGGCTATTTTTATTTCAAAAACAAATCATGCTCAATTTCTCTATATTTTGGCAAAAAAATCCTTTTTTGGCAATTTCTATAGTTTTGGCAGAAATTTTTGGAGCGACTGCTATTTTTTATTATATAGTCGGCATCATATTTGTTTAATCTGCAGCTAAATTTTTCCTCCATCAGCTATAATTGTTCAGTTGACATATAAATATGAGGGGTTGATTTATTTTTAAAATCATTGGCATTTATTTTTTTGTAGATATAATTTATACAGTCGGCATAAATTTGAAAATCATTGATTTTTTAATTCTATTTTATGCAATATTAAAAAAATCTATCAAATTCTTTTGTCGGCCTAAAAAATCTTCAAAAAATATATATTTGTCAGTTTTTTTCAAAGTCTCAGATGAAATTTCTGTTGGCCTCATTTATCAATTTTCTAGTGGGTGTACGTGTTTTTCGTCACCTTATTTAGCTATTAATTCATTATTGCAGGGGGGACGGTACTTCAGAGTACCTGACGTTATCTCTATTCATCCGTTGATCGGACCGACCAGATCACTGGCTGCATCCATCGCTGGCTCCGACCTCCCACCCGGCTGGATGTTTGTAGCCATCACTGGTGTCTGCTTCTCTGGCTGTTCATTGTCAGACTGACCAACAACCTCACACCGTCCACCAGAGTCTTGTCCTATTGGGTAGTCTATCTACCGCCATCCACTAGGCTAGAATTTTTTGTCAGCTCGAGCTCCTTTCTCATGCACAATGGAAATATCAGGGATCGAGTGTTTTTCCTCAAGCACCCATCTTTTTTGCTAGCTAAAGCCTGCAACCACATCAATGACCAAGGGAAGGATTTTTTTTTTAGTGCCCCGAAGCCAAATTTTTGCTCCTAATTAGCTTGTAGGTTGCGTAATAAAGGCATTTTATTTGTTTTATCATAACTTTTGACAATGGTATCAAAAATCAGCAAACAAGATGTCGTCAGAAAGGTAATTATGAGCACTTTATAGTGGTCACATCCATTCTAAGAATTTTTTCTCACAGAAAATTCTATAGCCAATTGAAGATAAAACCCTAATTTGGACTCAGAAGCTCATATCTTCGCAACCGTTCATCGGATTCAGTGATTCCAGCAACATCAGGAAGGTGATTCAGATCTTTTTTCATCAATCCAAACTCCTTGATCAATTTCAACTCTAGGTACTCTTGCATGATATATATTTTTAATTTGTTTCATTTCATCAATAACCTGGTTATTCTGAAGCTTGGGAAAATATTTTTTGATCCGGGTAGCATCACTTAAGTTGCACATCATCCTTGGAAGTCTTTCTTTGCTATTGAAGGTCATTTGTCTTTTTGTTTTTTGGAGAAAGTTCATTATAGGGATTGTATATAATCCTTCTCTGGTTATGTTGCACAAGGGAAACTATTCACAATGGCGGGATGGGATCAACCACCATCTCCAATCACTTTATTTATTGCCACATCTATTTGGTATAGTTCCTCGTCCAAGTGAAGGTATTCATGAACTTTCTTAGAGTTGCAATAGATACACTATTTTGGAGATCATTGAGATGCAAGTTGATTGAGATGTTTTGAGTTCTATTGATCATATTAGGTAACCTATGATGATATTGTTGTGCAAGAGGTTGATTTCCTTGATATTTCTGAAGAGGTTGACAAGGTTGCCTCAGGTGCTTCTTCTCCATAAGATATAGTCAATATCCCTTCATATTCAACGATTCCTTGTCCAAATTCATTGATTGAGGTGTCCACTATCATCATTTATCATAACACATTCAGTTTTTTAGACATGGCATCACATGATGGCTTTGTTTCAAGTATCCTTGATTTCACTCCTTCTACAGGTTTGGAGAACATTCTTGAGGGGATATCAATCCTCCATTCATATTCTTCCTTGGAGGGTTTTCTTGAGTCTCTGCATCCCTTTGTCTTGACCTTGAGTGGTGATCTAGAGACTATTTTGGAGGGACTTGGTTTCTCTTCAGAGATTTCAAGTATGAGACTTCTTCCATGTCATTTCCTTCAGGCCTTGAGGTTTCTTCAGCATCTACCATTGGATTTTCTTTAGACTTCTTTCAGTGGTTTTGAGGACACTTCATTCAGGGGGGTCTATCAAGTCTCCATCACATTCATCATATCCATCACACTATCTTTGGATATTGTTCAACATCAGTTTCCCTATCGTCCTGATTTGTCACCCTCTTTATTGATTGTGGCATCTTCATCTTTAGGAAAGGAGACATTTGAGAAGATTTCAAAGACATCATCGACATCCACATTCATCCTTCCTTCCTTCAATTCCTATTGGTAATGGGAATCATCTCTGTACTTGCACTTGGTTTTGTTTTTTTTGAAAGGGAGATAAGTTGTTTGTCGACATTGGATCCTCTTGTGTCTTCAGACACTTACCATTTTTATAGGTGATATCATCTTCTGGGGGGGCTATATAGTCTCTCTATCTCCCTCCTATGGGGGGGTTATTTTATTGTATCCATGTGGTGGATGGTGTACTTGGGGGGTATTTGGGAGTCCTCCATCCTTCCTATCCTATATCACATTTTTTCATTTCCATCTCCTTTTTGGAGAGGAGTTTTGTTCCCACTGGGTTTTCCCCTTTTCTTTGATTGTGGGATATTTTTTGCATCTTATCATGTACATGGGTACCTAACATGGTCTCATAGCTAGGACCCATCATCATCATCATCATCTTCTTGTATAATCATTGGATTTTCCTCCCTAAGTTGAACTTATGGGGGGGTGTTAGTGTAATTAATTAATTAATTATTACACTACCATATGTTAACTTAGGTCATGTATCATTTAGTCCTAGGTTATATTTTAATAAATAATTTAATAATGGGGTAATGTCCCCTTCCTTGTTTGTAGGGATAAGATTCCTTCTAGAAGATGAGTTTTTCTTCTAGAACTTATCTCAACATTTAATAATTTTCTAGATAGGGTTCACATGTTGTCACATGTTGTCACATGTTGTTATATCATGACACATGGCAACATCTCATGCATCTTAGGTTTTCTCTTTTTCCTATATAATTAGGCATTTTGTTCATTTCTAACATATCAATCATATCATCAATATAGAAACTCTATTGTGCATGCCTAGTTGCAACACATTCTGTGTGGCTGATTATCTTTCCTAGAAAAGGTCCTCCATTGAAGACTGGAGCTTCAGGGACCCTATGCATCCATAATCTCAACAATATATATATATATATATATATATATAATATTGTAAATAGAAATAGCGTTGTTATACTATAAAGTGCATGAGTTAAATCTTTCTACCAATGTAGGAATAAGTCTTAATGGGCACATATAAAAATAGATAATATGGTGCATAGTATTGTTTTTTTTACAAAGTGAACCATCAATTTTTGGGTGCTATGTACTCTCTTGCTCTCTTAGGGTTTTTTACCTAAAAGGAGAGAGATATGTCAAAAACTATGGTGGTTCACTCAAATTAATGTATGTATGATGGAATTATTCCTAAATGCAAAGATCCAGATGTAGCAAACTGATAAAATTGATTTATTATTTATGCAAAACCGAAGAAATATGAAGTGTTTGAAAACATAGTGTGATTTGTAGAAATGTACTAGAAACATGCATAAATTAAAACATAACTTAATGAAACTAAACATAGTGCATCTAGAGATAGAATGTTGATGTTGGAAGATTATGGAAGGTTGTAGATATCACTATTGGTGACTAGTGGGACTCATTTTCCATTGATGGCTAATCAATCCTACTTTTGGTAAACTTTGTTGAAACTAGTTTCTGGCTGTCATGAACTAAATTATGATGGAATCACCTTTTCTAGCCTAGTAGTGGGACTTATTCATCACTAATCGTGAATCATTCCTCCAAAATTTTGCAAATTCTAAAGTCAACTCTGTGGGTATGAATCTTCACTTGTCTTCTTATTGGGTTGATAGAACCAAATCTACATAAAATAGGTTGAATGTTGTCTCCAAGCTTGAATTAGGGTTTAGTTGGCTTGAATAGCTTTCATGAATTATTGACCACCTTTCAACACTTATTTCTTTGACAAATCTACCTAAAAGACGTACAAACACACATGCAAAGAGGGGGGAAATGGTTAAGGGTTAGAGTATAAGGATTTTCCTTGGTCAAATCCCACTTTGGTAATCAAAGTAATGAAATAGAATGAAATAAGAAAGGAATGATGAATAAACAACACACAAATGTCCTAAACTCACCCAACCCTCATTGTTGAAGTTTGAAGATATGTCAATGGATGTTCCAAGATGCTTGATTCAATGCTGCTATGTTTCTCAAATGCTTGAACGAATTGGGATGAATGGGGGTTAAAATGGATGGAAAAACACTTATTTATACACTTATGTCCTAATTACCCAAAAATACGTCACAGGCCGACATAAAGTCTTAATCAATAAAAACCTGAAGGCAATTGGAATTTATTTTGAATTTTGTGCCAAGAGGGACTCATTCGCCACCCATGGTGAATGGGTTCCACTCAAGGCTTGCAAGTGGGTGTCAGGAATTAAGTTTCTTTTAATGTTGTTTATTAGGTTTACATTCAAAAATACACTTAATTAAGGCTTATAAGTGCATAAAGGGGCCAAATAAAGCATAAGAAAGGTGTAATTGGTGATAACAAACCTAGAAAGCATGAAAGTTTGTTACAAGACTTTACAAAACTTTAAAATAGGACTTGATAAGGGATAAAAAGGGAATATTTAGATGAATTATAATAATAAGAGTATAGAAAAATGTAGAAATGTGTTACAACACTTCACAACATCTTAACAAGACATCATAATTTGAATATTCAAGACCTAATGTGAATGCATAAATTATATTACAACATTAAATCTAAGAAAAATAAGCCAAGAATCATAGGAAAAAGACCTAATTGGCCATGAAAATGTCAAAGATTCATTTTTCTATGGTACATTTTTCCCCAACTTTAGTGAGAGGATGAAATTTCTTCAAACTCACACTAAAGTAGCCATGCATATACAGAGGGATCCAAATGCACTTATGCTAGCAAGATGAAATAACAACAATCAAGAGGGATCATCAATCCCTTAGGATGAAGATCCCATGGAAAAATAAACATAAGAGCAAAGGAACACACATGTGAAAGAGAGAAAGAGAAGGGAGAGGAAAAGGAAAAGTTAGATCAAGCTTCGATCATTTGTCCAACTAGTTGTGGATCAGATCTAGGTTGTTTATCTAAAAAAGAAAAATTCATACTTACTCTGGGGTGATGGAACTCATGGTTGTGCACCAAGTGAGAAGGCTCAAAAGGTGAGAAACATGCACTCTACTTGTATGTACTCACAAATACACATGTGGCTATGGGGAAAGTTGTGCCTCAGAATGGGCTTCCCACTCAACCATATCAAAGTTATACCTCCTGATAACTTTAATAAGGTGCCACAAAGGAAATTTTTGGTTTGTGCTCCATGAGACAAGCAAAGCTTTGTATGCTTAGAACTCAGGAACAAATAGGATGACACCATAGGCATGCAAGCTACATTATGCAAGGTGGCCATGTGAATGCAAAATGTAAAATGCAAAAGAAATGTTCAAATGAGTCTTGTTATGTTCATGCAAGGTCTATAACTTAGGGAACATTGTGTCTAATGTCTCCAAGAGAGAACCAATCAAAGAATAGAATATTGGAAACTTAGGGGATGTAGTGCGTCACATCAAGCCACTAAGAGGAATGTAATATGCTAAGATAGATCACACTTATGGAGTACATTACACCCAATTTCATCCAGAAAGTGACAAAAACATCATATGAAGTGACAAGGTTGCACTAAGAACCAAGAAAAATAAAAATACAAATGATTAATGCCAATGTATGCCCCCGGTTTAAAGGAATTTCTACACACCATTTTGTGAGAAATTACTTTAAAGTACCAATTTATGAAAAATGAAAAAAGAAAACAAGACATGAGAGCCAACTTGGAAAGCCCCTATGCCAAGTCATACATTTTCAAGTAAGGCTACGTCATGTGAGGGAAAAAGGAACATAAGAAAGAGGGGTTGCCCCCAAAAAGAAACACACCAAACACATAAGGGATCTATGGATTTTGGGTTAGTATGTTTGTTGGTGTAATGTTTTTATGAAAGAGCTCAAAACTGTCATCATTTCCCAAATACATATAACTAGAAGAATGACACAAAGAGAGTGAGAAAAAAAAGAAAAAGAAAGTTTTTTTGGGTCAACATGGAAGAGACATTATAGTCTCAATGCTTTGTGTCATCCCCAAAATGAGAAATATAAGCCAAAAGAAGGTGAAAGAAAAGAAAAAGATTTTGGGTCAACATGAAGGAGACATTTTGGTCTCAATGCCTTGCATCATCCCCTAAAGGAAAACACAAGAAATAGTAAAATTAAAAAGGAAAAGGGATAGCATGAAATGAAATCAACTACTTTTTCATCTGCATTTTGTTTACATCTCATTAAATCAACCATTTCCTTTTTGGGAGTCATGCGAACTTGTAAATGACTTATAAAGGAATTAACAGTTCATTAAATGATTGAATTGAATGATTGGGTAAGTTTAAGAACCAATCCAAGGTAGTGTCGTTTAAGCTCCTAGGAAATAGTTTGGCTAATAGTTTAAATTATTAAGGAAAAAATCACTGCATAAGGTTGTATAGGCATTCACATGATTAGTAGGGTCTCCTTTACCTCTGTACTTCTCAAATGTAGAAATATCAATTCCTTGTGGCATCAGTGTTCTTAATATTTCCAAGGATAATGGGATACTACAAACATAGTATGCGGGTGGGGCATGTTGGTTTTGGTTTATGGTGAATATTTGTTGTTGCATGGAGGAAATAATGTGAAAGACTTGTGTTATGAGAGGGTTAGTGTAAGTGGTATGAGGAGGAAGAAAGAATGGTGATGGAGTGTATGTAATGTTAGGATAAGTGAAGGGGACACTAAGAGGGGTGAAGGTGGTGGAGGATGGAACATTCAATGCTACAAAAGAACTAGGAATGCTAGTTGGAATAGCAAAAGGAGTCACATGACTAACTTGTTGTATGGTTGTGGTAACTTGAGGAGTGGTATAGGTGTGTATGGATGTGGTAGTTAAATGGGGAGGAATGTGAGATCCTCCTTGGCTAACCACAGGGTATGTGTAGGATCATCATGGAAAAAACAGGCCCTTAAGTGGCAAAAAATTAAGAAAAATTAGAGTTAGGAAAATTCATGTAAAAATTTGAATCAATTATATATATTATTTAAAAATTATGTAAGAATAGAATCTGTAGAAAATTGAATGTAGTTTCAAAACTACTAGGTTTGTTTAAAAAAAAAAATCTATTTGGTGAAAATTTGAAATTTCAATGCAGTGGTACTTAAATTTTAGGGAAAAAATAAGGTGTCTATCTAACCACCCTAACCACAATAAAATGATAATATTTCTTTATAAGATTTTAGATATAAGCAGAGGACTCATTCCCCGATGTGATGCATATTTTTTGTAAATTTTTTCCATGTAAATAATTAATTATGATTTTTTATTAAATTTTTTTAAAAAATATAAAAACTTGTATGTCTGACCACCTTAACTTGGTCAAAACTTCATGAAATTCAATTTTTCTTTTTTTAATACTATATTATGTGAAGCATAGAATGCGACACATGTTTTGGATGAAAAAAATGTGATTTTTTGAAAGCTATAGATATTTTTCAATCAACCTATCAATCAGGACTTTTGTTGTAATTTCAATAGAAAATGAATAATAATTACTTATTAAATTCAAAATAAAGCATAATTTGTATTAGTGGAAAGTTGAGAATCTCCTTTAAAAACCCTTTTTCATTTCATCAATTTTGGGTAAAAGAATAGTCATCAACCACATACACATAATATTGCTACTTTTTGGCCCATCATGATCCTGCACATACCACACAGTGTTTGCGGGTTGGGAAGTGGAAGGAACATGTTTGTTGTATATCTCAGCAATTCCTTTTATAAATTTTAAGCCATCATCACTATCAATCAAGTGATGAAGGTTGTCTATAGCGGGTATTGCAGTAGTGGAAATGTTTTCAAGACATAAATCCTATTACAAATATGCAAAATCCTTATGCATACTAACGACTTTATCTTGTAGAATTTGATCAGTTTGTGTGTCAACTTGCATTGTATGTGAAGGTAAAGGTGTAATAGTGATAGTATCCATGCCTAATGCACCATTGTCCATGCTAGGAGTAGGAGCTCAAGAAAACCCAAGGTCCACAATGAGTGTGTTATTGTGGAATGCCATGAGTTAGGAACTTCTTCTCACTAAAGTATTATCAAAAGGGCACCAAACACTCATACAAATACCACAAGAGGTAGGGTGAATGAAAATTAATTGAAATATAGGAATCATAAATGGAAATAATAGAAATTATGTAAACTAAAATAGGAAGGAAATACCAAAAAACAAAAATGTAGAAATTATTGTGAAAATGATATAAATTGTTGTGCATAAAGTGCAACTGGACTGATTTGCCCAGGGTGGCGAATGAGTCCAGGGATGAGTTATTTTGTTATTTTTCAAAAAAATAAAAATTATTTTTATGATTTCTTGATGCAAAACTAAGAAGCAAATCTAGAATTTTAGTTCTAATGTTTTGAAGTGCAAAAATGAAATCTATATGAGATATTTACTAATGCAAGTGTGTAAATCCTACGATGCAAAAAAAATAAAAAAGCTAATGCAAAAGCTAAAGCTATGAGTCCTAGGATGTAAATGAAATGAAAATTAGAAAGATAATGTTCAATATGCGAGTTAACCAAAATGAACCATCAATTTTTAGGTGCTATGTACTCTCTTGCTCTCTTAGGGTTTTTCACCTAAAAGGAGAGAGATAAACCAAAAAAAGGAGGTGGTTCACTCAAATTAATGTATGTATGATGGAATTATGCCTAAATGCAATGATCTAGATGCAGAAAACTAATAAAATTGATTGATTATTTATGCAAAACCTAGGAAATATGAAATTTTTGAAAAAATAGTGTGATTTGCAGAAATGAACTAGAAAAATGCATAAATGAAAATAGAACTTAATGAAACTAAATAGAGTGCACCTAGAGATGGAATGATGATGTTGGAAGATTTTGGAAGGTTGCAGAAATCATTGTTGATGACCAATGGGACTCATTTTCCACTAATGGCGAATCAATCCTACTTCTGGTAAACTTTACTGAAACTGGTTTCTGACTATCGGGAACTGAATTTTGATGAAATCACCTTTTTCAGCCTAGTAGTGGGATTCATTCGCCACTAATGGTGAATTAGTCCTCCTCCAAAATTATACAAATTTTGAAGTCAACTCTGTGGGTCCAGATCTACACTTGTCTTCTTGTCGGGTTGATGGAACCAAATCTACAGAAAATGGGTTGAATGTTGTATCAAAGCTTGAATTAGGGTTTAGTTGACTTGAATAGATTTTATGACTTGTTGACCACCTTTCAACACCTATTTCTTTGAATAATCTGCTGACAATACCTACAAACACATATGCAAAGAGGGGGAAAATGGTTAAGGGTTAGAGTATAGGGATTTGCCTTGGTCAAATCCCACTTTGGTAATCAAAGCCTTAGTAAAGAAATGGAATGAAATAAGAAAGGAATGATGAATAAACAACATGCAAATGTCCTAAACTCAACAAACCCTTGTTGTTGAAGTTTGAAGATATGTCAATGGCTACTACAAGATGCTTGATTCAATGATCCTATATTTCTCAAATGCCTTAATGAGATGATTGAATGGATGATTGAATGCCTGAATGAATTTGGATGAATGAGGGCTAAAATGGATAGAAAAACACTTATTTATACACACTTATGCCCTAATTACCCAAAAATACAACATCACAGGGCGACATAAGGTCTTAATGAATAAAACATTGAAGGAAATTTGAATTTATTTTGAATTTTGTGTCAAGTGGGACTCAATTGCCACCCATGGCGAATGGGTCCCACTCAATGCTTGCAAGTGGGTGTCAAGAATTAAGGTTATTTTAATGTTGTTTGTTAGGTTTACATTAAAAATTACACTTAATTAAGGCCTATAAGTGCATAAAGGGTCCAAATAAAGCATAAGAAAGGTGTAATTGGTGATGACAAGCCTAGAAAAGTGTGAAAGTTTGTTACAAGAATTTACACCACTTTAAAATAGGACTTGATAAGGGATGAAAAGGGAATATTTAGATGAATTATAAGAAGAAGAGTCTAGAAGAGTGTGGAAATGTGTTACAACACTTGACAACATCTTCTCAAGCCATCATAATTTGAATATTCAAGACCTAATGTGAATGCATAAGTTATATTACAATATTAAATCTAAGAAAAATAAGCCAAGCATCATAGGAAAAAGACCTAAATGACCATGAAAATGTCAAAGATCCATTTTTATATGGCACACAAAGCAAATGCCATATTTTAAGGTTGTTGATTGTGGTGGTAAAACTAGCATTTGATATAAGGGATTGAAGCCTATGCATTTGACCAAAGTCTATCACATTGAGGAGAAGATGTAGCTGGATAAAATAACAAACTAATAATAGAAAAGTCTATGCAGATTTAAAGGAATGAATAGTATTCCAATAGGCCACATATGAAGGACAATTTAGAAGAACATGGTTTAAGATAAAAGAAAGCATATAAAATAAGAGGATATGTTAGTGCATGAATAGTGCATAATATTTATAATGTCAGTAAATGATAAAGCATCACTATTAAAAGAGGGATTCATCTCATTTCTTACATGTAAAATGCTTTGACATAGGTAGTGTCAAGAATGTGGAGCACAACCAAATAAGCTCATACGTATTCCTTTGTTTTTAATGGCAAGCTTGTGAATAGGAAATGTGATGAATAGATGGTGCCATATTATGAAATTTGTGTTTCTTTTAGAATTGTATTTAAGCTTTGAGTCAATTATTTGATTGAAGCATGTGCTTTATGAACCAATCAAACTATTGTGGCAAGCATTGGGTTGAATTGTTGTCATGTTTGAGTGACGATTGACATAGAAATCCACTAACTCTTGATTAGAAAGTTGAGTCGATGGTATTTGGATGGGAAGTGTCATAGCTTAATCCTTGTTTGTAGGATGTAGATGCTAGTTTTTGGGTATAAATATGAGGAATTCTCACGTCATTTGGATACACTTATTCTATGCATCATTATGCTACTCCATTCTTCTAAATTTTCATTGAGAAATTCTTATTTTCCTGAGAGTTATTGTGAGGGAGTTTTGGTGATAGAAATTGTGAGGTATTTTTTTATAAGTTGATTTTAAGAGGGGACCAAGCTTGAGATCCAGTTAGTCAATTGGAATAAGAGATTAACATGCATGTGATTATATTCTCTTCATGTTTTATCTTTTATTGAAATATTGTTTTCCTTGTATTTTTAAATTGGAAATTGCATTAGTTTGCTTGAAATAGAGTAATGATCTATTTTCTTGTTTGCAAAGGAAAAGAATCATGAATTTTATGATTGAACCTTATGAGTGTTTTACTTACTCCATAATAAGGAGTGATTGTTTATCATTAGTATTGTATTAATTTAGATTTGATGAAAGTTTGAATAACTTAACAGAGTGATTAATACTCTTATATACCCTATATGGGAACTCGGATGATGTTTCTATACTTAGATAGTCTACAATATAGGTATAATGTGAAATGTATTAGTGTCATGAAGTGACTTGACACTATTAGCTTATAATGCTAGGAAACCTTAGGAATTATAAGGTTTAGCAACACATCAACAATGATACTATGAAAATTATGATAGGATGAGATGTCATATTGCTAATATACACTTGTATGATCACTTAATCATTACCTTACTACTAAACAAAATCCTAGGTTGAGAGTAATCTATTTGGGTTGAGAAGTATATTTGATTAATGAATGAAAATCTAAATTAAGAATTACCTACTAGGTTGGAATATTTAGTTGATCACCTATTGAAACCAATAGGTTGAGAATAACCTACTTGGATGGGTTATTTAGTTGAGATTTCTTTAAAGGGAATAGGTTTAGCTTAATCTACATAATTAGACCGAATGTTGATTATAGATTATATCAAGGATTAGGGTATACCATGGTTGAGACTCACCTATGTGGTTAAGTAAATCACTTGATTTTATGAAATACTATATGCTTGGAGCCATAAGTAGGGGGTAAAATCACAAATTTGTGTCACACTTTATAAAGGAAATGACCAACATTGATCCAACTTTTAAACTTGAATCACTAAAAAGTGGCATATATGTTTTGAATTTTGAAATGATATAAACTAGTAAAGTATGTATTTTTTAGTATATTTTTAGTTTTCATTTAAAAAAAAATTAAAAATTTTCTTTTAAACTAGTGTTTAATAAATTAACACTATAATTTAGTTGATAAAATGTTAAAAACCAAAGTTACATGAGATGTCAAACATTTTTTCCTTTCAATTATTTTGTGTGTATTTATAACTTGAAAGTTTAGTACATGGATATATTTTTTTCCAATTTTGATAACTATATATTTTTCAATAAATATTAAAAGGTGCATGAATAAAAAAAAAATTGTTTCCATCGGATGTCAACTTTCATACTAAATATTTATCTAAAATGGAAAAAAAATTATACCATCTTGAAATAGATTCTTTTATCCAGTGCATCATATATTTTTTTTTTTAAATAACAAGTTTTAGTATTTTTCTTTGGCATGGTAATCAATCTAATAGTTTGTGTTGATAACCTACTTTTAGTAAAAATAAAATATAAAATATAAATAATAATTAAACTATTAAAATAAATCTATTTTTGAAAACTACACCTATGGATCTACAAAAGGGTATTTTTAATATTTTTTAAAAATGTTATTTACATTAGTAGGAGTTATTGAAGCTTCATATTTTTCAAATAATTTTACTTTTTTGGTAAATTGAACTCAAAGTGGTGCTCCATATACTTTTAGCCAATAATTTTAGTTGAAAAAGTTGTGGAAGTATCTAACTTAGCTAGAATGAATCTTACTGGATCATATGTTTGACCAAAATTTGTTTTTAATTAGAAATACTTAAATTCAGTTGTGTTGATAAGCTAGCTAAAAGTGTTACACAACTTTGTGATTTTACCCTGGGATTACCTATTGGGTTAGAGTTGTTCATGTTAGGTTGCTTTATACTCTTGATGTGAGTTCATATGTTTGAAAACATTCTACTCTTTGAATAACCCCTTCTACTAAGGAGGTTACACTCTTGAATAAAATCATCTACTAGTATGATTACTCTTTTATTGAGGTAAATTATTAATGAGATTATACTCTTGATGAAAATAACTTATTGTCATGATATATTCTTAGAACTAGGTTGTCCATTCAAGGGAACATTTTTTAAAGTTGTTTATGCAAAGTTCATGTGTAGACTCTAGAGAAAAGCTTGTATGTTACACCTAGAGATTTGAATATCCATTGAAGGGGATGGTAGCTTATGCTTAAACTTTATTGGTAGAAATATCATTATGAATTGGAAAAGGGAATAGGTTGTTTTTGAGGTTAAAGATTACCTATGGAAGAAAACTACCTATGCATACTATATGAATGGTCATAAACCAAACTGATATAGGGTAGTGTATTTGAGTAGGATGACTATCATTCGAAGTACTAGGTGAGAATACTTTGGCCAAAGTAGTGTAAGTTTCCATCATTTACATTGTTAGTTTACTTTGTTCTTTTTATGCATACTAGTTCAATATTGCAGTGAATGCAAGTTTTGATTATGTAGGACACAACACTAAGCTTAGGTAGGCTATTTTTATGAGCTTACCATACCAAACTCTTCGTCGAAGGGAAGGGCCATCTATCCAATGATAGATGTGCAAGGGAAAAAATTTTAGTCTGTGGTTGGTGGAAAAGTACTCCTTGAGTGATGCTTCTCCTCATCAGATGATGATTGAGGTTTGCGGATCTTTATGCCAATATTGGGGACAATTGGAGTGCATTTACAAGGGAACATAAACATCTAGAATGTATGCACAAAAGTGGTGACATTAGGACCAATTTGTATATCTATTGCTAAAAGAAACTCAGAGAGGTATGTATGTTTCTTTACCCCATTTATATGGAAGGATGTATTCTTGAATGATAAACATGTGCAAGCTTATTTAATATGAAATCTATGTTATGGAAATATTTTTGAAATTACATTGAAATGTAGTGGAAGAATAGTGTTTATATCAAATTTGCATGTAATTTACATTGTGGAAAAATAAAATGATTGCTATGTTATGGCATCATGAGGTGAAAATTTTGAAATTTTACTAAGTAGAACATGAGGTTTGTTGCATGTTGTATCAGAGCCAGGTTCTTCTCTAGAGCTTATGGGCTCATTAGGTAATTATTACGTAAACCTTATAGGAAGATAATGGTTAAAAATTTCTTATGCCAAGATGGAAAGAGGAAAGAACAAAGGGAAGTGAAAAATATTTTAAGATTCCTAAAACTTGCTTAAGTTTGGGACTAGTGAAGAATCGTCCCTGGAGTTGAAAATTTCTAAACCAACAACTCATTAAGGTACACCCTTCAATTGAAAAATACTATGCAATCATGATCGATAGGAATATTATGAAGGATAACAAAAACGTACCTTCATCCTACAAAATAGTAAAATAACTCTAAGGGATAGATAAAGCTAAAGTAATACCCTTGATTGGTAGCAACCCATATTTGCAAAGAGTCAAGGATTTTTGGTATTAGTAAGAATAATATGAATCTATGAGTATGCAATAATGGCATAAATTGGAATTAATTCAATTGAAGTAGAAACATGATGTTTTGTGAATATAATTCAACTAAGGATATATCCAAGAGGTAGGATAACCCATGGGGTGATCCAAAAATACTGGTTTACACTTTCTTGGAGATCCCATTTTTTACTAAAATCACATTTTTTAAGATAATATAATGACTTAAGCCTTGAAAAGTTCCATTAAAAGGATTTCAGTTGAAGAGGGTTTGATCAAACCACCTTAGATCAAACCCCCTTGGATAGAACCCCACTATTTTTAAACCATACCTATAATGGAGTCTCCTTTACACCCATCAAAATGATGATAAAAAACCACTTTTGATTTATCATTTGGGGGATCAAATGAAATCATTTAAATTTTTGTTTTTTGTGAGTATGTATTCCTTATTATAAGCTTCCCAAAAAGTATAATTTTAAATAAATTTAATTTGATTATTATATTTATTTTTTATTTCTTGAGAATGTTGTTTTTCAACAAAAATCAAGCTCTATATTCTGTACATGTGGAAAAATAGCATATTATCAAAAAAAATTTAAAAATATCAGTGCACTAGATATTGATGTCATTGATCCAACAAAAATAAATAAAAAATTGATACATTATTTTTTTTTATGTTGTATACAGTCCACCTATGTCTGAACTGTAATTTGTTTGACTTCAAAACTTGATTAAGGAATTTTTTTTCAATAAAACACTATGAAACCAAATGAAAGTGCTAGATATCATAGTTACAAATCTAAATTTTAAAAATATATAATTAAATTATCCTTCATGGAAAAAAAGTTATGTTTTATATGATGAGCATCACACCTTAAAAATGGTGTTTAATGAAAAAAATAGTTTTCAAAGGAGATGGAAAAACAAGTGCAATCTGATTCCAAAAATTCTAAAAATATATATATTTAGAATATATAGACAAAATGTCACACATCAATATTTTGCATCATCTTCAAATTCCTCATGGTTTAGCCGCTATAGTTGCCCAAAAGTGAAGATTAGTTAGAAAAAATTAGTTCAGTGTCCAATTTGGTTAAAAATTGTAAACTAGTATTTTGGGATAACTCCATGACAAAATTTTATTTTTGTGCAAGGCTAAGATCTTGCAAGAAAAGGGTTAGTACCTTGGAATAATGGAAGAGACAACAATGGTTAGAAAGAAGTAATCAATGAAGTGGCCATGGTTCCACCAACCAGAAATGGGAAAAATCAATTTGGATTCCTGACTTAGGTTAGGACAAGAAATAAAGAAACTTTAGAGTGCTTAATGATATCTGAAAATAAAGTTACCAAGAATTGGGACAAAGTCACTTGGAAAGATGATTTCAAGTTGGAAAATTGTAAAAAATATCATACTAATTTGGAAAAAGGGCTCAAATAAAGCATCAATTGGTTGAAGTGTAAATTGAACTCGCCAACTTATCAATGAAAGTAAACCTATGTTTAGAGGTTCCAAAAGGAAATGGGATACAAAGTGACAATATGTGTCAAATCAAATAATTAGTAAAGGAACAATGCTCTAAGTAGAAGACACACCAAAAAAAGAGGCTTTGTAAATATGGATATTCCTCCACAAAAGGATATTGGTATACCTGAAAAAGAGAATTAGAATATTAGAGTGCCTCTTAGCTTGTAAATTTGTTGATTATTTATTAGATCTATTTATTAACAATCCAATTGTTGATTCTATGAGATTAGATACCAATGAAAAATCTAACTTTAAAAAAAAAATGTATATTCAAGGCAACCAAAAGCCAACAACAAGGAATGATAAATCAATTTAGGAAAGAAAATTTTGCTAAGGATTCAACTTTGAGTTGAACTAATATTGTGGAAACATTAGGGTGTGAAGAAAGAGAGTGGATTGACTTAGATAAACTACCCCACATAATGAAGATAATCAATGTATTTTTAAATTGGAAGAACTTTTGACTTTTTCATGAGTCATGATGTCAATCAAAGTCATATATTCCATGAACACAAGGGTGGATACATTGGAATTGTTAAAAAAATATAGTTGAAACGTCAAGGATTATGACCAATGAGAAAGGAGTATTATCATACTGTACCTTATATATGTTTGATTGTAAGGTCAATTTCTACTATCATTGATTCCTTATAAGAGGATAGGAAGAATGCTTGATCATGAAAGGTAAGATAATTTCCTATGGAATAGGTAAAGGAAGATCTAATTATTCATGATTGGTAAATAGGTATGCAATTAAATTTGAAATATTTTAGGAACCAACATGATGGAACAATAATTGTTACTTTAATTAGTACAAATTTTCACTAGAAGAAAAAAACTTAGTTGAAAATCAGGTTACAACCTTGGAAATGATCAAAGGACAAAAGAAATCCAAGGTATGGATGTCTTGATATGAAGGAGATTTATCTCTATTAGTGTAATTAAATTAATTATTACACTAGCATAAATTAACTTAGGTCTTGCATTTAATTAATTAAGTCCTAGGTTGCATTATTAGATAAATCATTTAATAAATGGGATAATATTCCCTTCCATGTTTTTAGGAGATAAGATTCCTTCTAGAAGATGAGTTGTCCTTCTAGAACTTATCTCAACATTTAATAATCATCTAGATAGGGTTCACATGTTGTCATATGTTGTTAGATCAAGACACATGGCAACATATCTTGCATCTTATGTTTTCATTCTTTCCTATATAATCAAGCAACTTGTACATGTGTAGTCATTCAATCAATTAATCATATCAATATAATCTCTATTGTGCATTCCTAGTTGCAACACTTTTCTTTGTGGTTGATTATCTTTCCTGGCAAAGGTCCTCCATTCAAGACTGCAGCTTCAAGGACCCTATGCATCCATAATCTCAACATGGTATACGAGCTTGTCCAGTGAAACGTCAACCCTCGATCAAGAAAGTTGGTGTGCGAGATTCTTGCAGGCTTGAAGGTTTCCATTAAAGGCTACTTGACTCCACCCGAGGACCAATCTGATTTCTTAAGTAGATAGAGTCATATCCGAGCTTGCCATTGTCTTCAGAAGGCCTTGAAACCCTAGGATCGCCTGCCCAATCATCAAAATCAAATACATCAATCCAGGAGCCATGAGAGGTATTTTAGGGTTTGCAAAATCAATCGTACTATCTGTACAATTTGCAGCAAAACATCATCCCAGTCAGGTGACCTGTAAGGAAAAAAAAAATTTAGTCGCAGGCACTTTTTTTCAAAAAAAAAAAAGGGCTATATCTATTATTGTTTGGAAAAAAATACATATATTTTGTTTTCTCTATAGTTCCAAAAAAAAATCAATTTTTGTGGCATCAACCTGGTATTTTATTTCTAGTCAGCATATTATAATTGGGGTTTGATTTTAAGAAAAAATCCATCGCCTTTAATATATGGTCAACATCAAGTTTATTCTGCATAAATTTTATATTATCGGCATGCATTATTTGAAAATCATTGATTTTTTAATTGCATTTTATGCAATATTAAAAAACTTTCAAATTCTTTATTGTCGGCCATTTAAAGTCTATAGAGCACATTGTCAGCCCATTTGGAGGGGCCTGTCCATCAACCATCGTACGATGTCATCACATTCACCGTGGCCCGTGCCTGCTAGTGTCCTGCATCCTACCATTGGTGTAGTCCTACCGCCGACCATCACCATCCCACCGGCCATTCATCCATCGATCATTGTCAACTCTCTGCTGCTGGTGATTTTTTATTGTCTATCGATCATTGATTGCTACATGGACTCCACTAACTGTCGGGTTTCTCACCGCCAGTGTCGAGTTTTTACAGCCCACTATCGGTATAGTTTGCTTCCACCGCTGAAGACCTTGGTCCAATCAACGACCAACGGGACCGCCAACTTAAACACGTTTTATTTTCCTATGCACAGATCATAGTCATATTTCCAACCAAGTGCTAGCACCCGAAGGGGCTTCATTTTTAACCCTTGATAGCCTGCAGAGTGCCTCATATAGGCCTTTTTTTCATTTTATCACAACTTTCACCCACGGTGTCAAAAATTGACAAATGAGATACCGTCGGAAAGCTAATTCAGTTTAATTTCCAGTGGTGAGATCTGTTTTGTGAAATTTTTCTTGCAGAAATTTCTATAGCAAACTGAAGAAAAAACCCTAATCTGGACTCAAAGGCTCGTATCTTCGCAACTACTCATTAGATTTTAGTGATTCTAGTGGCATTAGGAAGTATTTTTAGAGATTTTTTCACCAGTCCAAACCCCTTGATCAATTTCAGCTCTAGGTATCTTCTATTGGTTTTTTGCAATTTGGTGCATTTTCTTGATTCCTGGGACATCCTGACACTTGAAAAAGAATTTTTTGATCTTGGAGGCATATTTTTAGTTGCTTATCTCTTTGGAAGTCTTTATTTGTTGTTAAAATTCAGTGTCTTTGCATTTTATGGAGAAATTTCATTATAGGGCTTGCATATACTCCTTTTTTGGTTATGTTACATAAGGGTAACTATAAGCAATGGCAAGGTGGGATCAACCACCATCTCCAATCACTTTATTTGTTGCCACATTTGTATGGTATAGTTCCTCATCCAAGTCAAGGTATTCATGAACTTGCTTGGAGTTGTAGCAAATACACTATTTTGGAGATCATTGAGATGCAAGTTGATTGTGATGCTTTTAGATCTATTGGTCATTATGATTGTCCTCATATCCTTTGGAATAAGCTTTGGGAGCTATATGGAGATTTAGATACTCCACCATTCCCCGATGGTCATGATTCAGAATGCGATTCTTCATATCAGGTACCCCACGATGATATTGTTGTGCAGCGTATGTGTAGGATCATCATGGAAAAAACATGCCCTTAAGTGGCAAAAACTTCAGAAAAATTAGAGTTAGGAAACTTGACGTAAAAATTTGAATAAGTTATCTATATTATTTCAAAAATATGTGAATAGAATATGTAGAAATGAATGTAGTTTCTAAACTACTAGGTTTGTTTAAAAAATAAAAAATCTATTTGGTGAAAATTTGAAATTTCAATACAATAATTACTTAAATTTCGGGGAAAAAGTAAGAAGTAGGTGTCTGTTTGACCACCCTAACCACAATAAACTAATAATAATATTTTTTATAAGATTTTAGATATAAGTAGAGGACTTATACCCCAATGTGATGCATATTTTTTGTAATTTTTTTCCAAGTAATTAATTAATTATGAAATTTTTTTTACAACTTTTAATAAATGTAAAAACTCGTATGTGTGGCCACCTTAACTTGGTGAAAACTTCATGAAATTATTTTTTTTCCTTTTAATCCTATTGTATGTGAAACATAGAATGTGAAATGTTTGGTTCAAAAAATGTGATCGGTGAAAGCATAGATGTTTTTCAATCAACCTATCAATCAGTCTTTAGTCATAATTCAAATAGAAAATGAATAATAATTACTTATTAAATTAAAAATAAAGCATAACTTATATTGGTTGAAAGCTAAGAATCTCTTTTAAAAACCCTTTTCATTTCATCAATTTTGGGTTAAAAAAAAAGTCATCAGCCACATACCCATCAAATTGCCACTTTTTGGCCCATCATGATCCTGCACATACCATGTAGGAAGTTGATTTCCTTGAATCTTCCAAAGAGGTTGAAAAGGTTCCTTTAGGTTCTTATTCTCCATCAAAGACAGTTGGTATCACTTCACATTCAGTGATTCCTTGTCCAAATTCATTGATTGAGGCTTCCACCATCATCATTCTTTAGGACACCTTCAGTTTTCCAGACTTGACATCACATGATGGCTTTGTTTTAGGTATCACTGACTTGGCTAATTCTACAAGTTTGGAGGATATTGTTGAGGAGGTATCACTCCTTTATTCATATATTTCATGTATGAGACTTGTTCCCTATCACTCCATTCAGGATTGAGGTTTCTTTGGCATCTACCATTGGATTTGCTTTAGACTTCTTTCAGTGGTTTTGAGGACACTTCATTTAGGGGGGGCTATCAATTCTCCATCACATTCATCATATTCATCCTATCTCTATCTTTGGATGTTGTTCAGCGCCAATTTTTGCATCATCCTAATTTGTCACTCTCTTCATTGATTATGGAATATTCATCATCAGGAAAGGAGACATTTGAGCTAAGTTCAAAGACATCATCGACATCCACCTTCATCCTTCCTTCCTTCAATTCCTATTTGATATGGGAAGCATCTCTGCAGTTTCACTTGGTTTTGTTTCTTCTGAAAGGGAGACAAGTTGTTTGTTGACATGTTGGTCTTGTACTGTCTTCAGAAACATACCATTTTTGTAGGTGATCACATCTTCTAGGGGGTCTATATAGTCTCTCTAATGTATCCATGTGATGGATGGTGTACTTGGGGGGGGGTTATTTGGGAGTCCTCCATCCTTCCCATCCTATCTCACATTTTTTGCATTTTTGCATCTCATTTTTGGAGAGGGGTTTTCTTCCCACTAGTTTTTCCCCTTTTCTCCGGTTGTGGGAGATTTTATGCATCTTCATGTACATGGATACCTAACACAACCTCGTAGTCAGGACCCATCATCGATCATCTCTACATAATCATTGCATTTTCCTACCTAAGTTGAACTTATGAGGGGGGTGTTAGTGTAATTAAATTAATTATTACACTAGTATAAGTTAACTTAGGTCTTGCATTTAATTAATTAAGTCCTAGTATGCATTATTAGATAAATTATTTAATAAATGGGATAATATTCCCTTCCATGTTTGTAGGAGATAAGATTCCTTCTAGAAGATGAGTTGTCCCTCTAGAACTTATCTCGACATTTAATAATCATCTAGATAGGGTTCACATGTTGTTAGATCAAGACACATGGCAACATCTCTTGCATGTTAGGTTTTCATTCTTGCATATATAATCAGGCAACTTGTACATTTGTAATCATTCAATCACTTAATCATATCAATAGAATCTCTATTGTGCATGCCTAGTTGCAACACTTTTCTTTGTGGTTGATTATATTTCCTAGCAAAGGTCCTTCATTGAAGACTGCAACTTCAAGGACCCTGTGCATCCATAATCTCAACAATATCCACAAATTATATAACCATTTTACTTTAGAATTAAATGTGGCATGAGTGCATGAAATAGGTTTTCATTTAGTTGGAATAGGCTAATATGGATCGAAGAAGAACCTATGTACCCAATTTTTTTGGAGATTAAGGAATGAAATGAAGAAATTGATGTCATAGTCATGTTGGAATAAAAAAAATATTTTTTGGATGAGGAACCACTATAATCTGGAAAAGATAGAGTAAGATGTTGCAAGGTATGTAGCAAGTTATTGTCCCATATGCCAGGAAATGAAAATAGGTTGTCATCATCGGTAGGACATGTATACTCTCTTGAGATTCCAAAGGGGAAATGGTAGAACACAAGATAGTTTAATATGTCTATGTTGATGGAACTAACATAATGTTATGGTGGACAGACCCACCAAGGTAACCAATGCTAGTTCAAAATTTTGATTTATAGGATATTGGTCCTAAATAACATATTATGTGAAGTAGTTGCTTAGTGTTCTTGAGAAGGTTACCTCAGATGAGAGAAAGAAAATAATGATAAGGTTTTTTAGAACATGAACATATTTTGAGAAATTCAATTGAACGAATGCTCAATATATTATTGTAGCTAGATAGTAAAATGTGTTAAACCAAAATTTGGAGGATTTGAGATATACTTATATAAAATTTCCATCATATCGAAAGAAGGATTGAATATATTTTAAGATAAAATAGGCTAAGAAATAGGGTTAACCTTAGACCAAAAAGGTTGTCAAATGGAATAGAAGATTGAAATATCAATGAAAAACTTTAATTGATAAAAAGTTTAAATTACGAAGCAATTTTATGATTAAGGAAAAACATTGAGTTAGTAGTGGATGGTCTTGGATTCTAAGTTGTCCAATGGTGTAAATACCAAAGAAAAGGATGGACCCATGATGTAGTGTATAATACATTGACATTCCTTATCTATTTGGGTTACACTATGGATAAATGTAGTAGCCAATGAAAACGTGTTTTCCTGCAATTGTGATATAGGTGACAGGTGGTATACAGTTACTATTGTACTTGACATGTATATACAAGGTAATATAATTATAATGTATAAAGCTTTTTGAGAGAGAATGTATGGATAAAGCACACAAGTCCCCTGATGCATTAGCGAGGACACTCGATGCAAGGTCTAGGTAGGACAAGATTGCAAGGAGTGGAGTTATGAGGGAATTTTATCTTATAATTCTTATATGAATTTGAAATGGAAAGTAGAAACTTTATTTAAATTTATCTATATGTTGTGCTTTAAATATCAGGGACAATTATTCACAAGGGAGGAAGTATGTCACATCCCATTTCATAATTACCAAGTTAATTTTACCTTCATGGGTAGATAGGATGATAAATGCAATACTATTAGATTTCCACAATCCATATAATAGACTTTTGAGTTTTTTGGATTTGATTGTGTGCCAATTTTTGAATTAATGTTTTGGATCACACTTTGTGTACCATTTCTTACATCTCCTTGATATCTATATCCTGATGATCGATCATGAAGTGTGACCCAAAATGTTGATTCAAAAACTGACACACAATTGAATCCAAAAATCTTAAAATTCTATGATAAATGCAATCATTATTTTGATATGTTTGATAAAATAATGGAATACTAAAATGATTACTAAAGATATTATTGCTATGAGGGAGTAATTATGTTAATATTGATGGAATAATATGTATTGCAATATGAATATTGTAATGTTTTATGATGTAAGTGGATTTCCTATGAATGTCTAACTACCATTGCAAATGTGCCAAGTTGGATACAAGTATAGGTTCACATCTCCATAAGGGAGGGAAAGTATCACTTAGGAGAAGTGTTCAGTTGGGTAACCTTGAATGAATCCTAATTGCGATTTCACACACACTCACTTGTAAGTATAGTTGAGTCAAGTCATAGTCTCAGGATATTGGAAAGTCATCCTTTAGACATGTTGTGTTTCCATTAGATAAGATCATGATTTCTATTAGGATCATTCTTGGATTTGATTATGTGATTGAATCTTGAGTCTTTTAACTTTTCATTGATTCATATGTACATTAGAAGTATACATGTAGATATCTATATATATATAATGTCTCATGCATGAGAGTGTAATTGTATTTATGCAAATATATGAGTAGAAATACTTATGAGCATACTTGAATGATGAATCAATTACTTGCATGTGCATATATATATATATATATATATATATATATATATACACTTATTGTATATGCATATCGATGAGGATATGAATATATGTGTTTAAATGAAAGAATCAAAGTAATAATATATATGTTATATATATATATATATATATATATACACACACACACACACACCAACACACACATGTGTGTGTGTGAAGTATGTAATGCAAACATACATTGCAAATATAAGTATATATAAACATATATATCATTATTTTCCAAATTATTTGTAAATATATATGTATAGATATCTACATATGTGTATGTATATACCCATGCATATTGTTTTTTGAGAATGATAACATGGATATATGCATTCGTATATCAAGTGGTTAATTTGATGTACTTGTTTTTTAATGAATATATGTTGTTTATTTATCAATTTATTGAGTACGATATATATACACTATGAGCATTAGTGTAAGTATGATTTTGGTAAAGAAATGAATATGATCACATTTATGTATTAATTGACAATTAATAATTTCATTAGTTTTGGAGGGAATATATATATACATAATGAATATGTTAATATATATACATATATATAATTATTATGTATTGTAAATAGAAATAACATTGTTATACTATAAAGTGCATGAGTTAAAGATTTCTACCAACGTAGGAATAAGTCTTAATGGGTGCATATAAGAATAGATAATATAGCGAACAGTATTGCTTTGTTTACAAAGAAAATATCATATTTTAAGGTTACTAATTGTGGTGGTAAAAATACATTTGATATAAGGTACTAAGCCTATGCATTTGAATAAAGTCTATCACATTGAGGAGAAGATGTAGCTATTTAAAACAATAAATTAATGATAGAAAATTCTAAACAGATTTAGAGGAATGAATAGTGCTCTAATAGGCCACATATGAAGGAAAATTTAGAAGAACATGGTTTAAGATAAAATCTAGTGTATAAAATAAGAGGCTAAGTCAGCGCATGAATAGAGGATAATGTTTAGAATGTTGTGCACTAAAAAAATCAACATGCTGAGTAAATGATAGAGAAGTGATATTAAAAGAGGGAGTCATCTCATTTCTTACATGTCAAATGCTTTGGCATAGACTGAGTCAAGAAAGTGGAACATAGCCAAATAAGTTCAAACTTATTCCTCTATTTTTAGTAGCAAGCTTGTGAATAGGAAATGTGATGAATAGATGGCACCATATTATGAAATCTATCTTTTTTTAAGTCTATTTAAGTTGTAAGTTAATTATTTGATTGAAGCATGTGCTTTATGAACTAGTCAAACAATTGTGGCAAGTTGATTTTCTATCTTGTTTGAGTGACTATTAACATACAAATCCAGGTATGTATAGGATCATGATGGGCCAAAAAGTGGCAATATGATGGCTTTTTGTAGGGTATGTGGCTGATGACTTTTTTTTTACCCAAAATTGATGAAATGAAAAGGGTTTTTAGAGGATATTCTTAGGTTTCCACCAATATAAACTATGCTTTTCTTTGAATTTAATAAATAATTCTTATTTATTTTCTATTTGAATTACAACTAAAGTCATAATTGATAGGCTGATTGAAAAACATCTATAGCTTTCAAACAATATCACATTTTTTGAATCCAAAACATGCATCACATTCTATGCTTCGCATACTATAGGATTAAAAAAAAAAGAATTGAATTTCATGAAGTTTTGACCAAGTTAAGGTGGTTAGATATCTGACTTTTAATTTTTTAAAAGTTGTAATAAAAAAAATCATAATTAATTATTTACTTGGAAAAAAGTACAAAAAAACCAATACATCTGTCCGGAGACATGGAGTCCTCCCTACTTATATCTAAAATATTATAAAAATATATTGTCATTTTATTGTGGTTAAATTGGGATGAGCCTTATTTTTTTCCCTGAAATTTAAGTACTACTGCATTGAAATTTCAAATTTTCACCAAATATATTTTGTTTTTTTTTAAATAAACCTGGTAGTTTAGAAACTAAATTCAATTTGCCACAAATTCTATTCTTACATATTTTTGAAATAATATAGATAACTTATTCAAATTTTTATGTCAAGTTTCCTAACTCTTATTTTTCTAAATTTTTTGCCATTTGAGGGCCTATTTTTTCCATGATGATCCTACACATACCCATCCGCCACCTTTTAATTAGCAAGTTGAGTCAATGGTATTTGGCTAAGAAGTTTCATAGCTTAAGACTTTTTTGTAGGTTGTAGATGTTGGTTGTTGGGTATAAATATGAGGTATTCTCACCTCATTTGTATAAAATTCTTCAATGCATCATTACGTTGCTCCATTTTGTTGTAATTTCATTGAGAGATTCTTATAATGTTGAGACTTATTGTGAGGGTGTTTTGAAGAGATAAATTGTGAGGGATTTGTTGCTAAGTTGATTTTAAGATGGGGGCAAGCTTGACATACAATGAGTCAATTGGAATAAATGATTAATAGGCATGAGATTCTATTCTCTTCATATTTTACCTTTTATTGAATGAATTTTTTCCTTGTATGTTTAAATTGGAAATTGCACTAGTTCACTTGAAATAGAGTAATGATCTATTTTTTGGTTTGGAAAGGAAAATAATCATGAATTCTATGATTTACTTTTGAGTTTTTTACTTACTCCATGGTAAGGAGTGATTGTTTATCATTATTATTATATACTAGATTTGATGAAAGTTTGAATAACTTAAGGGAGTGATTAATACTCTTATACACCCTATATGGGAACTCAGATGATGTTTCTATACTTAGATAATTTAAACTATAAATATAATGGGAAATGTATCAATTTCATGAAGTGATTTGAAACTGATAGCTTATAATGCTAGGAAACCTTAGGAATGATAAGGCTTAGTAACACATCAATAGTGATAGTACAAAAAAATATGATAGGATGTGATGCCATATTGCTAATCTACACTTTTATGATCACTTGGTTATTACCTTACTACTAAAAAAAACTGTGGACACCAAAAAGTATCCCTTCTACTTTTTTTTCCTTGTTTGGGTCAGGTCCTTGTGACCTTAGCTTAGTTGTGCCTTGATTTAATATTGTAATGTGGAAAAATCATTCACATTAAGTCTTTGGCCCTAGCAAATTAAAATAATTCAAGTGGTGCCTAACTTAAGTGTTGTGAGGTGTTGTAACACACTTTCACACTTTTCTATGACCTAATTAATATAATTCACTTAAATAACCTCTTTTTATCACTTACCAATCCTTATTTCAAAGTGTTGTAAAATGTTGTAACAAACTTTCACACTTTTCTAGGCTTTTCATCAATAATTTGACTCTTTCTTATGTTTAAATGGCCCCATTATACACTTGAAAGCCTTACTTAAGTTTATTTTTTAGAATAATCCTATTAAACATCATTTAATACATTTTAGTTCTTGACAACCACTTAAGATTCCTAAGTGGGACCAAGTCGCCACTAGGGGTGACTTAGTCCCATTTGGCTCAAAAATAAAAAAAAAATCAAAATATTGGCAAGATATTATTTTTGAAGCCTTGAGGTCAGCTTGTGATGTGGTATTTTCAAGAAATTTTGCATAATCATGTATAAATATAGGGTTTTCCCTCTCATTTTCATCCTCCTTAATCTCCAACACTTTCTTAATCTTCTAATCAAGAAATCAAGTGATTTTGCATTCAAGCACTTTGGATCCATTACTTGCATATCTTCAAATTTCTACTTCAAGGATTTGGTGAGTTGTAGCATTACATGTTGTTCATTCATCATTCTCTTTGCATTTAATTAAATTTTGAAGGGTTTAATTACCAAACCGGGGTTTGACCAAGGAAAACCCCTATTCACTAACCCTAAACATGTTTTCCCCTCTTTGCATGTGTTTTCAAGTCTTGTATACAAATTTGTTAAAGGGAAAGGTGTGAAAAGTTGTCAACAATTTATCAAAGTCATTCAAAGTGGTCAAAACCCTAAAATAAGCTTGGATAACACCTTCAGGTTAGATTCTACAGTTTCGCATCTAGAAACCTATTATGAGTTGAAGTGTAGACCAGGAGCTATAGATTGCATCTTTGAATTTCTTGAAATCTAGAAGTGGAATAAATCACCATCAGTGGCAAATTAGTTCCACTGCCAAGCTTGTAAATTAGTTTATACAGTTATGAGTACTTGTTATCAAATTTTCACCACAACTCAAACTGACAAAGCTGATTAACTTAAATTTATTTTAAGGTGAAAAGATTTCAATTCATTTTTGCATTTTTCTTAAAACCATTGCATGAATTGGATTTTAAAAGAGTTTTCAGTTAAAATGTACAATGTGTTTGAGTTTTCCATTCAAGATTTACAACATAAAATATTGCATGAAATATAAAGAAAAGTGCTTTCATTCTATTTTGATTTATCCATTCCATAAGGATACATACCTTGTTTGCAAAAGAGATAACAAAATTGAACAAGATTGCACAAAATTTTTTTTCATAGTCATTGGGATAAAAAGAGAGATCAAGTGTCCCACACTAGCTGTGGGAATAGCCGAGTCAACAGAACTCAAGGAATTCACTATGCTACTACAAATAAAAGAAAGGAACACATAAGAAGAAACATAACTGTCATTGAATTAGGTGTCTTCAAGTTGTCTTCATTGTTGTTTATCCCTCCTTGCTCCTATTCTCCAAATGAACCTGCATATGATTGTGAAAGCTTTGTTAGAGATTGGGTTATGAATCCTCCTATATGATCTATCAACAGTAATATAGAACATTGCTTGTGGTGCATTGAATTAGTTGAGCAAATTCAAGAAGTGTGAAAAAGGAACACAAAATATGAA
>VDFB02105785.1:38647813-38807905 GCA_007258455.2 Sequoia sempervirens | reverse complement strand
AAATGAAATTAATAATTACTAAAATAAAAAAGTATATAATAGTAAAATTAATCAACTATGTAAATGAAGTGTGATCATAAAATGTATTAATATATGCTTGGTGTATGTGGGTATGCCATAAATTTTTGCTAGTTTGGGTCTTTCCTTCTAATTTAAGGATATAAATTTGTTAACTTTTATGATTTTATTCTATTGAAATTTAATAGAGGAATAATGAATAATACTTTTTATTTTCATATAATTAAGATAACTTTATGATTTTTATATTATTAACAAATAGATAATTACATAAAATTGTATACATATAGATTAAAAAATATTCATTTACACATACTAATTATTTAATGAGAATAAAAAATACAAACATGTAATTATTCTTCATTAAAAAATAGTACTAAAGTAAAATAAAACAATGCAATTATATTCCACTAAGTTAAATAGTTATAAGGAAATATAAACTAGCAATTTAACCTAATTTATATAAATCAATTTTCTAGTTTAATAATTATACTCCATTAAACTAAATAGTTCTAAAGTAAGATAAAATAACTCTTCACCTTAAAATTACATAACTCAATTTTCTTAATTAGATTCACGGTTTAGTTAGTGTTACGATTTAGTTAAGGTTTAGGATAGTTATAATGTTGTAAAATTATACCCCGTGCTAATTTCACCTTTGCATATTTAGCCCACTACATTTATGGTGCCTAGTTGTATTTATGACAAGATCTTTATGTCAAAATTTCATAGTTTTAACTCCATAAGGGACAATGAGGATGCATTAGTAGCCCGCCACATCATTTCTTGCAAAGTTGTGAGTTGGACACCTGCATGACGTGTGGATGTCCAAACAGTGAACTAACATCCCCAAAATTTCCAAGTTTACATTAGGGAATCTCAAAAACTTTACCCATGACGTGCATTGTCATGGAAAAATCATGGGTGTAATGGCTCTTCCCACCCACCCAACCTCTCAAAACTCTTTTTTTTTACTTCTATTATCATTCATTCTTACTTCTACTCATTGAAACTTACTTTTCTCACTCTCTTCTCTTCTATATCTCTCCTTTGTGGTGAAGCTCCACTAGATTCACATCTCATCAATATCCAAGGCTCTCTTGCAAACATTCAATGTCTCATCTATTAATCCAACATGGAGCTAAAAATTAATGGTAACTCTCTCTTGTTGTGCTATATTATCTTGTCTATTCGCTAATATACTTGTCTTGTATATTCATTTTGTGATATGGATTCTCCTCCATAGTGGGGTTTGTCTTTATCACACATTTCATGTATTTTATTACATGTTTTCCTATTTATTTTTTCTATCTAGTTGTTTGTGGAGGTGGAAACACCAAAATGGGGATTTGCTTGAGGTAATCCCCTAAATAGCCGCAACACTTTTCCTTCTCCTTATTGTTTGTAGGTTGTTCATGTGGAGCTTTGTAGGAGGATTTGTAGCGTAGTTCCTTCTGTGAGTCCATATCTTACCTTCTTTGTCATTTCAGTTGATTTAGTCTAGATTCATAAAGTATTCTTCTTGTTGTCATTTTCTTTCATTTTAGATTTCTATTAAGTTAGTAAAATAGTTAGAATTTCAATTTTGGGTAGATAGTAGGTTATGTGAGTTGCTATTTACAAGTCCAACTTTCTATCCATATGAGAGGTCAACGTGTCCCTAATATGACAACATGTCATGCTATCATCTGAGTCCCACACTAATGTCATTTGGTTGAGAGCTAGTTGGCTTGTTCGAGAGACCTGCGTAATATACTCTTTTAGTCCCCAAATTCCTTCATCTAAAAATATATCAGAGACTCTCCTCTAAGTATGTTTTTGTAATCTCTTTTATCTTGTAACCCCATCACTTAAGCTTTGTACATTGAGGTGATTGAGGGTCATTCACTCCCTTTAGACCCTATTTGTCTTGTGACTTAGGAGTAGTGAATATCCTTCTTCACACTAGCATTCAGTTGGGGTTACGACTAAGTTTAATCTAGGATTAATTTTTTAGAATTCAATTAGGGTTAGGTATAGGGTTCAATTATTAAACTAATAGTTCTAAAGTAATATGAAATAACTTGTCACCTTAGATTACATAAATTATTTTTAACAATTACATTTAGGGTTTAGTTGAGGTTAAGATTTAATGAAGGTTAGGTTTAGGGTTCAATTAGAATGATGGTTTAACTAAGATTAGGGTTATCTTTAAATTGTGACTAGGGTTAGTGTTGAATTAAGGTTAGGTATATGGTTAAATTAGGTTGATTATTAGACTTTAATTAGAGTTAGGGTTAGATTAAACTTCAATTAAGGTTAGGATTATTGTTGAATTTAGGGTAGGCACAAGGGTAAGCTATGGATAGGGTTCAATTAGAGTTATAATTATGTTTAGGCTTTAATTAAGGCTATTGTTAGGGTTCTAGAATAAATTTTGGGGTTACAATTATGGTTAAGGTTTGGGTTATGGTTAGGTTAGGGTTCAATCAGGTTCAGGATTAAGCTTATGATTCAATAAACTAAATGGTTCTAAAGTAAAATAAAATTACCCTTCACCGTGTAATTGGATAAATCAATTTTACAATTTATTAATTATACTCCATTAAACTAAATAGTTCTAAAGTAATATAAAATAACTCTTTGCACTAAAATTATATAAATTAATCAAGGTTTAGTTAGGGTTAGGATTTAACTAAGGTTAGATTTATGGTTCAATTAGAGTTAGCTATAAGTTTCACTTAGGGTTATTGTGAGGGTTATAGTTAAGAATTCAATTAGGATGGGGTTTAATTATGGTTAAGATTAGTGTTCAATTAAGATTGATAGATGTCACTAAAAATGATATCTCTTGGCACACACATATATACTATTAAATCATCCACATATAATTATAATATTAATATTATCAATTTCAACAAACTTTTATGAAAATAAAATTGAAAATTAAAAAAATATTAAAAACTATTTATCTTTATACACCAAACACTAAAAATTATTAAATGAAAACTAAAAATAAATAAATTATAATTAAAACAAAATACTGAACAATCACTAGTCATGAGAAAAACAAATATTAAATGAAAACCATCTTCGACTAGAATGGTTTCAAAGAGGAAATATTCCAAAAATTGTTATCTTATTTTTACGCAAAAAAGCTAAAAAATGTTTTCCTGGGTCTAAGATATTTTGTATGCTAAAAACTAAAATTTTATTATGCCTTCAAAAGACGACCCTTGAGAAAAAGTTCAGCATTTTTCCAATTATTCATATGAATTAATCATATGGATGTTACGCTCTTTAGTAAATATATTTGAGGAGAGATATGAAATTATATATAATATTACTATATTTTATATAATTGAAATATATAATTATTTACTAATATTAAAATGATTAAGTTTAAAGATCCAAAGCAAATTAACTAAATTTGTCAAGAGGTCATATAATAATTTGTTCATTGATATATTGATGATCCTTCAAATTAAATCAAACCAAATGAGATTAATTAATGGATAAACTGAAAATGAAAAGAGAATTGGAAATTCGTGAGTTCTTGAACATTTTCATTCAATGCAATATGTTCACACTATGAGATAACAATGACCTTTTTTGTATGGTATTATTGGTATATTTCTAACATCTGTAATGATATTGTCATACACAATATTATTCTTGAGCATATACTAAGCCCATCAACCACAAACTTAGAAAGATTCATTGTAAGGTAGTTTTGATAAGAAAAGATAAATTGAGAAACTATTGAAATTTAAATTTATTAAATCTATCGACTACTTGCTATATATTTGAAATACCGTATATATGGAAAAATCTAATGAATGAACTTACACTTACATGCATTTTAGAAAAAATAATTAGGCATCTCCTAAAGATGACTTATGTTGCTTAATATTGATAATATTGTAGACTCTATAATAGGACATAAGATGACATTTATAGAGAAGTTTTAAAAATATAACCAAAATATTATTAAGACTGCTTTTACTACCCCAAAAAAATTTCTCCAAGCATAAACTACATTTCCAAGTTCTAAATTACGATCTAACCCTTTTGATAGTTCTTAATAGGTTCTTTTTTTCTTAAGTCAACATGTCCATTTGCTTGTGGATAATAATTTGATATGGCTTTTAGATAAATTGCATATTTTAAAGGAGGCATAATAATGTATAATCTAAAAAATACCTTAGCATTATCAATAATGATTATTTTAGGTGTACCAAACTCAATTATAATAATTTCAAGGAAGCCAATAATGACTACTTTAATTAACTCCTTCAATACTTTAGCTTCAAACCACCTAATGAAACAATTGGTCTTCATTATTTTTAATTTATTATTAGTGCTTGATGGTGGGTTGACCAGTCCAATGAAATATAAGCGCCATCAAGAAAATGGATAATCTATAGAGATGAGCTTCAGAGGGAGTGGAACTTTCTTTTTCTTATTGGTGTAAACATAGTTTTTTTGAGAGGTTTCTATGTAGTTGTGAGAATCTTAAAATAGTTGAGGCTAGTAATATCCAACCCATAGGATTTTCATTATTTTTATTTACATTGAATAATTTCTACCTGAAAGACCTTGGTAAAATTATTTGAGAAGTAATAGAGTTTTGTCTTCTTCTACACATCTTAAAAACACCTCATCAACATTCCTTCTAAATAGGATACTATTAAATAACTTGAATTACTTTATTTATATAGCCTCTATGCCACTCTTTTCATTGAGTTTATATATTAATTGGGTGTCACCCTATTTTTTAAAAAAAAAAATCTCACCCATGTAGCTAGTTCATTGCTTTGGCTAATTAATTAGAAAATCTTCTTTATCAATTTAAGCTAACATATTTTTCAAGGTGTCTTACTACATGATGATTGCATCTTATTAATTAGTTACAACATGATGATGAATGTTATAAATAAAGGTTACAAGGCTAGGATGTCCTCATTGTGAATTTGAAATCACATATTTTGGAAACTCAAGCTCTACTTCTCTAACCTTAATCTCTTTTGATAATTATTTTGATAAATTGTTATGCAATTTAGATGAAGACAATATCATATTCATTCATTATTTAATTTGAATGTCAAGTAAAAATATTTCAATTATGCATATTGTTCTTATTTAAATTTGGTAGTTGTATATCAATAACAAAAAGAAATATAATAGAATTTAGTTTGTTAAACAAGGAAGAGAATCTCATTCAAGGACCTTGCAAATACCTAAATCTAATATTTCATCCAAAAGAAGCTCTTGATATTGGAACAAACATAAGAATCTTTAAATTGATTTTATTAGACTTTGTTATTGAGACCTTGGAGAGGATTTTAAGAATAATTATTAGCATGACACATTCTCTATTTAGGAGAGGTAGGGAAAGTTCAAAGAGAGATTGTTGTTCTTAGGTGATCATGTTGAACAATCCATAAATAACTCCTTCAATAATGTTTATAAGTTCACCTTGTCAAATGGAAGAGTTTGTTGTTTTGAAGACTCTTTTCTATAGAGTGATGTAGCAAGAAAATAGGGAGAGGAAGGTCATAATAGAGACAATCGTTGAGTGAAGATTCTTGATTCTACATATTTAGAGAAAACCTTAACTAAACATAAGGATGGCATTTAATATTCAATGTTTATTCATTAACAACATTATTTTATGTTTTGTATAGATTTTATAAGAAATTGAGACCTATTATTATAAAGGAAAGTTATGAATATAAAAAAACCACAAATTTTCTATCCTTCAGTTTTTATGTTACTATAGAATGATGTAGCTAAATTATTGCTTGAAATGCTACTATAAATTGAAACTAATAGAACCTATCTAATGAAGAGCTTATAAAATAATTGCTTAGAAATCTTCAAGTGTCTTTCTAATCAATATTAATGATTCCTTATAGATGTAACAATATTATCTTCGCTATTATCTATAATTAATACTATGAATCAAAATATAGATTTCACCTCATGTCAATAAAGTTAAACACCAACTTCAAAGAAATAAAAATTTAATTAAATACTTAAGAAATTATAAAATAGTTGAATAATTATTTTCAAACAACTTTGATAACACATCTTGTAGATTGCTAGTAAGCTGTGACACAAACTAATAATAAGACAAAGATCAAGTGCGATTAAAACATACAAATGATGGCAATCTATTGTGTGTCAAAGTAACATAGAATTGCACACACACCTAGCTTCTCTAATAAAACCTAGCAATCCATTTTATGTCGAAGTGACATAGAACTCCACATACAACTAGCTTCTCCAATAGAACCCCGACAACCCATTTTATGTGGAAGTAACATAGAATTGCACACACAACTAGCTTCTTCAATAAGAGCCTAGCAATCTATTTTATGTTCAAATAACATATAATTACATTACAACTAACTTCTTCAATAAAACGCACCTAAAACCAACTACATAAAACAAAGCTTAAAATATACTATTTAAACCAAATATTATCAAAGACGGCAAGTAGGAATTGCATAGAGGGGAACTGCTCTGGGCGTGGACAGCCCGAATTCCTCTTCCATATCTAAATCACTGGCTATCATTCCTTGGGGAAGATTCCAATTAAAGCAATGCAAAAGATTGGCCAACATAAGCTGCACCGTTTTAAATCCCAGCGGGATGCCAGGGCACACTCGCCTCCCAGCTCCGAAGGGTAGGATCTGAAAGTGCTGCCCTCTCACATCTACATCCCTCTCCATCTCCATGAACCTCTCTGGTCTGAACACGTCCGCGTCATCACCCCACGCATTGCAATCCCTCGACACCGCCCACACATTCACAGTAACACGACATCCACGGGGAATGTGATAACCGCCTATCTGGCACTCTTCCATGGTCTGCCGTGGAACCATCAACGGCGCCGGCGGGTGAAGCCTCAGCGTTTCCTTCATCACTGCTCGCAAGAATTCTAGTTCATCCAAATCCGACTCTTGGACGTATTTATTCTCCACGCACACTACTCTCTCCAGCTCATCCTGCACTTTCTTCATGATCAGAGGGTGGTTTGATAACAGTTCAGACATCGCCCACTCTACTGTGACACTTGATGTGTCGATTGCAGCCACCAGCATTTCCTGCCAAAGCCCACATCATATGAATGTCAATTCCAACAATATACAATAGAAAAAAGAAAGCACCCAAAGAAATTGTTGGGATCTGACGTCATACAAGAATGTTTGCCTTGACTTCTCCCCGTAGAAATCTTTCCCCATCAGTGCCTTTATCGAGCATGAGTTCAATTAATTGGTCAGTGAAGTCTCTGTTGGACTGATCACCGCCCTTAGCTTGTAGGTGCTCCTCTAATATCTTCTCCAAAAAAGCGTCGAACGTCTTATGAAGATTCTTCTGGCGGCGGATAAGACCCTGCGCGTCCACCCACTCCAACCAAGGAATAAAGTCGCCGACATTAAAAGCACCCGCTAGGTAGAAATACTCCTGAACCAGTTTGTTGAAATTGAAGTCACCCAACTCTTGCTCTGAGTACTTTTTGCCGAGTGTCATCCTGCACGACATACACATGGTGACATCGAAAGCCAGCTTACTAACATTAACAGGAGAGCAAGCAGCTGAACTGTTGCAGTGGTCCGTAAGCCCATCGATCATAGCTCGCATTTCTTCTTCTCTCATATACTTCAACGAATCGAGGTTCTTGGGCCCCAACAGGTGAGACGCCACCACTTTACGAATTTGCTTCCAGTATGGCCCGTACACGGAAAAAGCCAGGCTTGCAGAGCCATACAAGACATTTTTCCCGAAATTTAGCGGAGGCCTGGTACAAAGATTTTGATCGTGAGTTTTGAGAATAAGCTTGGCCATCTCGGGAGATGAGACAACAATGGAGGGCAGAGAGCCGAGGCGGAGGAAGATAATGTGCCCATATTTGCGCGCAAGGTGAGCTAGTCCTCTATGGGGAAGCTTTCCCAAAAGGTGAAGACTTCCCACCACTGGTAGCGGCACAGGCCCCGGAGGCAGCTGCACATTCCTCTTAGCCTCTGATCTCTTAGTCCATGCCAATACCACTGCTGCTGCCAAGGCAATGGCTATCACAACCCCACTTCTTCCGCCACCATTAAACCTTACAAACTCCCATAACTGCGCTATCTCCATGCTTGCTTATGATTTGCACAAAATATGTCTTGTAGTCTTCCACTGTGGTTTGGTGGAGGGGAAGCCAGACAGCTGAGCGCGGAGAGCAAAGATACCAGTGGTTCGGAGAGGTTGCCCTTTAATGTCGGTATTCGTCCGTTCTACCCATACCCAGTTAGTTCGTTCCTCGCCAGAGCTCTCGAACGACTCGGAAAATTTCAGCTTGCAGAAATCGAGGGGGTCGATGATTTCAATTCAAAGTGCTATCTCTATATAAAAGGGGTCTTTTGCTACAAAAATCAAGCAGCTGCCCATTCACATCAACTTCACATGAATTGAACGGCTGTTCTCCAACTAATCACATGCCGTACAGTAAAGTCAAACTGGTATCTTTAAACTGGTGCACTAGATTTGTCGTCATTCGCACCACTACCTTAACAATGATACATTAAAAGAGTGTACAAATGCTAAACCACTGATCACATTGCATCCTCAACTGCCAGCAATAGGTGACCATAATACTATAGATTCGTTTTGAATTCATGTTTTAGATTTAACACAGCTTGACACGTTTAAAGTTTCACTCAACAGAAGTAGTGTCATACATATCGGCAATCATTTGTATGGTATATATTATGGAAAAAGCTAGCTCAACATATAGTAATATGATATCGTACCCCCATACCCCATGTCATGCGGTGGACAAAAAGCGCTGAGGAAAAGTCTTCACGAACGGCTAGCCGTGTGCTATTAGGTGGCGGGAAAGTCAAAAAACTAAAAAAAAATGCACCTAACATCGCCATTTTCCAATTTGGTGGGTGAGGAGGGAGGAGGCACAGGCGAGGAGGGAAGAGGTGCAGGCGAGGAAAATGGAGTTGCAAATGGCCGAACCATTTTTATTTTTTAGTTTGGTGGGTGGGGAGGGACGTGTGAATGAGGAAAATGGAGTTGTAGTTTGGGGAGGGATGTGCGACCAAGGAAAGTGGAGTTGCAGCCTGGGGAGGGACGCGTGAATGAGGAAAATGGAGTTGCAGGGGGTTGAACGAGCAAAATCCCCTGAAATGCATTCGACTCCCACGATGCCAACAGGTATATATCTACAATTTTATATGCCATTTGCCATTTTGTAGGGACTGTGAAGCACGATTGTGAAATGGGTTTAAGTGAAGCAATAAATTATGAAGCACGACTGTTAAATGGGTTTTCTTTGAAATGAAAATAACTTTTTTTGTTTGCGTTTAAGAATTTTTTTTCCGAGCGTTTTGAAATTTGACTGTGAAGAGATAAAGCCTGGGTTTTCATTTCAAATGCAAAGGTGTTTTGTGTGTTTTTGTGGGTTTTGTGTTGTGAAGATGGGTTTTAAAAAAATATTATGTGGGTTGTAGATTTGAAAAACCATTATGAGCTAGTGAGTTTTCAAAATGAGAATTTGGAATGGAAACCCAAGCCCAAAACTGTACACACAAACAAAGTCTTCTATTTTCCCATTGACATTCTCATTTTGAACAACTCTTTGCTACAGTCAAAATGGCATTTAACTTTCTTTATCTGGTTGGAATAAATAAAATGCTTGCGTTATTTGTAGTGTTGGAAAACACACTGTCTCCTTTCAGTTTAAATGTAAAGGGTTGTCTAACAGTATGAATGTCTTCAAAATCACACATTCCATTGTTGTGTTTAAATTTCGCATGATTGAAAAGAAAAAAGTGCATAAAATGATTGTAATCTAGAAAACACAATGTTGGGTTTTAGTTATTTGAATCTCATTGTTTAAATGTAAAGGGTTGTCTCACGGTGGGTTGCTTGCTTCTTAACACGTACAATTTTGCAACATTGATTGTTACAAAAAAATATGAATGTCTTCAAAATCACACCTTCCATTGTTGCGTTTAAATAAAATGCTTGCATTATTTGTAGTGTTGGAAAACACATTGTCGTGCTTCTTAACACCTATGATTTTGCAACATGGAATGTTACCAAATAGTATGAATGTCTTCAAAATAACACTTTCCATTTTTGTGTTTAAATTTTGCATGATTGAAAAGAAAACGTGCACAAAATAATTGCAATTTGGAAAACACAATGTTGGGTTTGAGTTATTCGAATCTCCTTGTTTAAATGTAAAGGGTTCTTTCATGGTGGGTTGCTTGCTTCTTAACACGTATGGTTTTGCAACATAGAATGCTACAAAATAGTATGAATGTCTTCAAAATCACACCTTCCATTGTTGTGTTTAAATAAAATCCCACATTGCAATGTTGGAAAACACACTATCTTGCTTCTTAACACCCATGGTTTTGTAACATGGAATGTTACAAAACAATATGAATGTCTTCAAAATCACACCTTCCATTGTTGTGTCTAAATAAAATGCTTGCAGTATTTGCAGTGTTGGAAAATACATTGTCTTGCTTCTTAACACCCAGGGTTTTGCAACATGGAATGTTACAAAAAAGTATGAATGTCTTCAAAATCTCACCTTCCATTGTTGTGTTTAAATAAAATGCCTGCACTATTTGCAGTGTTGGAAAAGAGACTGTCTTGTTTCTTAACACCTACAGTTTTGCAACATGGAATGTTACAAAACAGTATGAATGTATTCAAAATTACACCTTCCATTGTTGTGCTTAAATAAAATTCTCGCATTATTTGCAGTGTTGGAAAACACACTGTCTTGCTTCTTAACACCCACGGGTTTGCAACATTGAATGTTATAAAATAGTATGAATGTCTTCAAAATCACACCCTCCATTGTTGTGTTTAAATACAATACCTGCATTATTTGCAGTGTTGGAGGACACACTATCTTGCTTCTTAACACCTACGGTTTTGCAACATGGAATGTTACAAAATAGTATGAATGCCTTCAAAATCACACCTTGCATTGTTGTGTTTAAATTTTGCATGATTGAAAAGAAAAAGTGCACAAAATAATTGCAATTTGGAAAAGACAATGTTGGGTTTCAGTTATTTGAATCTCTTTGTTTAAATGTAAAGGGTTATATCACGGTGGATTTCTTGCTTTTTAACACATACGGTTTTGCAACATTGAATTTTATGAAACAGTATGAATGCCTTCAAAATCACACCTTCCATTGTTGTGTTTAAATAAAATGCTAGCATTATTTGCAGTGCTGGAAAACACACTATTTCATATTAGTTGTTCCCTCTAATACTAATATATTATATGAATTGGCCTTTAACATTGGTATAGTATACTGTTAGGGGAGAAGGTAACTCCTAGACAAAAAGTACCTATGTATGTAACATGATATTGTACCCCCATGCCATGCGGTGGACAAAAAACATCGAGGAAAATAGTTGACAGATGACTAACCACGAGCTGTTAGGTGGCATCGTCAGAAAAGGATGAACCTATTTGGTGGGAAAGTCAAAAAGCTAGACAAAAACACACCTAACATCGCCATTTTCCACATTTTCATTTTCTAGTTTGGTGGGTGGGGAGGGAGGAGCCGTGAGTGAGGAAAATGGAGTTGCAGGCAGCCCAACCACATTGTGGTTTTTTCAATTTGTTGGCTGAGGAGGGATGCACGGCCACAGAAAATAGAAATGAAGTTGTAGGAATTCGCATAAATAAATAGACAAAATATGCCTAAACATCCCTCAAATACTCGTGTCTAAATGGTTTTGAAACATTAGGTTGGTTGCAAGTTTTGTAAAACACAATGTTTTGCATTCTAAAATTTTCCAAAACAATATGTATGTATTGAAAAGCTTTGTGTTATTTAGACCATAGGAGTGTGGCGATAGGCACCATTTTCTAGACAACTAGTTAGGTATTTAGCTTCAGTGTGTAGAGGGTTTTGCAACATTTTGTGTGTTGGAAGTTTCGTAAATCATGTTGTCACCTCACCTCCCATTGTGTTTTTCAACATGAAATCATACTATGCATGTATATTTGGATCATATTAAGAAATAGAAACATAATTTTTTATTTTGCGTAAGTCATGTTATTAGGTGTCTTTCGTTACATTTTTACTGTCTAAATTACATTCATACCGTTTTGTCAAATTCCAGGTTCCAAAACTTTGGTTTTCTCCTCCAACTCCTACATGTGCACTCCAACCATCAGCTTTCAATGTGCAGACATGAAACATAGAGTGTTTTCCTCCTTCCTTCTCGAAATTGAGAACACACACATCATTCTACCTCCAATTCCCATGCTAGAAAAACTTCTCTAAAAATGACAACTCATACTCACATTGTTTGTACTGTTTAAATTGCATTCATACTATTTTGTAAAATTCTAGGTCGCAAAAACCTGGTTTTTCAAAATCTGCAACCCACATAATGTTTTAAAACCCTTTACAAGTAACAACCCAATTGGTTACTCACCCCTCACCTCAATTTGGTATGTTTTGTGATTGTCTTGAGATCCTTTTGTGAATTAGATAGTAAGAATGTAATGGGATTGGAAAACAATGAGTTTTAAGAAATCTGCAACCCACACAGTGTTGTAAAACCCTCTAGACGTAACAACCCAATTGGTAAGACTCAAAAACTAAGCTGACACACCTATGTACATACAGTTGGTTAGAAACCCCTCACCTCAACTTGCTTGGTTGTCTCCCCCACGTGCAATGCCCCCTTGCTCTCCAACGATTCACTTTCAACATGCAGAATGAGAAAACCCAGAACACAGAATGGGTATGTGCAGGATCATGATGGGCCAAAAAGTGGCAATATGATGGGTATGTGGCTGACAACTATTTTTTTAACCAAAATTGCTGAAACAAAAAGGGTTTTTTAAAGAGATTTTCATCTTTCCACCGATATAAATTATGCTTTACTTTGAATTTAATAATTAATTATTATTCATTTTCTATTCAAATTATGACTAAAGTCTTGATTGATAGGATGATTGAAAAACATGTATAGCTTTCAAATAGTATCACATTTTTTGAATCCAAAACATGTGTCGCATTCTATGCTTCGCATACTATAGGATTAAAAAAAGAAAAATTGAATTTCATGAAGTTTTGAAAAAGTTAAGTTGGTCAGACATATGAGTTTTTATATTTTTTAAAATGTTGTAATAAAAAATTCATAATTAATTATTCACTTGGAAAAAAATTACAAAAAAATATGCATCACATTGGGGCATGATTCCTCTACTTATATCTAAAATTTTATAATTTTTTTTTATCATTTTATTGTGGTTAGGGTGGTCAGACATACAACTACTTCTTATTTTTTCCCCGAAATTTAAGTACCACTACATTGAAATTTCAAATTTTCACCAAATAGATTTTTTTTTTTTAAACAAACCTAGTAGTTTAGAAACTATAATCAATTTTCTATAGATTCTATTCTTGTTTTGAAATAATATAGATAACTTATTCAAAACGTCAAGTTGCCTAACTCTAATTTTTTTGCCACTTAAGGGCCTATTTTTTCCACAATGATCTTGCACATACCCGAGTGTTTTCCAAGAACAGTACTTGTTACAATCTAAAATGCATGTCTTAATCACATCAACACCCTTCCCTCCCGTAGTGAATGGATAGCTTCTCGCACAAAGAAAAAAAATGTCGATGTAATTCGATGTGACGGGACACCTCCTCGCTTTCCTCACTATGATGTTTCCTTCCGTCTGTTGGTTTTTTCACTTCTATCATATGTTTGGCGGGTCCCACACTATGTCTACTCTTCATGTTATGTATGTTTCCATGTATGTTGTTATGCATATTTTTATGCATTTTTCTATGTACATAGGTGCATTTTTTTAGGAGATTAGTTGTGTTTGTAGAGGATTTTACAACATTGTGTGGGTTGGAGGTTTAATAAATCAAGCACTCACCTCCCACGGTGTTTTCCAACATGCAATCATTTAGAGTTTTTAATGGTTGTTGGAAAATAGTGGGTTTTTATAAAACGTTGCCTTGCATTGCATTCCTGCTGTCTAATTAACAAAATATTTTCAAGACATTCATGCCCGTGCTCTCAACCACGTAACTTTGAATGTATAGAATGAAATAAATAACAAACTACATTGTGTTTTCCAACCTGCAAATTATATTGTGCATTTATTTTTAAATGATATGACGAAATTGAATTTCAATTTTTTTCTGTAAGAGTTGCTATAAATTGTGAAGGTGAATGAACTTTAGTACATTCTTACTATCTAAAAAATTTAAGGTTTTCATTAGAAGCATGTTGTCTATTTATACTTGCATGTTGGAAAACAATATGTGTTATGAAACCTACAACCCAAATACTATTCTCAACTTTGAGAGTGTCTTTCTAATTAGAGAATCCAGATGTTTTGCTTTTAATAAGGTTTTTACAAAAAAATTCTACTTTTTCACATAGGACACATAGGACTCTCATGTCTCCATCCAACTAATTTTCTTTTCTGCACTGACATCCTATTTTTCCTTCTTTTCATGTTATGTATGTTTCTATGTGTGTTTTTGTGTATTGTTTTATTCGTTTTTGTATGTACATATGTGTGTTTTGTCGACAAATTAGCTACTATTTTTTGGTCAATCAAGGTGATCAACAAGGATTTTGTTAACTTGTTAACCTTTGTTCTTCCAATGATCTATGGTTTTTTAGTCATCTGCACAAGTAATGGTTCAGTTTACAATATCATTGAACAATGGTTACGGTACCTTGATATGTCATTTAGATGTTGATTGAGAGAAATGGGATATAAACAGATGTCTGATAGTGGTACATGTTATCCTTCTTGTTTTGTCTTCTATGCACTTATTGATTGTTGTAAGTTATGGCCTCTTTCATATGTTAGGAGAGATGAGTTTTTTATATATCTGAATGAACGTTTAGTGCTTCATAGCTCGTGCAGAATGGAAAAATGACACATATAATTGTTGATATATACTACTAGTGTTAGTGATAGGTTAAATAAGAAATTAAATTCCCATTGTATAGTTTATTATGTTTTTTTATTGTCTATGCAAGCTGACATTTTGCACTCACCACAACATATAAATTGTATATTGGTGAAATTTGGAATAAAAAGAATTCTTTGTAACACCAAATGTCCTTAATTTTCCACTTTAATCTATCACTAACACTTGTCTTCCTTCCAGGTGGTTGATATATTTGAGGAAAAAATTTTGAAGAAAATAAGGGCAAGTGGATTGAGAAGGATGCTTTAGGAAACGTGAAGCTTCTCCACTAAATACAAGTGATTCTAGTTGTCATAGCTTGAATTGCAAGTGTACGGGTCAACTAAACTTCAAAAATTTATTTTGCATTAAGAAGTTATGATATTTTTTATAGATGAGATGCTTACTATGGCGAATGCAAAGAATTTCCAGTTGATTTTTTTATTCTACATAAACATAAAGAACTATGCATTTCATATGAAAACCCTACACGAAAACAAAAAATATATTTTTCCATCAATGAAAACCCTTTTTCTTTAACCAATAGCCATTCAATTATTTTTAGAAAACCCATTTAATCACTCTCCAATGCTTCACAAAAACCCATTTAACAGTCGTGCTTCACAATTCCTACAGAATGGAAAAATAGCATATACAATGGAAAATATGCATACCTATTGGGTAGCCACCACGTGTGTCAAATGTGTTTCTATCATTTGGCCTCCATTATGTTGCTTGCACTCCCCACCAAATTGCAAAATGAAATGTCACAAATGGTGACTTTTAGCTCTCTGGATGCAACAAAAATGTAGACAAAACACACCTATGTACATAAAAAATGAGAAGTTTTTACTCTAGTCCGGCCACCTACAACTCCATTTTCCTTGCCCATGCCTCCTCCCTCCCCACCCACCAAATTGGAAAATGAAAATGTGGATAATGGCGATGTTAGGTGTATTTTCTGTCTAGGATTTTGACTTTCTTGTTGAACTGTGCATCCTTTTCTAACAATGCCACTTGATGACACATGGCTAGTTGTTTGTCAAGTCTTTTCCTCAGTGCTTTTTGTCCATTGCGTGGCATGGGGTATGTGGGGTATGATATCATGTTACATACATAGGTGCTTTTTGTCTAGGAGTTAGCTTTCTTTGGCTCCTAGATAAAAAGCACCTATGTACACACAAAAATGCATGAAAAGATAAATAACGACATACAGGGTAACATACATAGCATGAAAAGATGGTGTAGTATGGGGCCCGCCAAATGGATGATAGAATTGATTGAAGCAACAATGGAAGGAAACACCACGGTTAATATGTAAGAAGTATTGTTATTGGAAAACACTCTGTGTTGTGGGTTTTCTCATTCTGCAGGTTGAAAGCGGAAGGTTGGAGAGTAGGTGGGGGAGATGAAAAACCAATGGAATTGAGGTGGGGGTTTGTAACTGATTGGGTTGTTACTTGTAAACGGTTTTTAAACATTGTGTGGGTTGCATATTTTGAAAAACTAGTGTTTTGCAACCTATAATTTTACACAACAGTATGAATATTCATCTAAAAAAGATTTTGTTATTTAGACCATACATAGGAATGCAAAGAGAGGAACCACTTTTAAACACCCAATGTTTTCCAACAAGGATTAAAACTCTATACGATTGTAAGTTGGAAAGCATAGTGGGATGTAAGTGCATGATTTATGAAACCTTCAACCCACACAATGTTGTAAAACCTTATATGGACACACCTAATCTCCTGAAAAACAAACCTATGTACATAAAAAAGTGCATAAAAACATACATAACATGAGGAGATGGCATAGTGCAGTTCCCACCAAGACGGATGGTAAAAGTGATGAAACTAAAAGATGAAAGGAAACATCATGGCGAGGAAAGCGAGGAGGTGTCCTCTCACATGGAATTATGCTAGCATGTTTTTCCCTTGTGCGAGAAGCTATTTGTTCACTGTGGGAGGGAAGGACATTGATGTGATTAAGACATGTGTTTTAGATTGTAACAAGTACTATTCTTAGAAAACACTCTATGTTCTGGGTTTTCTCATTCTGCAGGGAGTTGCAGGTCAGGGATATCTAAGACTATCCAAATTCACTTAATGGGTGAGGAACCAATTGGGTTGTTACTTGTAAAGGGTTTGAAAACAATAGTTGGGTTGTAGGGTTCATAGCACCCAATGCTTTTGAACTTGCAATTACACATAGACAATATGAATGTAATGAAAACGTTTTGGTTACTTACACTATGATAACCCAATTGGTTGGTGACACCTCAGTTGATTTTGGATACTTTTATGTATCCCCCATCAACAATTATATTGATAGTATGAATGTATTCAACAACCCTTACTTTCAGCAAACATTCCATTTCAATATCATCATATGTTTGGAATAGAAAATGCACATAATAGTTGTAGGATGGAAAAAACAAAGGGTTGTGACTCACTTTTGAATTCTTATTCAATGAGCACTTTCTATTATGCAGACTATAATATAACAATGTTTTGAAGTTCACCTTCATATTTTATGACAACCCTTACTTTGAGAAAACATTCCATTTGAATATTTGTTCATATGTTTGGAACACAAAATGAACATAACAGTTGCAAAATGGAAAACACACAGGGTTGTGACTCACTTCTCAATTCTTGTTCAATGACCATTTTTTGTTATGCAAACTATGACAATAATAATTTGGCTATGTTTATAATGTGCATTCGATTTATGTTAATATGAAATATATCGGTAGGCAATGCCACCTGAATTCTTATTGTTTATGGTCGCTTGCTTATAAATGAAAGAAAAAGGTTAACATTTAAATTGTTTGAGATCGACTACTTTTCTCATCATGGATACTTTCAAATGAATAGTCATATTAAATGTTATTTGTAATTGTAAAAATGGCATTTCTCTATCTTCATCTGATTGCAACAAAAAAAAATGCTCACATTATTTGCAGTGTTGGAAAACACATTACCCTTGTTAGTTATTTGCTTGTCAAATTTTTTTGCTTCCTACACACCAAGAATGTAAGGAAGTCCACCTTAAATTTGTGTTTCTTATGATTGAAAAACTATATGATTGCTTACAATAGATGGTGGAATGAATTTTGGAGCTTTAACTGTCCCATAACACATGCAAGATTTTTACATATTATAGGAAACCCCAAATGCATACTTGGAAGGGGACGTGGAAGAAAGCGGGAGAAAGGGTAATATTCAAATGTACTTTTTAATGTGGATTTTGATATTTTGAATGAATTGGTTGCATTTATTTGAATTGATGTGACATTTACATTCTTGGAATTAGAGGGAAAGGATGGACAAGGAAGTGGTGGGTGTGAGCAAGTTAGTGTCCATTTGGGACAGGAAAATGTGCCTCGACAGGGCAACAAGAAGAAAGGGTGCCTGGGGAGGAGATTGTGCACTTTCCCTTTTAAAGTACACATTTGTGGTTGGATATAATATGTGTCATTGTAGTTGCTTTTTGCTCTAATTTTAGAGTGTCTTTGTGATTTCATTTAGAAAATTTAATTTTTGTTATGAATATGCTGATTTTGATAGTATATTGGAAAACACACTGTCCTTGGTTCTTTCAGATGAATAAAGTGGAAGAAAGGGTAATTTTGAAATATGCTTTTGAACGTGTACTTTCATAATTTGAATGAATTCATTGAATGCATTTGAATTTGATGTGACGTTAACATTCTTCACATATAGGGAAAAGATGAACAAGTAGCGGGTGTGAAGAAATGTCACTAATAAGATCGAGGCCTGATTTTATTGATTCTTGACACTAGCCTACTCAATTCCTCAATTTCCTTCAACTTTTGTGAAAGAAGCGAAAAAATTAGGCCTTTTATTAGTGACATTTCTTGGTCTGTTTCATTTTTCCTTTTCCTTCTCATCTATTTTCAATTGTATTTCTCCTCCATAGGCTCATATAAATGTGTTATGAAAGTTGTCTATGTTTTCAAATAAGACTTTCATCTCTGCCCCTACTGATTCTCTTTCTCTATGCTTAGATATGATGTTTCCTTTTCCTTATATCCATATGCTAATTTTTGAACGTAGTCATTTATATTCATGGGTTTCTTACAGGCTGAAGGTGTTGAAAGTGCAATGGTTGAAGCAGAGGCTTCCCTCAACCCTCATGCAAGTGCAATCACACCACCATCAGTGCCAAGGACTTAAAGAAGCCTAGGAGATCTTATCTAACTGTCTCTTCAATTGCACATAAAAGACACTGTAGGAGAGGATGAGAGAGGATGAAAATATTCATTTTCCATTTGGTCTTTGATCATGTAATTATTGAGTAATTATGGTGTGGAATTACATTATCTTTGATCATGTAATTATTGAACAATTATGGTGTGGATCTACATTATCTTTGATCATGTAATTATTGATCAATTATCATGTGGAATTACAGTACTTTGGTATGTTTGAAGACTATGGTCTTCTTCCAATAGTGGCATTGTGCAATTGTTAAGTTTTATTGTTAATCTTTCCATCAAGGCTCCAATCCCTTAGGGGTTTAGTTTTTGAAAATTTATATTGGGTATGTCGTCTCGCGTTTGTGACTTCACTGATTCATAGCTCCAAGTCAAAAGCGTTTACTCCTCTTAATTAAAAATATATATATAACTATGTTCTTGCAAATTTCATGACACTTTTTGTTTCCATGTAAAATTTCATTATAAACAATGTCAAATACCATCAAATAATGGTAGGAAATTCCACCTCAAGTCTTATTATGTATGTCAAACTTACTTAGAAATGTAGGAACATGCAACTAGCACTTTCTCTTATGTGGAATGTAACAAAAAATTATATTGAAGTTGAGCTTCATATTTTTTTAACAACCCTTACTTTCAACAAACATTCCATTTCAATATATGTTCATATGTTTCAAATGGAAAATGCACATAATAGTTGCATGATAGAAAACACACTAGATTGTGACTCACTTCTCAAGTCTTGTTCAATGAGCACTTTCTTTTATGCAGACTATAACAAAACAATGTTTTGAAGTTCATCTTCATATTTTATAACAACCATTACTTTTAGAAAACACTCCACTTCAATATATGTTCATATGTTTGGAACACAAAATACACATAACAGTTGCATAATGGAAAACACACTGGGTTGTGACTCACTTCTAAATTATTGTTCAATGAATGGTTTATTTTATACAGATTGTAAGAAAACAATGTTTTGAAGTACACCTTCATATTTTATAATGACCCTTACTTTCAGTGAAAATTCCATTTAAATATCGTTGTACATTTTGTGAATAGAAAATGCAGAAAAAAGTTGGAGGAAATGGAAAACACACTGGGTTGTGACTCACTTCTCAATTCTTGTTAAACACTATATTGAAGTTCATAACAACCCTAACTTTCAACAAGTATTCCATTTCAATATTTGTTCATATGTTTTGAACACAAAATGCACATAATATTTGCAGGATGGAAAACACATTGGGTTGTGACTCACTTCTCAATTCTTTTTATACAATGTATTGAAGTTCATAACAACCCTTACTTTCAGCAAATATTCCATTTCAATATTTGTTCATATGTTTTGACCACAAAATGCACATAATAGTTGTAGGATGGAAAACACACTGGGTTGTGACTCACTACTGACCACTTTTTGTTATGCACACTGTAACAAAACAATGTTTTCAACTTCACCTTCATATTTTATAACAACCCTTACTTTTAGCAAAACACTCCATTTCAATATTTGTTCATATGTTTGGAACACAAAATTCACATAATAGTTGCATGAAGGAAAACCCACTGGGTTGTGACTCACTTCTCAATTCTTGTTCAATGACCACTTTTTGTTATGCACAGTAACAAAGCAATGTTTTTAACTTCACCTTCATATTTTTTTAACAACCCTTACTTTTAGCAAAATACTCTATTTCAATATTTGTTCATATGTTTTGAATACAAAATGCACATAAAAATTGCATGATTGAAAACACATTGGGTTGTGACTCACTTCTCAATTCTTGTTCAATGACAACTTTCTATTATGCACACTATAATAAAGAAATGTTTTCAACTTCACCTTCATTTTTTTTAACAACCCTTACTTTTAGTAAAACACTACATTTGAATATTTGTTCATATGTTTCGAACAAAAAATGCAAATAATAGTTGCATGATGGAAAACACATTGGGTTGTGACTCACTTGTCAATTCTTGTTAAATTACCACTTTTTTTATGTAGGATGTAACAAAACAATTTTTTGAAGTTCACCTTCATATTTTATGACAACTCTTACTTTCAACAAACATTCCATTTCAATATATGTTCATATGTTTGGAACACAAAATGCACATAACAGTTGCATGATGAAAAACACACTAGGTTGTGACTCACTTCTCAATTCTTGTTCAATGAGCGGTTTCTTTTATGCAAACTATAATAAAACAATGTTTTGAATTTCACCTTCATATTTTATAACAACCTTTTCTTTCCGCGAACATTCCATTTCAATATCGTCATACATTTTGTGAATAGAAAATGCACAAAAAATTTGGAGGAAATGGACAACACACATGGTTGTGACTAACTTCTCAATTCTTGTTAAACAATGTATTGAAGTTCATAACAACCCCTACTTTCAACAAATATTCCATTTCAATATGTGTTCATATGTTTCAAACACAAAATGCACATAATAGTTGCAAGATGGAAAAAACTCTGGGTTCTGACTCACTTCTCAATTCTTGTCCACTAACCACTTTTTTGTTATGCACACTATAACAAAACAATGTTTTCAACTTCACCTTCATATTTTATAACAACTCTTAATTTCAACAAAACACTCCATTTCAATATCTTTTCATATGTTTTGAACACAAAATGCACATATTAGTTGGATGATGGAAAACACATTGGGTTGTGACTCACTTCTCAATTCTTGTTCAATGACCACTTTCTGTTATGCACACTGTAACAAAACAATGTTTTCAACTTCACCTTCATATTTTCAAACAACCTTTACTTTCCACAAACACTCCATTTGAATATCTATTCATAAGTTTCAAATAAAAAATGCACATAATAGTTGAATGATGGAAAACACTCTGGGTTGTGACTCACTTGTCAATTCTTATTGAATGACTTCTTTCTTTTATGAAAACTATAAAAAAACAATGTTTTGAAGTTCACCTTCATATTTTATGACAACCCTTACTTTCAACAAACATTCCATTTCAATTTCTTCATACATTTCCAACAAAAGATGCATGTAATAGTTGCATGATGGAAAACACATAGGGTTACCACTCACTTCTAAATTCTTATTGAATGATCACTTTTTGTTATGCACACTGTAACAAAACAATGTATTGAAGTTCAAAATAGTTCAACTTACCTATAATGGTCCTTCAAATGCAAAAAACTAGTTGTAGGAAATGTTCACCTTATCTATAATGGTCCTGCAAAACATTTTGACAGGTCAAAAATTCAGAGGTGTTGTTGCACAACTTATAAAAGTATCATATGCCACATCAATAGCTGCATTGGAGGTTGGTGGAGGAGGAAATTTGTGTAATGTGGTAGTCAGTATGGAACAGACAAGAAAGCTCCCACTTGAAATAAGACATCTACATACAGGAGTAACAATTATCCCTTTAAACAAAATCCAATCCTATACAATTCACCTCCTTGCCATTCACTTCGGCCAATAGGAATACCACTTGGCTAAAAAAATCCCCTTTGCAACATCTTAATTTCTGAAAACTCATGCACTAGGAAATACAAATTGCATAGCTAGTTCAATTTCATCTTCATATGCAACAAGAGATAGTGGCAGTCTTCCATTTCCATTGCTTAGCAATTTGGATGGTGATTGTTGAGTTGTGGAGGAAATGGTATGGGCTTGTATTTTTTTGAAAGGGATAATCATTAATCTTGTGTGTAGATGTCCTATTTCAAGTGGGAGCTTTCCTATCTATTCTGTATCCACTACCGCATTACAAAAATTCACTCCACCAACCTCTAATGCAACTATTACTATGGCATCTTAAACTTTTATCAATTGTGCAACATCACCTTTGACTTTTGACCTATCAACTGTGCAACAACACCTTTGAAATTTGATGTTTATTAGTTGTGCAACAAGACCTTTCAATTTTGACCTATCAGTTGTGCAACAACACCTTCCATTGTTGTCTTTGTTTTATCAAATTCTTGTCTTTTAGATTGCAGCTCTCTCTGAGTAGCATTAATCTCCTCTTCTTTTCACCATGACAATTTCTTCTTGCACTTTAATTCCTTTTCTAAGTGGTTAATTTTAGTGTTTGGTTGTTTTGCTCCACTTTGAGAATTTCCAACTATTGTTTTTGCAGTATGCGTACGATTGGAGTATGCAAATGTTTCTTTTCACAAGCTCATTATGGAACTTCTTTTCCTTTTCAGCTAACACTTTCATTCCTCCACCCAACTGATTCTCTTTTTTTGCACTTATATTTGGTATTACCTTTTCCTTATCATCCATTTCCAATTGTATTTGTTCCATGGAATTGCTAACTTCAAGAATGCTTGCCTTCATTTGGTCACCTCCACTTAGAGCATCATCTCTCTCTTTCTTTTCTTGCACAAATTCATATGCAATAGAAAACCTTTCGATTTAATCCCCTTCTGCATTGCCATTTTCCCATTGCACATATTCCACATGCTCCTTCCTCCACTTCTCAGGAGTAGGAAAAACCTCTTCAATCAATACAGTATCTATTTCATTCACTTTGGTCTACTTCTTTCCAAGTGTTTTTAGAGAAAATTCCTTTTTTCATTACACACTTTCCAGTACGCCCTCATATTATTTTTCTTAATACCATGTCATACAATTCTCATAACAAATATTTTTTGGATTCTGTCTGATTTCCTGCATGCTAAGGGATATAATTTTGAATGTATTCAATACTTTCAAATGATAAAGGGAAAAACATGTGGTAATGAATTTTTCATGTTTATGGACATTTCAATATGAAGAACATCATACATATGCAATACAAATTATATTTCATTTAACAGTAGTGTTTCAAAATAGTAGATCTAGTTATACAACTGTGAGTGGGTTGTTGTTTTTACAACACCCTATGTTTAACAATCTATAGCTTTACAAAACAATATTTATGTATTAAATAAAAACAAATAGTAATAAAGAGTGATAAAAAATATAGTTATTAACACTAATAAATAGTAATATAAAATATCATTCATTCAACTGTAGTGTTTCAAAAGAGTAATACATAATAAAAGTCAAAGTTTTAGTTTCCATTTTTCATTTAACAAGCCTTTCCACCCACATCCTAATCAGATTCACTCTTTACATTTTCTATCTTTACATTTGTGCCCTCATTGGAATAGTAGGTGTATCCTATGCCAAGCCACTGAATAACCCTTTCATCATTTGTTGAAATTGGTGCAGGGTGGTCAAGTAGTGTGTGGAGGGAAAGATAAATCTCTTGTATGTCCTCTTGAATGTGTGGCTCAACAACATGACCATGTAATTGCATTGCTTGGTCAAAAAAATGATCACCCTAATGCTATATTCTACTGCTAAATGTTTCTTGAACACACCTCATATCTGAGGATGATTGAAGAAATGAATGTGGGAAGATGCCACCAATGAGGTAGAGACCCTGATCAACATCATATCTTTCCAAAGCTTCGCAAGTTGTACATGATTGACCGCATGTCTCCAAACATATTTTTCACAGAGAATTTGAATTAGAATATGGTTTTTCAGTAGGTCCATGGAGTTTGACAGGAACCCAGAAGCTACATCAGCCTCCGAATAGGGGAATACAGGTTCTATGGGCTCCCAAAATTTACTTACCTTGTGAAGCGCATCCTCCACCCTCTGGCAACTAAATTTGAAAGCACAATGTAGCCTCTCCATAATAAATGAACTTCCATTGTCTTCCTAATTTTCATGGGGAACCTACCTGATGTGAATTCTCAAGTTCAACATTTTTAGTTGTAATTTCATAAAAAATGGGAAAAATAGTCAATAACAAATAGCGCTATAGGCATCTAGAAAAAAAAAATTCATTTACTTCCAACTACTGATTTAGCCACTTGAGAAAATTAAGTGAATATCACAATACATTTATGAAAACAAAAGGTCTTAGTTAGATGAATCTTGTTTTGTAAGACTACAAATTGGAAAACACAGGGTGTTATGAAAATTGCAACCCACTCACAGTTGTAAAACTAGATGTAAATACAAAAAAAGAGAATCAGTTGAGTCGAGACATGAAAGTATTATCTGAAACATATCAATTATGTAATCACAAATACACTTGTTGTAAATAACTTGTTATAAGAAACATATGAATTGTTTAATCATAAAAAATCTTGTTGCAAATAACTTGTTAAAAGAAACAAATGGATTATGCAATCATGAATACACTCTCAAAGTTGGGAAAAAAATAGTTGCAAAGGTACACGAAAGTATTCAATACATTCAAAATCCTATCCCTTTACCTAAAACAAAATCCAACAAAATTCAAAAATATTTATTATGAGAATTGTATGACATGGTAGTAATAATAAAAAATGACATATTGGAAAGTGTGTAATGAAAAAAAAGAATCTACTCTAAAAACACTTGGAAAGAAGAAAACCAAAATGAACAAGACATAATGTATTGGATTAAGAGGTTCTTCTTGCTTGTGAGAAGTGGAGGAAGGAACATGTGTTGTATGTGCAAGGGGAAAATGGCAATGCATAAGTGGATTAAATCTAATAATTTTCTATTGAATATGAATTTGTGCAATTACATAAAGCAAGAGATGATGCTCTAAGTGGATTTGAACAAATTAAGGCAAGCATTCTTGAAGTTAGCAATTCCATGGAATAAATACAATTGGAAATGGATGATAAAGAAAAGAAAATACCAGATCTAAGTGCAAAAAAAGAGAATCAATTGGGTGGAGGTATGAAAGTCTTATCCAAAAAGGCATAGAAATTCCCTAATGAGCTTGCAAAAAGAAACATCTGCATACTCTAATCATAAACACACTACTAAAACAATAGTTGGAAATGCTCAAAGTGGAGTAGAACAAGCAAACACTAAAATTAGCCACTTAGAAAAGGAATTAAAATACAAGAAGTTGTCACAGTGAAAAGAAGAGGAGCTTAATGCTATTCAAAGAGAGTTGCAATCTAAAATACATGAATTAGATAAAACAAAGACAACAATGGAAGGGCGTTGTTGCAAAACAGATAGGTCAAAAGTGAAAGGTCTTGATGCACAACTGATAAATGTCAAATGTAAAAGGTATTGTTGCACAATTGATAGGTCAAATGTCAAAGGTGTTGTTGCACAACTAATAAAATTTTAAGATGCCACAACAATAGCTACATTGGAGGTTGGTGGAGGAGGGAATTTATGTAATGTGGTAGTGGATATGGAACAGACAGGAAAGCTCCCACTTGAAATAGGACATCTACATATAGGAGTAACAATTATCCCTTTAAACAAAATCCAATCCAATACCATTTCCTCCACAACTCAATAATCACCAGCCAAATTGTTGAGGAATGGAAATGCAAGGCTGCCACTATCTCTTGTTGCATATGAAGATGAAATTGAACCAACTATGCAATTTGTATTTCCTAGTGCATAAGTTTTCAATAATTTAGATGCTGCATAGTGGATGTGGGTATGTTCAGGATCATCATGGAAAAAATAGGTTTAGAAAAATCAGAGTTAGGCAACTTGACATAAAAATTTGAATAAGTTATCTATATTATTTAAAAAATGTGTAAGAATAGAATTTGTAGAAAATTGAATGTAGTTTCTAAACTACTAGGTATGTTTTTTAAAAAAAGATCTATTTGGTGAAAATTTGAAATTTCAATGTAGTTGTACTTAAATTTTAGGGAAAAAATAAGAAGTAGGTGTTTGTCTGACCACCCTAACCACAATAAAATGATAATATTTTTTTATAATATTTTATATATAAGTAGACGACTCATGCCCTGATGTGATGCATATTTTTTTGTAATTTTTTTCCAAGTAAATAATTAATTATGAATTTTTTATTACAATTTTTTAAAAAATATAAAAAACTCGTATGTCTAACCACCTTAACTTGGTCAAAACTTCATGAAATTCAATTTTTATTTTTTTAATCCTATAGTATGCAAAGCATAGAATGTGACACATGTTTTTGATTCAAAACATGTGATACCATTTGAAAGCTATAGATGTTTTTCAATCAACCCATCAATTAAGACTTTAGTCATAATTTGAATAGAAAATGAATAATAATTACTTACTAAATTCAAAGTAAAGCATAATTTATATCAGTGGAGATCTAAGAATCTCCTTTAAAAACCCTTTTCGTTTCATCAATTTTGGGTAAAAAAATAGTTGTCAGCCACATACTCATCATATTGCCACTTTTTGGCCCATCATGATCTTACACATACCCATATTTTTCAACCAAGTGGTCTTCCTATTGGATGAAGTGACTGATGAGGAGGTGAATTGTATGGGATTGCATTTTTTTTAAAGGGATAATCATTACTCCTATATGTAGATGTCTTATTTCAAGTGGGAGTTGCCTTTTATGTAACAAGCGAGGAGGAAAAAAAGCTACAAATCTGCAAGCTCAAAGCACTAACAATAGATGAACATCACATTACATGTGTTCCTCAACTTGCTTCCCATCAAAAGGAAATGTAAGATTATTAAAATCATCTACTAACATCCCACACTATATTTTTCAACCTCCAATTATTCAGTGCATTTTTATTTACCATCATCACAATTTTGAAACCAAAATTTTAGTCCACCGAAAAGTTGCAATACATTTTTTAGGTTGGTTTCATGAAATTATTAAGGTCTAAAAATCATAAGAGTTTCATGAGAACTATACTGTCTACATATAATTGCAAGTTAGAAAACACTGTGTGATATACAAACTACAACCCACTGTGTTTTCCAGCCTGCAATATGAAGGTGGACTTAAATAAATTCTTATAGTGCACAAAATAGAAAGTGCTCATTGCAGCAAGCCATTTCACTATCATATAGATTATTTGTGTTTGTGCATTTATCAAACATCCAATGATATGTTTGAAGACCATAGTAATATAGAATCTATATGCTTGGAGGTATGTATGATCTTCCATAGTGGGATGGGGTATTCAAGATCTAAATCTTAATCAAGTGAGAAAAACCATAAACCTACTATTGAAAATTATACCCAGCTCATGTCACCATCCATGTCATCCTTTGCGTCCATTGACAAGGGAAGCCAAAATGTCTTCCATGTTGAACCAACAACTATCCATCCTATTTCACCAAAGGAACACCAAAAGTCACCCTATAAGGAATACAATACCTGATGCAAAATTCTATTTCACAAAATGGTAGTCGTAGTCTTCTAGTTCCACCCACTTTCACCTCATCCATCCAATGTTTACCCAGCTCATCCATTTCATGTTTTTCCACCTTCATAGTACCCATAGAAAGTCAACCATGTCACACACTTGGCCTCATTGATCAAAAAAATGACATCATAGATCCCCCTTTTATGTGAAGATCAAAATAATCCCTCTCATGATCACAGTTCATCTCATCATTCCATTCTATGTCATCATGCCATACCATCTCATGATTGAAGTATGTCAACTCCATACCATAATTGTAGTGTATAAATTCATTAAGAAAAGCTTTCCATCCATTCAATAAGTCAAGACCCCCAAGGTATAAGAATTTCCCTCACATCTCATGATAATCCTAAAATTTTGCAAGATCCCATTCATTAACAACAAACATATAAGCTTGGTTCATCCACCTTTATTAAATTTGGCTTTCTCATACAATACCACACACCTTCATGAGTTCCATTTACTTGCACACCCTAATATTAAAACACAAGTAATTTGTTATGGCCTTGGCTGCATACCTCCTTCTTAAGATGTTGGTAGCTCTATCAAACAAAAAAGGCCTCCCTTTACATCAATACGTCCACCTCCTCCATCATCTTTTCCATATATTGTTGGATCGTATCCATGAACCCTTCCATCCATCATGGGCCCATTTTCTCCTAATGGATATCCCTAGGTGCCCTTTCAAGAACAAGAAAGCCACATACCCTTGAATTCATTCCAACACCTTCCACTTTAAAATCCTCTCATTTCATAAAATCCTTCTATGGCCTATCCAAGCAATTGGGATACCAAACAAGAAATTCATAAATCAAAGAATCCACTAAAACCTAAATATCATCATGTCACACTAAAAAGATACACCAAAAAAAAATAAAAAATGCTCTAAAATCAAAAGAAAAACACCTCTAAAAAAATGGAAGGTTCCTATTAAGAAAAAATGAAAAAGTTATAAAGAAATTTAATGAAAAGTGAAAACAATGTGGGTTCTAAAGAAAGCAAAAAAAATCCATGCATTCAGATAAAAAATTAAAATTGCTATCCCTAGTTGCTAATCCAAAAGACTCCATTATTCCACTATCATCCATTCCTACATTATTCATCCTCCAAATCCATTTTCTGTCCTTATATTCCCAACTTTATTATCCCAACCCACTCTCAATCCTTCAACTTTCACCACCCTTCAAGGTGTGTGCCAATGTTGTTCTTGCCCACATTCCCTCACAATGACTCCATTCCATACTTCCATCCAAGCTTCATCTCCCATTCCATAGCTTTAATCCAATCCTTTGCATGAATCCTTAACCCCCTTCTACCTACCCCTATCCATTTCATTATCTTTACCAATTTTTCTACCAACATCCTTAACTGGGAACATTTTAGCCATGGTCTATAAGAAACATTTAGTCAGTGGTGTACTATCTTCTACAAAGAGACAATTGAGTCCTCCATTCATATCCATACACCTTCATCAACTTCCATTTCCATGGCCATTCATATCCACTAGCTTTCACATCCATACACATACCCTTACTTGTACACTTGGGGGAAAGACTTTTCCATTCGTATGATACATTATTGACTATCCAATTTCCACTTAGGCATCATATTCCTTCATTTATATTCCATGCTATCCACTTTATCCATCCACCTTCCTTTGATATTGCATAAAGTATTGGGGAAAAATAGCAAGAAATTGAATCTATTGCATGCTTTATACCATGTGTGTCTTCCATCCTCCATATCACTTGTTGTCCATGTAATGTTTCCTTCATGTCCATTTATCTTCCATATCCATGTGATGTCATTATAACTTGTCATACCTCTTACCATGGGGGAATGTTATTACTTTAACATGCCATCTTTGGAGTCCTCCATAGGTCCTCTATTTCTCCTTTGCAAAAGAGCAAAAAATTTGGGTTCCCTTGTCATTGGTTCCCTCTACCCATAGCATTCCATATCTTGATCCATCTATCTTCATCCTCCATAGAGGGTGTATCCTTACATATCCTATCATTAACCCATATCATTGATCCCTATCCATCCGTATGTCCTTTGGTTTTTAGCTTGACTAAGGAATACGATCTTGTTTATCACTATCATTTAAATTCTTATTTATCATTGTGTTATCATTGTTATGAGTAACACATTTAAAGAAACCATAAACTCTTTAGCATACTAAAAAATTGGGCTTTACTGAGTCACAACCCAGAGTGTTTTCCATCCTACAACTATTTTTTGCGCTAGTCCTTGTCATATGCATTAGAATTTGCATTTTTTCATTATCACAAACTTGCATATTTATCATTTTCATATTGCATGCATGACAACTTGTGCTTTATCTTAACTCGTGTCTGTTGTCTCCATCAATATCATTATCTTTTTATATCTTTTCTTTTCTTGTCACCTTCCAAGGAAGCTCGGGGATCTCTACACCTTGTTGTGTATGAAGGAGAGTGAGGAATGGGGCATGAGTCTTTCTTATGTGTGTGTGAATCAAAATTTTTGTGGGTGACTATGGACTTCTCTTGCACTCTTAGGATCTTTCACCTAAAAGGAGAGAGATAGAACTCCAAAATTGTGGTGTTTCACTCAAATAAAGGATTGTATGATGTTATTAAGACTAAATGCATTGGTGTAAATGCAACTAAATGATTTAATTGAATGATTATGAATGTAAAACTAATTTAATATGCAATGTTTGAAAACACAATGTGATATGCAAAAAATGAAATAGAGATGAAAACTAATGCAAACATAATTGAACAAGGTCAAACAGAGTGCACTTGAGAATTGGATGATGAATCTGGAATGTTCTAAAATCTGGAAGAGATCAATGTAAATCACCAGTGGGACTCATTCACCATTGATGGCGAATCAGTCCTACTGCTAACAAAAACACTTGTAAACTGCTTTCCGATAGTCAAGAAATAGAATATGACAAAATCACCTTTTTCAGCCTTAAGGTGGGACTCATTCACCACTAATGGAAAATTAGTCCTCCAAAATTTGTAGCTCCAAATCTACACTTGTCTTCTTGTCGGGTTGACAAAGTCAAATATGTAGAAAATGGATTGTAGGATGTATCTAAGCTTGAAATAGGGTTTAGTTGAATTGAAAAACTTTTTTGACTTGTTGACCACCTTTCAACACCTTAGTTCTTGAAAAATCTACATATAAATTCTACAAACACACATGCAAAAGGGGAAAAATGGTTAAGGGTTAGAGTATAGGGATTTTCCTTGGTCAAATCCCACTTTGGTAATCAAATCCTTAATGAAGAAATGAGATGAAATGAACAAAGAATGATGAATAAACAACATACAAATGTCCTAAAATCACCACAACCTTGTTAAATAAATCTAAAGATATGTCAATGACTGCTCCAATATTCTTGATGTTTTCTTGATTGAATGATGCATGAATGTGATTAGTGAAGGAATGAACTTGATGAATGATTGAATGAATTAGGTGTAAAATGAGAAGAAAAACACTTATTTATACACACTTATGCCCTAATAACTCAATAATACTTCATCAGAGGATGACATAAGGTATTTTTAAACAAAAAAATGAAAGGAATTTTGAATTATTTTGAATTTGGTGCCAAGAGGGACTCATTCGCCACCCATGGTGAATGGGTCCCACCTTGGGATTGCAAGTGGGTGTCAGGAATTAAGTTTCATTTAATGTTATTTATTAGGTTTACATTAAAAAATATACTTAATTAACTCTTATGAGTGCATAAAGGGGTCAAATAAAGCATAACAAAGGTGTAAATAATGATAACAAGCCTAGAAAAGCGTGAAATCTTGTTACAAGACTTTACAACACTTTAAAATAAGACTTGACAAGTGATGAAAAGGTGATTTTTAGGTGAATTGTAATGAGAAGAGTCTAGAAAAGTGTAGAAATGTGTTACAACACATCACAACACCTTCAAAAGACGTCATAATTTGAATGTTTAGGACCTAATGTGAATGTAGAAGTTACATTGCAACATTAAATCAAAGCGAAATAGACCAAGCATCATGAAAGAAAGACCTAGAAGACCATGAAAATGTCAATGATCCATTTTTCTATGGTATATTGTGTATCAAGTCAGTTGGCCCTATGATGATTACAAAAAGTATAATTGATAACAAAGGGGAAATCATTCTAGTCTATGATGAAACAAATGATCACTTCATAGCCTTTCCATTCCATTCATTTCTATATCTAGCCTTCCATATCCTTTCCTCCCATATCAAATACTTTTCATAAGCCATTTATATGCTTTGTTTGCATCTAATCAATGTGGTGCAATCCTTTCTTCGTTGCACCCACCCAGGTCATTCATATTTATAAATCTCGCATATCATTATCTATCTATAGCTCAAACATACCTTCATCTATCATAACAAGATTCACACCATACCATACGAAGAAGAATATGAAGGAAATATCAAGTTTATGCAATCAAAGATTGAGGGAAAAAATGTGAGTTTGTTTCATTTCATGCATGCATTACCATCTAGCTCTTAGATGCAATTGAGGATTACAATTGGTCTTTACAGATCCCAAGTGTTCACTTGTTCATATAGAAGTCTGGAATATGTATCTTCTTGCTTGAAAAGTGTTACGAAAGTGTTCATAGTTATTGTGACTTACAAATGTATGAGTTACAATGTTGTGTTCTACTTATATACTTGAAATAGACCACATGCCTTATGTATACTTCAACATTTTTTAGACATGTCTACGTTGATGTTGTTTTTCATTGATGTCAAAAGGTGTTTGATGCCAACTACATGCAGAGTGAGTTGCTTCATTATGTCCTCATGGATTTGTTTCAAAGAGATTATTCATTCAATTGGTGATCTATAGCCAAAGTGGTTGTTGATATTCATGTCAAAGTCCTTGTTGTTCACTCATTATTTGTTCACATGGTGTTGGTGCAAAAGGTATTGATAGTTGTTGCAAAATTTTGATAGAGTTGTTTCATGACAAAGTCAGAGGTATTGAACATGTACTCATTCAACATTCATCATTCACATTTTATTCTTGATGAATAATACATTTTGATGTTGTTACTCAAAGGTATTCAATGGATAGGTTTTTGGTAGAAATACATGATTGGTGTTTGTTGATGAGATATTCATGCTTCTACAAGGATCTAAACCAATGTCAAAAGCATAATATTCTACATCAAAGGTATATGGTCACAATGAAAGGTTACAAATCAATTACATGCTTTTAAGCCCATTGAGTTTGTTTGAAGTTGTTTTACATTCTTTCATTGCTTGCAAGTTTGTTCTTAAACCATATATGAGGCTCATTATGAAAATTTTATAATAGGTTTACTCCCATCTACAAAGATTCATTATGCTTTAGTGTAATTAAACTGCCTTTTAAGGGGTACTTGATTGAGTTCATGTGATTGGATTTTTCGGGTTGTCATTGATAGAATTACTATGTTCAACAATTTACTATTGTTCTTTGATAGATTTTTTGCAAGCATGTGTAGCTTGTTCAAAAGCACCTATTATAGGCTTTTAGCCATAGAAGCAAGACACTCAACTATTTAATTAAATTCTTTGGTAGACATGTATTCAAAATATGGTAGCATAGACAAGATAGTGAGTTGTTTCATAAAATTACTCAAAGAAATTTGGTTTCATGTTGATGGAATGCCATAACAATCCTTATAGCAGCAAGGAAACAACATGGATTTTCATGGAATTCCATCACCATATGACAAAATTTATTTTAGGCATTTTATCAAACACTTCACTGCCTTGTCTATTGTAACGCCCCATCTTGGCTACCATTAAAACAAAGTGTAAAGAATGAAAATAACCGAACATTTTTTTATTTTTTAAAGATATTTAATTACACAATTAGCATCAGGTTTCCAAGATGATGTTACTTAAACCTAATAAATAAACTCAACACATTATCATAAACATAAGTACAAATTTAATGTCATGAATGATTCAGTATACAAAACTTAATACAATCGAATAACCATATGTCCAGATTACAACATGTGAGATTTCAATAAATCTCATTACATCTAAATGATTATACAATGGGAACACTCTTATACAAGAGGTAAATATACAAAGCAGATAGTGATCATATCACATCTGGCATCCATGTTCACAAATACGTTCCACATCCACTGTCACGAACAATGAAGTAACTGGAACCCGCTGTGGGTATAGCATCAACTGCAAGAAAAACCAAGGAAGGTGTAGCACGGTTTCCTCCCAACCACGTGGAACCCGAAAGTCCACTCCCTCCGTGCTAGGAGATAATGATAGGTCCACAAACACTAAAGACAAAACATTACATTTACGTGGCTTACACTCACATTACGACATAATGATAACAAATCATAACAAATAAACTCTCAGTGATAAAAAAATACAAAGGATAACTTAACACAAGGAACCACAATCATGGAATAGACAAAGAGTGTCATCACACTATCGGGATAGGTTACCCTGGTGAATCTTCCTAGACTACCGGCCCTCTCCAAGAGTTACCCTGGCAGTCTCTACCGATTCCCGGTCCCTATGCAGACTAATGTGGAGTCATTTCATCTTTCGAGAACACAAGATGATGACTAGCCATTCGAGGCCTTCTTAGCCTTTTCTCAATCTAGAGAAGCATTAAAAAAGTAGGTGAGAATTTTTTTTTATCTAAGTTAATGTTTAGATCTACCCAATCCCTAATACATTAGTTAGGTTTTCACTGAATTAACATACCTACGATAGGTTACCCAGACAATCACTTAAGGATTTCGGCCCCTACCGTAAGCCACTCTTTCTATAACATGACTCAACATCAAAAGACTAGGGGTAGCTACCAAGCACAAAGATCAATACCACAATGTTTACGTCTTTCTTTAGAGACTAACCATAATCTCTAAGACGCTTCTATAGACAACGACAAAAGGTGCAAAACTATACCCCCAAGTATAAATATTTGTAATTGTGCAACATGATTAATATGTAATACACTTATCAATTCCATTTTCACTTTCCTAATCTCTAAAGAAATGAAGTAAACATCACTAATGTAATAAATATATGCACAACTAATATTTAATCAATCTCTATGAATTTTTTTTTTAAAAAGAATAATATTAAACAAACTATCGATATTAACATATTTTAATAATTTTAAAAAAATTGTATTTATTAACATTGTAGAATAAGAATAATAGAAATCTTTGATATATAAAAACGCATTCATTTAAAAAGCAATACAACTCACTTATATTATATATATATATATATACATTTTTTACTAGAAATTAATTACATTCAAAGTATAACTTAAAATCTTATTTATTTTCTCTTTCTTATACATAGACTCATTATTAACTAACACTTGCGTTTTAAAAATGTCTAACAACTGACAGTTATCTAACAAGGAAACTGCCACCGATCATGGCATGCAAAGGTAAATCATTTAAAGACAGAGTATTAGCTCTCAATTAAATTTCATATCTCTAAATATTAGGTACGGATACCATGCATTCAACATAAGTACAGTTGCAGGCAAGAGCTTTAATAAAGCCATATCAGGAATCAGTTCAAAGTAATTGAAGGTTCAATATACATATATATAATTGGCATCCATTAGTTAAGATCAACTCCGAATTTTGTTCAAGAACAATCATCGATACCTATTAAATAATTTAAGCATCTATACGGAGGACTTTATTGGCAGAAAAGGATTCAATTATCATATCCTAAATCTATCGACATAATCCATATAATAGCAAAGAGTATCAAATAAAAAAAATAGGCGTTGAAGATGATAATGCGCAGTTAGAACATTAATCTGAAGATACCTATACTTATCTTTCAATGAACTGATTTAAAAGTTTATAATAGAGGTTCGCCTTAATGGAGGAATGACTACGAATAGTGATTTAAAATAAAACTTCTGGCTAAAGATTATACAGAGCTCGCCCCTATCAATAACTAAGAATATTCCTGTGCTTAGTGCGATGGCATCTACCCAAAAAAAGAAACATAGTAAACTTGAAATAGATAAGCAACTTATTGGATAACTGGTTTAGTTTAATCGACATATCATCTATAATTTAATTCTTTACAATCTCTAGATCTAGTATCCGCCTACCAAAAGAATGAATGTCGCTTAAGGTTATAGCCAATGAAAGAATTTTAGACGTCTGATGATTATATTTGGCATAAGTATATATATATATAGGCGTAGATTTGATAATAGGGATTAGTATCAAACATCAGGTGAAATTTTGTAGTTGTTCAGATTTAAATCATGTGATCAGATAAGGTTTTAAAAATACAAGCCCATTCCATGCAGGGAAAAAGAAAATACGGCTGTATTCAGCTTGGTAAGATAATAAAAAGTGAGCTTTTACCGCTAAAGGGAATAATGAATTTAAGATTCAGATTACATAAAAAGTGTTGCCACTGCCAGAAAAATCACATTTTTCAATTTGAAGAAAAGATAGAGATATAAGGGGCGATCATAATGAACTCAGAGCTTCAATCCTCAAAATTGGGTTGCATGATTTTCAAGACATCAAACTTTTAAATATCACCTGGATTTCATTTTTAATTCTTAATTGGAATTTCAATAATTCTATGGATATTTAGAAGAAATAAAATACCGTTTTCAATTCCAAAAAAACATATACTAAATTATGTTTCCTTAAATTCTTAACATCATAATTTAGTTGTATTTACAACAAAATTTGATTGCTTAATCTAGCAATTTCTCTGTTTAATATGCAGGTTTGGTAAACCATTACTTTTCCACAAAGTTTATCGAAATAATTTTGCAAAAAACTTTAAAAGAAGAAAACCTATCAAAAACTTGATGAATGGCTGAAAATATTTTCTGAAACTTCTACTAAATCCATTTTAAATTCACCAGGCTTCGACGAAGAAATTCAAACCAATCCAGCTTCAAAATTATGCTTGTAAACAAAATATTAAGAGAAAAGTTCTTGTGAAGCAATTGCCGTGCAAAATTCTCTAAAAACTGTTGCCGTCAAAGTTTTCCCAAATTCTTCCCATGAATGAAAAAATGCAATCCCAAAAGATTTTAATTCATGCAAATAACTTTCAATCTTCAAAATTTTACCGACAGATCATTTCTCATTGTAAATAGATCAATCAGTTTAACTTGTCCTTTAAAATATCAATCAGATTTTTAACTGCCAATCACAGATTCCTATGATATTGAAAATATCTTTTCTTTAAAATATCTATTTCCTCAAAATCAAGTTTTCACAAATAAATCAGCAATATATATTTAATTAACACATTTGCAAAGAAAATAACTTTCACTTTTAAATTCGATAACTTATTTAATTTAAATTTATAAATTAAATCACAAGCATAATAATAAACATTTATAAATTCATTAACAAATATTCATTGAACATAAATATTAAATTCTCAAACATAAAACATTACAAACAAACACGGCAGAACAGAACAAATTGAACAACAACATGGGGTAAAAAATAGATACTCATTCGAAAAAGAACGATGGTTCAAACAGGCACCTCCAATCAACATAATTTTATTAAGTTAGGGTACGCTCAGACCTGACAAGCAGGTGGAGCCGTTACCCGGTACCTGTGTCTGTAGGAAACATCAATGTTAAAACATATATACACATATATCAAAAAACACACTATGAAGAAGAATTGCAGTGTAGCAGGGTACTCACGAATGAGTAATGCCACACTGTCTTCTTCACCGAAATAGATGAGCAAGATAAATCATAAGCAATCATCTCAACATGATAACCACATGAAAATTCGCAAGCAAATAAACCATATCATGTACGTGTCTATCTCAGTATCATCAAACTAACACAACCAGATAATCAGGATGTCAATGTATCATCCATGAAGTACAAAACAATATAATATCAAAGTCACCTCTGAAAAGGAACAACCTAGTACCATAATCAACTAAAGAATTTATCAAGAAAAAACAAACTAATCAGAGAGTTGAAACCAGAGGGACACTACATCTATATCATTGCTTACTATTATGCTTTGATAGATTTTTTGCAAGCATGCATATCTTGTTGAAAAGAACCTGTTTTACGATTTTAGCCACAATAGCAAGGTAGTGAATAATTTGATAAAATTATTTGATAGACATGTATGAAAAATTCAGTAGCATAGTGAACTATTTCATATAATGCCTCAAAGAAATGAGGTCTCGTGGTGAAGGACTGCAATGAGAATCCATATTGTTGTTGTAGCAATATGGATTGTCATGGCAGTCCTTCACCACGGGACCACATTTTTTTGAGACATTATATGAAACAATTCACTATGCCACCACATTTTTCATATATGTCTACCAAAGCATTCTATAAAACTGTTCACTTCCTTGCTGCTATGGCTAAAAGCCTAAAACATGTTCTTTTCAACAAGCTACACATGCTTGCAAAAAATCTATCAAAGCATAATAATAAATATGGATTCTCATGGCTTCAAACACCATGCCTAAATAGTAAATATGGATTGTTGGAAAAATGTATCAAAGCATATTTGTAAATATGCATTGTCATTGCATTCCAGCACCATCATCTTGGAATGCCACGCAAAGCCATAGAAAAATAATAGAAATAGATCATTCCCTAGTCTATGGCTTGTCATGGCATTCCAATCACCATGGTGTTGCAATGCCATCAGAATCCATATTTACTATTATGCTTTTATAGTAAACACTTGATGTTTTCAAACAATCATATACAAGCACAATATGATTCCAAGTTGGAAAATACAGTGTGAGGTGAGTATATGTTTGCCAAAATATAGTGGCAACCCATAGATAAGCAATCATACATAGAAACAATTCATTGCCTAGTCTACGTCTTGTCATGGCATTCCAATCACCATGGTGTTGCAATGCCATGACAATCCATATTTACTATTTTGCTTAAATAGTAAACACCTTATGTTTTCAAACAAGCATATACATGCAAAATAGGATTCTAAGTTGGAAAACACAGTGTGAGGTGAGTATATGTCTGCCAAAACACATTGGTGGAAACCCATAGATAAGCAATCATACACATAAACAATTCAATTCCTAGTCTACGACTTGTCATAGCATTCCAATAACTATGGTGTTGCAATGCCATGAAAATCCATATTTACTATTATGCTTTGATAGTAAACACCTGATGTTTTCCAGCAAGAATATACATGCACAATATGATTGCAAGTTGGAAAAAATAGTTTTAGGTGAGTATATGTCTGCCAAAACACAGTGGAAACCCATAGATAAGCAATCATACACAAAAATACTTCATTTCCTAGTCTATGGCTTGTCATGTCATTCTAATCATCGTGGTGTTGTAATTCCATGACAATCCATATTTACTATTATGCTTTGATAGTAAACACATGTTGTTTTCCAACAAGCATATACATGCACAATACGATTGGAAGTTGGAAAGCACAATGCGAGATGAGTATATGTCTGCAAAAACATAGTGGCAACCCATAGATAAGTAATCATACATAGAAATAGTTCATTGCCTTGTCTATGGCTTGTCATGGAATTTCAATCACCATGGTGTTGCAATTCCATGACAATCCATATTTACTACTATGCTTTGATAGTAAAAAACCAATGTTTCCGAAGAAGCATATACATGCACAATACAATTGTAAGTTGGAAAACACAGTGTGAGCTAAGTATATGTCTACCAAAACATAGTGGCAACCCATAGATAAGCAATCATAATGTATAGAAAATGTTCATTGATTTGTCTACATAAATTGACCTTTATATAGTATTGTCCATCTTATGTTGAACAATATGCGATTATCCAATTAGGTTGTCTAAGATTTGTTCATGGAATCTATGATTTTCCTAATGCAATACAGATCCATCATAAGTTCAAAAAGTTACAGTGTACAAAGTAGAAAATTTGACCTCCTAGGACCTAAAATAATACCCTTATGATACTATTCACAAAAAAATCCATTAACTTTGTGCTATGCCATAGGTTGGAGATGTCATACACTAAGCCTCCATGATTCTTGTTCAAAACTGCAAGTTGGCTTGGACTAAACCTGCTTGGATAATTCTTTGTTGCATTCAAGGATGTTCGAACAAATCCAATTATCAATGCTTCAAGTACATACACCATACTATCAACCACGTAGCTAATCCATTGAATATCAAAGTTGATACCAAAACTTATGTAGTTGAACGCTTCGATTGGGTATTGTTCAATTGGGACTGTTTCAATTTATAATTTTCTCTTACTTTAGTCCCATTTGGTACGTGCCAAATTTATTGTCATTTATATTTTCATTTTTCCCTTCTTTGGAGGGATAATATGTGTCTTAATTATAGGGTTGGTATGTAGTTGCACTAGTTATGGCTATTGTTTTCTCATAGCCATGGTTCTCTGTATTTTTCTCAATAGCCTTGATTGAATAAAAAACGAAAAAAATGTGCTATGCAATTGTTCAAATAGACAACTTTTTCCAATTAAAATTATGTAACTTTAGAATCAAACACAAATAATTAAAAAATGCAGTAATATGTATTATGACAATTCTACAACATAAATCCACCAAGTCAGTACTGCAACAACCAAAACTTGATATCAGGTTGACCTTCCATTAGAGAATTTCCTAAGAAGTTAAGTCCTCAATAATAACCACAATTATACTCTACATCATTGTTGTACCATCCATATCACAAGAAACTCATTTCTATGCAAAAGGATAGAACAAGGTTATCATATGTCACAAAGACAAATGTAACTTATATTTAAGGGATTTCTTTTGTCAAGATGTGAAAAACTTCTTTTGTTAGCATGTCAAATAGGGTCATAATTTGGAATCAGTAGCATGTAGCAATATTAAATAGTCAATATTTATTCTAGTGTATACCCTCATGCATGGACATATTGGATATGTGTATTAAATTGAAGATTAGAATTGCATGTAGATTATCCTAGTTGGAGCTTAACATGCCTTTAAATTCAAACTCCATATCAATACAACAAAGAAGTATATTATAAGATTTTATTTCTGAATTGCATATTTGTATTCTAGATTTAAAAATTTCTTCTAGCAGACATGAACCATATATTTTTGTGGTTTATGATGTTATGACTCTTGCTCAATTAGGGTTTTTCACCTAAAGGAGAGAGATAGATCCCACACAAAATCTAGGTGGTTCACTCAAACTAATGCAATTACAATGAGAATATGCCTAAATGAAATGATCTAAATGCAACAAACTATAAGATGGATTGATTATTTATCCAAAACCTAAGAAATGTAACTTCTTTGAAAGCACATTGTGTTATGCAAAAACACCTAGAAATGAATGCAAACTATAACAAAAATTGATGAAACTGAAGGTGCGCACCTGAGAACTTGATGGAGACTAGAAATGACATCTAAAATGCCACTGATACTAAAAATATGGCCTAGAAGGACTCATTTGCCATTCTGGGTGAATTAGTCCTAGTTTTGAGAAACTGTCCCGGAACCTGTTTCAGACAAATGGATATAAAAAACTACAAAGAACAATTTTTAGGCCTAGAAATGGGATTCATTCACCACTAGTGGAAAATGAGTCAATTTTTAAATTTCTAAAAGTCCAAAAGTGAAAACAGTAGCCCTTGGTTAACACTTTAGCTTCTAATAGGTGTTCGCCTCTAAAAGTCTGATTTCTGGTACTATAGGTGACTTTTAATGGATATTTTGGCTTGGTCAATGAAGAGATGACTTGAACAACTTTGCAACTTGGTCCTTAATGATTTTTAAACCCTCAATATACCTAAATCTGAAAACACACAAGAAAAGAAGGTTAAATGTTGAATGTTAGGGCATGGGGGGTTTTCCTTGGTCAAACCCCTTTTTAGGTAGTTAAACCAAAATGTGAAAATAATCTAATGAAGCATGCAATAATGGAGTTATTACATTTCCATGATTATTGATATTTGATTTATGTAGCAAAACATGAATAATTTTCCCTTGAATGTCTGAAAAATGCTATCTTAATGACTTGAAATGCTAAAAACCTAACTTGCTTGACTTGAGAGAGAAGATATATGATGAATGAATGATAAGAGATGCAAATTAGGGTTTAGAGACTTGATTTTATAGGAAATTAACCTAATTTACCTATTAATTGGATCCCTAAGGTTGACATGAAAGAAAATAAAACTTAAATTCCAAAAGTTCCCACTCAAAACTCAAAAATGACCCAAATGGGACTAATTCACCACCTTGGGTGAATCAGTCCCACCTGGCAGGGACTCCTTCACCCAGAGTGGAGAATTAGTCCCAGAGGTGTCCTTTGTATAGCTGAAATGTTGGAGAATGAGAAATTTCAATTCTTATGTTGATTTCTTCGGTTATTTGATCAAATTATGCCTTGGGATGCACAATATGGGGCAATAGGGGCCTATTAATGATGATATAAAGGTCAATTAGGGATTGGGACACAAAATTAAATGTGAAAGTGTTATTAAATACACTTTACAACATTAAAATGAGGTCCACATAGCCTAGGAAGGCACACCATTCAATGTGTATGTGTAAGAAACATTACAACACTAGATTAACACTAAGTTTATTTGACAAGCATTCTAAATTGATAGAAAATACAATTAAATACATTTAATAGTCTTGAATTAAGGGAATATGGATTCATTAAGTCTAGAGAAGCTTGAAATTCTTTTACAATACTTTACAACACCTTCACAGGACATCAATGAATGCATTTTATTAAGCTTGCAAGGGTCCAAGACCTAGTGTGGATGTGTAAAATGCCTCACAACACCAAATCAAGGCCTCATTAAGTCTAATTTGTCATCAATTATTCCCAAATAAAGCAAGGTGCCTTTTTTCTAAGGTACATTTAGCCCCCACTTTAGTGAGAGGATGAACTTGCTTCAACCTCACACTAAAGTAGACATTCAAGAGAGATCTGAGTGTATAGATGCAGATGAGAAAGGATGACAAAGATCAAGAAGGAAGTCAAGCCCCCATGATCCAAGATCCTAAGTCAAACACAATCATGCAATGGAAAGAACTAAAGGAAAGAAAAATGGGGTGGAAATGCTGCACTCACTCTGGGGCCACAAAACAAGAGGTCGTCTATAGTGTGAGATGTCCCAAAGAAGTGGTTTAGTGAGAAAGTCATTCCAGTGTGTTGGCTTCCCACCATATAATGAGAAATTAATGACAGTGTGTCGAATTCCCATTATACTAACCATACCAAAGTTATGCTCCTAATAACATTGATAAGGCACCACAATGTAATTCTTTTTGTAAATGTTTTTGAATATGTGAAGAATTTTGCTAAAGGGGATTTTTCTTTGTTCATGTAAGGTCTTCTTCTTAGGGAGAAATGTGCCTAATGTCTCCAAGAGAGGACAAGGTAGGGTGTCAGATCGTTTTCCATGGGATGCCTCGTTTACATCAGGCCACTTTAGTTGATCGTACACTCTTGGAAGGCATCAAACCCAATGAGACAACCACGAAAAGGACATGTCAAAAGAAAAAGGAAAAATCAAACCATGAAATTTTATACAAAGATGTTGTCTATGTATGCCCCTACTTTAAAGCGGTTGCTAACACCATCACTGTGAGCAATTTCTTTAAAGTAGAAGAGGGTATGAGAGCTTATTCGAAAAGACCTATGCCAAGTCATATGTTTTCAATAAGTTATGTCATGAAGCAAGGGAGTATGCCACATGTGAGTAAATCTTAAGACATGTCATCCACATGCCAAGCTTGATCTTATACATTCATGAAAGGTTAATGATTAGACAAAAGAGACAATGACAAGTGACATATAGGGATAAGTATTTCTAACCCATTTCCCCCACTTAGTGTAGGACAAGGGTGAGCTTGGAATGGATGATGGTATGCTGCCCCTTGCGATGGATAAAAAACATGAAATAGTGAGTATGCTATTATCCTACAACTATTACATGGAAAGGAGCAAAAACTAATGTTATTTATTTGGATACGGAAACAAAGTTTCTGCTTGATACATGTTTAATGAGATATCCATCAATTGAGGATGTACCAAGGTTAGAGGTTTCTTGGAATGATTTTATGTGATAGTATTGATGTTGACTGGAGGTTTTTTAGATGGTTGATTTCTATGAAAGGACAATCACAGAGACCACGATTTGGTGCTTGTGTTTTAGGCTCTATGGGGGTATGGAGGCCTCTTTCTATAGAGTCACATCCTTGTGTAGGTTGCTTCATAAGTCTTTTAGGTTTGAGGTTGGTCGTGATTGTATATGCTTTGTTATATAGGTGAGTAATGTCAGTGTGACTTGGTTGGTACAAAACATTGTGCATAGGTGGGTAAAGAATGAGGTTAGGTATATGGTGGGCTTGTTTGTTGTCTAATGGTGGATAAAGAATGATAGGATTCTTAGGTGTGTCCAAAATAACTTCAGAACACATAGGGGGATGATTAATTGTTGGTTTTTTGTGATTATCAATAGTGGTTATATGAGAAGAAGTCTCTATAGGGTTGTCTTCTTTCTCTAAGGTATCATTCTTATGTTCCATAATATCGACCCTAGGAGGAGAGCTTTTAGAAAAGTGAAAAATAGTAGGTTCATCACATGTCATAGTTGGATTTGGCAAGATAGCTTCATTGCTCATAGGAGAGGCATCAGGAGAAGGATAACTAGGATTTTCATGGTTACCAATGATTGGACTTTTTTGTTGAAGTAGATGTTCCAGCATGATATCTTCTAACACTAAACTATCTTCTTCATATGTAGAGAAGATTTTAGGGGAAGAAAAGTGTTGATTTTCATGATTATTTAAATCTACATCTGCATGTCCTATAATGTCCTCTTGAGTAGGAGAGGTAGGATTGTCATATCCTCCACACAAATGTGTTTGTCATGATTGTTCACGATGTTATTCTTATTCACTAAAGAATTTTCACAAGTAGGGGAGGTGTTGAGAGATGAATGGGGACTAGGTAAGGCAGTTTCAATGATTTTAGCTTCGTGTGTCATAATTTCATTGCAAGGAGGAGGAGGAGGAAGACAAGAAAGACTTTCATTATCTTCAATGATTGTCTCTTCTTTCATCAAGAGACCTTCATCACCAATGGGAGAGATATCAGGAGAAGAATAGTTATGATTATCATGATTATAAATGCTTGCATCCTCTTGTTCCAAACCTTTAGTGGATGATCTAAGAGAGATGAAGTATTCAAGAGCTTCATTTAGCATTGCCAAGTCATCACTACTAAAGGGTTTGAATGATATGTTTTCTCTAAGGTTAACGCTTTTTTTATTTGTTTCTCTTGATGTTTGTAGTTTTTTGTTTTCATTTTCTGAGGAAGTTGATCTAAGTGTATTAGGAACTAATGTTGAAAACAAACATTGTAAGAATATAATGCTATCCACAATGGTCATGAATGGAAATGATGCTAATGCAAATGATTTGAATATAACAGGAAATAACCAAGAAGAAAAAAAAGTAACTAAGGGAAATAAAAGCTTAAAAACTGATAACTAAATGCTAAAAATAGTGATGTGGAATGTGAACTGGGACTGATTCACCCAAGGTGGCAAATGAGTCCCACAAGGGGTAGTTTGAAGATTTTTTTATTTTTTTTTGACTTTTATCTATGTTTTCAGGTCTATACAATGCAAATAAGTAATGGAAATGTAGAATTTTGTGATGAGTTTGATAGAATGAAATGCAATAATGACCTCTATATCATAGTTTCACTAATGCAATTTTGTAAATCCTAGGATGTAAAAACAATTAGAAAACCTAATAGAATAGTGATGCAAGGTAATTCCTAGGATGTAAATGCAATGCAAATCAAAAGGAAAATGTTCAATATGCAGGTTCACCAAAATGAACCGAATATTTTTAGGTGTTAGGATGCTATGACTCTCTTGCTCAAGTAAGGTTTTTGATGCAACACAAGGTGGTGTAAATCTTCACACAAACTCAAACTGATTAGACATACACACAGTTAACTCTTGAATCATTAAACACTCAATTTAAACCAATCTTTCATCAATGGGCTTCTAGCCTTCAAAAACCATAAAATGGACCTATCATTTAGAGAAGGCTATACAATAGCCACTCAAACTTAAAATTTAACTTCTCACATATCCCAAAACATGTCCCTAAGAGATCTCAATAGGTATCTTTGTACCAACATGAAGAAACAACACACTACCCATACAAAAGGCTACTTAATTAGCCCAATTTAATAAAGGAGGTACCTCTTATTTTCTTTCTCTTCACACAAAGAAACCAAACAGTCATTAGTTATATCCCCAAACATTAAATTTCATGATTTGTTTCTAGATTCAAGGCTTCTTTGGGTTTGTTCCACCAAACCCTCAATCACCATGCAAATACATAAGGTTTTAATGAAAGTCACATCTCTAGGGCCTGTCCATTCAAAACAATTCTTCAAACACTTTCCAAATCATCTGCAAAAACTTCCCAAATCTTCACAAGACCGGTCCATTTAGTATTCTCCCAATCCCATACCTAGGTTTCTCATTTTCACAAGGGAGAAAGCACTACCCAACACTAGGGCATCATACCAACACCATTCAATTGACTCTCCTTGATTCTAGATGCATTTAAACATCTAATATAACATGTTATGAGTCAATCCACTAAGCCACAATATCAAACAATAGGTGGATTGATTAATACATTATGTTTTTCCTTTTAAACCCTTATGATTGTCTAACAGGGTAGTCTAAGAAAAAAGTAGAAAACTCAACTCAAACACTAAATTATGAACTCAAATCAACTCCAAATAATATTAGAATCATATACCTTCAAATCATAGAATCCTTCATATCATTCCACACCTATATAGGTTCGTACACAGAGAGTAAAGTTCAAAAAAATAGAAAAATAACAGTAAAATGCCATTTTTTGATTACAAGTATTCTCAATATTCTTCAACCACCCTTTTTTTTTGAGCCTTAAAGGCCATTAAATGCATTTTTCTCCAAGATACAACTTCCTAATGACTATAACCAACTTTCAAATACTGGGACCCTTAATTATGCTCAAAATTGCAATTTGACAAATTTCCTTGTCACGACAACATTACACTTTTTTGCAATTTTTCCTAAACTTGACATCCATAACACAATATCTCTCAAATACATAGAAAATGGTCTTGATTGACCTTATTTAGGATAAATAAACTTAAAAAAACCCCTATGCTAACCTTGACTCAACTAGATGACCAAATGAACAACCTTGAAGACTTCAATTTTATCACTAAGGTGTAGGTGCTCCCGCACCATACACCCCCACAGAGAAAAGAATCTTGTCACAAGAGTTGAAATGTGTTCCATTCCTTAAGATTTATCCTTACATCCCATCTTCAACTGGTTCAAACTTGGAGTTCTCTTGATCTGCTCCACCCTCTTGACTGTGTTCATGTTGAAATGTGTCTGTATCTTCATGCTCAGACCTAATGTCTACCCCATCCTTATACTTGGGCCAAAACTTGATGTTGTCCTAGTCCTTCTACCTGCAAACAAACAAGAGTTAGCAGTACATTGACCAATCTTCTTCCTAATTTCTCCCCCACACTTATAACTACCCACAACTCCTTGTATACTATGCCCTCTCATCATTGTCATCAATTTTTTTTCCTTTTTCTCACACTGTCCTTTTCTCATTGTTATTAGACCTTGCACACTATCATTACAATGGACCACTAAATTATCAAACTTATCAACCCCTATACTTGAAAATCTCACATGCCTTGCAACATTACATTCACCTATAGGACACACAATGGTCTGCATAGTAATTTCATCCTGCTTCACAAACCTTCCCTCAAGAATTTCACCCTATTTTTGATGTTGAACCTTGGTTTTGAGGACACTTGAAAGATGCATGTCCAAATTCATTGCATCTATAACACCTACATGAAAATTCATTCAAATCTCTCCTTTTCCAAAATTTTGTCCTTCCACCTCTCCATCCTCCACTTGCTTTAGGTGCTTGTTCTCTGTTCTTATCAAAATCTTCAAGGTCTTCCTTGGTCTTCCTTGATGTTGAAGTTGTACCTTTTCCATTAGAAGTGCTACCTCTTCCTCTTGCTGCCTTCTCTTGTATCCTCTCGAGTTTTTCTTCAATCTTAACAACCATTTGAAAAAATTCCTCCACTTTTTTGGTGCCAACACATTGATCTCATCTTGAATATTATATCTTAGACCATTCAGATACCTGGACACCTTCTTTTCTTCATCTTCTTCATGTTTTTCTCTTATACTTAACCTATAGAACTCTTCAATATATGTTTCCACATCTAAATCCTTTTTCCTAAGATTTTGAAGTCTTTTAAGCAATTGAACATTTTAATCTTTAGGAAAGAAATGACCTTTGATTTTTGTATTCATTCTCTCCCAAGAAGTGATCTTGTTCTTTCCTTGTTTCTCCCTCTCATCTTGCACAAAATTCCACCACAACAAGGCATCTCCCTTCAACTTGGTTTTTTCCTTATTCACCTTGTGTTCTTCACCTACCTCTTCACTTTCAAAATAGTTCTCCAAAGCCCCTATCCAATCCAAGAGCTCTTCTCCATCTAATTTTCCCCCATACATAGGCACATCCATTTTGTCATGTCCATCCTTCTTCACAACTTTCAAAATCTTCATCATCCTTACATCTTCTGGATCTATCTCCTCTGTTTCACTATCCTCTAAGAGAACCTAACCTTTAGCCTTCAATGCAAAAATTTCCCTCTCCAAGGCTTCTATTTTCTTAGCTTGGTTGTCAAATTTTTTTGCAACAATACTTCCCTCAGGAGGCATTTTGATTCCTCCAAGTAGACCTTCTCCTTGCACAAAAAATATTAACCTTCTTTCTCGAGAGACCTACTCCCTTGCTCTGATACCACTTTGATGCAATACAATGTGGCGAAAATATTCACAGAAACTCCAACTAATAAAAAATACAATAGTTAAATCTTGAATCATTAAACACTCAATTTAAACCAATCTTTCACCAATGGGCTTCTAGCCTTCAAAAGCCATCAAATGGACCTATCTTTTAGAGAAGGTCATGCAATTTCCACTCAACCTTCAAATTTAACACATGTCACTAAGAGATCTCAATAGGTATATGTGAATACAAAATTCACCATGCTCCCTTCAGGTTTTGGTTTTTGCTAAGTACTGACCCATGCCTTCAATGAATATTGATGGCCCTTTTTTATAATCATTGCGGCCTCTACCATGTGTCCGCTCAACACTCTCTATGGGAATTCACTCCTTTGATCTTATATTGGCCCCCACTATGCTCCCACGTGTCTTCATCATGGGCTATTTTAGCTACTTCCCTTCACTTCCTCATAGGGCCCCGCTTGCGTGCCACATAGCTCCCATTCGCATAAAGATTTGGCAGGCGCCACTGGTGACGTCTATAGTAAACATTGTTTCTACGTGTCATCTCAGCGCAATATTTCAATGAAGGAAGGAAAAAATTGAACATGCATAGCGAAATGCTGCCACACATCTCTTTAGTGCATGCTTCTTCAATGCAAGGGATGAAGCGAACTATGGGCTGCGATATGTTACCACATGTTCTAACTTCCTCTATGAGGAGGCAAAACTTGTTTACATGGGACTTTTCTGAGACCACTGCCATCATTCATAGGGGATGCACCTAAATGGGGAGCGACCAAATGCTATGGCCTGAAACTTTTCTCTTACAATGGTCAAGGGTAATCATTGTTGCGACATCATTGCTCAGGATTCTGAATCTTTTCAATTGTTGCTTGCCAGGTGGTGGGAATATTGACTATATATACTGCTCTTTATTTCTGAAGAGGGGTTCGAAGATTACATGTTAGATGTTCTAAGTTCCACTAGTTTAAGAATTACATGATTTTTTGAGAGACACTAGACCTTTTTATTGTTTAGATTACTGCAATAAATCATAGACTGTGGCATTGTTCAACCTCCCTACTTTCTTATGCTATTGATAAAATTTACACTGTTCCATTATTGTTTGAATGGTTTATTTGCTGTATTTCTATAATTTGAATGGAAGTTTGATAGTTTAGATCATGTCTTATGACTCTTCTTTTCAATAAATGGGTGTGAAAATTATTTTGTCATTGAATGAATTGTTCATGCCGCAATCTCTAATTTTTTTTATTCTAGGAGATGGTAAATTGTTGAGCGGGCCCTTAGATCATATCCAAAAGATAGGTTTATCATGCCTTTTATATAAATTCTGGTGCATTGCCTTAGTTAGATTCTTTATTTTTATATCTACTTCCTTTTCCCATTCCAAAACCCCAATTATAGAACAAGCCAACTTCTTTAAAAATTCAGAGGTCACTTAGTTTAGTACAATAAGTCCCCCATAAATTGAGCTTCCCACAAATGGTTGTTACCTTTCCAATTTTTGGCATCAACAATTTTTCTTTTTCCTAGCATGCCTGATGGGACTGCGCTTAAATGAATCAAATTTTTGGAAGGGTGTATGAGCCATCGACCTATTACTAGGTCCCAAATAGAAAATAATCTAGGTTTATTAGTAGCACCATTAGGGACAATACAACTCACGACCCAATTAGTGAATGTTTTGCTTCCTTCACCCTTTCCGCTAGCCATGTTGCCTGCCACTAATAGAAATTATGTTGCATTGTACATCGGAGGTCCTCTTGTAGTGCCAGTAGCGCCTGCCGTTTGGGCCGATATCTCGATTTCTTCCCTAAAATCTATACCTAAATTCACCAGAGATGGCTCAAGAACACCATCTAAAAATTTGCAAGATTTTGTGGACGTATGTCTGGTACATGGCGTTACAGACCAAAATATAGCACTAAGGTTGGTCGTCAACTCTTTCAGACACAAGGCACTAGATTGGTATCAGACGCTGCAAGAAAACACTATCAGCACCTGGGATGAGCTTGGAGTACCTGGGAAAAGGATTCAAGTTGATATCCACCTGCTTCCCTATCTAGCATTTACATTCTATTTAAAATCTATTGACCCTGACATTTCCATGATGATCTAGTCTCTTGGAAAAACTACACTACCGAGTGCATATAGCATTGGTGTCAAGGCGATGAACAATTTGATAGATGCCGAGAAATTTCCACCTCAGCCCATCATTCCTACATTCACAGAAATATCAGTTCTTGCTCAAGAGATTCCTTCTACTAGCACACCAACTCCTCCTTAATCCATGTACACATATTCGAGCACACCCTAGAATTTTTCTTCTACATCTGGTTCTTCCAAGGAGGATATGAGTGATATCAAGGAAATTTTGCAACATATGGCCAATGAGATAACTATTATCAAGCACAACCAGTTCGTACCTCTGAAGCTAACCTACTAGAATTATCAAGGCAGAAGGTCCTCTTACCAACAAAACGAGTTCCAAGGGGGCAATCACACAAATTTGTAGGCGCAAACAACAAATTAGATAGTGTCGATACCCACTTCGCTGCAAAGTGCCAGCCTAATCTCGAGCAGAGAGTTGAACATGGGGTAGAACAAATTAGTGGATGACACCAACCCCTGATGCTTCCATTGTTGTGATTAACACATGCCCCAAAACTATCTACATGGCAACTTGCAACAAAAGGTGGCAGGGTAGCACAACCAGGGTGCAACATCAGATCCTAGAAGCTGTGTATGCTTCTTCAGAAATGGACAATGCAGTGCTCACCACACAAATGCAAGGGATGTCACTAGAGAAAGAAGTAGAAATAACTCATGATCACACACTCTTCTCATGGATGGAAGAAGAAAAAGAGGTGTTTTCTAATGATGCATCTGCATCTAAAACACCACAAGTATAGTTTGATTACAACACCTGCTTGAAGAGGAGATTCACGGGCAAACTAGTTGTCCCACAACTAGTTAGTCCACAACCTAAAAGTTCTTTTTACCAAACACCTAGTGCCTCTGCGATGGTGCCACAATGTCTGCCACGGAGGGAATTTGTCATAACAGGAGCAAAGGAGCATAAATATTTGAATCCACCACCCTTCAACGTGGTGGAATAGTTAAAGAAATCATCCGCTAATGTGTCTCTTTGGGATATATTAGCTATCCAAGAACATAAGACATTACTACAGAAGGCACTCTAGGAGGATCTAATCATTGAACCAAAGGAGAAATTGCTCAAAGGAAAGGTTGTTGATCAATCACCTCTAGCCAAAGTTCTCACAAATAGCACAGTAGAAGCCCTTGCTGAGGTAAGAGATAACCTAAAACCGAAACCCTTCTTCCTAACGCTTATTCTGGGAGAGAAGTTATTACACAATGCCATGATTGACTCTCGTGCTAGCACCACAATTATGCCTAAACAGATAGCTGAAGCTTTAGGGCTCAGTTATAAACATTTAAAAAAGGGAGTGATGCAACTTGATGGAAACAAAGTTGAAACTCTCGGTCTCATCAAGGATCTTCCCTGGACTCTATTTTCTTTCCCTAGCATCATGGTGTCATAAGATATTGTGATCATTGATGTTCCCCCCATGTTTGGCCTCTGTTTATCTTGAGAATTTACTTCAAAGGTGGGTGGATACTTGTCCTTGGATTGGTCACACATGATCCTCAGGACCAAGCATGGTGTAGAAATAAAGATAGATTATGAACCTCTACATTCAGAACCTGTGGCCAATGAGGCCATGATCAACTTTGAGGTCACTCATACTTCTATCACCAAGAAAGAAATGTATTGCACTAAGCTATTGGAAGATGAAAAGGTGACCGAAGATCGAACTGATCAAGAAGATGTTCTATTGAGGGAACATATGGATTTTAATCCTTTTTGAAACTACCATGCTATTGGGTTGGGCATCTATGTCCTCTGCAATGAAGATCTAGTGCTCTCAAAATTCATCAAAAAACTATAGAATGGCCAAGCCTTAGAGTTATGGATGCTACATTTCGACGGAGAAAGATGCAAGAATGGCACAAGAGCCAAGATATGTTTAATATCCCCACATAATGAAAAGACACTGAGGTATTTCTGCTTCCAGTTCACTTTCTCAAAAAATGAAGTTGAATATGAAGGACTAGTGCAAGGTATGAACCTTGCAGAAAGGATGGGAATTAAGCAATTAATGGTGTTCAGAGATTATAAACTAGTAGTCAATCAAGTCTGAGGAATTTATGTGGCCAAGAATGTCTGCATGTGATCCTATAGACATCAGGTTTGGGACCTGATTGAGGGTCTTGAAGCACTCAACATTCAGACAGTGCCCCGAGAACAAAATATAGATGCAGACCACATGGAATCAATCGGATCCTAGTTTGATCCTGCCTCCGATCTCATTCACAAAAAAAAACTCTGCACAAGTAATAGTCTGACCGAAGATTCCCGACAATGACCAAAGTTGGAAAGTTCTTCACAATGATGAACACAATACCTCATTCATCTAGCAGTCGAGAGAATTTGTTGACCAGCTCCAACTAAAGATCGCCAGAGCTTATGAAGGACAAATTATTCAGCTGAAATTCAACAAGATTCTAAAGGGATTGGTCACTCTCAAGAATCTTTTCGATTGTGACGATGCTAGAAATGAGAAGTGGAAGTTGGTAGTAGAAAAAGGTGACTATGCAGACCTTCAAGTTAGAGATGGAAGAAAGCTCAAAGTTGGGAAGGATGTCTCACATCATGATAAAGAAAGGCTTATCAACTTTTGCAAAAAATATGAAAGAGTGGTGGCCTAGTCATACGATGATGTTAGGGGATATGATCCCAATATCATTCAACATACAATAGAGTTGATGAAAGAAGCAAAACCAGTATGCCAAAAATAGAGGCTAGTGAATCTCAAGATTGAAGTGCTAATGGTACAAGAATTAACAAAGCTAATCTAGTCATGGATTGTCTTCTCAATCAAGCATAGCATGTGGGTATTTTATTTGGTCCCAGTCCAAAAGAAGAATGGAGATATCTGTCTATGTGTAGACTTTCAGGACCTGAACAAAGCATCCCTGAAGGATCATTGCCTGCTACCTTCAATGGAGTCTATCCCGCAAACAGTGGTAGGATCAAAGATGTTTTCCCTGTTGGATGGTTTCTCCGGTTACAATTAGATCCGAGTCAAAGAAGAGGATCAACATAATACAATGTTCACTACCAAGTGGGGAATGTTTTCCTATGCTAAGATGCCATTATGCCTCTCAAATGCAGGAGTCACCTTCCAGCGGGCAATGGATATTTCTTTTAGCAAACTAATCAATAATATTATCCTAATATATTTGGATGATTTGATGGTTTTCTTCAAATCCAAAGATCATCATTTTGATCACCTTGAGATGGTTTTCAAGAAATTCTAGGAGTTTGGGATATCCCTTAACCCAAAAAAATGTGTCTTCAGAGTACCGCAAGGAAAGCTATTGGGGAACATGGTGTCTAAAGAATTAATTTCAATTGATCCTAAGTGGGTGAAAGCAACCAAAGAGCTCCCCCTTCCTGTACACAAGAAAGCAATCCAGTCCTTCTTGGGAAAGGTGAATTTTATTAGCAAATTTATTTCTGATTTTGTAGGAATAATTACGCCAATTACCTTGATGTTGAAAAATGATCAAATGTTTAAATGGACAAAGGAAGCTAGAGAAGCCTTTGAGAGAGTCAAGGATGCTATTTCCTCCACTCCTATTCTGGTCAATCCAAACTTATCAAAGGACTTCATAATGTATGTATTCAGTAGCAAGTCAAGAATTGCTACTGTCATAACTCAGAAAGATGATGAGGGAAAGGGAGAACATCTAATAGAATTTCACTCCTGGACCTTGAAGGAATATGAGAAAAATTACAACTTTTTAGAGAGGAAAGCGTTAGCAATAGTTAAGGGGCTCAAGAAGTTCTGACACTTAATATCTTGCAATAAGGTGATTTTCTATGTTGCACATTCTAGCATGTGTGAATACATCATGGAAGGGGAAATCACCAAGAAAAGAGCCAATTGGATCACCAAGATCCTTGAATATGACATTGAGGTTAAGACTACAAAGACCATTCAGGGAAGAGGTTTGTGTGAATACCTTGCGCACGATGAATAAATGGCAACAAAAGAGGAGCAGCTGGAACTAGTCCTAATGAATGAGTCAGATTCCAAAGGTTGTTGGCTGGCAGATAGAGTAAGATTTATGCATACAAGAAAGTATCTGTCAGGCCTTCCTTCTTAGAAGAGGAGATTCTACTGCCTACAAAATAGTGGATATGTGCTCATTGTAGGGATCTTGTTCAGGAGAAAGTTTAATGACATTCTATTGCAGTGTGTTACCACAAAGCAAGCAAAAAGCATCCTCAACACTTACCACAGTACTTCCACAGGTGAGCATTTCTCCATACAGAAAATCAACATCAAAATCATGTGCGTGGGATACTACTAGCCGATGTTATTCAATGATTCCTACTCCTTGGTGAAAACTTGCAAGGAATGCCAATTCTTCGTAGGAAGAAGAAAGAATTTTGCAATGCCTCTCAATATGATAGTAGTTGATGAGCCATTCATGCAATGGGGTTTGGAATTCATCAGAATGATAAACCCAATCTCCAACACTAGAAATAAATGGATCTTGACAACCATTGACTATTTTACTAGGTCGACCGAAGTCGTGCCACTAAAGAATGCAATAGAGGCAGAGATAGTGGATTTCCTAGAGGAACTAGTGATGAGATTCGACCCTCCCAAAACTATCATCTTTGACAATGCTAAAGCTTTCTTGGGCTCTAAGGTAAGTCAATTCGCACTTATGCATGGCATATTCCTTAAAACATCATCAAACTACTACCAGTAGGGGAATGGCTTAGCCGAGCCGACAAACAAGAATTTGGTTTGACTCCTCAAAAGAATTAGGTTAGAATACCAAATGGAATGGCATAAAAACCTTTGAACAACACTCTAGGTAGACCACATCACTCCTAAGAAATTCCTCAAGAATTCACCGTATGAGCTAGTATATGGAAAAGAGGCGTTATTTCTTATCTCTTTGGACATTTCAGGGTTGCACTTGCTAAAATCTCTCGAGGTGGAATAAAATGATGCAATGGAGGTGGAATAAAATGATGCAATTGAGGTGCAGTTAGCCAAGTTGCTAGAATTACAGGAGAAAATTGAAAAGTCCCTAATAGCCATGACTAATAGGCAACAAGTGGTTAAGAGGTGGTTTGACAAGAAAGCGTCCGACCAAGGTCTAAAGTGCAAAGACTTAGTGCTAAAATTTAATGAAAGCGCTATGAAGCTAGGTTAGCATGAAAAGTTTGACAACCTTTGGGAAGGCCCATTCAGAATAATTCAATGCAAAGAGCATAGTGCATATGAGTTAGAAACTATGAAAAAGGAAGTGCTGGGAATTCCGGTCAACGGAATTCACCTAAAATTATTTAATTAAGCTTGCTACCCTACTGATGTAAATATGTCTATAATGTTGTCCCTTCTTCCCTTTTGTTTTTTTGGCCGGTCTTTTTATTTATTCTGTGGTTTAAGGTGAAAAAGAGAAAGTCACCCATTAATTGTAAAGAGTAAGAAAATAAACTCAGTTGAAAAGAGAAAAAAATTAAACACCTACAAATTGAATTGATACATATATGTTGAAAAGGAAAAACTAACCCATGTTGTAGAATCCAAAAGTAGACAACAAGATGAATATATAAAGATATATTTTCATTATATATGTGCTTTGATATTTACATTGTTAAAATGGATCAAAGGCCATGCTTCTAAAATCATATTCTATTTTGCTTCTTTCATATATTTTTTTACAAAAAAGCCTTTTTTAGGCATGTATACAAAAAATGGACTAATTACTACAAGTTTTTAAAAGGAAAAAAGAAAAACACGGAAATCTTAAGTCGACAGCATGGGCAACAACAATGGACACATCAACAACAACGTCCATAATACCTTGATCCACAGGGGCATCATCATCAGTAGTAGCAACATCATTGATAGGAGCAACAACCAGAGGTGAAGGGAACACGAGGTTCCTAAAGTCCATGTACCAGTCAATGTCATAAAATGACACTACATTGTAGATGCAAAAAAGGAAACGATAGGCTTGAGAGACCCTCTAGAAGTGCAAATCTTGTGACTTGAGGCGGAAGCCACTCATAAATGGTAGCCATGACACAACCGCGTCCTCTTCTATGAACCTCCAAAGGTCACTCATGGTCAGAATTCCCCCACCATGTGCAGTGTTTGCCACTACCTCCCTGAGGCCATTCAAGTACTTCTTTGGAAAAATTTCCTTTACTAGATGCAAAATCAACGGGTTAGGAACTCCTATATCTAGCATGGAGGAAACAAAGTGTGAGCACACATCAGTGTTAACTCAATCCTTGTCCTCGTATTCAAGGAAATCCCATCCCAAAACCCATTTTATGTCTATGATAGCCAACGACTGCTTATTCTTCATCATCCTTTTTAAGTGAATAGTAGAAATCTCACCTAAGAAAGCAATTTGAGACTTATGTGACACTAGCCTAATTGGGGTGTTCATACTTTCAGACTCTCTATAAATACCTTAAAACTACCTCTACAAAGTACCTAATTCTAGCCTATGAGAATGTTACGCACTGCCAATGCTAAACTGCTAAACCAATTACCTACTACCAATTTTTCTATAATCACTAGGTGTCATTTCACTACTGCTTAGATGCCTATTTATAGAAAAAGTGAGAAAATGCATGGCATTCTGCTTACCATAAACGTGATGATAGTCGAGTACCAACTTGAAAGATGTGCCTAGCCTTGCTCAAATTTCCCACCTAGTTGCATCTGCTAAGTACGGTTTCCTATGTGCAACACTAATAAGGGCTAATTAATTAGCCTAAGTTGGTGGTAGCAATTGGTGGTGTTATGCACATACAAGGACTGAGGTGCCATTCTCCAAGTGTTTTTCTTATTTTGAGGCAGAGCTCATATCTTTTCCAATGTTGATCACATCTTTAGCTTAATCATTCCTTTTGGGATATTAATTTCCAACACATACGAATGCTTAAGTTGCTATCAAAGCATTGGCTCAAGTTCCAAGAAAATCATGTTGTACAATACGGTTGCTAATTCCAATTATGAATTCTTGTCACATCAAAATGGCAAGTGATTCATCTCACACAAGCCAATGGTTGGTGGTACATGCTGAATTAAATGCAAAAACGTAACTCTTGTCTACCACCTTGAGGAAAAATAGCTAAGTGTTGCATTTGAAATCTTTAAGCACTTAAGAGGGATTTTTAAATAAGCTACCTAGAACAAAAGCAATTTCTAGTGCACAGCTAGAGATGAGGTAAAGTTGCAAGAAAATTCAAGCTAAGTAAAAGCTTTCCACAAATCAAAAATGGTAGAAGGTTTAAGCCAAGAATCACAAGGAGGGGCAACAAAATGATTATTTAAATCCATGCGAGGAGAACCAGTCATCAATATCTTTGAAGACATTTCCTATGCCACACTAGGTATTCCTAACAAGCCAAAGTGGGAAAACACAACAGAACCGGACATGCCCAAAATCTATAGAGACCAAAACATAATTTAGGAGGACTGGGATAATATTCATGATCCCTTTCTTGCAAAAACCCCTAAAGGATTGAGGGAAGCAGTCTGTGAAAGAATGGTGTCCAAAAAGACAATGTGGATGGTAGATAAAGTATGGTTCAGTGGGCTTCCTCAATATATGGTCACATTTGTACACTACTACCTAGAATTGGTCGATGCGGCCATTAAGAATTTCAACTCAAACACCAACACTATCGAGGGCAGGACTTTGTCAGTTAATATCACTCTGGGACCCATTTGAAAAATGTTGTGTATTCCTAATCATAATCAAAGAGGGATGAAAATGGAGGCATTCACTCCTAAATAGGGGGATCACATATGGAACACTAGGAATAAGGCTCTAGAGTTTTATAATGAAGAAACCCAAAGGATTAAAGTAGAGCAAGGGAAGCCACCAAGAATTCTGGTGCAACACAACGCTTTCACAGAAGACTTGCAAGAAACATTTCAATGATGAATTTCTTTTCAGTCTAGACACCGACGAGGAGGTGTACACATTTCAATTAGGCCCAAGTTTCTTGTTTTGTAGGAAACAATCTTATTTCTGGTATGATTTTACTGAGTACCTCGCAAAGAAAATGATAGAGAAAATTAACAGATACTAAGCTGAATGGAAGTTCAGATTTCCTTCCTATCTCACACATATTTTTTTGCATCAGAACCTTGATTTCTTTGATAAGCGGGTGAAGTTTTCTATTTTTGATGAAAAGAATAAAAGAAAGCCATTTTTTTTCTAGACTCCTACTCTCTTCAACTTTTGATTATTATGCATTTTTGGATTATTTCTTGACTCCAATTTTCCAAGATTTTCAAGGCGAAGATAGTATTAATCGGCTCACTTTGACACAAACAAAGTGTATGAAGAACTTCATTCCCAGATGTGATTGGTTCTTCAGAGCATATTTCACATTCTTTCAGATGTGAGGCTTCACTAAGGAACCATTCCACCTTCTGATATGTGTTACAAATTGAGTGTTGGCCCTTGAATTATTCTGGAAGGTGTGCATTATTGATATTACCTTCTGCAACTAAAAAAAGGCCAAGAGAAAAGGGTTCTTCACTTCTCCGTAAAGCTTCAAAATAGTGTCCATGAAAAAGAAGCAGACACCTATTTTTGTAGGATAAGCTGGCTCATCTAGGGTTGGTAGTGATCTGCAATAAATGGAATTACAACTCTTTCAATGATCTACCATATGAACATATCAAGGTAACTCATAGCCCTCAACCTTATTGGGAAAAGAGGCGCAGTTTGTTGGAGGATGAAGATGAATTATTGGTTGACCTAATTTGTATTCCCACAAAGGAAATTTTTTTGTTGTGGCATAAGTTCTATTTTGTTGAGGCAGATTATGATGAGAACTACAAAATGGGAAAAACTCTATTCAATAGGTTGAGAAAGGAAGAAGAATGGAATACATAAAGGATCAAAGCCTTTTGGGTGTATCACCAAGGGAAAAAACAACTTGATGCACCTTATGAAAGCATGCTAGATGATGAAGAATTTGATAAGCTATGGGATGATGAGTATCTTGCTTCTGACTCAAGCACTAGCAGAGGCAATGACCTCGATGAAGGGAAAGAGCAGGTGGAGGAGGAAGCTGATACATCGACGTCCTCCACTCAACAAAAGAAGAAGTCCATAGGGAAGCCTACCTATGTTGCTTCAAATGTGTGACTAAATATATCAAGATCCTCACAAACACTCACATGGGCCTCAAAAATTACAAGACTATCCTAGCAGCAACAACCAGAGACTGTAGAAGTGGGGGACACCCCGTCCGCTAAATGATAGTGCACAAAAGCTATTATCAGAGAAGGATCACAAGAGCCTGCCGTAAGCCAAGTGCTCCCAAAAATCCAGGAGTTTGAAGTAAATGAGGAGCCAACAATAAGTGGAGCACCACCAACACCCAGTAAGTAGGTAACATTTTCTCCTTCTTCTCTCACTTCTCAATCTTTAGTATCCTCTGCCATTCTCGTAGTGCTGCTTATTGTAATTGTTGGCCCTACCTTTTGTACCCCTACCACATTATTTGTTCGAGGTTTCTATCAATTCGCCTAGAGAAGGCCATCTATCCTAACACCTTTGCAAACCTTAACACCATCTTTCGTAGCTCAATCTCTCCTCACCTCTCTTTTTGAGGGCTCAGGCACCATTGGTATCCCCATTGCTATGGCTACCCCAAGTTCGACCCAATTTTCCTAGCAAATGGATTCTATAATGACTACCCCATCACTGCGGCAACCAATGAGCCCTTCCATCAGTTCACAAACTAAACCTTGGTAAGTCCCTTATTTCTCCCCACAAACTATTACTCTCCAAAAGAGAAAATTGTAGGGGCCTACCACACTTACATTCCCTTTTTCCCTACCTCCCAGTGCACCCTTTGTATGCGGGCTAGTTTAGTTGCCATCCAATTTCATAGCACAAGGAGAGGCCACAAAGAAAGCGTGGGCTCTCAGAATGCAAAAGAAAAAAGCTAAGGATGACAAAAGAGATGGAGAGCCGAAAGTGTATATGATGTATAATGAGGCAGAAGGGATGCTCAATTTTTCCACCATGTACCCAAACACTACCAAGTCACGAGGAGAGATGCTTCCGAATGATTACAACATGTATGTCGTGGGACTCAATCTAAATGTGGCCTGACTACAAGAAAAGTTAAGACTCATGGAATAAATGCAGTCGGTGGTGATGACTGACTTCCTCAAGTTTGACCGGTAGCTAAACAAAAAAGAGGAGCAACTAAATCTTGTGAAGGAAAGGGTCAGTTTCTTAGAGATGAAGGAGAAATCACTAGAAGTTGAAGTTGTGCACTTATCAGAGCAAGTGTGGGAAGAAGAGTTAGAGTGGAACATACTCCAAGAGGAGCTCAATAAGTCTCAATTCGTTGACCTGACATTGATCAATGAGTTGCGGGTGAAGAGCTAGGAATATCAGAGCCAATTGGCCCTGATTGGGAAAAAATTGCAACAAAAAGATGAAGAGCTAGGAGCTCAACATACTCACCATAAGCAAAAATTAGAAAAGATTCAAATGGACTTTGAAGGCCGAAAGGCCCAGTTAGAAAAAGAGCTCCAAGAGACAAAATCCTCTCTTGAAACAGATTTGGTGAACTATGCTCGAGCTGGGGAGAACTGATATAAAGAGCTAAGTAGCCTCAGGGAGCAACTTAAATCCACAAAAAAGAGAACCGCAAAATTAATAGAGGATGTCAATTGAAAGGATATGGAAATTTCCCTTCTAAAGAGAACTCTCCTGGCCCCCGTTCCGTAGTTGGACCTCATCCCATTAGGTCAACAACTATATATTTCTTATTGGGAAAAGGTTAAAGCCTTCTGCCTAACACTATAGCCAACGCTCTAGTTCATCTCGAAGGAAAAAAAAATTAGCCAAGAGGTTCACGAAACAATCAAGTAATTCCCACGGTTCATCACAAAGAATGTTCCTAAAGAAAAGAGTTTACTAAGCAAGCTAGACATGGTCTCTAATGAAGACCTAGCCAAGGCAGGAATCAAAGATCGAGATATTGCTCCCCAGATGGAAAACAAGTTCATCCATTTCCACTTGGCCTTTATGTAAACTAAATCCACCACAGCTACTTTGAACCAGACTATGGATGGCATGCAGGAAAATTTCTCCTAGCTAAGCGTGATGGGTTTATCGTCCCATTTCTCGAAGATGGGTCGATCACCACAGTCGATAAAATTACACAAAAAATTGAAGAAAAGGAGTAAGACCCAATCAATTTCCAGAGTTTTAGCCAGCCTACTACCACAAAAGACATTGAAAGTGTTATTCATCCTCTTGTGCAGCTAATTTTCTATTGGGAGATGGGGGTCGGTTTACTTTAGGTGCTTCCTTATAAAGAAACGCTCGACCTGGGAGGAGCTCAGGAAAAATTGTGCAATGTAGTGAGACCATCCGAAGATGACTGGTTACCCCTACAGATAGCCCTTTACATGCTCTAATTCCATCACCAATGGATGTCACTCTAGTCTAGGAGCCAAATAAAATTTTGGGTTCCATGTTCCTCAAGTGAAATTCCCTTGATAGTCACCAGAAGTTATGAATACAAAATTCACCATGCTCCCTTCGGGTTTTGTTTTTTGCTAAGTACCAGCCCATGCCTTCAATGAATATTGATGGCCCTATTTGATAATCATCGCGACCTCTACCATGTGTCTGCTCAGTACTCTCCATGGGAATTCTCTCCTTTTCTCTTCTATTAGTCCCCGCTATGCTCCCACATGTCTTCGTTGTGGGCTATTTTAGCTACTTCCCTTCAGTTCCTCATCGATCCCCACCCACATTCCATGTAGCTCCCATTCGCATAAAGATTTGGAGGGGACCACTGGTGGCGTCCATAGTAAACATCATTTCTACGTTTCATCTCAGTGTAAGCTTTCAACGAAGGAAGGGAAAAATCAATTGTGAGAAGTGAAATACTACCATGCATCTCTTCAACACATGCTTCTTCAATGCAAGGGATGAAGTGAACTATGGGCTATGATATGCTACCACATGTTCTAGCTTCTTATATGAGGAGGTGAAACTTCTTTGCATGGGACTTTTTCGGGACCACTTCCATCATTCGCAGGGGATCCACCTGAATGGGGAGCAACCAAATGCTATGGCCTGAAACATTTTTGTTGCAATGGCCAAGGGTAATCATTGTTGCAATAGCTCTTTATTTCTAAAGATGGGTTCTAAGATTACATGTTACAATTTCTAAGTTCCACTAGTTTAAGAATTATAGGATTTTTGAAGAGACACCAGGCCTTTTTATTATTTAGATTATTGCAAGAACTCACAGACTGTGCCATTGTTTGGCCTCTATGTTTTCTTATGCTATTGATAAAATTTACACTGTCCCATTATTGTTTAAATGGTTTATTTGTTGTACTTCTATAATTTAAATGCAAGTTTGATGGTTTAGATCATGTCTTTTGACTCTTCTTTTCAATAAATGGGTGTGAAAATTATTTTATGTCATTGAATGAGTTGTTCATTCTATAATCTTTAATTTTCTTTATTCTAGGTCATGGTAAATTGTTCAGCAGACCCTTAGATCATATCCAAAAGATATTTTTATCGTGCCCTTTATCTAAATTATGGTAAATTTCCTTTGTTAGATTCTTTATTTTTATATCTGCTTCATTTTCCCATTCCAAAACCCCAATTACAGAAGAAGCCGACTTCTTTAAAAATCTAGAGGTTACTCAGTTTAGCACAATAAGTCTCCCATACACTGAGTTTTCCATAGAGGGTTGTTACCTTGCCAATTTTTGGCATCAACAGTATCTTTGTACCAACATGAAGAAATAACACACTGCCCCTACAAAAGGCTACTTAATTAGCCCAATTTATCAAAGGAGGTACCCCTTATTTTCCTGCTCTTCACACAAACACACCAAATAGTCATTATTTCTATCCCCAAACATTAAATTTCATGATTTTTTTCCAGATTCAAGGCTTCTTTGGGTATGTTCCACCAAAGCTTCAATCACCATGCAAATACCTAGGGTTTTAATGAAATTCACATCTCTAGGGGCTGCCTATTCAAAAAATTCTTCAAACACCTTCCAAATCATCTACAAAAACTTCCTAAATCTTCACAAGACCGATCCATTCAGTATTCTCCCAAACCCATACCTAGGTTTCTCATTTTCACAAGGGAAAAAGCACCACCCAACAGTAGGGAATCATACGAACACCATTCAATTGACTCTCCTTGATTCCATATTAATTTAAACATCTAATATAACATGTTACAATTCAATCCACTGAGCCATAGTATCAAATAGTAGGTGGTTTTATTAATACATTATGTTTTTCCTTTCAAACCCTTATGACTATGTAACAGGGCAGTCTAAGCAAAATGGAGAAAACTCAACTGAAACACTAAATTAGGAACTCAAATAAACTCTAAATAAGATTAGAATCATATACCTTAAAATCATGGAAACCTTCAGATTATTACACACCTGTATGGGTCCGTACAGAGAGAGTAGAGTTAAAAAAAATAGAAAAATAATAGTAAAAAGGTGTTTTTATTTTATGAGAAATCTTCACAATGTTCTTCAACCAACCTTTTAGTTTGAGCCTTAAATTCCTTTAAATAAATTATCCTCCAAGATACAACTTTCCAATGGCTATAACCAACTTTCAAATACTAATACCCTTGATTATTCTCAAAATTACAATTTGGCAACTTTCCTTGTCATGACAACATTACAAGTTTTTGTAATTTTTCCTAAACTTGACATCCATAACACAATATCTCTCAAATACATAAAAAATGGTCTTGATTGACCTTATTTAGGATAAATAAACTTAGAAAAACCCTATGCTAACTTTGAATCAAGTAGATGACCGAATGAACAATCTTCAAGACTTCAATATTATCACTCAGGTATAGGTGCTCCTACACCAGTTTTTCACCTAAAGGAGAGAGATAGATCCTACACAAAATCTAAGTGGTTCACTCAAACTAATGCAAGTACAATGGAAATATTCATAAATGACATGATCTAAATGAAAAAAACTGATAAGATGGATTTATTATTTATGAAAAACCTAAGGAATGTAACTTGTTTGAAAACACATTGTGATATGCAAAAACACCTAGAAATGAATGCAAATTGTAACAAAAAGGATGAAACTGAAGGTGTACACCTAAGAACTTTATGGAGACTAGAAATGACATTTTAAATGCTTCTTATACTAAAAATTTGGCCTACATGGACTCATTTTCCATTCTAGGTGAATTAGTCCTAGTTCTAAGAAGCTATCTCGGAACCCGTTTCAGACAAATGGGTATCCAAAACTGAAAAGAACACTTTTTAGGCCTAGAAATGGGACTTATTTTCCACTAATGGTGAATGATTCCACCTCCAAATTTCTGAAAATAAAAAAAGTGGAAACAGTAGCCCTCGGTCTGCACTTTAGCTTCTAACAAGTGTTGACCTTTGAAAGTTTGATTTCCAACACTATACGTGACTTTTAAGGGATATTTTGGCTTGGTCAATGAAGATATGACTTAAAAAAATTTCAACTTGATCCTTAATGATTTTCAAACCCTCAATATACCTAAATCTGTAAACACACAAGAAAAGAAGGAGAAATGTTGTATGTTAGGGCATGGGGGTTTGCCTTGGTCAAAACCCTTTTTAGGTAATTAAACCAAAATGGGAAAAGAATGTAATGAAGCATGCAATAATGGAGTTATTACCTTTCCATGATGATTGATCTTGGATTTCTATATTAAAACATGAAGAAACTGCCCTTGAATGTCTGAAAAATGTTATCTTAATGACTTCAAATGTTGAAACCCTAGCTTGCTTGACATGAGAGAGAAGATAGATGATGAATGATTGATAAGAGATGTGAATTAGGGTTTAGAGACTTGATTTTATAGGAAATTCCCCTAATTTTTCCATAAATTGGATCCCTAAGGCCGACATTAAAGAAAATAAAACTTAAATTCCAAAATTTCCCGCTCAAAACTCAAAAATTACCCAAATGTGACTAATTCGCCACCTTGGGTGAATCAATCTCACTTCGTAGGGAATCATTCACCCAAAGTGACAAATTAGTCCCAGAGGTGTCCTTTCAATAGCAGGAATGTTGGAGAATGATAAATTTTAGTTCTTATTTGATTTCTTCAGTTATTTGATCAAATTATGCCTTGGGATGGACAATATGGGGCAATAGGGGACTATTAATGATGATATAAAGGTTAATTAGGGCTTGGGACACAAAATTCAATGTGAAAGTGTGATTAAATACACTTTACAACATTAAAATGAGGTCCACATAGTCTACGAAGGCACAACATCCAATGTGAATGTGCAAGACACATTACAACACTAGATTAACATTAAGTTTTGTAGACATATAAAAATGACCTAGGCTTGGAAGTTCTATTTTTTCATCTTTTCTTCCTAACATAATTAAGACACTTTAATTATGTCCTTGGTTCACTTCTGTCTATTAATTAAATAATTCATATCCTTTTATTCTTCATGATTATTAAATAAATAAATTTAATAATCATACCCAAGACAATGCGCCTGAGGTCCCCCGTGGGGAGGAGGATGGTTCAGATTCTGATGGTACATTTCCTTTTATGAATGAAATTTATGATCATGATCTTGATTTGTTTGACCATGACGTGATTTTGGAGCCACCAAAGAAACTCGGGATTTCACAAACACCATACAACATTGTGAAATCGGATTGTGGGGGCTCAAAGCAAAAGGTGGGAAGAAAATATAAGGCTGAAAAATTACGTATGGAAAGTAAGGAAGCTATGGAGGAGGGATATCAGTGGACCATGGATGACCTCTTCACCAAGAACAACAAGAAATCTTAGCACCTTTCAAGAGTGTGGCTGCTCACTTTTCCTGTGAGCTTATGTTTGCAATTGTGCTTATGGTTTTGGTTTTCTTCTGCCTATTTTTAGTTCTCTTTCCTCTTCATTCCTTCTTTCTCCTCTCCTCTATTTCTTCTCTATCTGAGTGACAGTTGGATGTATCTTATTCTTTATGTTTTAATACAAGGAGTGGGCCATAACCCCACAGCTTACCCCAAAAAAAAAAAAAAAGTCACTAATTGCTTAAAGTCTCCCTATAATTAAATAAATTTCTTAATTTATTTAATTATCTTTATTCTTTATGTCTTCCTAATTATTAAATAAATAATTTTTTTTTATTTATTTAATATGTCACTAATTTTAAAATTCTTCTAATAATTAAATAGATTCTTTAATTTATTTAATTATTGGCCACTCTCTCTAATTAAATAATTATTTTAATTATTTAATTGTCTCATTTGATATTTCCCTCGTTTCAGTAAATAATTTGAATTAATAATTTACTGTCGTGTGGTCCCCACCTTTTGAATTAAATTGATTTTTAATTCAAAATAGTCTATTTCCTCAAAAATCAAAGTAATTTCTATTATTAATTGATTTTTCAGCCACCTTTTTTTTGTGTCAATCTTATCTCTTATCACATGCATTGTCCACCCTTGATTTAATTTTCTAAAAATCAATCTTGTCCATTCATTTTGAATTTTCCCTAATGTTTTCCTAACCCTAATTTTGGGTTGTCAAATCGAATCTTGTCCATTGATTCTAGGGCACTTGTCAACTTTTAATCTTGGCCATTCGCTCAAAATTGCATTTTCTATAAAATGGCAATTTTGGTCTGATTTTGTCATCTCATGCAATCTTGTTTTAGGAAATATCATGTCATCTTGAATCTCTTGCACTCTTGTCATACTCTTGCAATCTTGTCATTATTGTCATCTTGTCATAGACATACTAGCATTTCATTTGGCATAATTTAGACATAGTTTCATGCTTACTAGTTGCATATTAGCATAGTATTTGCATATTGTCATATCAAATCCTTCAACATTTTCTTAGGGATTGTCATTGTAATTAGTTTCCTCATCATAAATATGAGGGAAACATCATATTTGTAGATTTTTGAGAAGGTATAATGGAGGTCAGCCATGGAGATTGAAGAGATTTGGTGAGATCTTTCATTTTTTTTTCATGTTTCTCCTTTGCACTTCATTATTACTTTGGGTTTTTATGTTTATGTATTTGATCTGCTAACCCTAGGATAATTTACCTTAGTTACATTGGTGAACCCGATGCCAAAATCATGTATAGTCTATTTTCTTGTTTTGCAGCTATAGGTATGACCACGATGCATTTGCTCTACATAACGATGCATTTGATTTTCCACAACACATTCATTGTCTAGAATGCCACATTCACTCCGTTGTGATGCATACACTTTGCAAAGTGACAGATTTGCTAGGTTTAATGCATTTGACTTGCAAGTTGCCGCATTCATCTGACAGATTCCATAATCCATAATTGTGATGCATCTATCACCCAGAACGATGCAATCACTATGCTATGACACATTTTCCTGGTGAAATTTTGCTCACATTTTTCAAGATTTCACTTGATTTCTTTTTGACATTCTATTTTCTTGTTCTACAATATGTAGTCTATAGGTTTTCTAGTTACTAATGGCTTGTTATAACATAAGGCTTTGAGTCTTTCATGGGTCCAAGGAATATTTTTTGAAACTACTAACTTGTGGTTTTGTAGGTTTGATTGTCCAAGACTATCTTTTTTGAAAGATTGTGCTTGTTGATTTGTAGATTAGAAAACACTTTAATTGGTGCACTAAAAAGAACTTTCCTTTTCCTTTTCTTGATTGTATTTGGGGTGGTAGGGTATTATGCTCTCACCTTGTGCAAACTAGGTAATCAGAAAACCAGACCCATCCATTTTTTTGTTTACCTTGATTCAATAATAAAAGTATCCTCTCCCCTTGCACACTTGTGCAATCCTAGGTGTAAGAGAAATAGTTATTGACTCTAGAATTTGGGCCTTCCTTGATGGGAAAAATTACTCACCCCAAGGCAACTCAAACCAGCAGCGAAGCTAAAGCCAAGCTACCCTTGACCAGTATATAAATGTGAATCCTAAGGGAAAACCTAGGCTTATGAGTGTAAATGTGTCATACAGACCAAGTAGTACTCCCTAAAACCCTATTGAGTGTAACCTCTTCAAGATGGAGTTCCTCCTAAACAGAGATTAATCTTGTGCCCCATGTATGGCCACTCGAACAGGGGTCCTGAACAAAACACCTTTGTGTAGTAGCCAAAATCCTTCTTTTTGCTAGCGCAACAACGGTCATTGTGAATCCATCCACATCTTCGCAATTCTTAGTAGAGCTGATCAATCTGCCATGGGATTTTCATGGGGGTTGGAAACTTGTTTAGCATAAGAAGTGAGTACAATTTAAGGGGGAGCCCGTGCGGCCAAGCTTCTAGATTCACATGCTAAGAATATGTGGCTGGGGAAACCCATGTGGAATTTAGCAAATATTATCCTGGCCTAACCTAGGATTGTGCTTGTCTGTATTGTGATTGTTTCAAAAGATAAAATATTGTACTTTCCAAGTGTTTTCACACATTCAAACAAAACAAAACACCACTCTTAGATCTGGAAACAAATAGTCAACATCAAACACTTCAAAATTTTGACCAAAATTGCATATAAATTAGACTTTTTGCTTTTTGCAATGCATCTACCATGATGCATTTGCTCTATTGCAGCACATTTTCCTTTCATAATGTTGCATTTTCTCTACTGCACCACATTCATTTTGTAGAACACCGCATTTGCTTTCCCAAAAGCCACATTCATAGTAATAAACCACATTTTTATTCTGTAGAGCCACATTTTCTAAATCTAAGCCACATTTGCCATACTGAGACACATTCGCGACTTGAAATGATGCATTCACCTGACAAAAACAAAAACCTCTCTCAGACCAGAAACTGAGTTCTAATTTGTCCAAATTGCCATCATACATCTTTTTCCAGAAGACTCTATCAAAAACCAGACCAAAAACTTGCTCAAATTCTTCATCATTTGCATCTCTAGGTTGCATTATTACCCATAGGTTATCCTTTCCAAAATCTAGTTTCATCCTTAGGACATCATTATCTTCATTCTTAGTCCTTGCATCCTCACTTCATTTTCAGATTTTGGACTAGGAAACCTTGCCTCACTTTGCAAAATCTTGACTTTCAAAAGTATGTTATCATTGGACTTAGTCATTATTATCTTCTTTAGTCATTTTCCCTTTTGTGAGACCTTTCCAACTCATAAGTCTAGCTAGGAAACCTCGCTTGTCATTTTTTCCTTATCATTTAGTCCTTCAAACAAGTCCTTTGATACTCCAAAATTGAGGCATAGACCAAGCATATGGTGGTTAAGTGACCTTCTTCCAAATCATTTTGAACTTTAGACATACAAATCATCTTAGTCATCATCTTCAATATTTAATCCTTTAAAATCCCAAAAAAAAAGTCATCATAGTCCTCATTTGGCATCTTTACTAGGCATTGGTCACTTCCTTAGTCAACATTATCATCTTAGTCTTCATTTCCCTTTGGCATTAGTCATCTCCTTTAGACATAGTCATATTGCATCGTTTATAGAAAATCCAAAAAAAAAAAACATAGTCTTGCATTGTCATCCCTTATTATCAAAAATGCAAAAAAAATAATCATAGTCTTGCATTGTCATCCCTTATTATAAAAAATCCAAATATATAGTCTTGCATTTCCATCTTTTATCAAAAAGACCAAAAACATCAGCTATTATTATCCTTGGATTTAGTTGTCATTCTCATCATCTTCATTTGAGAAATTCCCTTTTATGGTTGAGACTAGGCTTCAAAGAAGGAGAAGACAAATGGAAAAATTTCGACAAGATTCCAACCCCAACATCAACAATAACACTTATGACCCAAATTGGATCTTTTCTAACCAATTTAACATGAACACACAACCTCCTATGAACATGACATCCTTGTCACATAATCCCTTTGAACCATTCATACGTAGGGATGAACATGGAAAAATACTTGAGGAAGACATAGAAGCAACAACCCAAAATCTAGACGCAACCTCCTTTGTGGAAGAAATGGTCTTGCACATGATAGAGATAGATATTTGGCCATAATTCTAAGTCAAGGAGCTAAATTACCATGTGGATTTGACATTAAAACTTTAAGACTAACATCACCCGACCCTAATGTCAACAACACAAACAATATGTCCAACTCAAGTCAACCTGAAAACACTGCAAACAATGCTTCTATCAATGCCACCTCACAAACTATCACAAGTACCATTAATACCACCACCATTGACACAACCAATTGAAATAATCCTAACTCAATCAATGCCACATCCATTGGGGGTATACCAAACACGTCACAAGCCATGTCACAACCAACATAAACCATGTCACAAACCATGACACAATCAATGCCTACCATGTCCATAAGTTCATCAAAATCAGTTGGATCCACCTTTGGGTCCTCATCAATGGGAGAAAGCTCTTCAAATCCCTTATTTGGAGCTTCATCTACTACCATGAGTGCCTCCGCATCAAGACCTTTCATTGGTACCTCATTCAATCTAGAGGAACCAAACCATGTGTCTTCATCCAGGGACCACAACCAAACATTAACACGTCATCAAAATTCAACACCAATACCTCCCAAGGACAAAACATGAACATTCCTCATAGGCAATTCCAACAATTTGGACTACTAAATCCAAATACCCAGCACATGGCATCATTTGGACATCAAAATGTTCATAGTCAACATATTCTGCAAGTCTCAACTCAAATGGTTGGAGGACATATTCTGACATACTCATCACATATTCACACTCATCAGCAAGTCCCCAATCCAAACATTCAATACCAACAACATGCAAACGAAAACACATCATACATGTCACAACATCATATCCCAAAACAAAACACCAACCTCTTTTCACAACAAATGGGGACCCATGGCATATCTATCACTCCTTTTTATGATGCCACAAATAATCCCATAATTGATGTCATGCAAGCCAAAATGATGGATATGCAAAAGGATATAGAATACATGCGAGCATCCAACAAAAGGTCACACATGTCATATGACCTATGTTTATATCCTTTCGACACCAATTTTAAGATGCCACAATTCCCCCTACTTATGTGGTACCAAACTTCACCAAATACAAAGGGAAGAAGAATCCTATAAAACATATTCGAGAATTCACAACCAATTACATGGACATTTCCTATGAATAGACTTACTTAATGAGACTTTTTTCTAAGAGCCTTACAGGGCTGACACTTGAATGGTTAACCACCTTGAAAGGGATAAAAACATGGGATGAACTTAAAGAAAGATTCATAAAGAATTACTCATAAAAAAATTACATGGACACCTCAATCACTAGCCTATGCACTCTTACACAAGAAGATGTTGGTGAAACTTTTATCCCATTCTTCCAAAGGTGGAGAAGCCTCACAAGTCACTATCATATTGATATACCTGAAAGAGAAAAGGTTGACATGTTTGTCCAAACACTTGTAGGCCAACTAAAATAAGGATTGTAAGTCCATTGTTGTTCAACATTCACAGACTTAGTCAAAAAAGGTGTCCAAGTTAAGAAATCCCTCATTGCTAAAGGGGAATTAAGATATGGTCCTAAAAACACAAGCGCAAATCCACCTATCGAAAAAAATAAGTATTGGGTCAAAAATAAACATGTTACCAATGATGGCGTTGTTGATTGCAAGGCTATGAACACGATAGGACCAGTGCTTACTCTTAAAAGAACTCAACCACAAAAAAACCAACAACAATACTAACACCCCTCGTAAACAACCAAAGTGGTCAAAATAGTCAAAATCAAGGACAACCCCGCCAGATGAGACAATTCCCGAAAAGCTGAACATACACCGCTTTGGGAGAGCCAATTGAGGATGTCCTTAAGAAGTTCCTTCAGAATGGTCTCATCACACTTGAGGATCCTAAACCATATGGCCCAGGGAATTTTAAACCATCATGGTGGAACGATAATGATTTTTGTGATTACCATCAGGCTAAAGGGCATAAAACATCTTCTTGTTGGCAACTAAAAAACATTGAACAAGACATTATTGAAAATGATGTAATTAAAGTGGGTGGGCCAAAATTTACATCCAATGCAGACCATATCATTCATAAGAACCCATTGCAAGACCATGGTTCTAATAAAGCCTCCACATCAGGTCCCAAGACTAATAACAATCAAGACAATTACGCCTGTGCCACATATGACTATTCCAGTGGACCTATTATTAATAGTGTCCAAACTAATGATGATTATGTCAATACCATAACTATCAAAAGAGCACCTGAATGCAATGCTACTACCTGAAGTGGAAAAGTCACTATAGTTGGTCCTCCTCTCCAACAACCAAAAATTAAAATAGCTGGTTTGTCTGCAAAGGAACCATAATCTGGCCCATCAACAAAGCAGTCCCAACCCAAGAGTCAGTTTAATCGCATTGATCAGCTAGGAAAAACCCCTACACAAATATCAATACTTGAGTTGCTTTGAATTTCACTTGCACATAAGGCTATACTTGAAAAGACCCTACAAGATTCATTTGTCCTCCAAGACATTAATGTCAGGAAATTTGAGGCCATGGTGGGATACCTTACCACACCCTATTACGTAACATTTTTTGACCAAGATTATTCATCACCAAATTCCAACCATAACGACGAATTACACATTGAATTTTTCATCCATAAGCATAAGGTTAGAGGAGTTCTAGTAGATGGCAGAGCAGGACTGAATATATGCTCCTTAAAACTGGTTAAGTCTCTAGGATTTTCTGATGCTTGCGTAGATGCAAGAAAGAGAATAGTCATAAAGGCATATGTTGACAAGGAACGTTCCTCTTGTGGTGTGATCACTCTTACCATCAGAGTTGGACCAGTCATTGTAGACACAAATTTCCAAGTCTTGGATCTTGAATTACCATATAACATCTTGCTCGATTGACCATGGATTCATTCCCTCAAAGCTATTCCATCCACTTATCACCAATGCCTTAAATTTCCTTTTGATGGCATAGAAGTCACCATATATGGAGACCCCAACCCTTTCGAATATTGCACTAACTTAAGGGGCATTTCAGAATGGTAGGTTCCCATCAATCAAGAGGTTCCAAACTCCTCCAAATTCATTCATCCTTCCAAAATTGAATCATCATCCACATCCTCTCCACCCACATCTTCTACCACAACATCGTCTCCCTCATTTCCCAAGGCTGAGTCCATTGTCAAGATCAAGGACTGAGGATGTGGAGAATTCAAACTGAATATGGCATATAGTATCATGACAATACCCAAGTCTCTAAAGGTCTATGGTCGGTCATGCTTTAGAATGGAACCTAAGGAAATTTTTAAGGTGCCACCAAAAACAATTTTCATAAAATGGGGAGACATGAGCAAAATAGGCATTGCTAACATATTAGGATGGCTTTACAAAGAAATGGAAGACCTACCCCCATTACTAGTTAAGATATATGGCAAAGGATATGACATGATGAAGGCTAAAGGCTGGGATGGAACTAGTGGCCTTGGTAGAGATAAAACTAGACAAAGGGAACCTATAACACCTTCTAATTGACCTAAGTATCCTGGGTTAGGGTACGGTCTACCTTGAAATGATGATCGATGTACCAGTGTTCTTCTGAGTGAGAGCATTAATGCTTCAGGAAGTGTTGAGACAACCGAGGAATCCCTCACCAAAATTGACTCCCATGAGTGGGAACATGGCTACCAATGATCCCCAAGTGATTGCTTCCTTGATGACCTATTCCTTGAGCCCAGAGAACTCACCTCCAAACAAAAGTTTTGGAAAACATTTAAAATTGAGACAGCCGACAATCCAAAGATCCCAAGCAAAAGAGAAAACTGGGATAAACTCTTCGACCCAAGGAATAATGGAAAACTTGAATCATCTTCCAATCCTATCATCCATACACCTAACTTATTTGCCTAACCACCTAAACTTAATAACTGTCACCAGGATTCATTTGAGAGTACAAACCATAATGATAGTCCTTTTGTCCCTTATTTTGACAATGAACATGAGTCAAGTGAAGGAGAATATTGGATAGAATCTGATTGGGAATTGGACGATTACAACTTCATTTTCAATGTCTCTAAATTTGTCTGCATGCTCTCCGTGTCCTCCCCATAATTCACCAATACTGACGATGGAATTTCCTTATTCTACCCACAACTTATCAATTGGGACCAATAATGCCCGCCAGTCTTGGATGCATTTCAAAATGATGAGGCCATTGCTGAATTTATGGGACTATGTGAGGGAATACCTAGTGGTGATTAGAAAGATGGATTTGCTACTGACATAGATTGTGCAACTTACTTCGGGGAAATGCTCTGTCCTTTAGTTGCAAAATGAAACATGTGAAAACTAAAAGGCACCTTCTGACGACAAAAAAATGAAAATAAAGGATGTATCTATGGTTAAAAACATTTGTAAGGCACCCAAAGATGGAGGACTAGACTTTCTTCCCATGACTCAAGAGAAATTGGAAATGTTAATAGAGGACACTATAGCAGTCAACATATCAACAACAAAAGAGCCCAATATGGTCCTCTTTGGAACATCCCTGATAGAAGAAGAGAAACTTGAGTTCCACAAATTATTTGTAGAGTGAAAGATTGATTTTGCATGGTCATATACTAATATTCTCTGGTTGGATCCATAACTAGTTTTACATCATTTTTCGTTACTTCCAGACACTAAACCAATAAAATAGAAGTTGAGAAAAATGCATCCTCAGATTGCTCTATTAGTCAAGGTTGAACTCAAGAAACTACTTGACACATGATTCATATGGTTTATCGACTATGCTAAAGGGATATCCAATCTTCTACCAGTCACAAAACCAAATTGTTAGATCCATGTCTGCACAAATTTTAGAGATTTAAAAAAATCATGTCCAAAAGATGACTTTCCATTGCCAAACATAGATATCATAGTTGACCTCATGACAGGATACGAGATAATGTCCCTCATTGACAATTTCTCAGGCTATAATCAAATTTGTATTTCCCTTGAAGATCAACATAAAACAACATTCACTTGTCCAACATTCACTTGTCCTTGGGGTACATAATATTGGAATGTCATGTCTTTTTTTCTCAAAAATGTAGGTGCCATGTATCAAAGGGCTATGACAATGATCTTTCATGACATGATGAACAAGATAATGGATGATTACGTGGATGACCTCTTGGCTAAATCTCTGAAAAGAAAAGACCATTTGAATGTGTTAGATAAAATCTTCAGGAGATTGGAGGAATACAAGGTCTATCTGAATCTAAATAAATGTGTCTTTGGTGTCACATCTGGCAAGCTTTTGGGATACATAGTTTCTCTTAGAGGCATAGAAGTCGATCCAGCCAAGGTTAAAGCAATACTAGACATGCCTCCTCTAAAATGGATCAGTGAAATCAAGACATTACAAGGCAGGGTACAATCTATCAGATGCTTCATAGCACAATTGGCTGACAAGTGTCAACCATTTCAGTATCTTCTACGCAAGGGTATCCCCTTTGTGTGGACAGATAAATGTCAAGAAGCATTTCAACTAATAAAAAATTATCTCTTGTCACCACCTATTTTAATGCCACCAATCTAAGGGAAACATTTGATTCTATACATTTCTACTACAACTTCAGCATAGGGGGAATTACTGGCACAGGATGACCATGAAGATAAAGAAAGGGCCATATATTACATCAGTCAGACACTGGTTGGATATGAGTTAAACTATACATCCATTGATTGTGCATTTCTAGCAGTTGTCTTTGCTGCCCAAAAGTTAAGACACTATATGTTGAATCACATGACATAGTTGGAAGCAAATATTGACCCCCTAAAGTATCTTTTGAGTCACACAATACTGACAGGATGTCTGGCAAAATGGGTAATGATCTTGAGCGAGTATGACATTCAATATGTGGAAAGAACAACCATAAAAGGACAAGTGATAACAGACCAATTGGCAGATGCTCCTGTGCAAAGTGATCACCCATTAGTGGTAGGCTTTCCTGATGAGTCCATATTCCACACAAAACCTAAGTCACCTTGGAGGTTATACTTTGATGGGTCTCATACTAGTCACGGCTCGGGGGCAGGAATTTTGTTTATCACTCCACAACGAGACTCCATCCCCAAGTCATTTCGCATAGCTTTCCCATGCACAAATAATATGGCAGAATATGAGGCACTTGTGATAGGACTTAGAATGGCCATAAAATGGAAAATAAGAACACTTCATGTTTATGGAGACTCCCAGTTGGTCATCAACCAAGTAAATGATGAATATGACACTAAGGATGAGAAGCTAATGCCTTACAAATGAATGGTTGATAGCTTCCAAAAATATTTCCACATGCTAACTTTTGAACAAGTTCAAAGAGCATAGAACAAGGCAACAAACACAATGGCTACAATTGGCTCTCTCCTAGACATACCAAGTAATATGCTACAATTTGAATTTTTGGTGGAACAATTGTTGGACCCTTCATATAATATTCTAGAATAAAAGATGGTATGCGAGCTTGTTGGCCCCAATTCTCCCTAGTATCAAGACATTTATGGCTATCTCAAGTCCCAAACCCTTCCTCCCAACCTATCCAACAACTAGCGGAAGTCCTTTATCCAAAAAGCCACCTGATACGCCATTTTCAGTGACACCCTTTACCGTTGTATCTTTGATAACACCTTTCTTCGATGTCTCAACACTAGTGAAGCACAAACAACCTTACGTGAAGTACACGAGGGTATATGTGGGTCTCATTTGAGTGGTTGTACTCTAGCCAAAAAGATAACGAGACTTGAGTATTATTGGCCGACCATTGAGAAAGACACACTGGAGTTTGTCAGGACTTGTCACCAATGTCAGATACATAGTGATTTAATTCATCCTCTAGTACAAGAACTTTGGCTAATCACATCTCCCTGGCCCTTCGCACAGTGGGGACTTGACCTTGTAGGAAAGATCCACCCTACCTCCTCTAATGGCCACAAATTCATTATCATCACTGCTGAGTATTTTACTAAGTGGATTGAGGCCATCCCCCTTACATACATAACCGACAAAGAAACTTCCAAATTCATTCTTAACTACATCATTTTTTAGTATGGTATTCCATAGTCCATCATCATAGACAACGAACGTCCATTCAAAAACTAAGACGTTCATGAGTTATGTGAGCGATTCCATATTTAGCATCATTTTTCCACACCATATTACCCCCAAGGAAATGATCAAGTTGAGGCATCCAATAAAACCATCCTTAAAATCCTCAAAAAAATTATCAATGAGATTGGCCATGACTGGCACATCCAACTCAACCATGCTCTATGGGCTTACCACACTAGCATCCGCACACCTACAGGATCCACTCCATTCACCTTGGTCTTTGGAGTTGAATCCATATTACCCATTGAGGTCAAAATTCCATCCTTACGAGTCTCTTTGAAGGGTCTGATGGATGATGAAGAGTACAAACAGTCACGACTACATGAGTTGGAGATGCTAGAGGAAAGAAGACATAATTCTCTAAACCATCTACAGGCATATTAGAATCAACTTTGTTGCCGTTATAACAAGAAATTCATGGTCAAGAAATTTGACATTGGTGATTTAGTCCTCATGCAAAATCCTAAAAATCAAGCTAATAGAGAAAAACCTTGCAAGTTCGAACCAAATTGGCCAGGTCCTTATGTCATCATATCCTCTTTTGGTTCTGGAATATATCAGTTGAAAGAGCCTATCAATAGTCTACATCTTTGCAAGTTCTATGCATAACATCATAAAATTGGGCCAAAAACCTTAAAAATACAAAAAAAAATGAAAACCATAAAAAATCATCACCCTGATGAAAAATTGGCAAACAGGAATCTTGGTGACACCAAAAAAAAAGGAAATGGAAAAATAGTAAAGAGAAATAATTTTTCCAAAAGTGAAAACTTGGTAAACAGGCACTTTGGATAAGTGCCATGGTGAAAACCTGGCAAACATGCACCATGTGTAGTCGGTCATTGCTCTTCCATATATTGTCACTCTATCTACCTTAGTCCATAATAAAAAATCACCTTTTTGACACCAACTTCACACCTGTCACAAAGCCCGCATCATTTCCTCCGATGGCTAATAATGATTGACATCAAGTCTTGCATATCACCCATTCATCACTTGCACATGTCCTTTTTGCATTCGTCTAATTGGCTAAGTATTGGACCTAACTAGAGGAAAAGTTTCATTGTGTGACTGCAATGGGTATTACACATGATCTCAACAATAAAAAATGTCCTGGAAAAAGACAAAAACATCATAGAATGTCCTAAAAAAAGACAAAAACATCATAAAATGTCCTAAAAAAAGACAACAACATAAAATGTCCTGAAAAAAGACAACATAAAATGTCCTGAAAAAAGACAAAAAAATCATAAAATTTCCTAAAAAAAGAGAGACAAAAAAATCATAAAATGTCCTGAAAAGAGACAAAAAGACCATAAAATGTCCTAATAAAAGACCTAAGAATTGAAAAAAGTCTTGAAGAAATCGAAAAAAATCAAAATATTTCAAAAACACAAAAATAGAGTCATTTCTTGTCACATTCGTCAAGTAAGTCAGTCTTGGTCATTTGTCTGAACTATGTTTTCTCTGCACATTTGTTACATAGGCAAGGCTCATCATGGGGCCCTTGAGACATTAGGTCAGTTCTGTTAGGTTGTCAAAATAAAATCATGGCTCAATCTTTGGTCATCAAGATAGAGTCATTGATTTTTTTGAACTACGAGGTCTCTAAGTGTATGACGTAGGAAAAGCCATCACTCGATGAGCCCCTGAGGTTGCACTAGGTTAGTCCATTAGGGTTCATGACATCGCATTGGCACACACATCAAAGATCTTCAAGTCAAACAAGTCATCTCCAAATAGGAAAACCATTGCAACCAAACTTTGGCAATTCGTTGATAAGCACAACAAACATATTAGCAAGTCAACATGGACATGTAGTCAACAACAATCAATCTTCAGTCAAACTTCAGTCAAACTTTGATTAATTTCTGTAAAAAAAATCAAACTCAGTCAAAATTAGTCAAATAGTTAACTCCTAGTCATTCTTCAGACGTGTCCTTTTGAAGCATGGCCTCCATCATTTATACCTTAGGATGTGTCCTTCCTAGGTATTTTCACTGACATCTGGCATTTCGAGTGATCCTCTTAACATTTGAGGATTGATCCTCTTTGCATCAACATTATTTAGGATGTGTCCTTCTTGAATTTGGCAACCTTTTACATTCGATACTTTGGCATCGTCAAACACAACATCCTTGACATTTGACAAATTTGGTACCTTTCGACATTCGACATCATCAAACTTGACACCTTGGAATTAAAACACCTGGCATCTAGACACACATGGAAAACACTTGGCATTTGTCTTTGGATTTTTCATCATGTTACTAGTTTCTCAACGATGTCCTAATAACAGGATTTAGAGAAGCAATGACGTATCATGATGATTGTCTTGTATTTTTGACAGTCATGTTACTAGTTTCTCAGCGATGTCCTGATAACAGGATTTAGAGAAGCAACGACGTATCATGATGATTGTCTTGTCTTTTTGATAGTCATGTTACTAGTTTCTCAGCAATGTCCTGATAACAAGATTTAGAGAAGCAACAACATATCATGATGATTGTCTTGTCCTGTCCTTTTGGCAGTCATGTTGCTAGTTCCTCAAGGATGTCCTAGCAATAGGATTTAGAGGAGCAACGATGTTTCATGACTTGTCTTTCTTTTCTTTTTATGCTTATGGTTGGTTATGACAAAAAGACTGGGGAAATTATGCTCTTGGTATGAGTCATGATCATCCTTATTTGTGACTCTTGTCTCATGTGATGGTACGACCTTGCACACCTTGATCTATGACATATCATGGTGTTTGTTGGCCATTAAAATAATCTTCCCAATGATGATTAAGAGCAATAATTATTAAAGTCCTATAGTAATATGTTAAAGGATTTGGTCTTCACGCTAACACTCATATCCTTCTATCTTGTCATCATGTCTCATCCATCTCACGATGATATCTTGTGACATGAAAAAATATAAGTGCATACATGATCATTTACTCATTGCATTAGGTCCACACATACATCATTTGCATCATTCATATATGGTCATGCATTAACATTATCATAAACATGGCATCCATTCAAATAAATAAAATTATACATATCATCATCATCCATAACATCACATCAACATGGCATCAAATCATAAATAATAATAATCAATGCATACATGATATGGTATATAAATAATATCATCATCATAGGATCATAAAGGCATAAATCACATAGGAATCACATGATAATCATATCTGCATCATTATAATAACCATCACATAAACATATATCATAATGCATAAATCACATCACATCATATAAACACATATAGGCCACATAAAAAATGCATCATATATATCACCTCAAAAATAATGTCACATGATAGAGTCATGAGATATCCCAAAAATAAGAGCTCATAGGCTGTATGGTCAAATAAAACTGTAATAACATAAAGTGTCGGAATGCAAGATAATAATAAAATATGGCTATGCCAAGCTCTCCTCATCCCCTCCAGGAGAAGATCTGGGAGAATGATGCTCTGTGAAAGGAACTGATGCCACTATGGGTACTGTAACATGTGCCTAGGAGACTTAGGGATCTTCCACTATGGTTTGTCCATGTGAAACTAAGGGAATGGCTACTGAGAGCCACACTGATGTTGTAACTAATTGATCTACTGCAGGAGGTCGACTGTGTGAAGACATGTGCTCTGATCCAGATGACCTATGGCTATGCCCTAACCTATGACTTGAAGCATGCCTATGGGAGTGGCTAGATTTGTGCCCTAATGACTGCCCTAAAGAAGTGGACCCCCCTACACTACTTTGGCTACCAATACCACTTCCTAACCTACTGCTACTGCTTGTCCTTGTCTGTTTCCTCATCAGATTTGGATCTCTCCTCTTGGGTGGCACTGTCTGCTCATATAATAATATGTAGCATCCAAGACATGCACTAACCCTAGCAAACTCTCGTTCCATATCTGCTAATGGTCCTATACATAGTTGTGCAAAATTTGTACACCACTGAGCTACCTCCTATTGGTGGATCACTGCCCGATCTTTCTCTACCTTGACTACCTCTAGCTCAACCTACAATGCCCTGATGTGTGTTGTGCTTTCATCCACTCTCCTCTGCAAATCTTCCACCCTCTAATCTGTCATAACATCACATGGCAATGGCAATCTAGATGGTCTCTCCTCCTCTCCCTCCACCATGCTCCATCTCAATAACCTCTCGGCCTCATCAATGGCCTCATCATCATCTTCGCTATCATCATCCTCTGCATCCTCCTCTCCACCGACTCCCTCATCTTGTGGCATATCAACCTCCATCTTAGCCTCCTTCAAACCTCCTCCTACATCTCCCCTTCCTACTCCTGCCTCGGCTCCTCCTCTCTCCCCTCCTCCTCACTTGCCTTTGGGATAGCATCCAGTGGTGCTCTCACCACACATTGTCATACCCTCCTAGCCTACCTCACACCATCTCTCCTCCTCCTCCTACCATCCCCTCTGTCATCCCCATCATCCCCATATCTCCCTCCACCCCTACCTCGGTCTCTGCCTCCATCTCTCCCTCGACCTCTGTCTCCCAATCCACCTCACGACACACATGGTATAACTGATCTCCTGTCAATTGGAAAAAATCCATCTGGATCTATTAGTTGCACTAGACGATGTGTCTACCACCATAAATAAAAATTAGTATTAGTTCCTATATCTACAATCCCACCCTTCCATCCCCCACTGTTGTGCTACCAGCCCATCAATTTGTTGCTCTGTGAAAGGTACAGAAATAGGTAGACCCCAAGCTGATTCTCTAGATGATCTGGCATACTCGGCTACACCTACTAGTACACCCTACTGCTCACTGAACTACCATAAAACTCTTTGTGGTAGGTACATCTCTATGATTAGTTGACTCTGCACCATCCTGCCAATCAAGTACCGAAACTATTGGCACAAACTAAGATGATCATCCTCACCTTTCCACTACCCGCAATCCCTATATGGCCTCCAAATGAATGATATCATAGTGTCGATCTGATGCTGCCACCAACCTATCTCCCCAATTGTAGTCTGTTGTAGGGCACTGGCATAATAGTAAACATAAGGCATTCCATCTACTAGTTGTAGTCTTTGGATTGGAGGTCAGAAGATAGCAAGATACTCCCATGCCAAAATCATTAGAAGAGTAGTACCACACCCAATGATCTGTGCCTTCCCGTATGCTACCTTATGGAGCTGATTATATAGCATACTTAGAAAGAAAGGTCCCAAGGCATAGACAGTCCTCTCCCATCTCATCTCAACCAGAACATCTCCCTAGCCAATGGGAAATACCTATCCTCGATGGTTTGGAATCAATACCTTATCGATTAGTGTCACTAGCAATGCATCAAACCGACCATAATGCTCTACCATAAACTCCCAATAGATCTCATACCCCTCGATACCTAGTCCTGCACCCTAGTCATTATAGTAAGTTGTGAATTTTTGGTAGACATGTTGAGGGTCATAAATGATCCACTCCCCTCAGATCAGCAGACACTGAATACTGTATACATTCTTGAGAGTCACAGTGGCCTCTCCTATCGGTAGGTGGAACAAGCATGTCTCTAAGTACCATCTCTCACATAGTACAGTCAATAGTCCCCTATTTTCTTAGATAATGGGCATATAGGTGACATAATATAAACCCAACCACATCAACCATCGTTTCTCCCTCTCACTAAAATGATCTCAAAATCTATAGGTCGATGGTCTACTCTCATGCATATAGATCGACACTGTCTCTGCACATGGCAAAACAACCCATAAGTACCTTATGGAAAGTCATCATTATCATGTGGTTAACTCAAAAACATTCAAAATTTGAACTAAAAGAAGTCAACCATTGGTCAAAGTCAAAGTCAAATGCATCATGTTGACTTCATTTGCATTGCAGAAAAGTGTTTACATCATTCCGTACTTCAAATGTGTCTCAATCAGGCACTTGTGTCACATCAGTGCACTTGCATCATGACTTTTCACACATGTTTCATTCTGTTCAAATGCGTCATTTTGTTTAGCAAATGCATCGCAACTTGTCAGATGTAGTGTTACACCTTTCGATTACGATATGATTTTGTGAATACATCATACTTGCTAGCGAATGTGTCACACCCAAGTGTCCTATCCTAAAAACCCTTTGCATTTGTGTCATGATGCATCAAATGCATCAAACATGAATGTGAATGTGGCTTTTGCATGTGGAAATGCATCACAGCGTATTCGTTATTGACCCTAAAACCCTAAATTTTATACGAAAAACAATAAAATCACAAGGCAAGTTAAGGGTACGTACCGCTAGCTCTGAGCCCTCTGGCTGCCTATAAGTCTGCATGATCTCCCTATGATGCTCGGTCACTGGAATCACCATGTTTGCTAAGGTCCTCCTCATTTTGAGCTCTCAAAATTACTAAGGTAAATAGCGAAAATGAATTGAATTTTACCCCATTGTCAACCTATTTATAAAGTCAAAATGGCATTTTTCAAGCCTTTTATTGCTGGAGGCCCCTTTGACTAACTTTGACCACCTGTTTGGCTGTCTTAAACTCATCGAAATCAGAAACTATATGTGCCATTGTCTTTCTAGTCACTAAATTGACTTATCGGGACACTTTCCAAATTTTTCCATTGTTGGCCCAAAATTTGCAAATTTTCCCGAGGGGGCATAGATACTCCGTACCTTTGTTGGGGCATGAATTTTACTTATTTTCTTTGCCACAATGCGACAAGCTACATTATGACAAAGAGGGGAAAAATGTAGACACATAAAAATGACCTAGGCCTGCAAGCTCTATTTTTCCATCTTTTCTTCCTAACATAATTAAGACACTTTAATTATGTCCTTGGTCCACTTTTGTCTATTAATTAAATAATTCATAATTATTTAATTAATTCATATCCTTATTATTCTTCATGATTATTAAATAAATATATTTTATTTATTTATTTAATATGTCACTAATTTCGAAAGTCTTCTAATAATTAAATAGATTCTTTAATTAATTTAATTATTGGCCACTCTCTCTAATTAAATAATTATTTTAATTATTTAATTGTCCCATTTGATATTTCCCTCCTTTTAGTAAATAATTTGAATTAATTATTTACTGTCATGTGGTCCCAGCCTTTTTGAATTAAATTGATTTTCAGTTCAAAATAGTCTCTTTCCTCAAATATCAAATTAATTTCTATTATTAATTGATTTTATAGCTACCTCTTTTTTTGTTCCAATCTTATCTCTTGTCACATGCATTGTCCACCCTTGATCTAATTTTCTAAAAATCAATCTTGTCCATTCATTTTAAATTTTCCCTAATGTTTCCCTAATCCTAATTGTGGGTTGTCAAATTGAATCTTGTCCATTGATTCTAGGGAGCTTGTCAACTTTTAATCTTGGGCATTCACTCAAAATTGTATTTTCTATAAACTGGCAATTTTGGTCTCATTTTTTCATCTCATGCAATCTTGTTTTAGGAAATCTCATGTCATCGTGAGGCTCTTGCACTCTTGTCATACTCGTGCAATCTTTTCATTATTGTCATCTTGTCATAGGCATACTAGCATTTCATTTGGAATAATTTAGACATTGTTTCATGCTTACTAGTTGCACATTAGCATAGTATTTGCATATTGTCATCTCAAATCCTTCAACATTTGATTAGGGCTTGTCATTGTCATTAGTTTTCTCATCATAAAATTGAGGGAAACATAATATTTGCAACAATTTGAGAAGGTATAATGGAGGTTAACCACGAAGATTAAAGACATTTGGTGAGATCTTTCATTTTTTTTTCATGTTTCTCCTTTGCACTTCATTATTACTTTGGGTTTTATTTTTATGCATTTGATATGGTAACCCTAGGATAATTTCCCTTAGTTACAAGATTATTTTAGAAGCCTTCTAGATTGATATGAAAATGTCATTAAATACATTTTATAGTGTTTAATTAATGGAAGATGGAATCATTAAGTCTAGAGAAGCATGGAAGTCTTTTACAACACTTTACAACACCTTCACAAGACATCAATGAATTCATTTTTTTCAGATTGCAAGGATCTAAGACCTAGTGTGGATGTTTAAAACACCTCACAACACCAAATCAAGGCCTCATTAAGTCCAATTTTTCATCAATTATTCCCAAATCAAGCAAACACAATGAAAATCTAGATCTAATGGTATGCTTTGATGGAAAACACACAATGTTTTCTAGCAACCATATACATGCAAATTGATTGGACGTTGGAAAACACAGTGTGAGGTGAGTATATGTCTCCCCAAACACAATCGCATGCCATAAATAAGAAATCATACATAGAAATAGTTCATTGCCTTGTTTATGGCTTGTCATGTCATCCCAATCACCATGGTGTTGGAATTCCATAAAAATCCAAATCTACTATTATGCTTTAATAGTAAACACACGATGTTTTCCAACAACCATATACATGCATAATGTGATTGCAAGTTGGAAAATAGAGTGTGCGGTGAGTACATGTCTTCCAAAACACAATGGCATGCCATAGATAAGCAATCATACATAGAAACAATTCATTGTCTTTTCTATGGCTTGTCATGTAATTCAAATCACCATGGTGTTGGAATGCCACGACAACCCAGATCTACTATTATGCTTTGATAGTAAGCACACAATTTTTTCCAACAACCATACACATGCATTCTATAATTGCATGTTGGAAAATACATTGTGAGGTGAGTATAGGTCTTCCAAAACACAATAGAAAGCCATAGATAAGCAATCATACTTACAAATATTTCATTGCCTTGTCTATGGCTTGTTACAACATTCAAATCACCATGAAACCACATTTCTTTGAAGAAATTTTCAAAATGGTCACTACCTTGTCTCTGTTGTTGCTTACTATTATACTTACTAATATGCTTTCATAGACAAGAAAGTGAACTGTTTGAAAAGATGCCTCAAAAAAATGTGGTCTCTTAGAATTCCATGGCAAACGAATGCAATTTGTAGTACAATTATCAGTCTAGTATGAATGAATTAATATCTTTGAAAATATTATTTGGTTGCATAGATGGAGTTCCCTATAGTTGTGGGTATAGTTTCACAATATATTGTTCATACCTCTAGTAAAGATGACAATATATATCTACAAGCCAAACTGCATTGCTTGTTAAATAAGGTGTTTCCCTCCTAACAAAAAATTGTTAGGGGGTCTCCATCTACAAATATCACTCTAATTATCATTATATATCTACAATTATCACTCTAACTATCTGCAATTATTTTGTTAAAATAGTGCAAGATGAGAATGTCTACCAAAAAATAGTGGCAAGCCATAGATAACCAATCCAACATAGAAATAGTTCATTTCCTTGTCTATGGCTTGGCATGGCATTCCATTGACCATGAGACCACATTTCCTTGAGACATTTTTCCAAATAGTTCACTACCTTGTCTCTATTGTTGCTTACTGTATAAGAGAGAATTTTGACTACATGTGCAAATCCCCTTTTTTCCTTTATCCACCTTAGAAAACCAAGTTTGGAGGTTGAATTCCACCTAATCCCATTGCTTGCATCACACATGGCACCTATTTTGAGCATCGGTGGAGGAATTTCTATTGGGGATGCCTGCACAGTGCACAGACATCTGCACAACGTGCTTACATCCCTGATAGATTCTCGCATTTAGAGCCTATAGAGGCATTACACTTCCCATTGGGGGTCAATTTTTAACGCCCTCCTTGACCGACCGACCCGAATATGGTCGTTTCCCTTCATCTCTTCTTCAAATTCATCCTTGAACAAGCATTTGGCCACCTTCTACCATCTCTTCAGATCTTCTTCCATATTCTACCATCTTCTACACATCCCTTCACATCTTCTAAGAACTTCTTCACTTCATTCACAAGCCTCACAAGCTCTTCTCAAGCTCTAAGTAGCTTCTTCACCATCTCTTCAATCTCCAAACACTTTACACTTCACAGCAACAACATCAACACTCCACCACTTTAATAGAGAAAGTGTGGAACAAACGCCATTGGAATAGAGGCTTGAGTTCCTCTCATTTTCTCCCCCATTAGCCTTGAGTGCTCTTGGTGGAGGTGGTAAGATTTCACTCCTCTCCTCTATTACTTGGTTGAGTAGGATACAACTGTTTTGTAGTGCTCTAAGTGCTCTTTACTTCATTTCTACTTTTCTCTACCTATTTGGCTGTCCGTGGAGGTGGGAACACCAAAATGGGGTCTGACTAAGGCAGGCCCCTATACAACTCCAAAACTTTCTCTCTCCCTCTTGTGTACAGGTATTGAAGACACTCACGAGCTAGAAGCTTCATCACTCACATGGTCATAAGTATTTCCTTTCTTCTCCTTATCGTCTCTATTCTATTTCAATCTTATTACTTCTCATTGCTTTCTTCCATTCTAGATATTCTGAGTAATCAGAGTGTAAGTCATCACTTAGCCATTTTCTGAGACATTCTCACTTTTTGGTCCCTACGAGATTCCAACGCGCCTCTAGGACACCAGTGATTTGTACTGTTGTCCATATTCTACGGTGTCATCCTTTGGTCGAGAGCTTGATAGTCTGTCCAGAAAATCTCTATGACCTACTCTTTCAGATTCTGAAACTTTCGTCGTTGTTCCATTGAGGTAGTATAGGGCAGTTTACCCCGTGAGGCTCTCTGAGTGAGGAGAACTCATGAGTAGTGAATCCCCCTATATTACACTTACTTGTAGACATGCAAAATTAGCATTATGCACTTAGTGAACATATTCATCCACTCATTAAATTAATCAAGTTCATTAAATCCATTCATTAGGCAAATCAAGTTCATTTAATTCAATCTCTAAGGATTATCCACTTAAATTGAATAAATTAACTTTATTTAATTTAAGCATATCATTCCCTTTTTTATTAAATAAATCAAGACTTTATTTAATCAAATCTCAAAATTCATATTTCTCCCTCTTGGTTTAAATAAATCAAAATATTCAAGTCCAAAGGGTCAAAGCATCTTAATCATCATCTAAGCTAATCTAATCCTGATTAACCTAATCAAACCATCCATCACATCCTCTATCTTTTCCCACTTGCTCCAATAAATCATTTTAATTCATTTATAAATTCATCATTTTCTTTGAACTTGGCATAAAAATGGAATATTCCCTCAAGTTTGAATATGAAGACAAGTTTCCTTGTCCCTTCCAACATTGCAATAAATTCTCTCTTTCATGTCCCCCTCTCAACATTTAATTCACAAATTCAAATTTGAATCTCCCTCTCTTGGGGACATTGGCCAAAACTTGCACATTCTTGAACCTATCATAATATGACAAGTGGCCTCATCTCATTGGTCCAATCTTTATCCCACATTGCTCTCTTATGAGCATTCTTTCAATTTGAGAATCTATAAGTAGAGGGTCGATTCTTCATCAAATCATCTACACTCTCATGCAAATTTACTCTCTTAAATTGAGAACTAATTTTTCCCATCACCATTGCATTGTATCATTTTAGTTTTAGCAAGGATTGGGAAAGGGTCATTGGAACATTTGACACCAATCCAATATGGAATAGGTACATGTTATGCTTTTTGCAATGTCTTCTTGATCCCCTTTGTTATTTGTTGCATTTTGAAGCATAAGATGTTATTTCAGAGGACCATTTGATGAATTTGTAGGCAACTAACCCATGTTTGAGGTTTTAGAGTTTTGTATATTTTTAGGTGCTTCATTACTATTATGCTTTGATAGACAAGGTAGTGAACTTTTTTTAAAATACCTCAAAGAAATGTGCTCTCATGGAATTCCATTACAAAAAAATACAATTGGTAGCTGCAATTATCACTCTAGAATGAAGAAATTAATATACTTCAAAATATTAGTTGGTTATGTAGGTGGAGTTCCCTATAGTTGTGGATATAGTTATTACCTATGCAATGTGAACTAGCTGCATAACTACTTTTAGGTTGACTATGTAATAAAATTATATTGTAATTTAAATTTTGTCATCTATATATGAGCGTCTACATATTAGTTATGCAATGTGAAGTAATGCTATCAGTTTGAAAGATGTGCAATGTAATGAAATGGAAAACACATAATGTTTATAAAACTATAACCCACATCACAACATACCCAAACCCTCGTGGTTTTCAAGCCTGTATATGTGCATGTGCATTACAAATAGCAAGAACACAAATTTCTTGAAATTATCATCGATAATGAGTAACCTTGTTCAAAGTGGTTAAACAATGGGTGTTTATAAAATAGTGCCTTTCATTACATTCCTAAGGTCTAAATAACAAAATCTTGTAAAGATATTCATTTTCTTTTCTAAAATTCTAAGATGCTAAACACTGGGTTTTACAAAACTTGCAACCCACTTAAAGTTTGAAAATAATTTAAAAAAAAAAAACCCTCATAACATTTTAAACCCCTTTACAACTAACAACCCAAATGATTAGAAACCCCTCAACTAACTTTTTTCAGTCTCCCCTTGCTCTCCAACCTTTCACTTTCGAAGATTCCTACATTTTTAATAATAAAAGCTTTTGAATACTTTCATATGTTTTCTAAGATTCCTATAGTTTAAACAATTCTCCTATAAATTCACATTTCATTACATTCCTATGGTTTTAACAACGTAGCTATATACATACAAAAATGCATGAAATAATACATAGAAACTTTCACCATTGCATACAGCTGGTTAGAAACACCTCACCTCAAGTCAGTTGGTCTTATCCCCTGCCTGCAGTGTGCCCTTACTCTCCAACGATTCAAATTCAACCTACAAAATGAGAAAACCAAAAGCACAGTGTGTTTTTCAAGTCTCTTCCAAGAACAGTACCTATTACAATTTAAACCACGTCTTAATCACATCACCTTCCTTCCCACGCTTAACAGATAGCTTCTCACACAAGGCAAAAAACATTTGGCATAATTTGGCGACTGGACACCTCCTCGCTTCCCGTGATGTTTCCTTTCATTGTCGATCTATCACTTCTATCATCTGTCTAGCAGCCCCCACACTACGCCCTCTCTTCATGTTTTGTATGTTACCATGTATCTCATTATTTATGTTTTCATGCATTTTTGTATGTACATAGGTTCTTTTTGTGTAGGAGTTAACCGGCTCCATATATTATAATGATGAATGTCTATTAGTATAATATTTGAAAGTTTTAGGTGTATCATATTTAATAAGGTTTAATCTTATAAAAAAATAAATATGATACTAATGCCAAGTTCTTTATAAAGAGATGATGAGTAGTTTCACTTCTAATCAATTTAGAACAAATGAAAGTATATTGATTCTAACATATAAATCGGTTAATTGATACCACCTTTCAAGCTAATAATTCAATACATCAACAAGATTTCACTAGTATTGAATATAATATAATAATAAAGGAACCATTACACCATCCAAATATATATTATTATATACATTTTATTTACATACACCATAATCTATATATAGAGAGAGATAATGACAAGTTTTAAAATATAAAATGATTAGATAACTTGGCTCCCTTCCCTTATTTCTCCAAATTATTGTGGTGATAAATCAAACTCTTAAGGCAAGCATTAGAAACAAAGTAATGTAATACAAACAAGTAAATAAAAATATACATGTACTTAATATAATGTTATTCTTAACTTGAATAAAATTTCTACACAAATTTCTACACATTTGTCGAGAACAGATAATTTTTATAAATACTCATTGAATTGATTATTAAACTCCAATAAATATAGGATCACCTAAATAATTTAGACTAATACACTTACTTTTATTCTTAGGTTTTTATAATACTAAGCATGTTCCACTATATAACACATGACCGATATGCTTCCATGAAGAATTTTTTAACTTTCTTGCACTCGTGCAAAAATTCAATTAAATATGTCAACTCTTAAACTTTCCTTAATGCCCCTATTATAATCAAGCATGCCAAAATTTTAATTTATTGCTAAATAAAAATAAACTATTACTTACACATACAACATATTATGCCCTAAAAACCCTTAAACAAAGTGGCATAACTTATGAATCAGTCCATTGCTAGCCCTAAAATGTGGATTCATATTTGTTTTCTACTATTCCCTTCTCTATAGAAGAATAAGAATATGTTCACAACTCTAGTTTGGAATATGGTTTGCACTCTTTCTTAAATTGGTATGTAGATGTTTGAATTAGGAACCTCATCTTGTATCCACTTTCTTGAGCTAATAGGATGGTTAGAGTTTTAAAATTCATTATTTAATATGTAAAATTACATCTTGTTTGTTTCTAAACTTTATAGACATAGTTGAACAACCATTTAGCATGTATATCCTGTTTACTTGGGTCTTACAAAAGAAATAACCTGTGAATGGGTTATCTCTTATTACAAGGCCACACCTCCCTCAAGGATTATGTAAAGTAGATCGATAGCAAACAAAGACATCATGTAAAGTCTAATGTGCAAGAAAACTAAGGGTCATGCCTTTTTTATATGGGATCCATTTCCCCAATTTTCTTGATGTTAAAAATGTTGTGTAGAATTCATCCTTTATTTGTTTATTATATTTGATTTTTTTTATGAAATATATGCAAGCTTTCATGACACCTCTATATTACCTTTTTTTTCTAAGGGCATAAGGAGTTTGGAAACCCCCACAGATTCACCACAATGTTGAGTTGGGAAAGGAAATCTTAACTTGGTTACAACAAGCACTTGTAGGTCAATATATATGTAACTTGAAGATGTCATTCACAGGATGGGAATGGGTTTGAACACATATTTAATGGTGGCCTCTCTTGTATTCCATATTTTTATGAAGGAAATACCATCAATTCCCTTGTGTCTTGTATAAATGAATGTACGTCTACATATTTATACACATTTTCTTGAGAAAGATATAGGAATATTAATGCACTTGACCAATACCATACAATATTTGAGCCATAAATTTAAAAAGCAATATGGTGTGTGTGTGGAGGGGGGAATATCTACTCCAATTTGAGGAAGATGTAGCAATAAATACCATGATAATAATAGTATAACGGGAATGCGTAGCATTAATGTTTAAGGTTAACAAGAATAAAAAGGAGATAAGTTTCAATATCTCACTATAATAATATATAATGATATAAAGCTAAAATGAGTAAATTTTAATAAATAGAAGAAAGAGGAATGGTAAATATGGTATAAAATGTTAAATTGAATATTAAATCTAAAACTATTATGGGTGTCACTAAATGATAATTATTATTAATGATAATAATAATATAAAAAAAATTATTGTGTTATTAATAATCATTTGATAATAAATAGTTAGAATGCCCCTACTAATAATTGTTAAATAGTGGTAATTGTATATAAATACATCACTTTAAATGCAAAAAAATAAATTAACTTCATTGATAGGTAATTGGTCATGATGTATTTAACATCTATAAGGGTTTTTTTTTAATGTTGAAATTAATAATAGAATTTCACATTTATGATATATTTTTTTCGTTCAAATACTCATATTAAAATTATAAATAAGGAAATTAAATAATGGTGTTATAATTGTGATTTTGATAATATAAGTAGCATTTACAAGGTGTTGTACCCTTTACATGAAAAAGCATGTAGGGCCAAAAAGGAACCAAGTTCATCAAAACATCATAAAAACTATACAAAAAATAATGGAAACAGGACACAAACAATGCACACTGACAACAAAAACCCAACACAACATAGACCCGATCACTAATTGTCAACACTTTCCCATTTATAGATGAGGAGGTTTAAAAAAATGCCCCCAATCCAGTTGGGACCTTCACCTGCAGTATTCTTGTCTACTTCCTCCTTAATGACATTTGAAATTGTGACGGTCGATCTATGAATTATTTTAGTAGTGAACTAAGCTAGACTATTGAATTTCCATTCTAGTTTAATAACCCACTCCTAAAACATGTTGAAGTCCTCATCCTTTCCTTTCTTTCTCTGGGTTGCCTCTTCCTCACCAACTCTAGAATCCAAGGAGTGGGTGGAGTCATCCTTAAGCATCTAGTTCATGTATGAGAAATGACTAGGGCCCTCCACAAAACCTTCTTCCATCTCCTCAACAATGTCTTTTTTGCCTTCAGTTCTACCACCAATGTGTTTCGAATCACTAGAAATCTCATCCATTAGAGCCCCTTTTATTTTTCTTCTCCAGTCTATGGAACCTCTTCACACTAGTTTGTTCCATCCCCACATCAGAGTTCATGGCCACCGTGGTGTAACCCTTAGAGTCTTTTTCCTAAGCACTTTTTCCTTCACTATTAGTGGCCAGCAAGTCCACCTGGCACGAAGATTATTTTTTCCCCTTCTTCTTAGCATTGGGTCTATTGTCCTTCTTGATGGGTTTTTTTTTTAGCTCACATAACCCAACTGTAGCCTTGTACTGGGCCAACTCAGCCACCCCTTTCTTCTTTTTTTATGGTGGTTTAAACTTAGGTTCAACACTAAGTTCATTTTCAGGCATGGGGGTCTCCCTCTTAGGAACCTTTGAAGTAGTAGGGGAAGGATTATCAGGGGTAATGTCAGGACGTTCCAGTTCCTCCACACGCACAGTCGAGATAGGTTTAGGAGGGCACAAGGCCAAATGGAAGTGATAAAGCCTAAGGACTAGGACCTGATGCAACGAAAAGGGAGGCATAATATTAGGATTGAGAGTGATAACATCATGGGAATCTTTGATCGAATTTTCCATGAAAGTAAGAAAAAAGAAAGGAAAGTTGAGGATCATTTTGTGCCATAGGTGATTTAGTAGTGGAAAATGGTAAAATTAAAACACCTCGTATCTACCTTCTAAAGTAACATATTTCATAAGAGCAAGAAAAACCTTGTCCTAGGGTATTGGTAGCACGTCACGGTCAAAACCCGACTGCTTTTTAACTTCCTTCTCATTGCCCTTGAAGAAGGCATTGAGACTATCCAAGTCTTGTGTTTTGGTGTGTTTTTTGTATTTCCTTCCATCACAGGAGAGGCCCATCACCTTACCAATCAATTTTGCATCCACCTCAAACAAAATGCCACCCATGCTTATCTACCTATCCTTTAATGAACTAGCAAAAAAGGTCAAAAATTTCTCATCGTGACCCACAAGACTCTAAAAGCAACATAAAACCTCCCTTTATATAGATATTTCAAGCTATGGGGTCCTTGTGAAACTCCTCGCAATTATCCAGCTTGTTCCTTACCCTATCACCGCCCATATCAACCCACAACACATAGGAATTGGCCCAGAGAATCAAAGTTAGCTAAAAAATGAGTTGGACACTAGTGAATTTACCCTTTCTTAAACCATCATTACTCTACCATCTGGGATAGTAAGGCGTCATAAAAGAAATTTTTTTCTTACATGCTTCAGTAGTCATTCCCAATGATGCCAACTCTACAAGGCCATAATCATCACTTAAGAACCAAAAGTTAAGGCAATAAGCCATGAAATTTAAATATAGTTAAATAATTCCCATTGTGCCAAAGGTCTCATTGAAATTACTGTCATAACCCAATTTTATTTCATATTTATTTAAATATGGTAAATTGAATTAATGAAGAAATTCAAAACTTATTGAAAGGAAATTATGGAGTTTTTCGAAAGAATAGATTAAAAGAAGTTGACTGATGTTGACTATACAAACTTTTGAAGCTATTCTATATGTTATCAAGAATTGAATGTTATTGATGAAATTATAAGTGAAATTATGTGCAGTTGCAGCGTGATAGGTTGAAGGACAAGAACACGATTGAAGTAGGATTGTTTAGTAGGATCGAATGATAAGCCAGTTAGAAATCTGGGTGCACACACCACAAATGAAATGATAACTTGAATTTTAACTATTCTAGATATATAAAAGAATGTAAGATCACGATTTGAATGCTTTAGTGATTAAAAATGAATGGCTTGTAGATTAAATTGCCTATTTAAACATTGTGTTTTTAAGAAAAATGAAAGAACGTGTTGAAAGGAATGATTAAAGGGAAAGAGTTTCATCATGTAAAATTATACAAATGGATCATTAAAGTAGAATAAAAGTTTTTATTTGATTTAGTGAAAGCACATGAAACTCATAAACTCCTTCAAGCAAATAATCTATACATACATACATACATATATATAAATATATATATATATATATATATAAGAAATGTAAACTTGGAACACATATATATAGAAAATGTGAATGCACATCAAATGCACATGTATATATATATATATATATATATATATATATATATATATATGTTGGGTTTTAGTTGCTAATGATTTTTGGTTTTTCCTTGATGACAAAATTGGTTCTTTGATTTGGGATTCTCAGCTTGGTTGGTGATATGATATTCAGTTACATTAGTTTATTCACATATGGTTGGTTAATGATATGTTGTAGTTACATTATATGCAGTTACATGGTTTTGATATATGATGATGCTAACAATGTTTATCATTTTGACAGGATGATTATCAGTTTGATTCTTCAAGGTTACAAGTCATAGGATGATTTTTAGTTTGATTCTTAATGGTTACAAGACATAGGTATATTCAGTTGATTATTATCAGGTTGTCTTTGAATGATATATTAGTGCATTATTATTCTCATATTATTGCACTACTATATTTTTTAAAGGCATTCATGATATTTATACTTGATTTGTATAATGGTGTTTACATCTGGCTTCTTGAGATGACTTTTGGCTTAGTTTGGTTGCATAGGCATCATTGACATAACTGTGGTATTTGCACTTGAAGTATTTTAGATTGATCAATTAAGGTGGTTTTCTCCGTTCCAGTCATTTGATGATATTGGTGTTTAGCTTACTATGTTATAAGGTTACTTGTAGAGCATATACTATGGTCTCAGTTGTTCTATGCTTACATTGTGAGGAGAATTCATGTTAAATTTTAAAAGGTCTAGAGACCTTACAATTTGCATCTCATATATTTAAGGCTTTGAAGACCTTATCATTATTATTACTTCTATTAAGGCATTAAAATTCTTGTCACTTGCACCACATATGGTGTCGGGCACTCAAAATGGCATAAGAGTTTTCTAAGCCCGAGGCTGTCGGGTATACTAAAGGTTAAAAGCTTATTTTCAAAGCTCTATAAAAGGAATTTGTTATTTCATTATTTCAAATCCCTCATTAGGGAATGATAGGAAAAACAATAACATGGAGAATATGTCTAGGGTTTGCAATGATTAGGTGGAATGTTTTCAGTAGCTTGAAGTGACAAAGCTCGAATACATTGGGTAACATTGTTTTTTAGTTTTTATTTTCTTATTTGGAAGTTATTTGTTTAAGGCTTAATCATGTAGAGGTAAACAGTTGTCAAAACTGTTGCGCATGTGCATGATCATCATGGAAAAAATAGGTCCTTAAGTGGCGAAAAACTCAGAAAAATTAGAGTTAGGAAACTTGACGTAAAAATTTGAATAAGCTATCTATATTATTTCAAAAATATGTAAGAATATAATCTGTAGCAAATTGAATGCATAGTTTCTAAACTACTAGGTTTATTTAAAAAAACTAAAAATCTATTTCGTGAAATTTTGAAATTTCAATGCAGTAGTACTTAAATTTTAGGGAAAAAATAAGAAGTAGGTGTTTCTCTAACCACCCTAACCACAATAAAATGATAATATATTTTTATAAGATTTTAGATATAAGTAGAGGACTCATGTCTGGATGTGATGCATATATTTTGTAATTTTTTTCCAAGTAAATAATTAATTATGAATTTTTTATTACAACTTTTAAAAAATATAAAAACTCACATGTATGACCACCTTAACTTGGTAAAAAATTCATGAAATTCATTTTTTATTTATTAATCCTATAGTATGTGAAGCATAGAATGTGACCCATGTTTCAAATTTAAAAAATCTGATATTGTTTGAAAGCTATAGATGTTTTTCAATTAGGACTTTAGTCGTAATTCAAATAGAAAATGAATAATAATTATTTATTAAATTCAAAGTAAAGAATAATTTATATTGGTGGAAAGCTGAGAATCTCCTCTAAAAACCCTTTTTGTTTCATCAATTTTGGGAAAAAAAATAATTCATCAGCTACATACCCTACACATACCCATCATATCACCACTTTTTGGCCCATCATGATCCTACACATACCCTGTTGGTTCTTCAGTTGGTATGTAAAAGGAAAATGAACATGTTATAGATGGTTATTTCTGGTTAAGAGTTTGAGTGTTGTCTATGAACTAATGATAGCTCAATTGTGGAAGTTGGATAGAGAAGAATTCTTGGCGTCTTTCAACTAGGTAGTTATGGATCTTCTCAATAGATCTTTATGGTATTTTTCAGTTTTCTTCCACCATAGTCTTGTAATGTAAAAACTCTCTTGATGCTTATGGGCCTTGAGACAATTTGTTAAGGAAGTTGTTATGAATGGTTTCAGTTAAGATCAAATATGTACGGGTTTTATGAGTAAAGTCTTTGGCTTTGAAGTATTATTGTTAAGGATTTTTAAGGGCTTAACTTTTGTTGATTATGATTAAAACCCTTTAGAATTTTTGGATGATTCTCCTTGGGCTATAACATAAATACTCTCATTTGCTATGAAGTTAAAGTACCTGCTTAAACTTATTAAAGAGTTTGTTAAAAAGACTCCTTAGGGTTTCTCACTTGTAACCCTAACCCGATTTAGTTTACAGTTATTGAAACTACATACAGAGGTTATTTCATGCAATGACTTTAAAAGATAACCTTCAAACATTTTTTTGGGTTACCTCGAAGAAGAATATGAGGCTTTAGACTTATCCTTAACAAATATTGTACATAATTTGTATTGCATTGAAAATATTTATAACATTGGTTCTTAGATTATTATATTTAAGGAAGATGTTGTCATTCTCATACAACATTCTTCAATGTGCTTATTGAAAATATTTAGTCTTCTATTGAGACACTAGGACTACAAATTGCACTTCTACGGTATTGATAGTATATTATAACTATTATGCATTGTAAAGGAGTTGGTGCTCCTGTATCTTGTGAAGTTGGTGCTTCTGAACTTTGTGGAGTTGGTGCTCCTAAATTTTGTGGAGTTGTTGCTCCTGAAATTTGAAGAGTTGGTGCTCTAAGTGAATAAAGAGACATATTTTTTGAGTAGTTTTTACTCCCCAAGAGGGTTTTCCACTTAGGACATATATTGTGTTATGTGATGATTTTATGTGTGTGATTTTTCTTATCTGTCTGATCTCAATGTGTCATCAAAATGTATTGAATGGTTGTTAATAATTAGTCTTTCATCTCTACAAATGTTTATGTCAAAATATCATGCATAAAAGGTTTTGTTATTAATGTGTGCTCTGATACATATGAAAGTGTAAAATATCTTAAGTTCAACCTATGCTGATGTTATGTCTATATGTTTAATTCATGGTTGATACAGACACAATACTATTCATGCACAAGTCAAAACTGTTCGATAAACTATCATTTTATCTTTTGGTTCAAAAGTTAATTAAATCCTTGGATTTGTAAAAATTTTGTGACTTACATGAATCGCCGAGTCATCCCCCCTCTCAATGATTCTAGTCTTCCAACAAGTGGTATCAGAGAATAGGGTCCTCATATAGGTCTAATCCACATAGGATAGATTCTTGTTTTGCAAGTCAGTCAAACATGTCACAAGCTCAAGAAGATACTTCTATATCTAGAGCTCCACTATTTGATGGTATAGACTATGTGTTTTGGAAAATCAGAATGGAAACATATATGATTTCAATTGATGTTGATTTATGGAGCATAGTTCAAGATGGATATGTTGTTCCATCCAAAATTCCATCTGACTCTGCTGAGAAGAAGAAGTATGAAACTAATGATAGATCTAAACATACTCTCTTGTGTGGGTTAACCAAAGATGTTTTTGTTAAAGTCTTGCATTGTAAATCAGCTAAAGAAATTTGGGAAAATATTGAAAATATTTATCAAGGAAATGATAATGTCAAACAATAAAAAATCCTTCCTCTTAAAACTCAGTTTGAGGAAATGAGAATGAGTGATGATAAAAAAGTAGTTGAATACTTTTTGAGAATATATGAAGTTGTGAATGCAATGAGAGGGTTAGGAGAATAAATAGAAGAGTTTGATGTGGTCAAGAAGGTCATTAGAACCTTACATCCTAAATATGAAACTAAAGTCTCAACCCTTGAAGAAAAGAAACATTTTGAAAAGCTTACTATATAAAGTTAATATGCATGATAAATAACAAAAAACAAAAATAGTTTAGAAACCTAAGTTTCTCAAAGGTATAGAGTAATCAATGCTAGTCCAAACTACTTTTCATACTAAAAATAAGGACTTATGGGTCCTAGATAGTGGTTGTTATAACCACATGATAGGGGACAAGGACAAGTTTATCAAAATAGAAGATTATACTAGTGGATATGTGAAATTTGGTGATAACACTGGTATATAGATTAAAGGTAAACATTCACTTCTGCTAAATGAGGACACACCCATTTATGATGTGTATTATGTGGAAGGTCTAAAGCACAATCTACTTAGTGTTATCCAAATCTGTGATAGTGGCTATCATGTCATGTTTACTTCACAGGAATGTGAGATCAAGAACAAGTCTTGAAAGACTATTGTAGCTGGGAAAAGGACTAAAGGTAATGTTTATAACCTTCTAGACACCTCTATTAATGATATCAATGAAGGTATATGTCTAATGGGTCAAGATGAAGAAATTTGGTTATGGAACAAAATATTATGACATATAAACTTTGATAATCTTGTTAGAATCAGTAAAAACTCAAATGTTAGAGGTTTACCAGTTCTTAATACACTAGAAAATTCTATGTGCAAAGAACATTTAAATGTTAAACAAACTAGAGTCAGCTTTAAGTCAAAAGAAAATTCTTCAACTAAGCCTTTATAGCTGGTGCATATAGATTTGTGTGGCCCAACTAGAACAAGGTCAATTAATGGTGAAAGGTATTTCATGTTGTTTGTGGATTACTATACAAGAATGGTATGGGTTACTTGTCATAAACATAAATTAGAAGCATTTGAAAGATTCAGGATCTTTCATAAAATGGTTGAAAGAGAATCTAATCTAAAGCTCAAATTCTTGAGATCTGATAAAGGAGGAGAGTTCACCTCTCAGGAATTTGTTGATTATTGTGAGCCACATGTTATTAAAAGACAATATGCAACTTATAGAACACCTCAACAAAATGGGGTTGTTGAACGTAAGAATAGAACTGTGAAGGAAATGACAAGAACCATGTTAGATGAGGCTAAATTTCCATACATGTATTGGAAAGAAGTTGTTCATATAGCTTTATACATTTTAAACAGAGTACAACTTAGGGTGAAATCAAAATTCACTCCTTATGAATTGTGGTATGGAAAAATTGCTTCTATAAAGCATTTTAAAATCTTTGGCAATAAATGCTTTATCAGGAAAGATGATGAACAACAAGGTAGCTTTCAATCAAAGTGTGATGAGGGTAACTTTTTTGGATACTCAACTCAAAGTAAAGCCTACAAATGCTATAATAAAAGACTCAATAAGATTGTTGAGATAATAAATGTGAAAGTTGATGAAAAAATATATTTAGAAGCTAATCATGTGCAAATTGATGAAGAAGAATCAGAAAAAAATACTTGAGATAATACCTAAAGATGTTGGGACAACAAGTCCTATAAATATTGTGCCCAAAAATCCTTCAAAATCTGTTGCTAAAAATAATATGCAAAATCAGATCATTAGGGATAGAGATTCTTGAGTTCAAACACAAAGAAAAACTGCTCAACTTGAAGAACAAGCTCAAATAGCAGAGCATACAACCTTCTATTTAATCAGTGAATTTGAACCTAAGAACTGTGATGAAGTTCTCTTGGATGAATGCTGGCTTAAGGCTATGTAGGAAGAAATAAATCAAATTGAGAAAAACCAAACTTGGGAGTTAGTCCCAAGACCTGATGACAAGAATTTCATAGGTGGCAAGTGGGTTTACAGGAATAAGCTTGATGAAAATGGAAAAGTTGTTCACAACAAGACAATGTATGTCTGCAAAGGCTATTCTCAAAAGGAAGGTATTTATTTTGGTGAAACCTATGCACCTATTGCTAGGCTACAATCAATTAGAATATTTTTGGCTTATTCTATTTATAAGAATTTCATTATTTATCATATGGATGTCAAGGCTACATTTTAAATGGCTATTTAGATGAAGAGTTCTATATGGAACAACTTGAAGGGTTTTTTTGGAAAGACAATCCTAATCATGTTTACAGGTTGAAGAAGGCCTTATATGGCTTAAAACAAGCACCTATGGCATGGTACTCTAGGTTGGACAATCATTTGACATCAAATGGCTTTGTTAGAGGTAGTGTTGACAACAATCTCTATGTCAAGATTGAAGGTACTGATATTTTGGTTGTTGAAGTCTATGTAGATGATATCATTTTTGGATGCAATAATGATGCTTTAAGTAAAATATTCTCTCATATTATGGAATCTGAATTTTAAATGTCAATGTTGGGAGAATTGACTTTCTTTCTTGGTCTTCAAGTTTCTCAACTTGAAAGTGGTATATTTCTCCCTCAAACCAAGTATCCTAGAGAGATGATTAAGAAGCTTCAAATGGATGGATGCCATCCTATTAGTACTCCAATGGTTATAGGTTGCAAAAATAACTAAGGTTGATGTTTCACCTAATGCAAATCAATTTGAATATAGATCAATGATTGGTAGTTTGTTATATTGAACCACTTCTAGACCTGATATAATGTAGGCAGTTTGCTTGGTTGCAAGATTTCAGGCATCACCTAAGGAATCCCATGTTACTATTGTTAAAAGAATCTTTAAGTATATTTAGGGTACTCTTGATTATGGTCTTTGGTATCCTAGAAACAATGATTTCTCTCTTATTGCATATAAAAATGTTGACTGGGCTAGTTGCTTGGATGATAGGAAAACCACCAATGGTGTTGCATTCTTTCTTGGTGATCAGTTATTTGCTTGGCACAATAAGAAACAAGAATTTGTTTCTCTTTCTACTGCTGAGGTAGAGTACATAGCTGCCACTTCTTGTTGTACTCAATTTCTCTAGATGGATCAAACATTATCTAATCTAGGTATCACAATTTCTAAGCATGTTTCTATTTTATGTGATAATTCAAGTCCAATAAAGATCTCTAAGAATCATCTTATGCACTCTCGCACTAAGCACATTGCAATCAAATTTCACTTTCTTCAAGAAAAAAGTGTTGGCTAATGAAGTATGTCTACAATTTGTTGCTTCACAAGAATAAGTGGTTGATATATTCACTAAAGCTCTATCCAAAGAAATATTTGAATGGATGAGGCTCAGATTGGGAGTTATCTCTCAATCCTTACTTCATTGATTCTCCTATCTTTGGTTCAGGGGGAGCTTGTTTTTATATCTTTTCATTCACAACTCTCTTGCATATTTAGTTTGTTGCTATATTGCTCTACTCGTAGCTGGTTATTGTGTTGGATAGTTGGTTGACTTCTCAGTTATTTATCTTCATGGCATCTCACATTATTTTTTTTCATTCTTTGTCATTGAGGCAAAAAGGGGGAGAGATGATATGTGTTTTTCCATCAAGGAAAAATAAGGAGTTTGTTGGATTTTAGTTGTTTATGATTTGTGGTTTGTCCTTGATGACAAAAATGGTTCTTTGATTGGGATTCCTAGCTTGGTTGGTGATATGATATTTAATTACATTGGTTTATTCACATATGGTTGTTGAATGATATGTTGCAGTTACATGATATGCAGTTATAGGATTTTGATTCAGGATTTTGATAAATGATGATGTTGATAGTGTTTATCATTTTTATAGGATGATTTTCAGTTTGATTCTTCAAGGTTACAAGTCATATGTATATTCAATTGATTATTATTAGTTTGTCTTTGAATGATATATTAGTGCATTACTAATCTCATATTATTGCACTATTGTATTGTTTTAAGGCATTCATAATATTTATACTTGATTTGTATAATGGTGTTTACATTTGTCTTCTTGAGATGACTTTTGGCTCAGTTTGGTTGCATTGGCATCATTGACGTCAGTGTAGTCTTTGCACTTGAAGTATTTCAGATTGATCAATTAAGGTGGTTTTCTCCATTCCAGTCCTTTGATGATATTGGTGTTTAGCTTACTATGTTATAAGGTTACTTGCAGAGCATACACTATGTTCTTGGTTGTTCTATGCTTACATTGTGAGGAGAATTCATGTTAAATTTTAAAAGGTCTATAGACCTTACCATTTGCATCTCATATGTTTTAAGGCTTTGAAGACCTTATCATTAGTATTACTTGTATTAAGGCATTGAAATTCTTATCACTTGCAGCACATATGGTGTCAGGCACTAAAAATGACATAAGAGTTTTATAAGCCTGAGGCTGTTGGGTATACTAAAGGTTAAAAGCTTATTTTCAAACCTTTCTAAAAGGAATTTGTTATTTCATTATTTCAAAGCCCTCATTATGAAATGATATGCAAAAATTCACATGGAGAATATGTCTAGGGTTTGCAGCAATCAGTTGGAATGTTGTCGGCAACTTGAAGTGACAAAGCTCAAATACACTAGGTAAGATTGCTTTTTAGTTTTTGTTTACTTATTTGACAATTATTTGTTTAAGGATTAATCATGCAAAGGTAAACAATTGTTGAAACTATTGTTTCTTCAGTTGGTATGTAAAAGGAAAATGAAGATGCTTTAGATGGTTATTTTTGGTTAAGAGTTTGAGTGTTGACTGTGAGCTAATGAAAGCTCGACTATGGAAGTTAGACAAAGAAGAATTATTGGCGTCTTTCAACTAGGTAGTTATGGAACTTCTCAATAGATCTTTATGGTATTTGTTTAGTTTTCTTCCACTGTAATTAGGTAATGCAAAGACTCTCTTGATGCTTATGGGCCTTGAAACAATTTGTTAAGGAAGTTGTTAGGAATGGTTTTCATTAAGATGAAATCTGTATGGGTTTTGTGAGTAAAGTCTTTGGTTTTGAAATATTATTGTTAAGAATTTTTAAGGGCTTAACTTTTGTTGATTATGATTAAAACCCTTTAGTGTTTTTGGATGATTCTTCTTAGGCTATAACAAAAATACTCTCCTTTGCTATGAAGTTAAAGTACATGCTTAAACTTGTTAAACAGTTTGTTAAAAAGACTCTTTAGGTTTTCTCACCTATAACCCTAACCCAAGTTGGTTTACAGTTATTGAAACTGCATACAAAGGTTATTTCATGCAATGACTTTAATAGATAATCTTCAGACATTTTTCTGGGTTACCTTGAAGAAGAATATGAGGCTTCAAACTTATCCTGAACAGATATTGTACAAAAGTTGTATTGCATTGAAAATAGTTATAACAATCATTCTCAAATTATTAGATTTAAGGAAGATGTCATTCTCATACAACATTTTTCAATGTGCTTATTGAAAATATTTATAGTCTTCTAGTGAGACACTAGGACTACAAATTGCACTTCTAGGGTTTTGATAGTATACTATAACTGTTATGCTTTGTAAATGAGTTGGTGCTCCTGTATCTTGTGAAGTTGGTTCTTGTAAACTTTGTGGAGTTGGTGCTCTTGAATTTTGTGGAGTTGGTGCTCTTGAACTTTGAAGAGTTGGTGCTCTAACTGAATAAAGAGAAATATTTTTTGAGTGTTTTTTATTCCCCAAGAGGGTTTTCCACTCATGACATATATTGTGTTATGTGATGATTTTATGTGTGTGATTTTTCTTATCTATTTGATCTCAATGTGTCATCAAAATACATTGAATGGTTGATAATTATCATTCTTTCATCTCTGCCAATGTTTATGTCAAAATATCATGCATAAAAGGTTTTGTTATTAATGTGTGCTCTGATACATATGAAAGTGTAAAACATCTTAAGTTCAACCTATGTTGATGTTATGTCTATATGTTTAATTCCTGGATAATACAAACACAATATTGTTCATGCACAAGTCAAATTTGTTCTATAAACTGTCATTTGATCTTTTGGTTCAAAAGTCAATTAAATCCTTGGATTTGTAAAAAAATTGTGACTTACATGAGCCACTTATTCACCCCCCTCTCAGTGATTCTAGTCTTCCAACAATATATACATCTATATATATAGATGCATATATACACATACATACATGCATACACATGTAGATGCTATTTGAATTTAAATCGATAACTGATAATATCATATCAGATAGTGTGGTAAATCAAGAAAAAATATAGAAGGTGTCCCATTAAGGACGTGGTTTGTTGAAACATTATGGCAATACTCAAAATAGAGGCCAGTGACAATGATAGGGAAACCATAATGGCAATGCTCGGTTGCATGCAATGAAAGAAAAATGTTGGTTTCCAGTTTTGAATGGACAGTGAGAAGGAAAAAGAATAGGGAAATGGAGGGAAAAATCGATCAACAACTTGGAAAAAATAGAGAAAAGGGTCGAAGTGATAGAAAAATTAGAGGAAGCTTCATCCAAAAAGCTCGATTATTGAGGTAGATTGTTTTCTTTGAAACAAGTTCGATTTCATTATCATATTTTTTCTATCATACTAGAGGTAGTCACTACATTTTGATGAAAGTTTGATAAGCACAGTAAATATGGATTCTCTATGATTGAGTGTACCCGTCCTTGAGCAGAGTATAGTGTTTAATCGACTACCGTTTTGGGGTCGCATAGCCTACGGCACGCTTTGCATAAAGAAGTGTCTCTAATGGTGCCTTATTAGCTAGCCTTAGAGCTAGATCGAGGCTTGAAACTTTAAGGGACAACTATTAGATAAGCTCACATGAAAAGGTAGAACAATGAATGTTCTAAGTGTAGAGGAGAGAAAGAAGAGAGAGAAAAAAGTGACAAAAAGAGCATAGCAGAAAGGCACAGAAGAGAAGGGCAGAAGAGAGAAGTGAAGAGAATAGAAGAGAGGATGCATTGCTGAGATTGTAGCATCAACAACAAAGTGTGAATTGCAGAAATTTCAATAGAATCTATAGAATGGGGTATAAATATGAGTCAAAATGTAAGAAATAGTTGAAGAATAATTTAGGGCTTTAATGTAACCAAAACTAACAGATAGAGAAATTTGCAAGCAAACTCAAGTGGTGAGTGTAGAACCAAATTCCATGTTATTGCTAACATCCTCGTTACCTATGCTAAAGAGGAGTTTTGGAATTGAGTATGGGAATGAATCATCTATAAATGATAAGTGATTAGAGATCAATGATATATTTCAAGATGTTTGATAGAAGTTATTCTTCTTTTTTTGGCTTGCCTAAAAGTTTTGGTCATTTGTAACTATTTTATTTTGACTACTAACTCTTTTCACAATACCGTTCAAATTGTCAACTAGATTGCTATCATTCATACTGATTTCATCATAACAAGATATTTTTCTTTTTTCTCCATCTATATTATGCTTGGCTTCAACTCATCTTTAACAGCCAATTCTCCACATCACCCAAACCTATAACAATTTCAGCAAAGGAATGTATAGCAGTTTTCCCTCAGAGGAGGGGCAACAATACCATTCAATCCATGATGGATATCTCTCCGCTTGGCCTCTTTGATTTCAATTGACTCCCTATAATGGGTAAGTTTCTGGTGATTTCCTTTTTAACAAAGACACATTTATGCACCCTTGTGATTGGAAGAAATTTACAAAATTAAATGGTAGTAGATGGGTATGGAATTATAGGCGCAATTTAATGATCCATGTTTATGTTCAACAAAATGTTTCTCTCAATCGATTTGCAAATAAATACCCATAAGAGTCGAGCTACAGTAGAGATGTGACCTGCTAAAATTTGCATAAACCTCAGAAGAAGAAGTTATAAGAGTTGAAATAAAATACTAACCTGGATCGCTTTTCTGGTATATCAAATCCTTCAACACCTCTCCATAGAGCTCCATGTCCTTTCTGAAGATTTCTCATTATATTTTTCTCCCTAAATACAATGTTGACAATAGACATAAGGGTGGCATCTAAATTATATGTTCCAAACAGTCCAGCGCAGCCTTTTGGAGTGTCTTCGCACCTCATTCTTCCATGAATCACTCCTCTCATCCTCCATAGTTTTATCGCTCCATTTTCAATTCGCCCCAATTCTATACTGATTTCAAATTGAAAGTAAAAAGTGCTCCGCTAATTCTTCCAACCTAGACACAAGCTAAATTATTGTTATATATTTGAAAACTATTGAAACCTCCCCTCCATGACATGCATATGAAGTAGATCCAACATACTGTAAAAAAAATCAATGCCACCTCTATCTTTTCACCATTGGTGGCATGAGTTTTTTTTGTTGTTGTTTGAGCTAACTAATACTTCTTGCTAAGCTGTGTGCAGTAAGGAAAGTTACAACTGCAGTGGCGTGGTAGTTAGACAAGGTGGCTTAGAAACATATCATGTACTTCATGGCATCTTGGTAGAACTGCGACTTATATACACATTATCCACGGCTTGAGTGTTAAAATGAATCACCTTCTTATCATCTAAACTTGAGACTATCTATGTTAAGTGAGTGCTTTGCATAGATAGCAACCAACCTCTCTTCGTAGAAAGTTGCAAATTGGAATTGAAACATATTGTGATTATTCGTAAGTTTTCCTTTCATCAAATATTTATTAGGTAATATATTATTTAGATTAATATGATAAAATAATCTTCCTGTTGGAATTAATGTCTATTTGGAACAGTGATGAAGTAGGTGAATTAGGTAACAATAATAACCAATATCTCCAGGCTTCTCCAGAAACTTCCAGTGTCTAGATCTTCCTCCATCGTTCTCCAACTCACGACATGATTTTTCAGTCTTCTAGAGATCTCCAAGAGATCTATAAATTTAACTTCCTCTCGTCCAATTTGCAGTGTAAGAAAATAGATGTATGCTATTGCATAGTAAATAAATACTCTATTTTTTCTGTGTGCAAATATAATATATTCAGTGTCTTTTTTTCTTTCTGTGCAAAATATGCTATGTTTCTTGCTTAGCTCTTCATGGTATCAGAGTAGCCTTTAAATCTTGGGCAGTGATGTGGAGATTTTGTAGCATGAAATCTTGTTTCTGCAAGTTGTAATTCAACTATGAGCAACACCAACATTCCTAGGGCAAGTGAAACAATACTCTAGAAAGAAGGAATATCAATATAGAAAGATTGGTGAGAAATTTTCATTTGGGTATTAAGGTTTTCTGAAATTTGTTTCATTCTCATCCAAAAAGGAGGAATTTGATATTAATGGATTCTATTGGAATTCCCTTAACCATAGTTAAATTAAATGGAAAAAATTATTACGATTGGGTATCTCACATAGAAATTGCTCTAACTCTTCAAAATTGTTATGAGATTGTTATTGGTAGTGAACAAAGACTAACAAATTCTGGAAAAGATCAAGAAGATTGGGATACAAGGGACAAAAAGGCAACAACATTAATCAAGCTCACACTTTCAAAGGAAGTCTTTCTAGAAGTTTGCAATGAAAAAAGTGGAGTTAAAGTATGGGATATTTTGAAAAATATATATCAAAATTCAAGTGTTGTATGGATCCTAACTCTCACCACAGAGTTATATAATATGAAATTGTCAAATTCACAAGAATTAGTCTCCCATCTAAGTAAATTAAAGGAAAATAAAAATGAGCTTGCTTCTCTTGGAAAGAATATAGATGATGCAGATTTTTTGCACATAATATTACATTGTCTTCTAGGATCTTATCAATCATTCATAAGGGGATTAGATACTACAGATAAATTAAAAAGTATTAAATCTGAAGAGTTATGTGCTAAGTTAGTGCAAGAAGAAAAATGTCTCACAATAAGGAGCAACTTGAATCATTTAATGAAAGTAGTCTAGAGAAAATATATTTGGGAAATAATAGTGCTTTAGAAGTTAAAGGAACTGGAAGTGTTAACGTTGATAATGGTGTGTTAAAAAATGTGAAGCTAGTTCATGTTAGTGTAGGTTTTTTATTTTCCTTATGTTAGGGAATATTTATTTTTCCTATACACATTATTAAGCTTGCTTAGGTTATATTGAATAGTTAGGATGACGACACATGGCATAATCATTCAAACACATGTGTCATCCATACCCACATTTGGGTAGTTGAATGTCACACCCTCTTTTGGACTTATTTTCCACCTCCCCATCACCATTTTTTGTCTTTACCTGAGTAGGCATAACCATATATTTGGCATTTACCAAGTAGGTAGCACATCCCACCTATTATGGGTAAAGGGAGTTATTATTCCTCTTGGTTTTATTTTCCTCTATTTTTTTATATAATTATCCCTCACCTCTCCCTATGCTAAGTTCACTAGTTCACTTGTTCAAAAGTGCTAGTTTAGTTCTAGGAGAGCATTCATTTTATTCATCTCTGGGTTCTTTTCTTGCTTTCCTTTAGTCATTCTAATCTTGAGTGGTTCCACAACAAAATCTAACATGGTATCAAAATTTTTGAACAACTTGTTGATGTCAACACTATGTCACCTACAAGTTTGGTAAAACTTCTGCTAAATTTGAAAAGCCACCAAAAATAAGTGTCCCCCAGATTAATCTAGAACTCTACCAGATGTAGAGGAAATTTCACTAAATTTTGAACCTTTTCTAAAGTGATCCCATTTTTCTAGAAAATCAGTTTTTTCATCAAATCTGAAGGACAGTTTATCATTTTTTGAACTTCAAACAGATGTAACTTTCACATACAACCTCAAATTGAGGCGATTCTTCTTTTGAAAGTGAATATTTTTCTGAGCACTACATATTAGTATTGTTTTTAAGTTCTCATTCAGATATTTTATTATATTTTAGTATTTGGGTCCATTTTGGACACTTGTAAAAATGTGGAAAACAACTCCAACATTGTCAATGCACTAATTTATAAAGTTCCAAATCATTTTTTGTTGGGGGCATTCTTTATTAAGTGAAAAAGGGGGGTCTCTCTTTTGGTGTGTGTGTGTGTTTCTAATCTGTTCAGTTGTACTCTTCTTTTCCTTCACGCATGGATCATTCTAAGGTTCCTTTATGAACACCTTATAATTATGCAACATGGAATCAACATGGATGGAACACCTTAATGCAACTTGGGTATACTCCTTATGTTGAAAATAAAATAGTTGAACCTATAGATGATAAGAAAAATATAAAATGGATACTTGAATATACAAAAGCTCTTGGATTTCTTCGTAGCTTTGTTTCCCTTGATCTTATGTTTCAGATTGAATCTTGTACAGATTCACATGATGCTTGGGAAAATTTAAAATCTTTGTATGGTACAATAGATGAAGTGAAAGGCTATTAGATTGATAATGAATTGATGAGCCTTGATCCAAAGAACATTGGCAACATCTAGGATTATATTACTAAGGTCAATGATCTGAGAGAACAATGTAAAGCATGTGGTATTGACAAAAAGGAAATTCATTTAATCTATAATACACTAAATAAACTTCGTCCTAAATTTGCAACTTTTGTTTTTAGCTTTCATACTCAAGGAATGACTATGGGATTTGCATATACTATGCCTTGATTTGCATCTTTTTTTCTGAGATGTTAATGCATGAACAACAAAATCTTCTTTCTATGGGTCTCATAAAGCCATCATAGACTCAAGATTTGTTGGTTGGTTAGCCTAAGGGACAGAAAGAGTAAGGACAATCTGATAAGAAGAAAAGAAATCTAAGAGAAATCCACAGACAGATCATGCATAGAACAAATCCTCTTCAAAGGAGGACCCATTTAAGAAGGATAAGTCTACTTGTTCATATTGCAAGAGGACTGGACATGAAGAGCATTCTTATTATAACAAGGATATTGATGAACTAAAACATCTTCTTAAGAAGAACAATGTTGATCTACCTTCTAGAATGTCTAAGTCTACTTCTTCTTCTTCACATTCTAAATAGTCAAGATCTACTAAGGATAAAGGTCATGCAGGGTTTTCTTCTGAGTCAAAGAAGAATAAAGGTAAACCTCTTTGTGCTTCTACAAGTCATGAATCAAGAAAATGGCTCCTAGATTCTGGAGCTTCTCATCATATAGCTTCTTCACAGTCTGCGTTCTCTTATTTTGAGCCTTGTGTTATGCCTCCTATTCTGATGGGAAAAAATACATACATGGATGTAATTGGGAAAGGATCTATTGATATTGGGGATGGCACCTTCAATGATGTTTTGTGTGTATGTCACTTGACAAATAATCATCTTTCCATCTATCAGATCACTCATGGTGGAACAAGGAAGACTATGGAATTTATTCTTAATTCGGTTATCATTAGAGACTTGGAGAGTAGAGAGATAATTGCTACTGGGATGGTTGATCATGCATCTCAGTTATATACATTTTCAGAATTTGCACCTGATGATGATTCTGATCCTTTGGTTGTTGATCAAACTCCTAGTGTGAGGCTTGATTTTGAAGAGAATTTTGGCTACTTAAACATGGGTATTCTCACAAGTCATCAAGTTCTTGAGCCTTGCATTCCTTCTCATCCATCTACTATTACTTCTAAGGATACTTGTTTTTCTACATTCATGGCTTCTTGTGATTTAGTACAATAGGATACACATCATCTTCCAGATATAGCTACTTCAGATGACTACTTTACAAAAATTGCAGGTTTTTTTATAGTCTCGTATTTTAGATTTGGGAGACACTCTTCATGACACTCATCTTCACTTTGATGAAGTTGATCCTTCTTCAATTGTTATGGAGGAACCTTTGGATTCTCTTATTCATTCTCCACATGATCATTCCTCACAGTTTAACATGACAGTGGATACTTTTGAGCAGCATTTGGAGGAGGCATCTTTTTCTTTAGAGGAGATATTAGAGTCTTTAGATCTTGTTCTACATACATCTCTACTAGGTTTCAAATTTTCATCTTCATCAGTGTGGCCTAGAATGCCTGATTTGATTGTGGAAACTTTTAACATCGACATGGAGATACATGATCAGTTTTCAGAGACTTCATACACCTTTGGTTTTGTTTCTTCCTAAGTGGAGGAATGATGTTTGATGATCATGGTCCATTTTCTACATTCAGTTTTGAGCATCATCAATTGGTAGAGTTGACTACTTGAGGGAAGGCTACATAGTCTTTCTTCTCCTTTCTATTTTGGAGGGGACTTCTTCCATGCATGGGATTGTTTCTTGTTTTGTGAAACTTGTTTTCTTTTCTCTTTTGGGGAGGAGTTTTGTCCCACTGGGTTTTTTCCTTTACTTCGATTGTGATAGATTTTGTTTGTACATGGGTACCTAACATGGCCTAGTGGTTGGGACCCATCTTTGAGTATTTTCACCCACCTAAGCTATGCTTAAGGGGGGGTGTTAGTGTAGGTTTTAATTTTCCTTATGTTAGGAAATACTTTTTTTTCCTATACACATTATTAAGCTTGCTTAGGTTATATTTAATGGTTAGGATGAGGACACGTGGAATTATCCTTCAAAAACATGTTTCATCCACACTCACATTTGGGTAGTTGAATGTCACACCCTCTTTTGGACTTATTTTCCACCTTCCCATAACCATTTTATGTCTTTTCCTAAGTAGGAATAATCATGTATTTGGCATTTACCAAGTAGGTAAAACCTCCCACCTATTATGGGAAAAGGGAGTTATTATTCCTCATGGTTTTATTTTCCTCTATTTTTCTATATAATCAGCCCTCACCTCTCCCTATGCTAAGTTCACTAGTTCACTTATTCAAAAGTGCTAGTTCAGTGCTAGGAGAGGTTTGAGTTTATTCATCTTTGGGTTCTTGTGTTGCTTTTCTTCAATCATTCTGATCTTGGGTGGTTCCACAACCAAATCTAACAATTCCTAAATTAAAAGAAAATCTACTCTTTGTATCTCAAATTGCAAATCAAGGGTATAAAATAGAATTTTACAATGAAAAATGTTTAATCAAGGATGTGAGTAATAATTAAAAAGTGACTGCAATTGGTAAAATAGAGAATGGGTTATATAAATTCCAAGAATTCACTTCTAAATGTGGAAATGAGAATATGTGTACTATTTCCAAATATGATGATATGAGAAAGTTATGGCATGAGTGTATGGGACTTATCAACTATCAAAGTCTCAAACTTATGGAGAAACAATATATGGTGCACGGGCTTCCAAAAATCTCATCAAGTCACAAGGTGTGTGAAGGATGTGCTATGTGAAAACAAAATGTGGAAAGTTTCCCACAAGGGAAATCATGGAGAGTGATGTAATGGGTTCTTTTATAAAACCATCACTTGTAGGATCAAGGTATACGCTCACGTTTATTGATGATTATACTAGAATAATTTGGGTATATTTTCTTAAAAGGAAGGATGAAGTGTTTGATAAGTTTAAAGAGTTTAAGACATTAACTAAAAATCAAAGTGGAAGATCTCTAAAGATAATAAGAACAGATAGAGGAATGAAATATATGAACAAATACTTCTTAGATTTTTGCAAACATGGTATCAAAAAGGAATCAACTATCTCCTACTCACCCCAACAAAATGGAGTTACAGAAAGAAAAAATAGAACTATAATAGAAATGGATAGATGCATGCTTCATTCTAGAAATATAGAAGCTAAATTTTGGGTTGAAACAATTTGTATTGCAATTTATATTCTCAATAGAACACCTACTAAGGAAGTTTTGAAAAAAACACCAGAAGAGGCATGGAGTGGTAGAAAGCCTATAGCATCTCATTTTAGAGTCTTTGGTTGTAATGCATATTCCCATATTCCCGATGATAGAAGGAACAAACTTGAAAATAAAAGGGGTATGTGCAAGATCATGATGGGCCAAAAAGTGGCAATATGATGGGTGTATTACCCCTCCTGTTGCTACTATGTGTATTAGTTTGCTTGTGTTCATTTTCTAGTCGTTTAGATATTTTGGGTACTATGTTGTATTGCATCTAGTTATGACATTGATGTTATGTTAGTTGTTAAACTCTATGGATGATTCATTGAATATATTGAGACTATCTGGTTAAGTTTGTATGAAGACATTATGATAGACACGTGTGTGTTATGGATATGTTGTTTCTGAGTTTTAATGTGGTTGTCATGATGTGATTGATGTTTATGAGATAATGATGCTTGTCAATCCTGGTGAAGAAGATAGTGTAGCACTACTCACTAGTGAGTACCCTATTACATTGTGATTCTTCTTCATGGTGTGTTTTCTGATATATGATAATATGTTTAACAAGTGATGTTCTATGCAGATACAGGTACCAGGTATCGACTCCACCTGCTTGTCAGGTCTGAGCATACCCTAATCGAATGAAATTATGTTGATTCGAAGATAGTGTTAGGTCCTCGTTTAGCCACCATTCTTCATTGAACGAGTATCCATTGGTTGCAGGTTGTTATTTATTGTTTTGTCTTGTCTTGTCGATTTTGTTTGTGTTATTTTATTTGGAAACTAATTATTGCTTAATTTAGTTAAATGGTGCATTTGTTAATTTATTTGATTAAATGTGATTCTATTATCAAATAATTGACTATGGTTTCATTTATTAAGTTAAATTAAACAAGTTATTTATTTAAAAGTGAATGTTAATTTAGAAAAAGGTAATTATTTAAATGTAATTGTGGAATTAATTGTGCAAATTGGATTTTTATGAAAAGTAGATATTTTTAAAAAGAGTTTGTTTTATATAAGTGATAAATATCTGAAAACATGAGTTGAAGGATAATATCTTAGATATTTAATGATTATAACTGATTGAGCAATTTTGGGAATGCATGACTACAATCAGTTAAGTTTTGTAACTTGAGGTAATTCATTGCATTAAAAAGATTTTGGGGGTTGTAATTTCAGACACATCAATTCTTTTGGAAAGTTTGCACGACAATATTCTGAAAAAGGTTTCTTTACAACATTTGTTAGTTTTTAGAAAGTTTGTGATAAGGATTTTTGTGGTTTGATTGTGAATTGGGCCAAAGGATCGTAATATTCAAAGTTGCAGCTACAAATTTTGGGAAAAGCTCTTTGAAATTACTCTTCTACCCAACGAACCAGGTTCCTTTTTGTTTCATCCTTGCTTGAATTTATTTGAAATATAATTGTAGAAAAATTCATGTTCTTATTTGTTTAATTGTTCATTCAAAATTTGTCTCTTCCTTGCATCAATCTCTCTCTTTATAACTTGTGAATTGCTTTCGATGAGCGGGTAGTCTCTCTGTATATGCTAGGTTCAAAATTTCTAGTTTCTCTATTCAATGGAAGATTTAGATTTACCTCCCTACTTCTCTTTCTTCCTTGTTGCATGCACAACTCTCATTCGCTAAACTGCACGACATGCACAAGTTGCACATAAACAAGTTTATAATATTAGGATAAATTTTTGAATGTTTATTAATTTCAACAAATTGAAAGCTTCAACAATGTGCGTATTTTGTATAATATTAAACTTTGTAAATCTGGCTATTGTTTGGGTTGATAGAAAACCTCCCTATAATTTGCACCTTTAGTTTCTATTTAAGAATGCAGTGGAATTTTGTCTGCTGCTCTATAAAGTATTCATTATTTGTTGTCTTCTGTAGTTGACTTCTAATTATCAGATCATTGGAATGCCTTTGATGCCTGATATTCTTTTACCATTGCCTTAGTTTTATCTAAATTCCTGTAGCTTTTGTGCATCAACATATTGAGGGATTGTAGCCAATTTACTCACAATTTCCTCATTCATTGCCATGCGATGCTACATGAATAACCTTGCATATGGTTATTATTTGCATGTTAAATTATTTCACCACACCACTATTGCTTTTGTGATTGGTGTTGAAGGGAAATTGCCCTGTTTTTTTTGTTAATCGATCTTTTTGATGTCCTATCATAGTTCCAAGGTAGCGTATCATACAATGAGTTCTGACCAGCTCTATTTTAGATATATCTTATATTTTGACTTGTGCCAGAAGAACACTATAGCAATGTATGTACCTTCCAAATTCATTTCATGTAGGACAAACCTCACTCTTCTCCATCCGTCCTTGCTATTCATCTTCACAATTGGTTTATCCCATGAAATTTGGAAGCGTCGTTGTCATAAACTTAAGCTTGAATATGAATTCCCATCATCTTGTAAGCCTCATGTTTATAGCACATATCTTCTTATCAGATTTCTTCATTTACTATCACCATTACTCTCCACTTAATGTGCTGGAAGTTGCCTCTAACAGTGTGTAAGATTGACATGGAATGCATACCAACTTTTATTTGAAAATTGTAGATTCTCCCGAGTTATCTATGAATTCCTCTTTGTCTTGTATCCTGACTCTTTCTTGTTGTAAGTCATCCATGGGATTTAATCATTTGTACCACGTGGTTAATGCGTATTGAGTCCTTGGATTTGAAAGAAATATCCTTAACTAAGATCTATTTAAATTTTCAATGTTGGTATGGAGTTAGCTTTAAAGCCGCCGCTTTAGGCATCAAAAAATTATTCATATATATATGGAATTTGAATATCCTCCCTTTTTTGGCTTGTAATCTCTAGATGGTGGCTATATGAAATGGAACAATGGTGCCATGTATGGATACCTATCATAGCTACTGCATTTGAGCATAATAGGAAGTTTAAAGATTTAAATTAACCTCCTTGATTTTATCGCCACGGCAGCATTTGAAACTCAAATATTGCATAGATTTATATAACCACCCTGATTCTATTCGCACATGTTACAACTACGATGTTTGAACATAAGAAAGGTGTGGATGTCTAAATAAGCTTCCTGATCCATTGAAAAATATGTTATTGCTGAAGCACTTGAACATACTTGAATTTTTTTATAGGTTTTAATAATCCCTCTGAATTCTTTGTCGACCTATCACATGTGGAGTTTCTTTGAGTCACTGCATAGTGTTTTCTCTCTCTCTGCCATTTCTCTTTAGACTCTTCATGTTATAGATTTGTGTGAACCCCAATCCAAATACATGCAAAACAATGAGAACAAACAAATTAAGTTAGAGATTGCAAGCAAGAACAAGGATTCCCCATGAAATCCATTTACAAAACTCAAATTAGGAAAGAAAACAATGAATAACACAATGAAACAAGAAAATATAGATTCAATCCTAATTAGAATAGCAAACATATGATGCCATGGGGGAATTGGTGCCAATTTGATGTGAAAATTGGCCCTTTCCCAATTCCTAAGATGCAAGCTTGATGTGTTGAAGAGATTTGATCCACTTTGTTGATGAAGAATGATAGCTCCAAGCTAAAAATCTACAAAAACCTAGCTAAGAACTCAATGGTGATGGATGAAATTTGATAGATATTTGAGCATGGTAACTTTGCATAATTTGTGGATGACAAAATGAGGATATGAGCTCTTTATTTATAGAATGCCAAGATGGATGAATGTCCAAATTTGAGAAATATGGGACTAACATTCATCCAATGGCAAGATGCCACTTGTCAATCTATGAGTGGATGGAGGATGTGCAAGTTTTGAGGATTGTGCAATAAATGCATATTTTTGAATTTCAAATTTGTTGAAATGACTTGTAAGAGGGAAGGGAAAATGCAATAAATGCCACTTGGCTCAAGGAAAAGGACATGTAAGATGGAGTTATTGCCTTGTTGGATGTACATGTTGACTTGGAATTTTTGAATTCAAACTTGGAGAATATTCCAAAAGATGCCTTGTGAGGAAAATAGAGATTTAATAAATGAATTAAATCTATTTTAATGTGCAACTTGCAAAATCTAGAGGATGGGACATGACAAGAGATTAAATTAATCAAGGGTTAATTAATTTAATGAGAGATTAGATGATGTGACCTATTTGACTCAAATTTATGGATTTATTTAAATCAAATAAGAGAGGAATATGATAAGAGAATAATTAAATAAGAATTTTGATTTATTTAATTAAAAGAGATGGTGCTAGATTAAATCAAATAAGGTTTTAATTTATTTAATTTAATAGATAGACTTTAGAGATTTAATCAAATAAAATTGATTATTTAATTAAATAGTGATAATTAGATCAGATTGATTGATTTAATTAACAAAAGAGAGTGACTTAATTAAATAACTAGTTTATTTAATTAAGGGAGGAATATTGATGAATTTAATCAGATAAGGAGATTTGATTAAATGGTTAGACCGAGGGATGATTCAGGATGAAACGATGTTAGTAGTCAAGATCAGATGCACAATGTCAATTGGTATATTTTATGTGTCTACAAGATTGTCTGTGAGTTTTTAATCATTTGTATTGCATATGATTGCAGCGTAAACCTTGTTGGTAAGTGAGACTGATATATGTCCAGTTCGCTACACTCTCTTAACATGTAGAAAGTTGATTATAAGTAAACATGCAATCAACGCTGGTCTATGTGAGACTAGAGTTAAGACAAGTTGGTAATATTGTAAACTCCAAATAAACAATTGCATGCTTAGTTAAAGTTTCAATTTGCATGGTGCACATATTACCATGGAAGATAATTACATGCTTAAGTTTTGTTAACTTTTCCTATTTTGTAATAGTACTTTTATTATTGATTATCATTTGTTTTAAATGTAAAATAAATTATCTATATTTATTTACAGATGCATATTGTGTATAAGTTTAACGAAATTATTATTTATGTTAATTTTCTTATATTAAAATTTGAAAGTATCTAAATGGTTATCAATTAAGTTGAAATTTTATATTAAATTTATTAATAGGAGATTCTTTTAATTGTGTCTTGTTAAAACAAGCTGGATTTAAAAGAAATTGTTTTAGTATTGTGAAAGAAATAGTTAAGTTGTGCGTAGGATAATATTTAAGCTATGATTGGAAATAATTATAATTATAGTTTTTAGATTCACTATTAAATTAGTATATTATTTGTTTGAAAAGTAAAGACTACAATTGGTGTGAAAATAAATGTCTTTGAGATATGATGTTTAATTATCTTAAAGTGAATGATGTAAATGCTTGACATTTAAACTGTGATTTAACGAAATCATACTTTGAATTATTCTTTTAATATTGAATAGTGTAGAAGGAAGCTTTGTTGGATAGATTGTTTTGAAATTATCAAAGTGCAAGTTAAATTGATTTGAGATATGGAGTTCTAGTTTTCCAAAGGCTAGGGAATAAATTTGCATAGTAAATTGTTTATGCATGTATTTTGTTGTTCATTTGCAATGACTTGATTTGGGACTTAGCCATGCACGCTATGTTTTCACAATTGGAGGAATTGTGCATTTTACGGTCTTGTCATGATTGTGATGGATATACTCATGATTTTGCTTTATGTGCATGTTGGATGTCCTATTTTGTTGTTAGTAAGTTATGATATTGTATGTTTGAAGAGTGGCTTTTGATAGGGGCCAGAACCCAAAGTGGTAGCCACGGTAACCTATCAGAAGTTATTAATTCAGTGAAAAATTTAACAATTAAACCTGGGGTTCATTAAGTAATTAAGATAAATGGAATGCCTCACCTAGTGCCTTAATGCTTGTATAGATTAAGGGTAGGTTGAGAAGGCCTAGAATGACATAGTCATCTACCTTGTCTTCTTGAAAGGTAACTCAGCTCCACATGAGTTTTTCTAGGGGCCGAGAATCAGTAGAGACTACCAGGGTAACTATGGATGAGGGCCGGTAGTCTAGGAAGATTCACCAGGGTAACCTAGAACAACTATGTGATGAAACTCTGTCTTGAAGCATGTTTGTGGTCTCTTATGTAGAGTCACCTATGTTATTGTTATTGCCTCTGAGAGTTTATTTGTTAGCAGGTAATTAAGATATTGTCTTGTCATTAAATGTTGTCAACAGTGTAATGTAATGTATATTCTTTGTTGTCTATTTGACTATTTTGTGGACCTGTCATTATCTCCTAGCACAGAGGGAGTGGACCTTCGGGTTCCACATGGTTGGGAGGAAACTGTGCTATTATTCACCATTGGGTCCTCTTATAGATATTGCTATACTTAGATAACATTGTTCGTGGAGCAGGTTCCTATCACTATCTTGATTCATGATGTTGGACGTTGAGCGTACTCGTGAATGAAGCTAACAACGTGATATATATATTCTTCATCTTTAATGTACATTCTCTTGTTGACTATCAGAGAATTTATGTAATGACATTATAATGATTCAAGATTTATTATAATCTCATTTGTTGTAATCTAGTTATGTAACTTGACCTTATAAAGGTTTTGAAAATTGGATCATTTATGAAGTAAATTTGTACTTATGTTTTATGTTCGGATGTGATGTTCTTATTTGTAATATTTTTATAATGTTGTCTTGGAATCCTTAAGACAATTTTTTAATTGAATGACCTTTAAAAAAAAAATTATTCGGTTAATTTGGTTCTTTATGCTTTGTTTTAATGGAAACCTTGGTGGGGCGTTACAATGGGTATGTGTAGGGTATGTGGCTGACAACCTTTTTTTTACCCAAAATTGATGAAACAAAAAGTGTTTTTAAAGGAGAATATCAGGTTTCTACCAATATAAATTATGTTATACTTTGAATTTAATAAATAATTATTATTCATTTTCTATTTGAGTTATGACTAAAGTCATGATTGATAGGCTGATTCAAAAACATCTATAGCTTTCAAATGGTATGCCATTTTTTGAATGTGAAACATGTGTCACATTCTATGCTTCACATACTATAGTATTAAAAAAAGAAAAAATGAATTTCATGAAGTTTTGACCAAGTTAAGGTGGTTAGAGATACATTTTTTTAAATTTTTTAAAAGTTGTAATAAAAAATTCATAATTAATTATTTACTTGGAAAAGAATTACAAAAAAATATGCATCACATTCAGACATGAGTCCTCTTCTTATATCTAAAATATTATAAAAAATATATTATCATTTTATTGTGGTTAGGGTGGTCAAACAGACACCTACTTATTTTTTCCCTAAAATTTAAGTACTACTGCACTGAAATTTCAAATTTTCACCAACTAGATTTATTTTTTTAAGTAAACCTAGTAGATTAGAAACTATATTCAATTTTTTTATAAATTCTATTCTTACATATTTTGGAAATAATATAGATAACTTATTAAAAAAATTATGTCAAGTTGCCTAACTCTGATTTTTTTGAATTTTTTGCCACTTAAGGGCCTTTTTTTCCATGATGATCCTACAAATACCCAAAGTGAGAAGTGCATAATGCTTTGGTATAGGGAGGAGTCAAAAGGATATAGGTTATATAATCCTAAAATAAATGAAATTAATATCAAAATGAATGTATGGTTTGATGAGGATATTGAGAGTGACCATTCTCCTACATCATATTACTTTTCAATCTTGATTGATGAAGATAAGTCTACTAATGATCCAAATCAAGGTGTACAATCTTGTGTAGGAGGAGAAGAAACACAAGTTGAGGCATCAATTGAAAGTGATGATGAAGACAAATAGAAGACTAGAAGCATCCAAGAAATCTACCAAGAAGGACCTAGCAATATGTTTTCTAAGTATGCTCTTATGACTAGGGTGACGTAGGTTGGCACTCCAAGTACATATGAAGAAGCAAAAGGAAAAGATGAATGGGAAGCAACTATGCAAGATGAGTACAAATCTTTGATGAAAAATGGAACATGGGAATTGACAACACTTCCAAAAGGAAAAAATGTGGTTGGTTGCAAGTGGACCTATAGAACAAAGTTCACATCAAATGGAGCTATTGAAAAATAAAAAGCAAAGTTGGTGGCTAAAGGTTTCTCACAAATAGAAGATATTGATTATACTGAAACTTTTTCTCCAATTGATAAAATGACTTCCATTCGTACAATAGTTTCCTTAGCTACAAATTTTGGTTGGAAAAGTTTTTAAATGGATGTAAAAAGTGCATTTCTACATGGTCATTTAAAAGAAGAAATTTGCATGCAATAGCCACTAGGATTTGTTAAAGTTGGTGAAGAACATTTAGTATGTAGATTAAAGAAATCACTATATGGTCTTAAACAAGCTCCAAGGGCACGGTACTCCAAAATAAATGAAAATTTTACAATAAGAGGATTTAAATGAAGCAAAGTTGATCTAGATGTGTATGTAGAGAATATTGATGATAAAATAGTAATTATTGTACTATATGTGGATGATTTAATCTTTATAGGAGATCACACAAAGTGCATTGAATGTATCAAGGAACAACTTAAACAATCTTTTGAAATAACTGATCTAGGACTAATGCACTATTTCTTGGGCATGAAAGTATGGAAAGAAGAAGGATCATGCTTTCTCAAACAAAATATTCTCTTGATGTATTAAATAAATTTCATATGACTAATTTTAAACCATCTAATACACCATGTGAAGTAGGATTAAAATTGAGTGCTACCTCTACTCAGAAGAAGGTAGATGAAAAATTGTATAGACAACTCGTTGGGAGTCTTTTGTATCTTACTATAACTAGACCATATATTGTTGATGCAGTTGGTGTTGTATCTAGGTACATGGTAGATCCTCACATTGATCATTGGAAAGCAACTAAGAGAATATTAAAATATACTAAGGGTACTTATCAACTTGGCATTGAATACAAATATGGAGGAGAGCCTACTCTTGTTGGTTATACAAATTCTGATTATGTAGGTGATATTGATGATAGAAAATCAACCTCAGGATACATCTTTCATCTAGGATCAGGACCAATTTTTTCAAACAACATGGAGCAATCAACAGTCTCACTATCATCAACAAAGTTTGAATATATCGGTTCATCAAAGGAATCTCAAGAAGCATTGTAGCTTAGAAGACTACTTGAAGAAACAAACTATCCACAATATTCTCCTACTATAATCTTTTTTGATAATCAAAGCACTATTAAGCTAGCAAAAAATCTTGTATATCATGCTAGATCTAAGCATATAGAAGTGCATCATCATTTTTTTTGAGATCTGATTGAAAGTCAAGTGGTAGAGCTACAATTTTGTGGAACAAAGGATCAAATTGTAGACTTATTTATGAAAGCATTTCCTATTGTAATTTTTTTCAAACTTAAAGACTTGTTACATCTTAAGGAAGTCACTACTCTCTCCAAATAAATATTATGGGGGGGTGTTGGAAATAATGTCTATTTGGAATAGTGATGAAGTACGTGAACTAGGTAACAATAATAACCAATATCTCCAAGCTTCTCCAGAAACTTCTATTCTATATCTTCCTCCATTGTTCTCCAACTCAAGACATGTTTCTCCAGTCTTCTAGAGATCTCTAAGAGATCTATACATTTAACTTCCTCCCATCCAATTTGCAATGTAAGAAAATAGTTGTATGTTGCTGCATAGTAAATAAATACTCTATTTTTTCTGTGTGCAAATATAATATATTTTGTCTTTTTTTTTTTTCTATGCAAAATATGCTCTCTTTCTTTCTTAGCTCTTCACTTCCTCCCTTCATGTAATATTGCTACAATATGTAAAGAACATAAAATAATAGCTTAACTTACTTAAGGAAATGTTGTCTATTGGTATATGGATATGGTACAAATGCTAGATATTTAAATTGTATTTATAAGTAACTACATGGAAGATGTGAAAATTAAACCATTCACCATTTGGGAATATTAGATTATCAACAACAAGCCTATTAATTATTGTGTACATTGAAATGATTGTAAATGGTTGCTTTTGTATTATTAACACTATAAAATTAAGATTAATGAGATAAATGTAATCTATCATTTCAGTGTCAATAGAAGGCTCAAGAGATCTATAATTTGTTATAGTTAGAAAAATATGTGGCCTTACATCCTCCTCCCCTTATATACACTTCCTCCTAGAAGTCACTAAGGGAAAAGGGTAGAGTCAGGTGTATCTTCCTAACCAAAAGTATAAGAACAATAAATACATGGAAATCAAGGATAAATTTATATGAAAGGAGGGTCTTGCACTGCTTTCCAACACAAACTCAACTAAGGACATAACAGAAATACCAAAATTCTATTTTACAACACAATACCAACTCACAAAAGTATTCTTTTCAAGAAAGTATGGGAGAGCCTAAGGGGCTAGATCTAATTCGTCAGGGTCTCATCTTTGATGGCCTTACCTATGTGATGCACAAAGGATTCATCATTCAAAAAACACAAACTTGAATTAACACATACTTTAATAGCAAATAATATTGCACCTCAATCAGGTTCAACTCTAATCACAAGTATTTTGACAAGCTAGGAGGTTTCACTCCCTTGCATAAGAACACAAAATAGATATTGATTTGAAGGATTAAAGAAACTAGACACTTACATCCATTGGGATTGAGACAAGGTTTATCCACAATTCAAAAGTCATATTTTGTGAGGACAATGACATTCAAAATACATTATATCTTCTTTATTTAATTGATTGAAGGCTCCCATCTAGCAACTATAAGTAATACATTGTAACTTTCAAGATAACCACCCTATGTGGTATCGTGTTTCACATGTAATGGTAATCTAATGGTAGGGTCAAACAAAACCCATATAAAACCATTATGAATTTCAAGTACCCAACTCAAGAGTTCAATATGCATAAGATTGGGTCCAACGAGTATGACATAAATTTATTTGGTGGAATAAATTTGAATTTACAAAACTACTAATAGTAAGACTATATTTTAAAATTTTAATGCCCATTGACTAATCTATAAATTGAAACCAATCAACAAAATTTAATCAAGATTACTATACCTCTTAACATACAAGGTTGTACGATAACCAAATGATACCACCAAATAATTAGTGTAGTGACTAGGGAAAACTTTAGTGGAAAATCTTCGCCAATTGGCTAGTAATTGAAATTAGGACCTCTAGAAATGGTGAATAGTACAAGCTAAAATGGAGACTCAATCACCAAGTTTTTACAAAAAATAATTTCATCTTAATTAATTCACCTATGCATTATTTTTTAAACTAATAAATCAAATGGATTCGCCATGTAAACGATGTGTCATTGCAACTGATTTTCCAATAGTTTATAATCTAATTACAAATATTAATTATATTCACTAGTAATATTATATTGCTACCATTAATTTTAGGGAAATATTGCCACTAATAATAAATGACAATTTACTTTTAGGGGTATTTTAGCCTTGAATAGGGCTTTTATTTATTACCATCGAATCATTGATTAGTTTTTTAATTGGATGGCTACAGGTTGATTCCATGACCTATATGCATGTGCCTTTTAAAAGGCTTCTTGAGGCCCAATTTTTTTTTTGGCCACACAATTAGATTTAATCATGTGGCCCAAAACAAATTTTGGGCCTCAATAAGCCTTTTAAAAGCCGCGTGCATATAGGTCATGAAATCAACCTGCAATGATCTATTAAAAATCTAATCAATGGTAACAATTTCACTTTTCATTTAGTCTTATTTTTAAATTGAGATTTATAAAAATACTTAATCTGTGTGTGATCTAATGCATTTTTTATAGTAAATTTATACTTAGTGGTGAGGGGCTCTGACCCTCAACCTCGCCTATATTACGATAGGAGTGTGTTGGGGCCGCTTTCCCTAAACACCATGAGGGGGTGTTTCCCCCTTGACCCCCACAATGGGGCTATTCCCCCTTGATCCCCGTAAGGGGCACTACCCCTTGACCCCACCGGTGGCTACTGCCCCCTAGCCCCTACTTCAATATTACAAAAAAATAAAATAATGGGGGAACTACGTCAATCAACTATGCAAATGTTTAAAGGAGAGATTCATCATTGTAATTAATCTTTTTAGTGATTATTCACTATGATTTTCCACTGTGATTATTATTTTTACCAATTATTCATTAAGATTCACCAAGACTTTACAATTTTTTTAATAATGTGCATAGATTTGATAGGAAAATTAATAATTTTTTCAAATAAAAGGAAATATTTCCAAGGAAAGTTATAGCACTTAGCCAAGATTCACTAGGACTTTACACCTTTGCTGAGGGGAGGTTTCTTAAATTTATCCCTAGTGTAGTCATGGTAGGACAGTTACAGAAGGAGTAGTCAGGACCTTGCGTCAATGAGTCAACATAGAGGAAATAACATAATGAATTGTTATGCAAACATGAATCTTCATTAGTATGGAATGCTTAAATGCACATTGGCCACAAGGGCGCATTACAAGGCTGACATGCCTTTCCACAAAGGCTTCAAACCGAGGCATTTCTATCCCTTATGGCATCGGGGTATGTAATATTTCTAAAGATAAGGGGTTGTTGCAGACATGATACGTGGTTGGACCTTTTTGACCTTGACTAATGGTGGAAAGTTGATGCTGCATAGATGAAAAAGTTGTAAGGAGTTGTGTAAGAAGGGGATCAGGATATGTGGGTTGAGGTGGAAGGGAAAATGGTAATGGAGTGTAAGTGATGTTAGGGGAAGTGAAAGGAATGCTAAGGGGTGTGAAAGTGGTGGAAGGGACTTGCGATGCCACAAAAGAAGTAGGAATGCTAGGGGAAATCAAGAAATAAGTAGCCTGAGGCATAGTTGTATGGACTTGTGGATTGGTATAAGCTAGTATGGATGTTATGGTTGAAGGGGGAGGAACTTGAGGTGCTCCTTGGTTTACAGGAATTTTTGTGGATTGGGTATTTCAAGAGGCATGTTTATTGTAAATCTCAACAATTTTCTTCATCACTTGCAAGCCATCATCACTTTCAATCAAATGATGAAGATTCTCAATGGTGGGTATGGCAGTTGTGGAAATGTTTTCAAGTGACAAGTCTTGTTGTAAATATGAAAAGTCCTCATGAATATTAATTACCTTTTCTTGTGATAGGGAATTGTTTTGGTTTTCAACATTCATTGGATGGAAAGGGGAAGGCATGGAAGTGGTATTGTCAGGGCCTAACGCACCATTGTCCATACTAGGAGTAGGAGCTTGTGAGATCCCAAGGTCCACAATGAAAGTGCTATCACGGGATGCCATGAGTCTAGAACTATTGGCATATGGCTTCTAGTGTTGTCATTGATGGCAACTAAAGTCATCTTCATGGTCTGCATATCTGTATCTAGTTATACTGGTAGATAAAGCGCAATACTATGTGTTACCAACAAAATATCGAAAGAACAGGGTATCTGGTCAGTTAGTCAGTCTATCTAATTCACCAGATTATCATTTTTTGTTGTGGACCCTTGGGATTGCTTTGTGAGCACATATACTATCTTATTATTGAATTTTGTGGTGTTGCATTAGTGGCAGTACGAGCTTGAATGTTTGGTAGGATGTTTTACGTCTATTTGTTTGTTGTAGTCGACTCAATGAATGTGGCGCATTGTGGATGTGTAAAGTGGAATTATTTTTTTAAAAATTATGTTCAAACATTTAATTATGGGTCTTAGCTACAATCTAGCTGACGGTGTTAGATCCACATTGTAAATCCAATTGTAATTTTGGGCTGACGATTAATAATATTTCCAAGTTTTAATAAGGCCAACCTATAGCGATCATATTTCTAGTTGTGGATATATAAGAGATTCGAAATCATTTTTTTTGTGAAAAAGAGAATAGAGTCGTGGTGTGTTCCGATCATGAGGAAGAGCGATTAGGTGATTATGCACAGTTTCATTTATGCATTAATATTTCTATAGTTCAAGTTGTGTAGAGTAGAGCTGAATTGTTAAATCTATCCGAAGGATAGAAGATTATCATTAGACCTAAATCAAAACTGTAATTAGGCATTGTGGATGTTATTTCATCAGTTCACCTCTTTTAGATTAACTCCAAATCTTTGTAGGGTAGTGAGCCCCTCCATTTTGAGTAGTGAGCCTGAATGCAAGTGCATTCCCATTTTGTACTTCTTATTTTGGGTATACTCATATTATATTGTGGATTGGCCATCCACTATGGTTTTTCCCCTAACAGGGTTTCCATGTAAAATTTTTGGTGTTATGGTGTTGAGATTATTTTCTTTCTAATGATCCATGTTTATTTTATTGAATAGTTAAGTAAGTTAAATCACAGAATAATAAAGATGATTTTTTTCTCAACACTAATTCACCCCCCTCTCAGTGTTGCTTGTTTCCAACAATTGGTATCAAAGCTAGTTCCTCAAAAGAAGTCTTATAGCTTGGGGAAATATTGGAAGGTTTTCTTCAATGGATACAAAGCAATCTTCAACAACAACTTATGGTGGCCCTAGATGATCTTGACCAAATAAAATCTAAGAACCAGGAACTGCAAGAAAATCTTGAGAATGTAGAAAAGTTCATCTAGTCACTAAAAGACAAGATCAATGAATCAAGAGAGAAAAGAAAGGAACTATGTGGTCAGCTCAAACAAAAGAGCAAAGGTGTGGAGGATGAACAACTCAGTCTGGCTCTAAAGGAGAAAACAAAAGAATGTGAAAAGATTTCCAAGGAAAATGTTGCATTGAAGTGAGAGATGGAATCCACCATAATGAGAATGACCAAGGAGCTTGAGGACAAAAAGAAGAATGAAGAAAAGCTTGCACAGTCCTTGAAATAAAATTTTGAACAATGCAACCAAATAGAAAATGAATTGGAGCAATCCAAGAACAATGAAGAAATTCTTGAAAAGCAGCTTGATGACCTTAGAGATGAACTTACTACAACAAATGAGTATAAGGAGAAATTCAAAGTAATCTTAGCGAAACTTGATGAACTAATCAAAGAATAGAGGACTAATGGTGACAGAAGAGGTCTTGGATATGAAGAAGGAGAAAGTTCTAGATCTAGACAAAAGAACTCTAGATAGATGAATTTTGGACAAGGAAGATTCAGACAAGGAAGTTAGATGAAAGGAACTAGAAGAGATCTAGTAAGGCAACCAAATGCTCAAAGATTTAATGGCTATTGTTATGTTTGTAACAAATTTGGTCATATGGCTTCTCAGTGTAGAAGTAGGGTGAACCCAAGTAGACCATCATTTTTAGGACAATGTTTTAATTGCTATAAGTATGGTCATAAGTCAAGTGAATGCAAAACTGTCATGAAAAACTTTCATAAGGATATCAGATGCTATGCATGCAATAGATTTAGACATATTTCTAATCAATGTAGATCAAGACAAAGTTAGTGGAATAATTGGTTTGGACAGAGAAATGTTGTGTGCTACAACTGCAACAAATTTGGCCACATCACTAGATTCTATTGGAACAGAAGAGGTCTGGTAAAATAGAACATGCAACAGGATGTTAAAGGGAAGGGAAAAGTTACTACTGATGAGATAAAAAAGAAGATGTAGAAAAAATGGGTGAACAAGAATCCCTCTATAGAAGCAAATAGACTTGCACTAGAAGAAAATTTTGGTAATTCCTTAGGGAATTAATTCTAGGTCCTAGGCCTAGGGGCAGCTATCAATAAAAACTCTCAAACCCCCCCTTGTAGTTGACTGATACTGGAATCTGGATATGTACAATAGGAGAGTTGATATTTTTTTGATATTGTTCGACCAGTTAGAAGCATTAGTGAATCATATTGGTGATCCACACAAGAGCCATCTTTCTCGGTGCCTGAAAAGAAGAAAACTGAATGAGTTAGAGCAAGAGCATTGATTGAAAAATATAAGAGTTAAATATGTGGATAATAAAAGGAATGACTTCAAACCTCATTTGTCATATTACATTTGGAGAAAAGTGTTTTGGAGAGCTCTGAGGCGATCATTGCAAATTTGTGGAGAGATTCAAGCACAAAGAAGAATCTGCAATCAAATTTCATCTTCATCCCTGAAAGGTATTTATTGAAAACCTGTAAATTTGTGTGATTGCAATCATGTCTACTCCTCTGGTAGTCGAAGTTAAGGATAGGCCACGTCCAAAGTTCAAATGGTATCTATATAAATTAGTAGATATAGAACCCTTAGGTGCATTTTCATCGATGTCATACGAAGTCCTACATATTGAGGATATTAGGGCTTATGTGCACACAAACATTGAAGATTTGGGAACCTCACATTTATTGGATTTGTACAATTATCATATAACTCATGAAGGTCTTACTGTGAAATAAGAATTCAAAACCCTAGAATATAAGAAATTTGTGCAATTTGCAAAATTCCCCATATTCGAAGAAGATGAATGGGTTCATTATTTGTTGATTCATGTCCATGATGAATTCATGTGGTTGAATATGCCATTAAAAATAACCAAAGAAGCTACATGTGTAGTTACATGACTAGATTCCATTAGAAAGCTTCCAATTTTGAAGTCTGTAAAGAATGATAAGGTTACTAAAGTGACAGGCTCGAAATGGGAGGAAAGGGAAATGACAATAGATGATATTACTGCAGTGGATGTAAAATTTGCATCATTGATTATCAGCTATAATATTTATCACTCAAGTCGGGAGAACTCTGTATCCGACACATCTATTTATGCAGCATATGAAATGGTCAAACAAAATGTAGACTACGATTTATGTGAACTGCTCAGAAGCTAGTTAATGGAGAATTTGGGAAAAATCAAGAAGGACAAAAAGAATACATTCAAGTATGGTAATTTGTTGATATGCTTGTTTTTCTATTTCTTGGGTGAAGTATCGGGAGCTGGTAAAGTTCAATGGTGTAATGATATGCCAATAGCTATTCAAATATGGAATATGCTATGTAGATTGGGTGATTGACATACCTGCAATACAATCCTGTGGGGATACTTAAAAAAAAAATAGAACTTATTGCATGCTAGAGAAAGAATTCTTGCAACAATTGTGGAGCAATACAAAGACTCTATTTGCTTCATGGTAGACATTGACCAGTACCATATGGAAGTTGTTGATCCTATAATAGTTTGGATCATGCCTATGGGTTATCAAGTAGATGAGAACATTCTGAGGATGTATGCAGAACACTTGCTAAAATTGCCACTAGATTAGGTTGAAGAAAGATTTAGTACTTATGCAGAGAAAGTCTTACAAGTTCACTCGGAATTGAAAAATCCCATGTTATCCAAAAGGGTAAGAAAAGAAATAGAAGCTCTTGTAGAGAGTTTTGGCATCCCTGTGCATCAACTAAGAGAAGTGAGGAGACAAAGAGAAGAAGCTGAAGCATCTAAGGAGAAAGAAAAGGAAGAATCAACTGGTCTAGGAACATCTCCTGCTCACACTAGAAGCTCCTCTGCAACTCAGTCAAATCAAGCCGAGGCTTCCAGAAAAAAATAGAAGAATAAAATCACAAGAGCTTACAAAGTTGTCTGCAGATGAAGAGGAAGAAACTGATTCAGAAGAAGTAGTAAGGGAGATAAAGGCTACTAGTACTCATGTTGTCAAATTGAATAAAAGAAGATCTTCCGGGAAAGGAGATGAAGTAAAGAAAAAGGCCAACGTTGAAAAAATTAGTATGTCTGTTGAGGAATTTGAGAATCCAATAGTGAAAGATGGAAATATCAAGCCACTCTGTGATTGGTATGAGTCTTTTGATGAATCCGGAAAGAAAATTCATGGAGAAGCAACAATAAAGCATTTTTTTTTTCAATAAAGTTCTTGTGGAAATCATGTCTAGCTTGCCTACAAGTCTATATAATGCTTCAGAATCTAGGAGGTAAAGCACCTTATGAGAAGAATAAAATCTAAGGAAGAGAGTCCTAGAAGATTTGTGCTCGGAAATGACAATTCAAGAAATGGATCTATTCCTTGAAAAGGCTAAAAAGGAATTTAGGAGAAAAACAAGAATAAATAAGCTCATGTTTGGTGAAACTGACCCTATTGTCAGTGAAACTAAGGAAATTATGGAAGAACTTTTGTCAAAGGGAAATATTAACATTGAGGAAGTAAATGTTCAAAGAAATGAAGAAGTGAATGTGGAGGTAAATGAATTAGGAGAAGAGAATGTGGATGAATAAAACATGAATGTGTCTGATCCTCTGGAGTTTGAGGATATTTTGACTTCTCCTGGTGTGAAAGATGTAGAGATGCCTATTGTAACTAAGGTCCCTTTTGAAATGCTATCCAAGGAAAAGGAGGTGCATAATGTACAAGCCGAAATGCTTAAAGTCAATCCTGAAGCAGAATCTGAGGTTGAAAAGAAAAAGGAGCAAGAAATCATAATGGAGGAAGTGAAGGAATCTTTATTGGAGCAACAGAAAGAGTTAGATCCCAAGTTGGATGAAAGCTCCATAAACCTATCTACTCCATCTCCAATTCAGATGATGAAGGTTGCTAAAATTTCCCAAGCCAAAGCCAATGAAAAGATACTGAAATATCACATAGAGGACAATGAACTGTTAAATCTTGCATCTAGAATCTTACATAAAATAATGCCTACTTATGTTGTGGAACCATCAAGTTCCTCCTCTAGTGAGTTAAAGAAGCTAATAAGTTCTGTAGATTCTCATTTTGAATCCTTTAAGAAATAAGCTTTGGTTAAAGTGAGAAAGGAGTTCTAGGAGAAGAGAGTTGGTAGTCTAAAAGAATTGATTTCCAAAGACAAAGCTCTGTTGAGTACTTGCATAAATAATATTCAAGGTGCTATGTCTAAAGGAGGAAAAGTATACAAATCTTTCCTAGTATTGTCAAAATTTACTGAAGCCAATGAAAGGAAGATGAAGGACATTGAACAATAGTTGGTCAATATTTCCAACACCTTTGACCCTTTAGCCGAAAGCGTTTGTAATCAAGAAAATTGGGCAATATCTCTGCTAAACCATATAAAGAGTATGAAATTTGAAAATGAAAGGATCATTGGCAGAATATGTGAACTCAAGGGAGTGGTAAGTCCAAAGATTGAGATGATGGAAAATGCTCTGAAAGAAGCTAAACATGCTATGACCGCTCCTAATTTGGTAAGTCTCAAAGCAACAAAAACCTTGTCATATCTACTATGTGGTCATATAACTATTTTGGAGAGTTTGAAAAGTATTTGAGACTCAAACTTAAGTGGGCTGAAGAATATCCTTGCAGATGTCTTCAAATTTTTGTAAGTCTCAACACTTTTCACAATTTTGGTTTCCCCATTTTTGTCATTGATGTCAAAGGGGGAGAGAGTGCAGCGAAAAAATGTCTTAACATTCTTAGGGGGAGTAGTATTCTAAATTTTAGTAGTGTACTTATCAGTTTCAACAATTAGTCATTTTTCTATAAGTGTTGCCATCAATGCCAAAGGGGGAGATTGTTGGCATATGTCTTCCAGTGTTTTCATTGATGGCAACTAAAGTCATCTTCATGGTCCATACATCTATATCTAGTTATACCAGCAGATAAAGTGCAATATTGTGTGTTACCAATAGAATATCTAAAGAATAGGGTATCCGGTCAGACAGACAATCTATCTACTTCACCGGATTATCATTTTGTGTTGTGGACCCCTGGGATTGCTTGATGAGCACGTATACTATCTTATTATTGAATTTTATGATGTTGCATTAGTGGTAGTATGAGATTCAAGGTCTGGTAGGATCTTTTATGTCTATTTGTTCATTGTAGCCAACTCAGTGAATGTGGCATGTTGTGGATGTGTAAAGTGGAATTATTTAAAAACAAATTATATTCAAACATTTAATTATGGGTCTTAGTTATAATCTAGCCGACAGTGTTAGATCCACATTGTAAATCCAATTGTAAATTTGGGCTGACAGTTAATAATATTTCCAAGTTTTACTAAGGCTGGCCTATAGAAATCGTATTTCTAGCTGTGGATATATAAGAGATTTGATATATCATTTTTTTGTGAAAAAGAGAATAGAGTGGTGGTGTGTTTCGATCATTAGGAAGAGCGATTAGGTGATTATGCAAAGTTTCAATTGTGCATTAATATTTCTATAGTGTGAGTTGTGCAGAGTAGAGCTAAATTGTTGAATCTATCTGAAGGATAGTAGATTATTATGAGAGCTAAATCAGAACTGTAATCGGGCATTGTAGATGCTATTTCATCAATTCACCTCTTTTGGATTTACTCCAAATATTTGTAGGCTAGTGTGCCCATCCATTTTGAGCAGTGAGCCTGAATGCAAGTGCATTCCCATTTTGTACTTCTTATTTTGGGTCTACTCATATTATATTGTGGATTGGCCATCCACTGTGCTTTTTCCCCTAATAGCATTTCCACATAAAAATTTTGGTGTTATGGTGTTGAGATTATTTTATTTCTGATAATGCATGTTTCTTTTATTGAATAATTAAGTAAGTTAAATCATAGAATAATAAAGTTGAATTTTTGCTCAACACTGATTCACCCCCCCTCTCAGTGTTGGTTGTTTCCAACAAGAACTTCGTCTCACTAAAGTATTATCAATGGGGCACCAAAAACTCATACAAGTACCACAAAGGAGGGATGAATGAAAATACAATCTAATATAAGAGCTATAAAATGAAAATAATAGAGATTTTGCTAACTGTGACAGAGATCCAACTATAGGAAACAAAATGCAAACAAATGTCAGAAAAATGCCAGAAATGTTGTCTAAAAAGTGCAGAGGGACTAATTCACCCTAGGTGGTGAATGAGTCCCAGTATGGATTTTTTTAGTGTTTTTAAGAAATTTAAAGATGATTTAAATGCTCTACAGAATGCAATGACAGATGCAGAATGCAGATTTTGACTTTTTTCAATGAGATGTAATGCAAAAATGAAATCTAAATGAAGTTTTCACTAATGAAAAATGAAAAGACCTAGAATGCAATAAAAAAACAATGTCCTAATTGAATTCTAATGAAAATGAAAACTATGATGCAATATGTGAATGCAATCAGAAATTCAATATGTTCAAGAGTCAGGTTCACAAAAATGAAACATAGATATTTTGGACCCTATGGACTACTCTTGCACTTCTAGGGTTTTTCACCTAAAAGGAGAGAGATAGGGCCAAAAATGATAATGATTCACTCAAATCAAGATGTATTTAATGTTGCATAATGTAATTGAACTTAACTAAATACAATTGACTAATCTGAATAACTGAAAATGAATGCAAAAGTGAGATTTATGCCTTGTTTGAAAATATAGTGTCATATACAAATGAAGAAAATGAATGCCATGTGCAAAACAGAAAGAGATGGGTCAAATAAGAGTGCACCTGGGAAAATTTTGATGATTCTAGAATGTCATTAATGCTGGTTGGGATCACTAATTTTTTAGAGTGGGACTCATTCACCCAGGGTGGTGAATCAGTCCTCCTGGTGAAAAAGTGGCGGGAGCTAGTTTTTGTTTGCCTGGATTCAGAATCTGACAAAATTCAGATTTTCAGTCCTAAGGTGGGACTCATTCACCACAGGTGGTGAATTAGTCCTCTCCCAAATTTTGGAAAAAATAGGAGACAACTCTACAACACCAGATCTGGAAATGTCTTCTTGTCGGGTTGTTGAAGTCAATTCTACAGAAAATGGACAAATAGCTCTCTCTAAGCTTGAATTTGACTCAAGTTGACTTGAAGCACCTAGTTGATTTGGAAATCAGTCTTCAACACCTAATAACCTATCAAATTTTCATACAAAGAGCTACAAACAAACATGCAATAGGGGAAAAATGATTGAGGTTTAGTGAATAAGGTTTTGCCTTAGTCAAACCACACTTTTTGTAATTAAACCCTTCAAAAGATAATGAAATGAAAGAGAAAGATAAACTAATAACATGAAAGTTCTATCAACTTACCTAACCCTTGATGATGCAAGTATGAAGTAATGCCAATGTTTGCTTCAAAGTGCTTGAATAGTGCTTGAATTGTTGATGTAAAATGCTTGAATGCTTGAGTGAATAGGTGGATAAGTAAACTTGATAAATGGGGGTTAGAATGAGATGAAAATCACTTATTTATACAATTATTCTACCTTAGTATTCATTCATACATCATCACAGGCCGACATCAAGTGATTTTGAATAAAATACTAAAAGGAAATTTAAAATGTTTTGAATTTGGGGCCATGGGGGACTGATTCACCACCCATGGAGAATGGGTTCCACCTAGGACCTAAAAACATGTGTTGGGAAAAATATTGTATTTAATGTTATTTGTCGGGATAAAATTCAAAATTACACTTAATTACAACTTTTGAGGGCATAAATAGACCCAATAAAGCATGAGAAGGGTGTAAATAGTGAAAATATGCCTAGAAAGGTGTGAAAGCTTGTTACAAGACTTTACAAGACTTCAAAATAGGACTTGTTGACGAGTAAAAAGGTGATTTTTAGGTAAATTGCATTAAATAGAGTCTAGAAGAATGTAGAAATGTCTTACAAAACTTCACAACACCTTCACAAGACATCTTTATTTGAGTTTTAGTACCTAAATAAGAATGTTCAAGCCGTGTTACAACATAAAATCAGAGCAACATAGTTCCAACACCATGAAACAAGACCTAAAAGGCCATGAAATGACAAGGGGCCATTTTTCTATAGAACAATGTGAAATAAATTATCTTATGAACCTTCAAGATAGGTCCCAATGAACCCAAGATGCTCGTATGATGTCTCATTAAGCTCTACACAATCTGGAATAGGTTCACACTAAGAAACTAGACCAGGTCATCCCCCTCAATCTAACTGGTAACATAGTGAAATTCTAATAGAAATAACTTCTGGTATAGGAAAATGCAAATGATCTAAAATTTGGATATCTAGTAGATGTCAATGTGTAGGTGATGTATCCTTCTTTGTGAGTTGAGAAATAATGATACAAAAAAATGTGGAATGAGGTACCAAAATTGGTACTAAATTTAATGCAAGAAAAGAACTATTTTTGGTTGATACATGATTTCTTTACAACCAGGGATGCTCCTACATTAGAAACCTAAGTTTGGAACAAAAGTGAGTCCCTCAATTTCTAGGGATAAGAGGAAAACCAAGACAATCCACCTCATCCTAAGAAATCCATGATGAATCCTCTACTAGTCTACCTTTCCATTTCACAAGATATTCTCTGTATTTCTTGTTCCTAGTGCTTCTTCTGGTTCTAGTATCCAAAATATTCTCAAAATCCTCTAGTTCATAATGTGGTAACTATTCTTTAAAATCTACTTCTTCACTATTTCCACTTGATTCTCCTTTATGAAACTCATAGATGTCTACAACATTGAAAATATGAGATATACCCAACATCTCTCATAACTCCACTTCATAGGAATTTATAGAAACAAACTTTCTTAGAATCTTACATGGTCCAAAATTCCTCATCCTCAGCTTGTTGTATGTGCCAACTAGAAATCTCTCCTTCCTTAAATATACCATTTTATCATCTCTGAAAGAAAATTCCTTGTCTCTGGTGTTCATCCTCCTTCTCCTTATACTTATTGTTCATGTCTTCCAAATTCTTTTGGACCTGATTGTGCAATGTTTCCTTGATATATGCAAACTCTTATGCCTCTGTACTCCTTTTATTTTCCATACTAATTTATCTTAACTAGATGCAACACCTCTAGGATTTACTCTAGTAATAATTTAAAATGGTGTCTTCCTTGTACTCCAGTTCACTAAATTATTGTATGAAAAATCTTCCTATGGTGAAACTATATCCTACCTTCCTACCTTATCTCCAACCAAACATCTCAACAAGTTACCCAAACTTCCATTCATTACCTCTATCTATCCATCTATAGGTGATATGCTGAACTGAACTTCAAATCTATCTTCATCTTCTTCCACAATGTCATCCAAAAGTATCTAATGAAATTTGGTGTCTCTATTTGAAATAATGCTCTTAGGTAATCCATGTAATCTCACAATATGTTTGAAAAATAAGTCAGAAACATGTACATCATCATATCAATGCTTAATGATCTACATGCAACACAAACTCCTTAGGTAATAAGGAATGTATCTACTTCTTCAAGGTTTGAATTATGGCATAATATTCTTGATCATAAACTGAGTATATTCTTTTTGTATCATTCAACTTCTCACTTAAAAAAGCTATAGGTCTTCCTTCTTGACTCAATATTGCTCCAATTGAATTTACACTTGCATCACAGTCGACTTGAAATACTTTGTCGAAATATGGTAATGCTAATACTGGTTGTTCTATCACATTTTTCTTCAAAAATTCAAAACTCTTTTGTGCTCTGGATGTCCACTTGAAATCCTTGTCTCCTCTCATTGTCTATGTCATAGGGTTACAAACATTATTGAAACTTCTGATAAGCTTCTGATAGAAGCCTGCTAATCCATAAAATGATCTTACTTCTCTAATATTTACTAGTGTAGGCCAATCTAAAATTTCTCACTTTCTCTAGATCCATCATCAATCCTTCAACAGAAATAACAAATCACAAATATACTAACTCTTCCTTCATGAAACTAAACTTCTTGACACTAGTCAACAACTTCTCTTCTCTCAACCTCTATAATACTTTCTAGATGTTCCCTAAATGTTCATCTCTAGTCCTACTAAAAATAAAAATATCATCCAATTAAACAATGAAAAATTAACCCAAGAATTTCTTCAATACCTAATTCATCAATCTCACGAAAGTTCTCAGTGCATTGGTCAATCCAAAAGGTATTACTAACCACTCATACAATATTTCATTTTTCTTAAATGCATTCCTCCATTTGTCTCCTTCTCTAATTTTGATTTGATGATATCCATTCTTTAGGTCAATATTTGTAAAATACTTTGATCCACTCAAACAATCCATGTTGTCATCTATCCTTGGCAATAGAAATCTATACTTTACATTGATGCTATTGATTTCTCTTGAATCTATACACATTCTCCACTCTCCATCCCTCTTTGGTGAAAGTACAATAGGTACCACACATGGGCTCAAACTTTCTCTAATTAATCTTGTCCTCAAGAACTCTTATCTCTGCTAGTTCAATTTTACATTTTTTGTTGGTGTCATTCTATGTGCTACTTTATTTGGAAAAATTACTCCTAGTATAAGATCTATATGATGACTAATACTCTAGATAGGTGGTAATCCCTTTGGTACAATCTCTAACATGATATTTTCATACTCTATTAGCAACCTTGCCAATTCTGGTGGATCTTTATCCCTTTCTATTTTTGGACTTTGACCTTTCTTTAGAATTAATGAAAAACACATGTTCTCATATCTCAATCCATCAAGAAATTTCTCCCCATCCACAAAACATAGTCTAATAGTGCCACAAAATTTAGTCTTCTCCTCTTCCTCCAAAGGTATCAACTTGATTCTCTTTCCATTTTATGTCACAGTGTAAGTATTACTTCTTCCATCATGAATATATTTCTTATCATATTGTCAAGTATGTGCAGGATCATCATGCAAAAAATAGGGCCTTAAGTGGCAAAAAATTTAGAAAAATAAGAGTTAGGCAACTTGACGTAAAAAAATGAATAAGTTATCTATATTATTTCAAAAATATGTAAGAATAGAATCTGTAACAAATTGAATGCAATTTCTAAAATACTAGGTTTATTTAAAATATAAAAAAATCTATTTGGTGAAAATTTGAAATTTCAATGTAGTAATAATTAAATTTCAAGTAAAAAATAAGAAGTAGGTGTCTGTCTGACCACCCTAACCACAATAAAATGATAATATTTTTTTATAATATTTTAGATATAAGTAGAGGACTCATGTCTTGATGTGATACATATTTTTTTGTAATTTCTTTCCAAGTAAATAATTAATTATGAAATTTTTATTACAAATTTTAAAAAATATAAAAACTCGTATGTCTGACCACCTTAACTTAGTGAAAACTTCATGAAATTCAATTCTTTTTTTTAATCCTATAGTATGCGAAGCATAGAATGTGAAGCATGTTTTGGATTCAAAAAATGTGATACTATTTGAAAGATATAGATGTTTTTCAATCAGCCTATCAATCAGGTTTGTAGTCATAATTCAAATAGAAAATGAATAATAATAATTTATTAAATTCAAAGTAAAGCATAATTTATATTGGTGGGAAGCTGAGAATCTCCTTTAAAAACCCTTTTTGTTTCATCAATTTTGGGTAAGGAAAAAGTCATCAACCACATACCTTACACATACCCATCATATCGCCACTTTTGGCCCATTGTGATCCTGCTCATACCCTGCCAAGGTCTTCCTAATAGTAAATGGCATGCATCCATAGGAATAATATTGTACAATACTTCATCGGGCTATATTATCCAATATGAAATTTCACCAAAAATTGTTCATTTGCCAATATCTTATGATCATCTTGAATCCATGCATCCTACAAGGGTTTGGATGTTTCAATCTCTTCAAATTCAACTTGGTTACTATCTCCTCTAAAACTAGGTTATCAATACTCCCACTATCAATGATAACTTTACTTACCTTTCCTCTAGACTTTCATTTGGTTCTCAATAGAATTTTCTTGTGTGGTACTTCTTCAACCACTTCTTCATGCATCAAATCTCTTCTCATCACCAATGATTCACCTTTCTTAGGTTTTCCAATTGAATTAAGGGATACAACTTGTTATTCCTCCACATATGTTATCCTTCCAATATGCTCAAGTTTATTTCTAGTACTTCCTTGATGACACTCAAATGTTGTATGTCCTCACCCCCACACTTGAAATAGGTTCCTCTAAATGGTCTTCTCTCAAATCTTCCTTCAACTCACTAGAATCCATCATTATAGTTAGAACTATGACCTACTCTATTACTGGGGTAGAAATTTCTATCTTCTCTGCCTCTCTGTTGTGAATTAGCATCCTTTTCTTCACTCTGGTAGGATTTTGAATCTTTTTTCTACTCCACATAGGGTCTTCTTTCTCTAGACTGGGGTGCACTCTTTTGAAATATTCCTCTTGTACTTCTCTACCTTTGTTCAAAATTATTGTTCATCTCCACTTCTACTTTTAATGCAAACTGGTATGCTTCTTCAACAGATGCCATCTTCACCAGACTCAAATCTTCTTGAATTTTTTTTCTTAGTATACTAATATATATTGAAACCTTCTCTTTTCTTGCTTCACTATAACCAATTCTAATTATCATCTTGTAGAATTCTTCAGTATACTCCTTTACAAATCTTTCTTTTTGTCTCGAGTTTTGCAATCTTTTCAAAATTCCAGTTCATAATATGCTAGTATGAATTGATTCTTCAATTTTGTCACCATTCTATTCCACTTTATGATTTTTTCCTTCCCTCTTCTATTTCTATCCAATTGAACTTCTTTCCACAATAATGCAATGTGTCCTTTCAATTTCTTTTTGCAAATATGACTCTTTCTCAATTTTGAATTTCTTCATATTTGAAGTATTCCTCCATTTCATTGATCCAATCAATGAATTATTCAGGATTCAAATTTCCTGCATAATTTTAAATTTCATCTTTAGTTCATTTTCTAGTCTTTGAAATCACTTTCAACATCTTTACTTGATCGCATTCTTCTTCTTCTTCACCTAAGGTTTTTGCAATTTGATTCGCATGTTCTACTTAATCATTACTTTCATCATTTTTCCTAGGGTTTAGGCCTTTCCTTCGATCTTCTTCAATAGCATCTAATCTTTAACACACATCTCGCACATCATATCTAACATTTCATCCATTCTCCCAGCAACATTCACCATATCTAACACTCTCCTTGGTGATATATCTCCACTCAAATCGATCAATTGAAAAAAATAAAAATTGCCTTAGGTGGGTAGCTTATTCACCTCAAGGAATGCCTTCAAGAATTAAAAAAATTTCTCTGATACCACTTGGTGTAGTCATGGAAGGAGGGTTCCAAAAGGAATAGTTTGGACCGTGTAGCAATGAGTCAACACAACATAAATAACATAGTGAATTGTTATGTGAACATGAATCTTCATTAATAGGAAATAGTTACATGTAAAATGGCCACAAGGGAACATTACAAGTATCACAAGACTTTCCACAAAGGATTCAACAATACAACTAGACCACAGGTCTTATTAGATGCCCTGAAGGGTTTATGAAAAAATATATTGAATCTATCCAATGATGTGCTACTAACTGATGATCTAAAAATGATTACAATGCTTATAAATATTCTCCTAAAGATCCAAAATAGGTCCACATTGTCCATAAGGGTTAATAAACTGATGAGTGATCTATATGAATATCGACCTCAAGATATGAATAATTTAGCTCCATGTGAAATGAATTATCTTATGAATCTTGAAGATAAGTCACAATAAACCCAAGATGATTGTATGATGTCTCATTAAGTTCTGCACAAATGATCTGGAATAGGTATACACTAAGAAACTAGACCAAGTCAACCCCCCTATGCTCTTCGTAGTAACACAATGAAATTTTGTGAGTGATAACTTCTGGTAGACAAAGGAAAATGATCTGAAATTTGGATATGTAGTAGATGTAAATGTGTAGGTGTTGTATCTAGCTTCTCCAGCAGAGAAACAATAATGCAATTATTGGAATATAGTTGTCATTGATGTCAAAAGATGGATCAAAAGTAAGATGGATTTGATCCTATAAAGGAGAATGTTAGCATTAATGTAAAAGTTTCATTGATGTCAAAGGAGTATTAGAGGAAAGATGGATTTGATCATGTAAGGGATATATTAGCATGATGATAGATCAATTGTGTACTCAATGGTGTTCCTGAATGTCATAGAGGAGCTCAAAGGATGTTGTGAGAGTAGTGGACCTTATTCTAGAAGCATGTGGTGTTGTTTGATGTCAAAGGATTGAGTCAGGAAGGTTGAATTTGTGTTGTAGATGTTGTGCAAGTGTTGAAGAGATTGCATAAGTTTACGCCTCGGGTCTTGGGCTTATGTATCACTTGCTAAAGAAGGAACGTGGTTGGAGTTAGTCATTTTTTACTATAACTCCAAGGGTTTGGACATTGGTCCTTGGTCATACCTCTTACCTAGCACCTTAGAGTTATGAGGTAAAATAAACTGAGTCCAAAGTATTTCAAACTTCAAAATTTGGACTTTGGGAGTACAAGTTACCATGTTGTTCAAAGAAAGTTGTATGGAGGAACCCCTCCACCCAAAAATGGTTTAGGAATCGAAATTCAATAGGAAGGCTTGCAACTCATTGAAGGAATGGAAAGTGGTAAGCTGGAAGAGTGAACTATGAATTTTGATGAAGTTCTTTGTTCTTCGGTGTTTCAGAGGTTTGGATGTTGGTCTTCTATAAATGTGAAAGGTGACAGATGGTAGAGGGTAAGGCCAAAGGATGAATCCCGATAGGTATGGAAAAAATTTAGACTTAAGTGTTAAAAAATAATTTTTAAATACTACAATGCACTCCAAGCATAAGGAAATAGGAATGAGAGACCTTTGACCCTCAAAAAGAAAAAAAGGAAGGCTATGAATGTTGATTTCAAGCATCGTGATGTCAATAGATAAGTTCATGGATTAGAGGTATGTTTTTTAGTTATTTTAGTCAAGCTTTGCATGGTATGAAGAAGAAGGGATCCACAACCCCATGACAGTCTATGAGGCGGGTCTACGGTATGGTAGTATAGAGTCCATAACCCTATGATAGTTCAATGGGGGGCATGCAGTATAGAGGTAACCTTTGACATTGCAATGGTCATTTGGATGGAGTCTGATGGAGTGGTATCATGCACTATGGTGATAATTAGCATGGATGAATCAATAGAAGAATTATGGTGTTGCATTTGAGGGTGAATAATATTATGACATGTGGTAGAATTCTATTGTATCACTCAGTTGTTTCACATCACAGTTATGAAGTTGAATAAGAAAAAGTATTTGTGTGATGGTCTATGAATGGATGAAGGTATGACATGGAAGAAGGTGACATCATGATGACAAGTGGCAACATAGGATTGCATCGACAAAAGGAACCTCATCAAAGAGAAACATGGATATCAATGGGATGAAATGATTAGTCCCTTTGACATGCTGATAAGGTGGGAACAAATGATAGTGAAGGATGACATCAGCAGGACATGTGGTGATGAGTGCTTGGTTGATATATCAATTCAAACTAGTGACGTTAGCTACATGATAATGATAAATATGACATGTAGGCAATAGCACTCATCACCTTAAATCCTACGGTGGAGATTAAAAGGAAAATCGATGATTTAGATTGAATAGGGTTGATAAGAGAAAATTTAGGATTTTGAATGAAGTAGTTTTAGAGTCCCTTCAACTCAACGAAGTTAGCATTATGACGATGGTTGTATGAAGGAGATCAATAGTGTAGAAACAAAGAATATTAATCCAATTGTGATGGTGTATAGATATTGAGATGAATAAAGATTGTTAGATCTTGGTAGAAAAGAGAAAATAAACAACCATAGTTCAATGTTGAAGATTCCTACAACCAGGTCTATGTAATCTAGGGTTTCACCTTGTAAATGTAACAGTGAATGAATTTAAATTGTTCAAATGATCCAACTACCATATGATTGGAAATAAAAATTACAAGTCAACGACATAGATCACTATGTTGATGAGGATTAGGATCAAAATGATGAAAGAAGAAAATGCATTTAATGCATTCAGGTTTAGGGTTTTGGTGAACACCATGGTATCTAATGAATTAGATTCAAAAAAAAAATTGGCACGTCTATTGATGTATAGACAACTTGCTAGAGAAGATTGTAAACAAAGGAAACCATAACATAAAGTTTGAAATGATCTATATAGTGGTGTGCATCTCAAAGTACTCATTGTAGGTTGGTGGGGTTAAGGAAAAGTAGAAGTCAATCAAGAATTAGTTAGGTTGTGATTATTGCAAGTATAGTGATATCATGTCTACAAGTGTAGAGGGTGAGAGAACTTTAGATGATGATAACTTACTGAGTATGCAATTGAGATAGTAAGCAAAAGAGAGAGTAAACAAAGTATGTACAAGTGATGAATGATTAGAACCCAAAAAAAATGTAGAACATCATCAAGGGGTTAGAAAATTTTCAAGGTGAAAAGGTGCAGTGTAGCAAGGTAGAACAATGAGTGTTCTAAGCGTAGTGGAGAGAAAGAAGAGAGAGTAGAGAGTAAAGAAAGGAGAAGAGCATAAAGTGAAAGAAGAGAAGGGTAAACGAGAGAAGTTAAGAGAATAGAAGAGAGGATGTATTTCTAAGATTGCAACATTAGCAATAGAGTGTGAGTTGTAGAAAGTGGAATAATGTATTGTGCAATTGCAAAGTAAGCTGCAACATTAAGCTGTAATCAATTCATGATATATATTTTTGTAGATCTGATTGGTTGGTGCCATCAGATAATTAAGTTGGTGCTCTGTGTAGGGGATTGGTGTCTCTTTAGATTTGGTGCTTCCTTAGGGTTGGTGCCCTTAAACATTCTAACAAATAATTGGATTGTGATGCTAGATTTGAGCAGTAGACTCAAGAAGATTTTTTCATAGTGGTTTTTCCCATCTTGGGTTTTCCACGTACATCATGTATTATGGGATTTTGTGTGTGTATGGTTATCTCTCTGCTATTTTAGTAAACATTCATAAATTTATAAAAGGAATTAATCTACAGTAGTGATTAAGGGTTTAAAGAATTATTCTACACAAAGGTTTTGAGAGATCATTTTTAGTATCTACTAATTCACCCCCCCACTCAGTAGAATGTTGTGTTCCAACAATTGGTATCAGAGAACCAGGTTCCCTAGGAGAACCTTAATCAGACCAGGTAGATCTTGGATAAGTAAATAGAAAAATGGATAATCAAGAAAGCTCATCTAGAGAAGATGTACCTCTCTTTGACATATCAAACTATAAGCATTAGAGCATTAAAATGAAGATATATCTAGAATCAATAGGGTTTTATGTGTGGATGTTAGTCGAGAAGGGATACAGGGCTCTTGCTACGCTTCCCACAAATAAGTTTCTGGAAATAATGCATTTCAAGACTATGCTAAAGCAAACTTTGCAATTCTAATAAGGTTGTTAAGCTATGTGTTTGACAGAGTTGTACACTATCAAAATTCATATGATACATGGAATGAGTTAAATATAATTTATGAAGGTGATGACAGTAAGGTGAAGGCCAAGATTTAGAAATATGGTGGAGATTTTGAAAGTATGAAGATAAGTGAAGATGAGGAGAGTGTTGATACATCCATGAGAGAAGATGCAACTAGAGGAGAAATGATAAAAGCATCCACTTTTAGATCCAAGGAGACAAATAAAGAGGAAGTTGATTGTATCAAAAGATTAAGAAGAGGCTCTCAAAAAGATAGAGGTACAAGCTACCCTTTAAATTGTTTAACTTCGGTAGATTAGATCTTGTTGCTACTAAATGCCCTCATAATGATAAGGATATCCCTAAGAAAGAAGATGACTATAATAATAAGAAGGAGAATTTTCTCACAAGAAAATAATATGGGTTTTCTGATGTTAATGGTATAATAGATGATGAATATGGAAGTGCTTGTGAGAATGACCCTTTCATGGAATTTGAAATGACCTCTGATGAGGAAGTTGGAAGGTATGATAAAAAAGAAGCTGAAACTTCTATTGAAGAAGAAGTTGACTTTGAAGGTAGACTCATTTGTGCCTGACATGACATTATAACTTTGAGGAAAGAAAATGAAGAACAAAAATTGCATATACAAGAGGAGATTGATAAGTTGACCAATAGTCTTGAAGAATCTCATCATATGGTGATCAACTTGAAGACACAAGTGGAAGAAGAAAAGAGAATAGAAGATGTAGTTAAATATAAACTATACTCTAAATCAGATGAGTACATGAAGTCGGGAGCATAAATAGTGGCCTTGAGAAAAAAATTAGCAAAGGCTAAGGAGAAAATTGATAAAGGCTTGAAGTTGAAGGGTGTATCAAGAATACTTGATGAATCGGTTAGTTCACAAAGGCCATCAAAAATAAAAGAAAAATATGGCCTTGGGTTTTAGAAAGGAAAGAGTACCTCTACTAGTGCTTCTGCAAGATTATATGATAGATTTAGCACAAAAGAAAGATGCTACACAAAGAAAGAAAATATCTGCATGAGTTGTTCCAAGGAAAATGCCTCTAGAAATTAAAAATTAGAAAAAGGCATTGTTGATAAGAAGAAAGTTGAAGAAGAAAAGAGACATGTTGTAGAAAAGAGGAAGAAAAACCATTTAGTTCCTAATTACTTGAAGGAGAAGCAACATATAAAGGGAGATGATGTAGAAAATTTCACAAGGATGAGACATGCCAAGATGTCAAAGCAAAGAAGACCACCTCATCTTACACAAAGAGAAGACATGACCAGATATTCCTTCTGTTTCTATGGTTATTGTTATTCATGTAACCAGTTTGGTCATAAGGCATGTTAGGACTATGATGATGGTTGTACAATGATGATGGTTGTACAAATGAGATCAATGGTGTAGAAACAAAGAATATTAATCCAACGATGATAGTGTATAAATGCCGAGATGAACAAAGATCGTTAGATCTTGGCGTGAAAGAGAAAATCAACGACCAGAGTTGAAATTTGAAAATTACTATGGCCAAGTCCATGTAAATTAGGGTTTCACATGGTAAATGTCACAATCAATGAATTTAATTCGTTCATCTGATCTAGCTACAATCTGATTTGGAATCAAAATTGCAAGTCAGTGACACAAATCACTATATTGATGAAGATCAGGATCATAACGATCAAAGAAGAAAATGCATTTAATGCAATTAGGTTTACAATTTTTGTGACCACCATGTTATCCAATGAATTATATTTGAAACAGTTGTTGGCACATAGCTCAATGTATAAACAACTTGCTAGAGAAGCTTGTAAATGGAGGAAACCCTAACATAAATTTTGAGATGATGTAGATGGTGGTGTGCATCTTGAGGTACTCATTGCAAGTCGAAAGAGTGAAGAAAAAGTAGAATTCAATCAAGAATTAGTTAGGGTGTTATTGTTGCAAGTGTAGTGGTATCGTGTCTACAAGTGTAGAGGGTGAGAGAACTGTACATGACGATAAATTGCTAAGTATGCAGCTGACACAATAAGGAAAAGAGAGACCAGATGGAGTTCACATACTTGATAAATGAGTAGAACCCAAACAAAAATTAGATCATCAAGGGGTTAACATTCAAGGTGAAAAGGTGAAGTGCAACAAGGTAGAATAGTGAATGTTCTAAGTGCAGAGGAGAGAAAGAAGAGAGAGTAGAGAGTGAAGAAAAGAGAAAAGAAGAAAGGAATAGAAGAGAAGGGAAAAAGAGATAAGTGAGGAGAAGAGAAGAGGATTTGTTACTGAGATTGCAACATCAGTAGCAGAGTGAGTTACAGAAAGTGCAACAATGTATTGTGCAGTTGCAAAGTAAGTTGCAACATTGAACTGTAATCTATTTGTGATATCTATTTTTGTAGATTTCATTGGTTGGTGCCATTAGATAACTGATTTGGTGCTTGTTATAGGGGATTGTTGTCTCCTTGGAGCTGGTACTCCTAAATCAGGGAGTTTTTTCTTCCTTAGGCTTGGTTCCATTAAACATTGTAACAAAAGATTGGATTGAGACATTGGATTTGAGTAGTAGACTCAAGCAACTTTTGTCACCATGGTTTTTCCCATTTTTGGTTTTCCACATATATCATGTGTTATGGGATTTTGTGCGTATATGGTTATCTATCTACTAGTTTAGTAAATCTGCATAAAGTACTAAAAGGAATTAATCTACAGTAGTGATTTATAGTTTAAAGAATTATTCTGCACAAAAGTTTTGAGAGCTAAGTTTTAGTATCTACTGATTCACCCCCCCTCTCAGTAGATTTTTGTGTTCTAATAGTGTTAAAATGTAGAATGAGCTAATGAAATTGCTACTGAATGCAATGGAAGAAAATAAATAATTTTGGTTGATACACTTTACAACCAAGGATGCTCGTACATCAATAACTTAATAAAATAACAACTTTTAAAATGGTACTCATATCCAAAATAATTTGATGTCAAAATAGTATCTAAATTTATCAATGTGAACTTCCCCACTTGACACAAGTAACTAGAATGAAATCATTTTTTTTAAGATTATAAATAACTTCCCAACCCCATTCAATATATTCATGATGACATCATAGTTACAACCATGAAAAATTTAAATCAATAACTAGTATGCAAAATCTAACTATTTATCAAGTTCTCTTTTCAAAAGAAAACACTAATAATGATAAATATGTAATATGTGTAAATCTATTTATTTACATGTAAATTGGTGGAAAGGAATGTACTAATTCATAGATAAACTAATTTAAAGAAAGAACTCACAAATACATTTGGTTTGATAAAAAACCCATAGAAACAATTGATTAGATAATAATCAAAACCCTCTTTTAACCTTACGTTACTATCAATGATATTAGTTAATTTTAAATAAAATGCAAGACTAAAATGACCAAACTACTACTCGTATGTGATAAAAATAGAATCTATAGAAAGGGATATAAATACGTGTCAAAATGTAAGTGGTAGTTCAACAATAATTTAGGAATTTAATGCAACCAAAATTGACAGTTGATAGGGAGACATGTAAGCAAACTCAAGTGGTGGGCATAGACCCAAATTCCATTTTATTGCAACATCCTCATTGCCAATGCTAAAGAGGGGTTTTGGAATTGAGATGGGCATGAACCATATATACAGGATAAGTGATTAAATATCAGTAATATAGTTTAAGGTGTTTGAGAGAAGTGATTCCTTTTTGTTTTTTAGGTTGCCTAAAAGTTTTGGTCAGCTATAACTATTTTATTTTGGCTACTAACTATTTTCATAATATTATTCAATTTGTCAAATAGATCACTATCAATCATAGTGATTTCATCATCACAAGAGATTTTTCTTTTTCCTCCATCTAGATTATGCTTTGTTGTGACTCATCTTTAGCACCCAATTCTCCACATCACCCAAACCTATAACAATTTCAGCAAAGGAATGTACAATAGTTTTCCCTCAGGGGAGAGGTAGCAATATCGGTTGATCCATGATGGATATCTCTCCAGTTGGCCTATTTGATTTGAATTGACTCCCTACAATGGGTAAGTTTATGTTGATTTATTTTTTAACAAAGACACATTTATGCACCCTTGTGACTGGAAGAACTTTACAAAATTAAATGGTAGTAGATGGGTATGGCATTATAGGCACAATTTAATTATCCATGTTTCTTTTCAACAAAATGTTTCTCTAGATCGATTTGCAAATAAATACCCATAAGATTTGAAATACAATAGAGATGTGACCTACTAAAATTTGCATAAACCATGAAAAAAGAAATAGTAAGAGTTCAAATAAAAAATTAACGCAGATCACTTTTCTGGTATATCAAATCTTTGAACACCTCTCCATAGAGTTCCACATCCTCTATGAATATTTCTCATTATATGTTTTCTCCCTAAATAGAGCGTCAACAACAGAGATAAGGGTGGCATCTAAATTATATGCTCGAAATAGTCCAGTACAACCTTTTGGAGTGCCTTTGCACCTCATTCCTCCATGAATCAATCCCCTCATCCTCCATACTCCTATCGCTCCATTTTCAATTCACCCCAACTCTATAATGATTTCAAATTGAAAGTAGAAAGTGATCCAAAAGTTTTTCCACCCTAGACACAAGCTAAATTGTTGTTATATATTTGAAAATTGTTGAAACCTCCCCTCCACGACATGCAGATAAAGTAGATCCAACAGCTTGTGAAAAAAATCAATGACTCCTCTATCTTATCACAATTTATGGCCTAAGTTTATTTTTTTTTGTCTAAGCTAACTAATACTTCTTGCTAAGTTGTGTGTAATAAGGAAGTTATAACTACAATGGCATGGTAGTTAGACAAGATGGCTCAAAAACAATTCATGCACTTCATGGCATCTCAGCAAAACTGTGACTTATCTACACTTATTATCCATGACTTGAGTGTTAAAAGGAATCACCTTCTTATCATCTAAACTTGAAACTATCTATGTTAATTTGGTGCTTTGCATAGATAGAAATCAACCTCTCTTCATAGAAAATTGCACATTAGAATTGAAACATATACCTTCTGATTATTTGTAATTTTTCCTTTCATAAAATGTTTATTAATATATTATTTAGATTGATATGATAAAATAATCTTCCTCCCTTCATGTAATATTGGTACATGTAAAGAACATCAAATCATAGCTTAACTTACTTAAGGAAATGTTGTCCATTGGTATATGGATATGGTACAAATGGGTATGTGTAGGATCATCATGGAAAAAATAGGCCCTTAAGTGGCAAATTTTTTTAAAAAATCAGAGCTAGGCAACTTGACATAAAAATTTGAATAAGTTATCTATATTATTTCAAAAATATGTAAGAATAGAATCTGTAGCAAATTAATGAAGTTTCTAAAATACTAGGCTTATTTTTTAAAAAATATATCTATTTGGTGAAAATTCAAAATTTCAATGCAATAGTACTTAAATTTTAGGGGGAAAAAAAAAGTTGGTGTTTGTCTAACCACCCTAACCACAATAAAATGATAATATTTTTTTTATAATATTTTAGATATAAGTAGAGGACTCATGTCCCGATGTGATGCATATTTTTTTGTAATCTTTTTCCAAGTAAATAACTAATTATGAATTTTTAATTAGAACTTTCAAAAAAATATAGAAACTTGTATGTCTGACCACCTTAACTTGGTCAAAACTTCATGAAATTAATTTTTTTTTTTTAATCCTATACTATGCAAAGCATAGAATGTGATACATGTTTTGGATTCAAAAAATGTGATACCATTTGAAAGCTATAGATGTTTTTCAATCAGCCTATCAATCAAGACTTTAGTCATAATTCAAATAGAAAATAAATTATAATTATTTATTAAATTCAAAGTAAAACATAATTTATGTTGGTGGAAAGCTTAAAATATCCTTTAAAACCCCTTTTTGTTTCATCAATTTTGGGTGAAAAAAAATCATCATCCACATACCCTACACATACCCATCATATCGCCACTTTTTGGCCCATCATGATCATGCACATACCCAAATGCTAGATATTTAAATTTTATTGATAAGTAACTACATGGAAGATGTGATAATTAAACCCTTTACCATTTGAGAATCTTAGAGTGTCACCAACAAGCCTATTAATTATTGTGTACATTGAAATGATTTTAAATGGTTTTTTTTCTATTATTAACACTATAAAATTAAAATTAATGAGATAAATATAATTTGTCATTTGTATCAAAAAGGTCTCAGTGAAACGAGTTAGAACTCAAACATCTACACATTAAAAAAAAAATTGGTCTCAATAGAAGGCTCAAGAGATCTATAAAGTGTTATAGATAGCAGGCAATGTGGCTTTACATAATGAAGGTATCTTCCTTGGATATTCTACTAAAAGAAAAGCTTACAAATGTTACAACAGAAGAATAAGAAATATTTTTAAGAGTGCAAATGTTAAGGTTGATGAGATTTTTAGAATTCAATTGCTATACATGGACATGTGTTAGATGAACCTACTTGTAGAGAAGAAGAAGAAGAAGAAGAAGAAGAAGAAGAAGAAGAAGCAACTAAGGGAAAAGAAGTGCAAAGGGAAAAGACGTTCAGAATGAAGAGGAAGAAGCTCCAGAAAAGACCCCTATGACCCCTAAGTATGTGCAAAATAATCATTCTGAAGAAAAAATAATTAGAGACAAGAGGAAAGGAGTATTGACAAGAAGTAGAGCTACTAAGCTAAGGTAAATCTGTGTTTATTCTCTAAAGTTGAACCTAAAATAGTGAGTGAGGCATGCAAAGATGAAAATTAGGTGAAGGCAATGGAAAAATAACTTATGTAGATTGTGAAAAACTAGAGTTGGGAATTGTTTCCTACACCAAAAAATAAGAACATAATTAGAACTAATTGGGTATTTCGGAAAAAAATCAGTGAGAATGGGGAAGTGGTAAGAAATAAAGCAAGGGTTTTGTGTAAGGGTTACTCACAAGTGGAAGGAATAGACTTTGAGGAAAAAATTTCTCCAATGGCTAGGATTGAAGAAATTGGGATTTTTTTCACATTTTCAACATACAAGAACTTTAAAGTTTATCAAATGGATGTTAAGTTTTCTTTCTTGAATGGTGAATTGGATGAAGTTTATATGGAAGAACTTGAAGGATTTAAGCTATTAGATCAAATGAATATAGCTTGCAAATTTAAAAATGAATTGTATGGATTGAAGCAAGCTCATATAGCTCAATATGAAAGATTGGAAAGATATTTGATAGAGCAAGGATTCAACAAAGGCACCACAAATAGCAATCTTTACTTCAAAATTGAGGAGGAATTTTTAGTGACATTATTTGTGTATGTGGATGACATTATCTTTGGAGGAAATGAAGCTATGTGTAAGAAGTTTACAAAAGAGATGTAGAAAGAGTTTGATATGTCAATGTTTGGGGAGATGAATTTATTCCTTGGGCTACAAATCAAGAAAAAAAATGAAGGTATATTCATTTCACAATCAAAGTATTCCAAAAACGATGTTGAAGAAGTTTGGAATGGAAGACTTCAATCCAGTATATACTCCTATGGTGTCTGGTTACAAATTAAGAAAGGATGATGAGTCACCTAAGGCTATTCAAAGCAAATAAAGATATATGATTGGTGGATTTTTATATCTAACTACTACTAGAATAGATATCAAAATTGCAAATTTTTTTGTGGCTACATTTCAAGAAGATCCTAAAGGGACACATGTTTCTAAAGTGAAGAGGATATTAAAATATTTAAAAGGCACTCTAGATTATGGTTTACGGTATCCGAAGGATACTAATTTCACATTAAGTGCATACATAGATGTAGATTGGGTTGGTTGTGTTGATGACAAGAAAAGTACAAGTGGTGGTGCATTCTTTCTTGGATGTAGATTGGTGTCATGGTTAAGTAAGAAAGTTTCAGTTTCTTTATCCACTGCAAAGGTTGAGTATATTGCAGCAACATCTTGCCGCACATAAGTATTATGGATGAAACAAACATTGAACGGTATCAAAGTAATGTATGATGAGCCTATTTCTATATTTTTTTATAATATAAGTGTAATTAAAATTTCAAAGAATCTAGTGATGCATTCAAGGATAAAGCATATATCAATTAGTTATCACTTTCTAAGATAGAAGGTTATGGAGAATGAGGTGAAACTTGAATATGTACTACAAAGGATTAGATTGCTAACATATTTACTAAGGCTCTTCCTAAGGATACTTTTGAGTATCTTTGGGGGAAATTGGGGATTATTGCCCCTCCTTCTTTGAACTAGATGAATATGGAGATGCATCACTCTAGTGGATCTATGGACTCATCTCTTATCTGGACTAATGTTGGTTGCTACGTCTCAAGGGGAGTAGGTAGTGTCACATGTCATTGTGCAAATTTATTGATTTGGTTAGGTGTACTCCTAAGGGGGAGTATTCAAAGAAAGCATCTTGGTTCACTATCAAAGGGGGAGAACAATGCAAAACACTTTATGATTTTCCATTGATTTCAAATGGGAGGAAAGAATCATGTGAAAAAAATTATCTACACAAGGGGAGAGAAAGTAAAAGAAAATCATGAGAGAATGTGTTTAGAGTTGTGTTTTCATTGATGGTATTTCACATCATGTGTCACCATCAATGCACAATGAGGAGATTGTTGCAAGTATTAAGGTGTAGTCAATGATATCAAGAAGATGGTGTTTTCATTGATGTCAACTATGTGTTGATGAAGATTGCTGCATGATGAAGATGTTGAGGATATTGAGACAATTGTGAAAAATAGGGAAACAAGTTGTTGCAGTTTGTGTGCATGTATAGTTGAGATATTGAGAAGTGTTGTGAGTACATGGAGCTCTCTTTATGTTGCAATGTCTAGAGATTTGTTGGAATGAAGTAATATACTGAGATGGTGTCTTTGTTCCTTGGTTTCCAAGTTCTTTTGAGATTTTTTTTTATAAACAAAGACAATAATGTTGTGCAAGTGTTCAAAATGTGTTTCGGGATGTGCTTCGAGTTTCTTCTGTGTTGATGCTATGCTTGTGGAGATTTGATATGTTGTTCAAGGTTGTCAATAGTTTCTATATCCATAGTTTTGGTTTCTAGATCACTATATAGAGTGAGATATGTTCACCCTGGTATGTGAACTAGGTTTTCAATGTTCTTTTTTTGTGGTCTAGGAGAAGTGTATTTACTCCACATTTCTCTATAGTTTTGCTTTAGGTTGTGTAGATTTGAGAAGTTGCTTATGATATTTATATCTTTTAGAATTCAATTTTTTTCTCGATTTTATGCAGTAAAGTGTTTGTTTCATGAATCACTATGAATATAAGGTTAATCAGATGTTCTGGGTTGAAGTATTTCTATGATGTGAGTTTTCATGAATCCTTTGTTTGATCTTAGGTGGTTTGTGGTTTGTTATAGATCATGTAAAAGATATTTGTGTGGTACGTGTGTTGTCTTGATAAAATGGGAAGCATGTACTTAATAGTTTTATGGTGTTTAGGATGGGTAACAATTGACCTATTGTTAACACTATATGTGAATCCATTTGAAAGTTAGTGGAAGCATGTTTAGGTGTGTGTTGGTGTTTTCCCAATACAACTAAGGAGTCTCTAAAGAATAGCCAATTATTATATTCAAGACCCTTACAGTGAATGGCCAACTAACAAGATTTAGTCGAGGAATAGAATTTTTTTGCACTTTAGGCCCTGTGGGACCAAGGAGGGTGTTCCTAAGGAATATTTAATTTGACACTCCTGACGAATGACAAATCAAATCACAGATCAGTTCCTATATATGATAAACAACATCATTCACTAAAAAAAAAGCTCATATTAAATAAAATTTCCATTAATCTATCAAGAACAAAGGATGTATTTGATACACATGCCTCATTGTGATTTTAATTGAATTTTAAAGTGAATTTTAATTCTAACTTCAAGTCGGTCACTGATTAGACAAATTGATATACCCTTTATGTGAATATTTAAAAAGAGACCAATGCCTTATTACATAGGGCATCAGGGTCACATATACAAAGAGCAGTAACACAAAAATGATTTTAAATCTAATGAAATGGACTACTCTCACCAAAACTTTGCATTATGGAGCTCACAACTTCTAGTACATGGCTTCTTATCAAATCCTTTGTAAATAAATGCAAATTTATGACCCCATTTAAGCATTTTAATTGATTACTTGAATCAATGTGAGAATAGAGACATACATTCAAACAAGTATTTGAAGATGAATGAAGATATCCTTAACATCTCACTCAAAATTCACACAGATTTACACTAGGAGAGCACATATACCAAAATTACACATTGATTTTCTATATTAGCCATTTCTATAAAACTATTTAAGATAATTACATATGTTCCTCAGAGCTCAAGACAAGATAACTGTTCTATTTCCTATTTTATGACTAATATTCTACCTAGATAGACACCTGACTCAAAATTTGGCTAGAATTAATCCCCTGCAAAATGAGCCCTAAATTCCTTTTTATAGAAGAAGGGAGCAAACACGCAACTGGCTCATATGAAATTTCAATACAAAATTTTCATTTCATCTTACATTTAACGTACATTTCAAAATTCCCCATGTACTAATTCTTCAAGAGCACATTGAAAATGGGGAAAGAAAATTTGAAACAGCCACCAAAAGGGAAATGCAAAATACTGCCAAAATTCCCTTTGTCGCCAGGTATGCAATGAACTAGATGTCCACATCACCACAAAGGTGCACAGTCAACACCAAACCCAAAAAATGATAGCCATGTACACCGAAGAAGAGAGGAATCACCACAACCATTTATCAAAAGAAAAATTCATTTCATCCCACATGAAATCTTCTCATTGACCAGCCACCTTGTGCTTACCATCACCCACACCACGATATACACAACCACTTCACGTCATTGTGAGGGAAGGAGAAGAAACCTCGGCCCCTTCCTTTTTCTTTTCCTTTTGTGAGGTACCAGCAATATTCGGAGTCGGTCTCCGTCTCGCTATTTGACGAGCTATCTATGAGGTTGATGGGTGAATTTTGGTGTCCAAAGGATTCATTCCTATATCTTATCTGTCTACCCACCCTAGTAACAGATTGCAACAACTCCTTGCCTTTGTCCTCCATCTTCTCCGCAGTAGCATTCTGGAATTACAACCTTCGGCTGCACCTTGTGGGTGCAGTCTTGGTATTGTCAGTAGTGGAATCCATCTCTACTATTGGAGCATGCTCTGGAACATAGGAACTAAACCTCTGCAAACTCAATCAAACCAACGTTCTTGCTGGCTCCACAAAAGTTACCGGCTTACTCATTTTGTGAAAAAAAAATATAGACTCTCCAGCTCCTCTCTCTACAACAATTTGAGAGCTTAACACTTAGTTTCTATGGCAAAAATAGAAACTCATCACTTCCACTTATTGAGAAAAATGATGATATCAATCACCACTGCTTAACGAGAACACACGTGCAAACTAGGGAATTTTTTTGGCATGTGTACTATTGTCATTTAATTCTCAAGTACATGAAAATATGCATATTGCACTTCATGATTGCTAGCAATTAAGTATTCACACGCACAAAGATCAATTTGATCACTTCTATAGAAATCTAGCCATTAATGCGTGCTAGTTGCAAATGGAAATAGATATCACGTGCCATCTTATTAACTTTGAATATACGTCATTGATCTCACACTGAGATGAAAAATTAAACGGTCTCATTTCGGCTAACTAGGCTTGAAATCCAATGGTGCTTCACTGATGTGTCCTTAGCTAATGGTGCTAACCCATCTCAGAATCCTTTGTCAGTGGGCCCTACATATCACACAAACTGAGTAGGTTAGTCCACGTGTCAAGATCTTGTTGATATCGCCACCGGGGAATGGTGGAGATCATTCCTAAGATTTGATCTTAGCTGTCAGTTTTGGAACCATGGGCCATAAAATTGGTAGTGGAGATCGGGCCCCACAGTTTTTGAAGACACACACCCTCATTTCATTGACCTCGTGGCTTTTAATGAGCTGATATTTATAACCCATGAGCTGGCAGGGTTAGGTTAGGATCTCTTCCCACAATCACGTGATCCTTAAACCTGTACATGTAATAAAGTTAGCATTTAATAAGGTGTTTTTGTTAGGATGATGGTGATATGACCCTCACAGGATGATGACTCAAGCTTAAGTCATTGGGGATAATTAAGGCCCAACTTAGGAAAAGACTAAAATCGATGGGACAATTAGTGACTGGTGCTTCTAAACAAAAGGGGCAAGTAAAAAAATGTACACTACGGCTCAAAGGATGACTTAAGGAATCAAAGACCAGTGTGGCAGGTCAATGTGTGATTAGAACACTTGAGTGATTTCACAAGAAAAAACCCTACTCACTCATGTGGACAAGGGTTTTAAAATGTAGACTAAGTCCATGGGGATGAGAAAATTCTTCAGAATTTTATAAGTTCCATCAGCAGCTCATGCTTGGGGACATATACCCCCAGTGGGTATAGCGAGAATCTGAATCTCAGGTTGAAGCAGACCAGGGCAGAAGATAAAAACCAAGGAGCTTACACAGACAAGGCAAGCAGACATAACAAAAATAAAACAAACCAGAGCAACCTATGTACACTATTCACAAAACATACATGGAAATTATTTCTAGAAGGTGGAGGCCCTAGACCCC